>CM077151.1:140125960-140725960 GCA_039583875.1 Platanthera guangdongensis
CGCAGTTCGGCAAACTCCGTGAGGAATTGATGTTTGAGGCTCACTTCACAAAGTACTCCATTCACCCGGGCAGTACAAAGATGTACTTGGATATGAAGAAATCCTTTTGGTGGCCGGGGTTGAAGCGAGATGTAGCTTTGTATGTGAATCGTTGCCAAACATGTGCCTTGGTGAAGGCCGAATGTCAGAAACCGGGCGGGTTCCTGAAGCCCCTTCCAATTCCGGAGTGGAAATTTGAGGACATCTCCATGGAATTTGTGCATGGTTTGCCTAAATCGCAGCATGGTAATGATGCTATTTGGGTGATCGTGGATCGCCTAACCAAGGTTGCTCACTTCATCCCAAATCGGAAAGAGGACAGCGTAGAGAAGCTGGTGGAGTTGTATGTTCGCAACATCGTGCGACTTCACGGAATTCCTAAAAGCATAGTCAGTGATCGCGATGGACGGTTTACGTCCAAGGACTGGAGATTGGTTCAGAAGAGCTTGGGCACGAAGCTAAAGTTCAGTACATCGTTCCATCCTCAAACTGATGGGCAAACTGAAAGAACGAACCGTACTATGGAGGATATGTTGAGAATGTGCGTTCTTGATTTCGGCAAGAAGTGGGAGGATCACCTCTTTATGGTAGAATTCGCGTACAATAACAGTTTTCAAGCTAGTGTAAAGATGGCGCCATACGAAGCTTTGTATGGGAGGCGGTGTCGAATGCCAATGTCTTGGGCAGAGGCGGGAGACACCAAACTTTTGGGAAAGGATGTGGTAGTTGACGCTTGTGAGTTGGTACGGACCATCCAAGAGCGTATGAAGGTGGCGCAAGACAGGCAAGCAAAATATTTTAATGCTCGTCACCGGAAGTTGGAATTTGCAGTTGGTGATTGGGTTTATCTGAAGGTCAAGCCGTTCAAAGGCATCTCACGGATTCGCCGACTCAAGAAGTTGAGTCCAAGGTTTTTAGGGCCTTTTGAAATTGTTGAGCGGGTAGGAGAAGCAGCCTATCGGTTGGCATTGTCCGCAGATTTGAGTGGATTACATGACGTCTTCCACGTCTCCGTTTTGAGGAAAGCCTTGGTGGAGGCTAGCGTGGTGATTGAGCCGGCTTCGGTGCCGATTGAGGAAGACTTGAGGACGCGAGTCCTTCCTATTGCTATAGAGGATTCGGAGACTCGGCAGTTGCGAAATAAAGAAGTTAAACTTGTGAAAGTTCGATGGGACAACTGCGGTCATGAGGAGTTCTCTTGGGAACGAGAACAGGCCATGCTAGAAGACTATCCAGAACTCTTTTTGTCAGGTACAATTTAAGTTTTGTACCTCTTTGTTTTGAAATTTCGGGACGAAATTCTGTTAAGAGGGGGAGAGTTGTAACACCCCAGTTTTGCAAGAGAGTCAGTGTGCGGTTCTGGAAAAATTTTGGGTTTGTGGCAGGAGGCACACGGGCTGCGACACGGGCGTGTCGCAGGGCGTGTCGAGGTCGTGTCGATACTCAGCCCAAGTGTTGACACTTTCGCTCGACAAAGTGTCGAGAGTGGGGCACACGGCCTGCGACACGGGCGTGTCGCAGCGCGTGTCGAGGCCGTGTCGACACTCGGCCCAAGTGTCGACACTTTCGCTCGACAAAGTGTCGAGAGTGGGGCACACGGCCTGCGACACGGGCGTTTCGCAGGGCGTGTCGAGGCCGTGTCGACACTCGGCCCAAGTGTCGACACTTTCGCTCAACGAGTGTCGAGACTGGGGTACACGGCCTGTGACACGGGCGTGTCACATGGCGTGTCCCGCTTGGTCGACGATCTTCGCTCGACATTTTCCGCGGTGTCGACACAAAGCCTGTCGACGGGTGTCGAGACTTGGCACACGGCTTGGGACACGGGCGTGTCCCAGGCCGTGTCACCTCTCGGGTTGGTTTCGGGGCCGTGTCGTTGGAGGCACACGGCCGGCCACACGGCCGTGTCACTGGGGACACGGGTGTGTCGGATTGAACACGGGCGTGTCGGATGCCCGTGTGTGGTTCCAGGCGCGTCGATTTGAGACGGCGAATGAGGCACACGGCCCTGGACACGGGCGTGTGCCAGGCCGTGTTCGGCCCAGATTTTCTATTTTCCAGGCGAATCGTGGCCATTCTTTTCTGGTTTTGGGATCTAACGGTTCAGGCCATCTCTTGGGAAGTTAAGTCCGATTTTAGGGTTGCAAACCCTCATTGTTTTCCAAGTCTTCTCTTTCTAAGTTCTTGAGAGAAGCTAGAGCGAGGAGAAAGAAGAAGAAGGTCTTGGGCTGTAGGGAGGGTTTCGGTGCTCCAAATCGCGAGCCGAGTCCGGATCCATGAAGCTTAGATCGTTGCGAAGATTTCCATCCGGCTATTTTTGCCATGGCAAGGAAGAGGAGCCGGAAGGTAACGACACCTCTCCTCTCGGTCTTAGGATTCATGTCTTAGCATCATTTATTTTCTTTCTTTCTAGTTTTTGGGCACCAAACTCTCAAATGAGAGGGGTTTTGGTTTGCCAAGGTTCAAGAGGAACCTCCGGGTTGATTGAGTCCGTCCCCGGCATATCTTGCATTAGAGATCCGCTTCGCTAGTGGATTAGGCATGGTGGGTGAAGCCGTAGTCGCGACCGTTAGTCCGACTCGGTGATGTTGCATACGAACTTAGGGATTCCCTTTTGTTTGAAAGAGTACGTGTGGTCGGAACCGGACAAGGTTAGCTCCTCGTGGCGGTAGATGGTTTCCTTGAAGGACAAGGTTAGCTCCATATGAGTTGGAGATGGTTTCCTTGGTGGACAAGGTTAGCTCCGCACGAGTTGGAGATGGTTTCCTTGGTGCACGGGAACGCTGCAGTACAAATGAGGGATTATGGTGATTTTAGTCTTGGTTTGTGATGTGCCAAGGCGTGGCTATGTCTCCGTGGTCGGCTGGCTATCCCGTGATATGTGCATCATGTGTGGAGAGTGTCCCGGCGAGACTAGTCCCCTGCTGTGAGACTGATCAGAATGCCAAGCTTGGGGCAAGCCCGTTCAATGAGGCCATGAGCGGGTGGGGTCCAGCAAGGCTTCTTAGAATCGGTCAGTCTGTGTTTGTTGGAATCCTGACATGAGATGTCAGAGCTTGCAGGCAAGCCCGGGGCTAAGCCCACGAGCGGGTGGGGCCTTGGCAAGAATTCCATGTGGTGGCCTGTGCGCCGTTTGAGGGTGTTGTGTCTCCCTCATTGTTTGCGGCTTTATTGCCAATGGGGAAATGTGAGTACCCAAATGATGTGATGTTGTGCTAGATGCATATGCAGTAGGGTGCCTTGGGCGAAGCCCGAGTGTTGCATACATGTTGCATAGTAGGCCCTTTTATTACATGCTCAACCAGTAGAGAACGTGTTTGATGATTGAGACATCCAAGCCTGTTTTAATGCTTTTCTATTTATAGATGTTTATATTGCATACGAAGTGCTGACTTGCAGGTTGGAGGGTTCCCCGGGGTCCGTTAGGGGCGGCCGGGAGGAGATGTGTTGTTACACAGTTTGAGGTCAGCCTTTGCTGACCCACGTTACTAATAAATTTTACAGGGCAAGGATCGCATGCAGAAGCTAGCACGCCGGCCAGAAAGGCCTAAGCCCCATGAAGTGTTTTTCCCTCTTTTGTAGCACTACAGTTATGATGATGTTTGTTTGAGACTATTTTGTCCGGCTTGCATGCCGAGGTAGACTAGGAGTGCTGAGCACATTCATGTTTGATGTACTATTTGTTTTGGACACTTGATGTAAGGCCATAAGGCCATTTGTTTACTCTTTAGTGGTGGATAACTTCTAGTCCTGTTCTGTTTCCGCTGTGTTGTGCAAAGAGTTTTGAGTGTGGGTAGCTATATCAACTTTTAATACTAAAGCTGTGGCGTCCGTTTGTTGTGGGGCCCCGGCCGGACCCATATTATACGTTCATTACAGGGGAGGTGTTACAGACCTAAAGCCTCAGCAGGGAGGTCCCACCTCAAACTCGGAAGATCTCTGAGAGCTTCCCCTCTAAAGCCAAAAGCTGGGCTAGTAGCTCCTCAAAAAGCACTAGAAGTTGGAAGATAATGAAAGCCAGCTTTCTAAAGATCCCTTATGGGTCTATTTATAGACTTTGCTGACCTGAGAATACTGAAATGCCCTTGGTTGATCTTCCAATAGCCAAATCCCGCGGTTTATCCTGAGGGTATAGGGGTAATTTTGCCTGAGGGCAATTAGGTCATTTTACCCGAGGCCCTGGGCCCCACTCGGCGAGAGCTCTGAGCCGAGAGCCTTCTGCCCAGAGCCCGGCGCAAGTGTTCTCACCTGCTTATAGGGGAGAGCTCCTTTGAGAATGGAGCTTAGCGTAAGCGCAAGCATTCCCGTCTACTTGGGCGAGATCTTCTATAGGGAGAGAACTCCTCTGGCTAGCCTAATTGTGACTGTTGGTGCCTCCTGGTCTGACTCAGTGAATATGGGGTTGTACACAATCCTCGCTCTTTTTGAGCTAGCTCTATGCTCGAAAAGACACATCCAACCCATAAATATTCGCTAAGCACGTGTCAACATCAGGGAATCTTTTGGTGGGCCGTACCGTGGCTATAAATATATGTGCAGATAGACGGCCATAAATCTGCCCTCGAATCGTCATTCTTCCCCTGAGTTCTCGCCTCCTCTCGCGATGACTTCCAAGAGTGCCGACAAACCGCTACCGTAGGTTCTCCAAGACCGCATTGATGCGACACAGCTGCGAGCCAAGGCTAATAGCGCCTTGGTTTCCCCTTGTTTGGCGAGAAAGTCGTCAGCTGCCGAACCTTCTCAGCCCAAGAAGAAAAATAAGAAGGAGAAGGCGGTCCAGCGAGATCTGCCCCATGAGAACAGGAGACCGCCTACCCCGACCCCAAGCCGCACGGATGATCCCTCTCCGCAGAAGGTATGTCTGATTCGCTAATCATTGAATCCACTAGTTGCATTGTAGCTGACGCGATACTTCTCACAGGAAACGGTTCCCGACGTCGCCAGGTCCCCGCGGGAACCCTTAGACCCATCTTCTCGCCCCCTTAAGGACCAACTACGGCTCTCGGAGGTGGCTCCTCCGCCTGACCCGAGAACTGCAGGTAACTTTTCCATTCTTGCTCTTAACTCACATCTTAGAATGCTAAATTGTCTTCCTGCAGCGCCAGCTTCCGCCCAGCCAGGTCTCGCTACCCGGGAGAACAAAGCAAGGGCTACAAATCAGCCTGCCCTCGCGATTGATTCCTCCATACGGGCGGGAGGAATGACTGTCGAATCTTCCGCAGCTCCCCAGGATGCCAGCCATCCCGCGGGAGTGGATAACTCCCCCTGCTTCCGGCCAAGCCGGGATCACCACTCGCACAATATTCCCCCCGGAAAAGGGAAGCCGATCCACCTACTCTTTGGAACTAGGGGGGAGGGGGGGGGGGGGGGGGGCTGGGCCTTCTCGCCAGCCGTCGACCGGGGGTTCTGGCCATACTGCAGGTATGCGGTATGTCCATAACGGTCTCGCTTATCTCTCGCGCTAACCGTGGAAATCTTTTGTCAGGGGACCTGGGCTCGCGGTCGGGAGCTGATGGAGAGGATAAAGAAGATGAAGGAGACAAAGACAGAGAGGGGGAGGACGGCGAGAGCTCCCCCTTCCCTTCATCTGACGAGATGGAGGAGATCTTGACCAGCGCCGGGAGCGCTAAAAGGCGGGGGAAGAAGGTTGCTGCGGTCCTGTCGAAGCTTATCCGGCGGGAGCGGGCCCACGACTCCGTGGCGAGAGAGTTTCGCCAATCGGTGGAGAAGAGGCTGGAGGCTTTACAACGAGACTACCTCATCGGCGAGATGGATTGGGCAGGAGGGCCTACCGCCGGGTCTTCTCCTGAAAGGTGCATCGCGCGGATCCGGGACCTGTCTCGCCAGATCAACCTAGGATGCACCGTCATGTCGTCCTACTACTACCCGCAGGAGCCACCAAGGACTAGGCAGTGGGAGCGAGGATGATTGTCTCTGAGATATCTGCAAGGAGAAAATACCAAACTAACAATTCATCAAGGCAAGTATACCTATCGAAATGCAGCTAGGGGACACAAGTGTCGTATTGAAATCCGGGAACAGTTGAGTAAGCTTACTCACACGAAATCTATTATTTTATCGACGGAAAAATAAGGTTTTTTTAGAAGAAAACTAAATGTACTAAATGAAGAGAACTACTTGCATGAAAAGATAAAGAGAGCTAAAAGAGCGATTAACTTAAACTTAGTAACGATGAAGGGAAAATGCACTCGATCAGAAATCACCTCGGCAAGAGTGGTTAGAAAAATACGATAAATAAACCTAAGATAATTAGGGTAAAGGTCCTTGACCGTGGAGGTTCCATGAATATTGACACGCTTCTCTCGAAGGCCGTGCCTAACTGAGTTTAGGAAGGTCCGACCGGCTCTCGCCTAAATCGGAGGCCTAAAACTCGCTTTACGCGGTGAACCCCTCTATTGGATTTTACTCCAATCCGGGAGATTTGAACGTCTGCCTCTCTCGAGGGGTGCGAACAACTCCCTTTACTCTTGAGTGCTCATTTCAAACTTTCGGCCTCTCGGCTAGCCCAGCATGAAAGCAAAGGTGGAGAGTATATATCGATAATATCCCTCCAACCCGTGATAAATCAAGAGTAATTCAAAGCTAAACCCTAAAAAGAAAAGGTAAGATTCAAAGCATCATAACCTAATCACTCGAACCTCGGATCATTTAGATCGAGTACATGGAGGATTAGTTAATCATGGTGAGGAGGAAGAGGGGGGATGAGTAGAAGAAGAATAATGAAAACGGATCAGAAACGTAAAAGAAAACAACACTTTTTATTAATAGAAACAGGGATCTTACAACATGAAAACCAACGATTACAAGTGCATGGAAAGGTAAACTACGCTATCATTAACATTATACTACAGAACGAAGCTAGGAACTACTACAGGGAAAGCATAAAACTACAACTAAGAACTAAAAATGGAAAGACATGCTTCAAAAGTTCAGAAATACAAAGGACAGAACCTCCCCTCTCAAAGCAAAAAGTTGTCTAAAACCCCTGGAGTTGGGCTCTATTTATAGAATTTTTCGGGTCGGGTCACGCCCCCCTGTCATGCCCTGGTCCGGCGTGACCCTGGGGCGTGACACATTCGGCGCGACTTTTTCGGGCAGGAATTGAATTCTGACGGAGTTGTTGCGGTACACGCCCACAGGTCACGCCCTGGTAGGGCGTGACCCTGGGGCGTGTTCTTTGCGGCGTGACTTTGGGAGCTGAAATTGAATGCTGGAGGTGACGGGCGGAATTGCTGAAGTACACGCCCATATGTCACGCCCGGGTCAGGCGTGACCCTGGGGCGTGACACATTCGGTGCGGCGGTGGAGCGGGAAAAAACGAGCGCGCTGCGGCGATTCCTCGGAACCTGGGGACACGCCTATAATACACGCCCGTGTCGGGTGTGTCACGGGCGTGACCGAGGGCGTGTACACTAAGTTTCCACGGAATGTAGTTTCGGACCAATTGCTTCATTCCTCTGGGTTACACGCCCTAGGTACACGCCCTGGTAGGGCGTGACCTTGGGGCGTGTCACAGCAAAATTCGGCTGAAAGCCGTGAAAACCTGCAAAAAGCAGAAAAAATGCATTAGCGACAAAATATATACAAAGGGGAATCAAAACAAGTACTTTACAAGACATGATTGGCTTTAAAACCCCGAAAATATCCTAATAAAATTGACTGCAAACGTATTATCAAATTCCCCCAAGCTTAAGTTTTGCTTGTCCCCAAGCAAAGATATAAAGACAAGCTAATCATAAAAAGTGACTAATTCAAAAAGTTTTAATCATACTCACAGAAGTACTATGCGAAATTCTAGGTAGGGAGAATGTAAAATGTAAATCTAAAACAATTATTTAGGTATGGTTTAACTTTTATAAACTTTACTTAATAAAAATAAATCATCCAGAATTTTGACGAAATTCTTTAAATAGATTTAAGTAAGGCAATGAAAATGAAAAGAACGTATTGAGTTATTACTAGATCCAAGCAACGCATTATAATTATATCAATTAAATAACAAAAATTTAAGTTTAAATCCAAAACTAAAACTGATTTACTTTTCTTCTTTTCTTAGTTGTTAAATAAAATTAAAAAAAAGGGCGTGAATCAAAAGCACTTAATAGGACCTAAACGTTTGGTTTAGGAATATGAATAGGAGTGGAATTCAAATATAAACATGGAGGCTTAAAAATCACACTAAACCAAAACAACGAGTTTCAAAAAAAAATAAATTTATTTTAAACAAAATATGTATAAATAAATTTATTTTTTTCTCTTTATGATTATTTATCTCTCTCTTTTTTTTATTATTTTCATTCATTTTTGTTTTTTTTTTCAATTTATTGCTTTTGAGTACACCTTTTTCAACAATATTTCCACAGATAAGACAAAATTTCCTATCAAACAAAATTAGCGTGATTAGATAGGTAGGAATTTGGGCTTTGGTGAAAATGAAATGGTGTGTGGAGTTTATCAAATGAATTTGGAAAAAAGGCTCAAAAGCGGCTAACTAGTGGTAAAAGAGTTTAGGTTGGCAAGAAAGCTCAAACGTAAACAAAAATGGCCTAAATCATTTTCACGCGTTTTTTTTTAAATTTATTTAAAACATAGAGTCGATAAATTTCAAAAAGCAAGTTCGAGATAATAAAAGAAGATTGATGAAATTATCTTGAAAATAAAAATAATATGTCACTTGGATCGTTCATATCTACTACGTTATTCAAAATATGTTCTTACAAAAATCATCTAAAGACAAAAAGGAAAATAGTGGATGATAAATTTTTAGAGAAAGTAAAGAAAATAAAGAACGGAAAACCATAATAGAAATGCACGGTTTAGAGAAATATTTTACCTCAACATGCTACCGTGAATTAGAAACACAGCATGGCCAACATTTTACTTGTGAAATATGACTAAAAAGAATGATTAGAAAAATTATAATTAACTACGTTGTTTATAAAGAAGTTTGAGAAAAACAAAACATAAACATGGGGTACTTATTGAAATACCAAAATGCAGCTATATATATATAATAATTTTTTGAAAGTTTTTTGAAATTTTGGATTTTTTGGGATATTTACAAAACAAAAAGAAAACAAAAAGAAGGAGGAAGTCCTCCCCCAAGCTTAAAATCTACATTGTCCGCAATGGAGAAGGAGGTCGGAGAACGAGAGAAAAGTAAAGTACAGAAATAAAAGACAGAATTGAAAAGCAGGTACTTCCCCGGTTTTATTTTGCAGGGCAAGTTGAGTGATGCCGCTCCTCCATGCCTGTGCTGTGGATCTTCATGAAACGTCATCCGGCGGACTTTGGCATGGAAGCAGAACCGTTGGAGCAGGCGATCGCAGAAGTTTCAGCTTGCCGGAGCCAGTCGGGGCAAAAAGTGTAAAAGAAAGAAAACAGAAAAAGATAACTTGGGTTGCCTCCCAAGAGCGCCCTTTGTTTAAAGCGTCGTTTGAGCTCGACGCATCAAAATAATAATGTCCCAAATATAGTTTAAAAATAAAGTTCGAATAAAGTCAAAGTTGTTGAGAAAAATAAAGTTCAGATTAATCAAATGTCAGGACCGGAAAGATAGAGTTAACAGGGTTGAGACTGACATCATCACAGAAATACAGTTTAAGACGCTGACCATTCACTTTGAAAGTACCCTTATCAGGGTGGGAAATTAAAACAGTACCATAAGAAAAGACTTCTAAAACAGTAAAAGGCCCAGACCAACGTGATTTTAATTTACCCGGGAATAAACGTAAACGAGAGTTATAAAGAAGCACTTGGTCGCCTGGCTTAAAGATTTTTGGGTGCCTAAGATGTCGGTCGTGTAAACGCTTCAT
The DNA here is from genome assembly GCA_039583875.1 of Platanthera guangdongensis. Taxonomy (NCBI): domain Eukaryota; kingdom Viridiplantae; phylum Streptophyta; class Magnoliopsida; order Asparagales; family Orchidaceae; genus Platanthera; species Platanthera guangdongensis. The sequence goes on from CM077151.1 coordinate 140,135,836, forward strand.
CCGCTCTTTATAAAGTCTATTATTTTCATAAGCGTAAGAGCGCCACTCGTCGAGTTCGTTAAGTTGAAATTTTCTAAAATCGCCGACAGAGTGAGGATCGAAGTTTAAAAATCGCAAGGCCCAAAAGGCGCGGTGTTCTAACTCTACGGGTAAATGACACGATTTTCCATAAACCAACCGATATGGCGTACAGCCGAGGGCGGTTTTGTATGCTGTTCGGTAGGCCCATAGATCATCGTCTAATTTGGCTGACCAGTATTTTCTATATGTGGAAACAGTCTTTTCTAAAATTCATTTTATTTCTCTATTCACTACTTCGACTTGTCCGTTAGTTTGGGGGTGATAGGCAGTGCAAAGCTTATGAGTAACGCCATATTTAGTTAGGATTTTTGAGAATTGCGCGTTACAGAAATGGGAACCCCTATCACTAACGATAGCGCGTGGCGTACCGAATCGAGAAAATAATTTTTTGAGGAAATTAACTACGACTCGGGCGTCATTCGTAGGAAGAGCTTGGGCTTCGGCCCAACGTGAAACATAATCAACGGCAACTAAAATATACTTATTCCCGAAGCTAGAAGGAAAAGGGCCGACAAAATCAATCCCCCAGAGGTCGAAAACATCGCACTCTAGGAAATAATTTTGTGGCATTTCATTTTTATTCGAAATATTCCCCGACCGTTGGCAACTATCACACCTACACACAAAGGCATACGCGTCTTTAAACAGGCTGGGCCAGTAAAAACCCGCGCTTAACACTTTGTGAGCGGTGCGAGCAGCTTGATAGTGCCCACCTGTCGGTCCTTCATGCAAATGTTTAATAATATCTAATCCTTCATCAAAGGAAACACACCTCCTGATCACTTGGTCTGCACAGACTTTAAAAAGATGCGGGTCCTCCCAAAAGTAGTTCTTCAATTCAGAAAAGAATTTCTTCTTTTGCTGAGACGAGAACTCTTTTGGGAGCACACGAGCCACTAGATAGTTGGCGATGCGGGCAAACCAAGGAGAAGGAGATGTGTTAATTATGAACAGCTTCTCATCAGGAAAAAAGTAATGAAAAGAATTTTCGTCTAATTGCTCGATAAACGGGTTGTCTAGGCACGAAAGGTGGTCGGCGGCCAAGTTCTCGGCACCTCGCTTATCACGGATCTCTAAGTCAAACTCCTGGAGGAGTCAGACCCAGCGAATCAAGCGAGGCTTGGCATCCGTTTTAGAGAAAAGATATTTGAGGGCCGAGTGGTCCGTAAAAACAATAATTTTCGAAAGAGTGATATAAGGGCGAAATTTGTCAAATGCGAATACTACAGCTAAGAGCTCCTTCTCGGTAGTGGTGTAATTTTCCTGTGCAGATGTGAGTGTTTTACTAGCGTAATAAATGGGGTGGAAGTTTTTGGAAATACGTTGACCTAGTACGGCTCCCACCGCATAACTACTCGCATCACACATTATTTCAAATGGAAGATCCCACACCGGAGCTATCATGATTGGCGCATTAACTAATTTTTCTTTTATTAAATTGAAGGCAGCTAGACAGAGGTCATCAAAGATGAATGGGGCGTCTTTTTCTAAGAGATGTGTAAGGGGCTTGGTGATTTTGGAAAAGTCCTTTATGAAGCGGCGGTAGAAACCCGCATGGCCCAGGAAACTTCTTATGGCTTTTATGTTCGTAGGTGGCGGCAGTTTCTCGATAACTTCTATTTTCGCTACGTCTACTTCAATACCCCTTTCAGAAATTTTATGTCCCAAAACTAACCCTTCCCTTACCATAAAATGACATTTTTCCCAATTTAAGGTGAGGTTAGTTTCTTCGCATCGCTCTAAGACTTTTTCGAGGTTCTCTAAGCAACTATCGAAGGAATTCCCGATGACGGAGAAATCATCCATGAAGACTTCCATAATGTTTTCTACGTACTTGTCAAAGATGGCGAGCATACATCGTTGGAATGTAGCCGGCGCATTGCACAATCCAAACGGCATTCTTCGGTAGGCGAAGGTGCCGAAGGGACAAGTAAACGTAGTTTTCTCCTGGTCCTCGGGGGAGATGGGGATTTGAAGATACCCCGAGAGGCCATCGAGAAAACAATAAAAGCTATGTCCGGAAAGTCGTTCTAAAATTTGATCAATGAACGGCAAGGGGAAGTGATCCTTGCGGGTGGAGTCATTCAACTTACAGTAATCTATACACATTCGCCATCCGGTCACCGTCCGAGTCGGGATTAATTCATTATTTTCATTACTTACGACCGTTATCCCTCCCTTCTTTGGTACTACCTGTACTGGGCTAACCCACTTACTGTCGGATATAGGATAGATAATTCCTGCGTCTAACAATTTCATAACCTCGCCCTTAACTACGTCTTTCATGTTTGGGTTTATACGGCGCTGAGGTTGTATAGAGTTACGAGAATTATCTTCCATTAAGATTTTATGAGTGCAGAAAGATGGGCTTATGCCCTTGATATCAGATATCTGCCAAGCAATAGCTTGGCGATGCTTTTGTAAAATTGAAAGAAGTTTATTCTTTTGTGCATCCGTGAGGTAGGCCGAAATTATGACAGGCAGCTTAGAGTCCTTTTCTAAGAAAGCGTATTGAAGGTGCTCTGGTAGTTCTTTCAGTTCCAAGGTAGGGGGGTCATCATACGAGGTCTTGGAAATTTGTTCTTTTTCAAAAACTATGTCCTCGTACACTTTTTTATATGTAAAATTAAAAGGGGTGTTGCTAGCGGCCATGGAGGCTTCGTGCAGCGATTCAGTTGGAAAAGTAGAAGAGGAACAGAAATCATTAAATTCTTTTTCAAAATCAGAGGGGCGAGTGGAGGATTCTTCACTTAGGTGTAGAGATTCAGTTGGAAGAGTAGGAGAGGAACAAAAATTGGAAAATTCTTTGTCAAAATTAGAGGTGGGAGAGAAGGATTCTTCACTTATGGTATCCATGAAAAAACAGGAGTCATCATTAGCTAGTGTGTTCTTCATCGAGGGGGTGATAGAGAAAGTTACCTCATCGTCGCCCACTCGAAGGAAGAGCTTACCATTGCTTACATCAATGATAGCTCGGGAGGTGGCAAGGAAGGGTCGGCCAAGGATCAGGGGAACCTCGACGTCTTCTTCGATGTCTAAAATGACAAAGTCCACCGGGAAGATGAACTTGTCAACTTTGACTAGGACGTCCTCCACTATTCCTAACGGGTATTTGACTGACCTGTCGGCTAGCTGGATACTCATTCGTGTGGGGTTGAGACTACCAATTCCTAACTTTTTAAACAACGAGAGGGGCATAAGATTAATACTCGCACCTAAATCGGCTAAAGCGTGTTTGACAAAGAGATCACCAAAGACACACGGGATAGAGAAACTACCCGGGTCACTGATTTTCTTCGGTAATCCGTTTGTCAAAACCGCCGAGCATTCGACATTTAACGTGACATGCGAAAGGTTCTCTAACTTCTTCTTGTTAGTTAGGAGGTCCTTAAGGTATTTTGCGTACTTTGGCATCTGGGATATGGCTTCGTGGAAAGGCAGATTTACGTGGATTTGTTTAAACATTTCCAAAAAACGGGTGTATTGATCATCCTGTCGTTGTTTATTAAGTTCGGAAGGGTATGGCGGGGATGGATTATTTTTAAAGGTGGGTGGTGGAGTGAGTTCTTTTTCTACGATAGGGGTGAGAATTTCTTCGGCAGAGGGTGGAATTTTTAAAACGGGAACGGAGCTTTGATTTTTAAAAACGGGAGCGGAGCTTGCCTCGGGTTCTTCACTTACCATACTAGGAACTTTCTTCCCACTCCGAAGAGTTATAGCTTTCGCTTGCTCTCTCGGGTTGGGCTCGGTATTGGAAGGAAGAGACCCTACGGGTCGCTCAGAAATCATTTTAGCGAGCTGTCCTACCTGATTTTCTAAGTTTTTAACACTTCCGGTTAAGGTCCTAATCGTAGCGTCATTAGCATTCATGTATTTTGAAAACACTTCCTCCAAATTTGGAGGTTTTGGAAAACTTTGAGGAGGTGGTGGTGGAGCAGAAAAATCACTTTGCGGTGGCGGGCGCACAGCATTCGATGGATTGCTCCACGAAAAATTCGGATGATTTCTTAACGCAGGATTATAACTATTCGGAAAATTAAAACCAGGAGGATGATAATTCGCAGCAGAAAAATTATTAAAAGCAGTTCTAGGCATATTATTTACATAATCCAAATGTTCGGCGGGAGGAGTTGCAGATTCCCATACCTGAGGGGCGGAGGCAGCAGTCATCTCCGTAATTTTTTTGCTTAATATTTCAACTTGCAGTGCGAGTTGTGAGACGTTGTCCACTTCAAAGAGACCTGCAGGTTTGTTTGGGCGGGACCTAGGCACATTCCACTGGTAAGTGTTCATGGCCATGTCTTCAAACAGCTCAAGAGCTGCTTCCGGGGTCTTATGGTTTAAAGTACCGCCAGAAGCTGCGTCTATCATTTGCTTCGTGCTTTGATTTAGCCCATTATAAAACGTCTGCACCTGCAACCATACAGGCAGAGCGTGATGTGGGCATCGTCTTAATAATTCTTTAAATCTTTCCCAGGTTTCATAAAGGGTCTCTGAGTCTATTTGTCCAAAGGCAGAAATGTCATTCCTAAGTTTAGCAGTTTTAGCAGGCGGAAAGTACTTGGCCAAAAATTTTTCAGTTAATTGCGTCCAAGTAGTTATGCTATTTTTAGGAAGGGTGTTCAACCACTGCTTAGCCTTAATTCTAAGAGAGAAAGGAAATAATCTTAGCCTAATAGCATCATTTGTGACACCATTTATCTTGAAGGTGTCACAAATCTCAAGAAAGCTGGCTATGTGTGCGTTCGGGTCTTCATCTTGAAGCCCGTCAAATTGCACATACTGCTGCACCATTTGAATTATGCTAGGCTTCAGTTCGAAATTATTATTATTTATTGCAGGGCGAACTATACTAGTTTCTGTACCCTCGAGATTTGGTCGTGCATAATAGGACATAGGCCTTTGCACGACTTCCTCCACGTTGGGTTCTGCCATTCTTAAGGTAGAAAATGACTCGGAATCCTCAACCGGCACTTGGGTAGTAGGGCCTTGAAATCGCGATCTTCTCCGAAGAGTACGCTCAATTTCGTGGTCCAGGTCCAAAGTAACCGACGGACTACCGCGGGTCATACACTAGAAGAAAAGAGGAGAAGCAAGACTAAAAAGTAAAAGAGCTAATGAAGTTGGAAAAAGTTTTTGAAATAGATTTTTTTATGTTTTAACTCCCGAACTTCCCAAGGGCTACCCGGTGAAGGGTTCGCAAGGTACTAGACAAGATAGTGGCATTTAGAGCCACTTTGCCCTTTTCGAGAGAATTAGGTGGTGTAGAAAAATTTGTGATGTGTGTTTCTATTAAGAATGCGGTAATTAAAATCCAGCCATTTATCTCTGTGCGAGTAGGCGGAAAATAAAAGCTATACTCACGCACTCGACAGAAAATTAAAACACACCCACTCTACAGAAAGGAAACACACTCTACTGAAATAAAGCCTGCCAATTAACTCAAGTGAGTAGGCGGAAAAATAAAATACGCACACTCTACTGAAATAAATCCAGCCAATTAACTCAAGTGAGTAGGCGGAAAAAAATAAAAGATACGCACACTTAACAAAATCCAGCCATTTAACTCAAGTGAGTAGGCGGAAAAAATTTAAGAAGGAGGCTGAGAAAGAGAAGTGATAAAATTAATATATTCGCGTTTTCAATTTATCAACAAGCGTTGCTTCCCCGGCAACGGCGCCAAAAACTTGATTGTCTCTGAGATATCTGCAAGGAGAAAATACCAAACTAACAATTCATCAAGGCAAGTATACCTATCGAAATGCAGCTAGGGGACACAAGTGTCGTATTGAAATCCGGGAACAGTTGAGTAAGCTTACTCACACGAAATCTATTATTTTATCGACGGAAAAATAAGGTTTTTTTAGAAGAAAACTAAATGTACTAAATGAAGAGAACTACTTGCATGAAAAGATAAAGAGAGCTAAAAGAGCGATTAACTTAAACTTAGTAACGATGAAGGGAAAATGCACTCGATCAGAAATCACCTCGGCAAGAGTGGTTAGAAAAATACGATAAATAAACCTAAGCTAATTAGGGTAAAGGTCCTTGACCGTGGAGGTTCCATGAATATTGACACGCTTCTCTCGAAGGCCGTGCCTAACTGAGTTTAGGAAGGTCCGACCGGCTCTCGCCTAAATCGGAGGCCTAAAACTCGCTTTACGCGGTGAACCCCTCTATTGGATTTTACTCCAATCCGGGAGATTTGAACTTCTGCCACTCTCGAGGGGTGCGAACAACTCCCTTTACTCTTGAGTGCTCATTTCAAACTTTCGGCCTCTCGGCTAGCCCAGCATGAAAGCAAAGGTGGAGAGTATATATCGATAATATCCCTCCAACCCGTGATAAATCAAGAGTAATTCAAAGCTAAACCCTAAAAAGAAAAGGTAAGATTCAAAGCATCATAACCTAATCACTCGAACCTCGGATCATTTAGATCGAGTACATGGAGGATTAGTTAATCATGGTGAGGAGGAAGAGGGGGGATGAGTAGAAGAAGAATAATGAAAACGGAGCAGAAACGTAAAAGAAAACAACACTTTTTATTAATAGAAACAGGGATCTTACAACATGAAAACCAACGATTACAAGTGCATGGAAAGGTAAACTACGCTATCATTAACATTATACTACAGAACGAAGCTAGGAACTACTACAGGGAAAGCATAAAACTACAACTAAGAACTAAAAATGGAAAGACATGGTTCAAAAGTTCAGAAATACAAAGGATAGAACCTCCCCTCTCAAAGCGAAAAGTTGTCTAAAACCCCTGGAGTTGGGCTCTATTTATAGAATTTTTCGGGTCGGGTCACGCCCCCCTGTCACGCCCTGGTCGGGCGTGACCCTGGGGCGTGACACATTCGGCGCGACTTTTTCGGGCAGGAATTGAATTCTGACGGAGTTGTTGCGGTACACGCCCACAGGTCACGCCCTGGTAGGGCGTGACCCTGGGGCGTGTTCTTTGCGGCGTGACTTTGGGAGCTGAAATTGAATGCTGGAGGTGATGGGCAGAATTGCTGAAGTACACGCCCATATGTCACGCCCGGGTCAGGCGTGACCCTGGGGCATGACACTTTCGGTGCGGCGGTGGAGCGGGAAAAAACGAGCGCGCTGCGGCGATTCCTCGGAACTTGGGGACACGCCTATAGTACACGCCCGTGTCGGGTGTGTCACGGGCGTGACCGAGGGCGTGTACACTAAGTTTCCACGGAATGCAGTTTCGAACCAATTGCTTCATTCCTCTGGGTTACACGCCCTAGGTACACGCCCTGGTTGGGCGTGACCTTGGGGCATGTCACAGCAAAATTCGGCTGAAAGCCGTGAAAACCTGCAAAAAGCAGAAAAAATGCATTAGCGACAAAAATATATACAAAGGGGAATCAAAACAAGTACTTTACAAGACATGATTGGCTTTAAAACCCCGAAAATATCCTAATAAAATTGACTGCAAACGTATTATCAGAGGACGATGGCGGTGGGAGCCCTACTGATTCGCGATATCTCGCCCTTCCTTTCCCCTGGTCTTCCCCTTCTCGATGTACCCCGTTAATGTCGTGTCCAACTGATAATTTTGCTATTATTGTGGTTTTCTATTCAGCTCTCGCTTGGCGAGAGTATTAATCATTTATGTTATTATTATTACTTCCTGTTTATTTCTTGCTTGGCGAGTGTAACCTGACCTCCCGTTTATTTTCATTTTGTATTTAGCTCTCGCGCTAATCACCTGTCAGTCAGTCACTGTCAGACTCGGGCGGGAAAACGAAGCGACGCCGACTTATGGCGTGACGGCTGTACCCCCGCCGGCTTTTTGAAAACAGTCATGATGATCACAGTTTTCTATAAATAGAGAAGTTCACCTACGACATTCATTTCTCCGACCCAAGTCTTCTCTTTTCCCTTGTCGCTTTCGCGGCTTGCCAAAAGCTCTCGCTTGCTTTTGCCTCCTCTTCCCATTATCGCAGAGCTCTCGCTCTCGCCTCCCTCCTAAAGACCTCGCCTATAACTTCAACACGATGCCTGGCGGAAGCGAGGGACGTTCAAATTACGTGGAAGCCCTCCAGAAGCACCTGTTTCCCTCCTACACCCTTACCATAGACGAGTTCAACCTGACCCAAACTTGCTACGTTCCCGCCGGCTTCACCGCGCAGAACCCCGGCAACCACGATATGGTAAACAGTACGGGGGAGGGGGAGCTCGCCATCCCCCTTGAGCACTTTGAGGGGGGATTCCGCCTCCCGCTGTGGCCCGAGATGCGCCAGGCCCTCCGGTATTACGGAGTGGTTCCCGCGCAACTGAATCCAAACTCGGTCGTGATTCTGGTGGCCTTCATCTGCTACATGCTATCCTAGAGGATCGAGTTCAGCCTTCCAATATTCCGGAAGCTGTTCACCTTCCGCGCCAAAGGAGGGGTGGTCTTCTTTTCAGGGCAGCTGCTCAAGACCATCGGTCTCGCCAACAAACACCACCACTGGGGCGAGAGGTTTATTTTCATTTTCGGCGATTTCGGGAACGTGCCTCTCGCTCCCATTCAATATGAGGATGCCGCCTACAAGCCGACCTCCTTGGGCTCGCGCGAGAGTGCCCTCCTTGAGTTCTTCGGAACCAAGGACTTCGACGTCCTCTTCCTCCGACGAGACGTTGATTCACTCCTCCCCGTGCCTCCGAGCGAAGGTAAGGTCTCGTCTTTGTCTCGCTATTCCATTCCTTTTTAAGGTTATAACTGAGTGTTGTCTCTTTCGCAGGGGAGCGTGAGATCCCCCTACACCAACCCTTTGACGAGGCTCGCGCTGTCGGGAGCCAATCTGTGAAAGACCCACTAGCTCTCGCAAAGGCCGCGGCGTAAGCTTACCGGGACTAGCTGGCCTCGCTGCCTTCGATTGGCGCCCGACGCCCCTCTGCCCCCACCAATCAAGAGGCCCAAGATAACTGATGCCGAGAAGGGTAAAGCCGTTGTGGTGCCGCCATCTCAACCTCTCGCTGCGGGCCGCTCCATTGAAGAGATCCTGCAGGTCGTCAGCGAGATCGAGACCACCAGAGGTTGCGCTGAGGCGCCTGCCGAGAACCCCCCGACCCCTGGTGGAGCAGATGGCAAGGGAGCCGCCGCCGAGACCTCTGGCCAGTCTCCTCCTAGAGAGGTGCCGCGGGGCCACCACAATTTTGGTCTCGGCATGAAGTGCTTGGACGCGGAAAACAAGCCGCTGCTACAGTGGGAACCTGACATCAACAGGGTCTCAATCTCATCTCTTCTCCCTAGCTGGGCGGAGCGAGATGAGGTCACCAGCTAGGCCTTCGCCTTGGGCTACTGCCTCTATAGCCGGGAGAACGCCAGCGTCTGCGACAGGATGACCACCAGGCTCCTGGCTTATGACTCCACCCGCACTCTGATGCGCGGGCTGGAGCTTGCGCATATGTGTGCTTGCTGAAGCATCACCGTCGACCGCAACTTACATGATATGTTCAAGGCCAGGGAGGGCGCGGTGGCTGAGGCGGCTTCCTTGAAGAAGGAGCTAGAAGACGCCAATCAACAGCTGTCTTCTCGCCGGGCGGAAGAGGTAAGCGAGACCTTTCTAGGCACTCGCTCTCGCCACTACAGATTTCAACTTTATTCTTTTCCTTTCATGCTAACTTCTCGCCATACAGGATTCCGGTCAAGCCACGGCACTTCGCGCGGAGCTAGCCCAGGCGCGATACGAGAACGTCCTGTTGAGGGACCAGATCCAGCGCCTGGAGGCGAATGCGCCCCCCTCCTATGGACGAAAGGTTGAAGAGCCGCTACTACTCCGTCTATGACGTCGACAAGCTCCTCCAGGCCAACGCATAAGCTACCATCAAGCTGACCTTGGAGATGCTGTGAGATGTCGGATGCCTGGACGGGAGGGGAAAGATCATTACCGCTCAACAGCTCGTCCCCTGGCTTTTCGAGCCTGTCCCGAAGCACCCAGGCACGCCTGATACCCCGCCCTCGGATTTCCTAAAGTCCCCTGCCGCAGGTGGCTAGACATCCGGGGAGAGCTCAGGCGAGAGCTCTAGCGAGAGTTCAAGCAGGAGCTCTGAGGGGTACAGCTTGTCTCCCTGAGGGGGCCCCCCGTTTTCTTTTCCTTTTGTTGTACTGAGCGGGAACGCTGTAGGTCTGTAAATAAATAAAACACATTGTAAATGTTACATTGTAAATGTTTCGTTTCGTATTGTCCTTTTTATTACAAATGTGCTTGATACAATTGTTCTAGCCGAGTGCCTCTTAAGCACGCTTCCGCCGAGGCCCTTGGCCTCCCTAGGGTAATCTCCCTTAGTGATGGATAGGCGGGAACCTGCCGAAAGAGCCCAGTGCTTAGACGTTTCGCTTACGCCCCCTACCGAATACCGTCTACCGGGAACATGGCTCGCGGGCCCTTTAAGGCAAGGCTGTCCCCCTTTAGCTTGCGCAAACAGTCCGACGCTTTCGCCCAACACCTCTCGCTGTCTGTCCAAGATACCGTCAGGAGTCTTCTCGCCGAGAGCTTCCTTTGGCAAGATCTCTTTGGCGAGGACTTTCCTGCTAAGATCTCCTTTGGCTGAGCCCTCTCCTATCTGAAGGGGCCTTACCTCTTTTTCATTCCGTGGTGGGTTTCTTGCCTTCCTCAGAGCATCCAAATCGGAGTGTGTCCTAGGATCAAACACTTCTGTCCCCCAGGCGAGCCTTCGGACCTGCCAGCTAGGTGAGAGCCTACGCAGCGGGTCTACCTGGTGCCGAGCCGAGCTCGGGGTGCCGATGAAGTTCTCAATCCAAACCTATCCCCCACAGGCGAGCCTTCGAACCTGCCAGCTAGATGAGAGCCTGCGAAGCGGGTCTACCTGGTGCCGAGCCGAGCTCGGGGTGCCGATGAAGTTCTCAATCCAAACCTATCCCCCACAAGAGAGCCTTCGGACCTGCCAGCTAGATGAGAGCCTGCACAGCGAGTCTACCTGGGGCCGAGCCGAGCTCGGGGTGCCGATGAAGTTCTCAAACCAAACCTATCCCCCACAGGCAAGCCTTCAGACCTGACAGCTAGATGAGAGCTTGCGCAGCGGGTCTACTTGGGGCCGAGCCGAGCTCGGGGTGCCGATGAATTTCTCAAACCAAACCTATCCCCCACAGGAGAACCTTCGGACCTGCCAGCTAGATGAGAGCCTGAGCAGCGGGTCTACCTAGGGCCGAGCCGAGCTCGGGGTGCCGATGAAGTTCTCAATCCAAACCTATCCCCAACAGGCGAGCCTTCAGACCTGCCAGATAGATGAGAGCCTGCGCAACGGGTCTACCTGGGGCCGAGCCGTGCTTGGGGTGCCGATGAAGTTCTCAAACCAAACCTATCCCCCATAGGAAAGCCTTCGGACCTGCCAGCTAGATGAGAGCCTGCGCAGCGGATTGACCTGGGGCCGAGCTGAGCTCGGGGTGCCGATGAAGTTCTCAAACCAAACCTATCCCCCACAGGCGAGCCTTCGGACCTGCCAGTTAGATGAGAGCCTGCGTAGTAGGTCTACCTGGGGCCGAGCCGAGCTTGGGGTGCCGATGAAGTTCTCAAACCAAACCTATCCCCCACAGGCGAGCTTTCGGACCTGCCAACTAGATGAGAGCCTGTGCAGCGAGTCTTCCTAGGGCCGAGCCGAGCTCGGGGTATTCATAAAACACATAATTATGTCATATTATAAAAATTTCACGATAGTCAAGAGAAAATCAACTTATGTAGTATAATAAGTTTATGTTTGAGATACATGGTTACATCCTTCCCCTTTTATGGGTAGAAGCATTTTATGTCGTCACCGCTCTAGGTGTGACTTAATGCCCTCCCCTCCACGTCCTGGAGGTAGTAACCTCCTGTTCCAAGGACTTCCTTCACTATGTACAGTCCTTCCCAGTTCGGGTTGAGCTTGCCCACGGGAGCCAACCTTCCTGCCGCGTCAACCTTTCTCAGCACCAGATCTCCTTCAGTAAACTGCTTGACCCTGACATGCTTATCAAAATATTTGGCCATCCGCCGCCTGATCTCTTCTTGCCTGATAGCTGCCACATCCCGCAGTTCTTCCACCATGTCTAGCGAAAGGCGTAGCCCCTCTTCATTCTCCAACCTCCAAGTCTCATCTCCTCTTCTCCGACAACCCCTTCATGTACCGCCATCTCTTTCTCCAACTCCTCTGCCTCTGCCATCCACTATATGGTGTTGACTGCCGTAACATAGCACTGTCTTGCCACCTTCGGGACCCCTCTTACCCTGACCTGCACCCCTCCATTGTTAAACTTGAGGCACTGATGGAACGAGGAGGGGACGCAATGAAAGGAACTGATGAGGGGGCTCCCGAAGATGGCGTTATATCTGCTTGGGGAATCCACGGTCACGAACCTGCAGTTCCGTTATATGCCCCCCAACTTCACGTGCAGCCCTACTCCCCCTTCCACTTCTTTCCTCTCTCCGGAGAACCCGAACAGCGGCCCATCTGAAGCCAAGATCCTCTTCCCTTCAACCCTCATCTCATCTAAGGCCTTCTTGAAGACGACATTCACCGAGCTCCCGTTGTCTACTAGTATCCTTGAGACCGTATAATTCTCCACCGCCGTTTGGATCACCAGGGCTTCATAGAATCGATCTTCGTAGTCCGGCATTTCCGCTGACGAGAAGGTGATTTTTTCTTCCGGTGGGGGGCCTGGGAGGTAGAGGCGACCCCCCTTCGATACATGGTTTGGAGGCTCCCCTTGCTGGTTGCCTCAATCCCCACTCCTCCGTAAATCACCCTGATTCCTCCCCGGGTCCCCACGTCCACCAGATCTTCACACCTATCCTCCATCTCCCCCTGCTGTACTTCCACGATCCTAACCGGCGGATCGTGCCTCCCGGCTCCTCTAGGTTCACTCATCTCCAAGAACTCTGGGCAGGTGGCCGTTGCGTGACCCTCCTCCTGGTGGAAGTCACAAAAGAGAAACGCTACCCTACCCCTTCTTCCTTCCCCTCCTCCTCTTCTCCGTGCTCCTCGAACTCCTCTCCTCACTCCTCTTCCTCTACCCATTTCCATGGCCTCTTGTGGCGGCGGGACACGACCCCTTGGCTCCTGCCTCCACGCCGGTTGGTCGAACCACCTCTGTTCCCTTAGATTATCCCTTCCCTGATTGCCTCCTCCTTGGCCCTGGGGGAGACCCTCCTGGTGCCTCCAACCCAAACGGTTGTTTGGTTCCCGGGCCCCCCATCTCTGCTGCTGCCCCTGTCTTCGGGGCTCTTCTCTCCTTCTTTCTTCTCACTGCTCCCTCTGCTCTCTTGGCTCCTTCTGCCTTCCCGCTGCTGGTTGCTTCACATCATCCTCCGCTAGCCTAGCCAACTTCCTGGCGAATGCTGGGTTTGCTCTCTCGAAGTCGATCTCCTTTGTCGCCCTCTCCATGAGCTCCTCAAAGGAGAGGGGGGGGGGGTACTCTCTTCAACTCCATATTAAAAAACCCCGACCTCAGCCCCATGGTAAAGGCGAGCATCAACGCGTACCCTGGGACCTCCTGGACCAGGAGGATCTCTTCCTGAAATCGGTCGACATAGTGACCCAGCGTCTCATCCGGCTTCTGCCTCACCGCAAACAAGCACTCCGCCTCCTTCTTCCTCTTCTTCGATGTTGAGAACCTCAATAGGAAACTTCTTCGCAGATCCTCAAAGTAGTAGATCGACCTTGCTGGAAACTGGTGGAACTAGTCCCGAGCCTTCTCCTTCAACGTGATGGAAAATAGCCGGCACTTGAAGGCATCCGTCATCTGCCTTATCGAAACGATAACTTCAAACCACTGCACGTGCTGTACAAGGTCATCCTTTCCTGAGTAGTAGGACATGTCTGGCTCCCGGAACCCCTCCGGTACCGGAGCTGAGATGATGAGCTCGCTGAATGGGCTCTCACCTCCTGCCTGGCGAGAGGGCACATCCCGCGGCCTCGGCTGGCTGGCCTGATCCGCGATACCGTGCCCAGGGAAGAGCTCTCGCACTGCCGCCTCCCTCTCTCCCAGATCAGTCAAAGTCTCCTTGCCCGGGCGCTGGCCTGGGAAGAGCTCCCGCGCCGCCACGTCTCTTTCGCCAGCCTCCGCCGGGACCTCCTTCCCCGGGCGCTGTCTAGGTGCATTCTTGCCTAGGAGCGGGACCTCCTCTATCAGAACCTGAGGTGTGGCCCACTCGCTTCGGGCCAATAAGGCCAAGCTGGTGGTTTGCAGGACTTCTCTCCTGAAGTCATCCAGCATCTTCTTCGTCGCTTCCTCTCCCCGGGTGGGGGAGCCTCCATAACCAGACCCTTCACCTTCACCTCCAGCCATGGGACAAAACTCAAGACTTTCATTTATCAGCTGCTTTCCACTCTCACCGCACTAGAACTGTTGAAGCCAAAAATGACCTCAACGGGAGTTCAAAACAGGGGTGCAGCCAACACCTACTTCTCTCAAGCCTCAACCCTCGATCAGATTCAAAGGTCCCTAGACTAACTCAAAGCCTCAGTAGGGAGATCCTACCTCACACCCGGAAGATCTCTGAGAGCTTCCCCTCCAAAGCCAAAAGCTGGGCTAGGAGCTCCTCAGAAAGCAGTAGGAGTTGGAAGATAATGAAAGCCTGCTTTCCAAAGTGCCCTTATGGGTCTATTTATAGACTTTGCTTACCTGAGATTAATGAAATGCCCTTGGTTGATCTGCCAATAGCCAAATGTCGCGATTTATCCTGAGGGTATAGGGGTAATTTCGCCTGAGGGCAATTAGGACATTTTACCCACGGCCCTGGGCCCCACTCGGCAAGAGCTCTAAGCCGAGAGCCTTCTTCCCAGAGCCCGGCGCAAGCATTCTCGCCTGCTTATAGGTGAGTGCTCCTTTGAGATTGGAGCTTAGCGTAAGCGCAAGCATTCCCGTCATCTTGGGCGAGATCTTCTATAGGGTGAGAACTCCTCTGGCTAGCCTAATTGTGACTGTTGGTGCCTCCTGGTCTAACTCAGCGAATATGGGGTTGTACATTTACCCCACCACAACATCTGTAGCCCTTTAGAAGGTTCATTGGGTCACCAAGGACCCATTAGGGTCAATTTAAAAGGTCAAGCTGACCAAAGTCAACCCTAACCCTAAAATGATCAAAGTGCCCTATTTAGGGCCAGAGGACCTTCCCTTAGCCAATTTGACCCCACCTATTCCTCCCTAATCCTTTAGGGGGTTCATTGGGTCACTATGGACCCATTTGGGTCAACCCAAGTGATCAAGTTGACAAAAGTCAACTTAAACACTAAAGTGGTCAAAGTGCCACAAATTTGGGTCATGTGGCCGACAAGGTGCCCAACCAATCCTACCCAAGTCCTCTTAGACCTTAGGGGAGGCCAAGGGGTCACCAAGGACCCATTGGGGTCAACCCAAAAGGTCAAATTGACCAAAGTAAACTCAACCTTAGTTTAGGTCAAATTAGCTCAAGTTGACCCAACCTAGCCCAATCCACTTGGGCTAAGCCAATTGGAGTGGCCCACCAACCTTAGGGGCTAATATTTACATAAAATAATACATTCATTTTCTGGAAATGGTGACTAGGAGAGAGAAAGCCATTTTCTCCTTTAATGGAGGAGAGAGAAAGAGAGATAAAGAGGGTCATTCATGTCTTGGAAGGCCAAGGGGCCTCCTCTCTCCATCTCCAAAGGCTAGATTCATCTCCCCCATCATTTAGAGGATATCAAGAGTCTTCCCCAGCGATATATGGGCTGAATTCAGAAAAACCACCATGACCGCATTTTCTCCATTAATGGCCATTAATGGCTTTAAAGCTATGGCCCTTCCCCTCCCCCAATTGGTTGTTTTAAAAGCTTCCCCAAGGTTAGAGGAGTCGTTTCCACCGTTCACCTGAAGAAACCGAGGTAGTTGGTTGTGCTGTTGCGGAACACCGAGCGGCACCACCACCGTCCATGGCAACACGACGATCGACAAGGCAACAACACTCCACTAAGGTCCTCCTCTACTCCTTTCTTCGTGGGATAGAATCTTAGATCAATTAGGAGAGAAATCGGGCTCAATTGAGCCCGATTGTGAGAGAAAAATTCCAGCTATTTCTAAGGAATTTCTACCAATCGGGCTCAATTGAGCCGACGAAGTCCAACGCAGGAAGTTCTCTGTCCGCCACTCGCCGCTCATTAGAAAGACATCCATAATAGCTGTGAGAACATCTTCTTCCTCTCCTATTTTTCTCATAGTTTCTTTAAAATCCCAGATTTTGTTGTGGTTCTCCTACTTTTTTTCGTTGTTTATTTCACTTTTCTGTGGTTTTCGCTCGATCAGCGTGGTTTTCGCTTTTGCTATTTTCGATTTTCGCAGCATCCTCCCCTTCCCTTGGCGGCCCAACCCTTTTCCGTCTCCTCAAAGGGCCAACCCTTTTTCGTCTCCCCTTTAATCTTTTCTCCTGCTCACGCCATTCTTCTTCCCAACTCCACAAACCCGCTCATGACGGAGCTTATCAGGCTCGAAGAAATCTCTGTTGAAGGAATCAAATCTTAGCGGCAGAGCCTGCCTGAAATCCCGCACGTAATCCATTCTCCCGAATGTTGATTTTCGCTTTTGTTTATTTCGTTGTGGTTCTAATCCAATTGAAGTCCAAACTGGAATGATCAACGATGAACTCCAAACTGAAACTGATATGAAACTGATGTCCAAACTTCAATTCTCGCTTTTGTTTATCTATTTTTTACGGAATCTGGGAATGACAAAACAAAAGTCCATGTTCTACGGTTAACCGGTTACCAAAAAGGATCTCTATTTTTTACATGAATCTGAGGTTAACCGGTTCTGATTTCATCTCGATTTTGATTTCTGATTTCATTTCAGGTTTTGATTTCTGATTTCATTGTTGAACGTTGTTTATTTATGCTTCTCTTTATTTCTACTTTTGTTCATTCTTTTGGGGGTTGGGGGGGGTTGGGGGAGGGGGTGGGGGTGGGCGTGTGGGGGTGGGTTGGATTTCATTTGAAAAACAATTTTTGATTACATCTACGGTTAACTCTTCCTTTTAATAGCACTAACAACATCATAAATTTTACAAAAAAACCAACTCTTAATGTAAGGGATGCTTATTATTTTATGAAATTCTTATTGCAGAAAATACCAACTCTTAAGAGTTTACTAAAAAGCAAAAAAAAAACCAACTCTTAATTCAGCTGCTGTTTTTGTATAACCTTGCATTTTTAAATGAGATAATGATCCCAATTTTTGAACATGAACATGTGTTATTTTTTCTATTAGATCAACTCTTAATTCACATAAATTGTATATTGTGCAGGAAGATAAAGAACAAAGGAACACAGGTATGCCTTTACCAGTTCTAAGCCTTTACCTACTCTACTAGCACTTATTCTCCTTATGTTTGTATTACCCAATTGTTTTTTGTCGTAATGCTTCAATGATTTTCTCAAGATATTAGAATAACTGTATGGGATATTGTCTGCATGTCATTTCACAAAACTATATTGTCATTTGTTGTCAATGTCGTTATTTGCTCTAAATTACATATATTTATACTTCATAATCATTTCATATAGCTCTATGTATTTTTGTTATGCAATGATACTTGAAAATACAATTGTTTTCCACCATCTGTGATCGATTGGAGAGTGGTTTACGATAGCTTGAGGAGATGAAATGAGAATCTATAAGAATTTCATTTTCATTTTGTGATACATAGTTATATTGTTATGCTCAAATTTTTGAGGAAAATAAGTTTTTGTTGACTTTCTGCTCAATTATACTACACATGTCAATGTTTTCAGAACAAACAGATTTTGTTCTGCACTGATTGAACATTCAAATTTCAACATCGAAATAGTAATACATCAATTTCGACGACTGCTCCCTTTCTAACAACAAAGGTCCTTCAACATGTCAATAATGAATAAAAACAATCTGAGCAATGCAAAATAATATAAAGATCAACCACTACACTACATTACAGAACATGAAGCGGCGGAGGAAGTGTTACTTATTGGACGTGTCTCCTCTTCCTCTTATTAAACTTTTTCACAGTTTGGTTATGTGCTGAATAACCATTTTTTTGTTCTTGCTGCTTTACTGTTAGTGTTACTTATTGGACGTGTCTCCTCTTTCTCTTATTGCATATTCAATTTCAACATCGAAATAGTACTGCATCAATTCCTACAACTGCTCCCTTTCTAACACCAAAAGTCCTTCAGCATGTCAACAATGAATCAAAACAATGTCATCAACACAAGCGAACATCAACATCGACCGCTACACTATATTACAGAACATGAACCGGCGGTGGAAGATGGGACAACCGAGACAACTGCTGTAACAACCCCATCCGTTCATATGGTATATAATAGAAGGTCTGTCCGGGACCCCACGGCATATATCACAAAATAGGCGGGGAAGGTACGGGATGATACCAGAGTAGCGCAGCGCACCTTAACACATTGCATTCTAGCGGAAGCCTATACTAACACTTTGAACTCCACACTTGAATGTCCAACATATAAAACAACTCCACATTGTATATATATAATAGGAATGTCTTACAACAACATTAAAGTTGGCCTTATGGCCTTACAAGGCTTTCAAACAATGGCCTAAACATTGGCGTGCAGGCCGGCCACATTAAAAGAAAACACAACATTCATCCAATTAGCCTTCAAGGGCTAGCAGCAGCAACAGGGACATCAACCTTTATGCATCCCGCTTGGCTCTCCAGCACCTGTACATCGACAATCCACCCAACGGTGGCAACTAGAAGCAACGGTCATCGTTCAGCTGACCAAATTATAATGACCCTACCCATTTTCTCGGGGCAGCGGTAATCTTCCCTGCAGGCATATCATATCACAAGCATGGCAATAAATCTCATATAATGTGCTTTCCCACACCCATGCCATCACAACCATCAGCCACCCGGCCCAACGGTCCGTGCACTCAGGGCATATTCTTGGTGTACTGGAAAATCAGTTGCCCACCACCGTATCAGGGTCACAGCCCAACGGTAACTCACTTGAGCATTTACTCCATGGCGTGCAGCCAGATTTCTAGTCTTAAAACACCGGAATGGCCCGTAGCCCCCCATTGTGTCATGGCACACAGGCCTAAGACTCTCGCTATACGCTCCAACAGACCACACCTTCTGGTCCACGTCGGACGGACGTAACGCAGGACGGATCCTCCACCCCCCGTTGCTCAAATCGCCTTGCCTTCACCGAGTACGACGTACTCGCAGCTTAATCAAAGACACGTGTCGGTCTCACCAATCCTGTTCTTGGCATTCAAGCCTAGGTATTTCTATTACACCCATTCATCTCACAACATTAGCGGGTCTTTCCTGGGCACACCAGTACTTCCTGTTACTCGTTCACAAGTACGACACCTCCATATCACAAATGTCAGGGGTCTTTCCTGGGCACACCAGTACTTCTTGATACTCTCTTCATAGGTACCACCTATGACATCAAGCGTCACAAAGGGCCTTTCCTGGTCACACCAGAACTTCCTGTTACTCATTCACAGGTACGACCCAATAGCACAAGCATAACACGGATATTTTCCTGGACTACCACTCCGGTACTTCCTGCGACTACCCTTCACAGGCAAAACCCGTTGACTCCTTAAACTACACGTTTATCATGGAGTCTTCTCTGATTCGTATGCAACATCACCAATCCAGACCAACCTGTCTAGATGGGCTTCACACAACATGCCTATTCCGTACTCCATTTCCGGATCTATATGCCAACAAAGGGGATTTCATGAATCAACCCAAAACTCCCAAAATCAGCCACCTCTTGGTGGCGGAATCACAAATATATGCCAAAAAGGAAGCCTTCACATGGCTAGGAAGAAAAGTCGTTACCCTTGAAGACCGCTTTGGTGCCATGACGTTCCTAGCTGGCTCGGAAGAGCTTTTCCTCCGCAAAAATGGCCTCAGGTCTTAGCTTGACCCTCTCAAGCTCCACCAACAAGCATCCCTTCTTCTTCTTCCTCCTCCTTCCTCTCCCTTTATCTCTCTAAAACTTTTAGAAAGATGAAGGAAATAACAAAATGAGAATACGTTCTCTGTTTTCGGCCTTAAGGAAGTAGGAAAGAGGCTCAGCTTTTAGATCTCAGCTGAAGGAAATGAACGGCTACGAGAAATTGGGAAAATTGATTTTTGCATCCGACACGCCCTGTGACACGCCCGTGTCACAGGCCGTGTACTCAAAGCGGTGCTCAACCCGCCTTATCCCCTAAATAGGTCACCGTCATGGGACACACCCAAAGTCACGCCCATGACACAGGTCTGTACTCGACGATCTGCGTTCGATGATCAGGAAGCGATCGTCGAGCTCGCCAGTGATCGTCGATCTCACCAGCGATCGGCAAACAGCGCGTTCGACGATTTGCATTCGACGATCAGCGTGTTCGACGATATCCGTTCGACGATCGGGCAGCGATCGTCGAGATGGCCTAGCGTTCGACGATTGGCCCAGCGTTCGACAATTTCCGTTCGACGATTTCCGCTCAGACACGCCTGTGTCTGTGGCCGCGTTCATCAGGCTGAAAAAATCTCAAAATCACCCGAGACTCACATGGCGTGTGACACGCCCATGTCCCAGGCCGTGTGCCCCTACAAGGTACTAGACATTCCCCAGCTCAAAGTCGTCGGGCTGAGTTCGTTGACCGTGCTGACACGCCCGTGTCACAGGCCGTGTCCAAAGCACTTGACGATCGTCGAACAAATTGTGTCGACCACTTGTCGACTGTTCCTCCTGAACACTCATTGAATGCAGGACACGCCCTGGGACAAGCCCATGTCCCAGGACGTGTCACCCAAGATTTTGCCTGCTGAAAATTTGGCTGTTACAACCCTCCCCTCCTACAAGAAATTTCGTCCTCGAATTTCGTACACAAGAAGGCAACCAGCAACCAAAAAGTTATAATATCAAATTTTCATGTTACAACAACATATTGTAACTCTCCACTTATTACAGAAACAACTCGGGAAACTCCACTCGCATGGTTTGCTCTCACTCCCATGTAAGTTCCTTATGGCCGCAGTTGTCCCATTGGACTTTAACCATCCCAACTGTCTTGTTCCGCAAATGTTTCTCGGCTTGATCCTCGATCTGAATGGGCCTAACCCTCGTTGTTAGCCCATACTCCCCCGGTACCCGATCATCTGCGATCACCTGAGCTGGATCTTTAACGGCCTTTCGAAGCACCGAGATGTGAAACACATCATGTAATCTACCCATGTTTGCCGAAAGAGCTAGCCGATATGCCGCTTCTCCGACTCGCTCGACCACTTCAAAGGTACCCAAATATCTTGGAGTCAACTTTTTCAAACGTCGAATCCTGGAGACACCTTTGAAGGGCTTGATCTTCACGTAGACCAAATCGCCAACCGCGAACTCCACGTTCTGGTGCTTGGCATTATAGTACTTCGCTTGATGATCTTGAGCAATGAGTAGCTTCTCTCGAATAACACGAATGGTTGAATTTGCTTCATCGACTTCATTTTGATTATACACTCGAGCTTCGCCGGCTTCTACCCAAGCCAAGGGAGTACGACACTTCCTTCCATATAAAGCTTCATATGGTGCCATCCCGATGCTTGCCTGGTAGATGTTATTATAGGCAAACTCCACCATATAGAGATGATCCTCCCATCTCTTTCCGAAGTCTAGGGCGCACGTCCTGAGCATGTCCCCCATAGTCTTGTTGGTTCTTTTAGTTTGGCCATCCGTCTGGGGATGAAAGGCCGTACTGAATGTCAACTTCGTGCCCAATAGTCGGTGAACTAGCCTCCAATCCATTGACGTGAATCGCCCATCTCGATCACTTACGATGCTTCGAGGAACACCGTGAAGCCGTACAATCTGTTCCACGTACAGCTGATGCCTAATTTTAGTTATCACTTTTTGGGTTAGCTTAGTTTAAAATTTCCTAGGTTTAGGTGCTATGTTTATTTATTTTTATGTATACTATGTTGTATTATTTTTTATAATATGTTTTAATATTTTATTCCTTTTTTTTGTTCGTTATGTTGCATTTTGTGTTTTATTTGTTTGTTGTTTTGTCATTTCATGTTTTTGCGTTTTTGTTATTCTTATGTTACCTTATTTTTGTTATTAATGTTTTTAACATAACTAATGAATGTTTTATATTTCTTTTGTAGGTGCAGCCCCCTTTAATTGATGCTACTCGGGCCTTCATTGAGCAGCCCACCATGCAAGCTACCCGAGCCTTGATGTTGGAGCAGCCCTCTTCCACCAAAACAGCCCACATTTGCAAGAGCACACCCTAAACGAGCCTACAACAAAGCCCACATGGTGTAACCCAAGCCTCTCCTTCAAGTGATACCCGAGCCACTTTAAAGATAAAGCAGCCCACTCCATGAAGCAACCCGAGAACATGTATCTAGCCACCTTACATGGCTCCCCATTTAATGTATAGCCGGCCTCCTCCCTCTCTCCCCTTTTATTTTCATATTTCCCTCTTCATACATGCAATGAATCTCATTCCCCCTCTCCCTTTCACTTAATTCCATGCATGTACCCTCCCATTCATGCATTTTTTTCTCCTTGATGATCGGCCCCTCTCCTCTCTCTCCCCTTTATTATTTTCTCTCCTTATTTATTTCGCATTCATCTCCCCCTCTTCATTTTATATTCTCTATTTTATTTCCTTAAAAAATACAATGAACCTCCTTTCTCTCCCCATCTCATTAAATATCATGCATGCATTCTCTCCACTTCATTCAATTCATGCATGCACCCTCTCCCATTGACATGGCCGACCACCCCCCCTTGCCCCCTATTCTTCATTTCATTCTAGAATCTTCTCCATCTCCTATAAAATCCACCCCATCCCTCAAGCCAAGGAAGGAATTTTGGGAAGTGAAGTTTTAAGTTAAATTTGAGTGTTGAGTTGGAGAGTGGAGAGTGCTTGTGAGTTGTTATTGTTAGTTTCATTATTGTATTAGATTTTTCATTATTGCAAGTTTTCTTCATAACATAGTCTTGTCTTTTTAATATTTTGTGTACTTTTCTTTTTTGCAAGTAATGAAAATGTTCCTCTCTTATCTTGTTTTTCTTCCCTTTCAATTATGAGTAGCTAATTTCTCTTAGCCTTCGATCGTGAGGATCCCTGAAATGAGATGAGGGTTTCTTTTATTTCATAGTTTTATTCTTGCTTAATTTTACTCGATCCTTCTTTGATTTTTATTTTGTTGACTTCGTATTTCCGGTATACGGTAGTAGGCTTTGGATCTCATATTTGAGTAGCCGAGAGGCTCGTGAATGTGAAAGATCACTAAAAGAAGGAAGGAGTTGAACGCAACCCTAGAGATAGGATGACGTAAATCTTCCGGATTGGAGTCAAATCCAATAGTGCGGGTCACCTCGATAATGCGGCTTTAGGCCTTTTTGACTTGAAAGAGTTTCGGTCAAAACGTCTATAAGTCAGGGGATTTAATGCTCTAGCGAGATTATTTCCTAATTTCGGATCCGTCACGGTCGAGTATGATTTGCAAATTTAAAACTACGCCTTTTCATCCCTCTCATTTCGTTTTATGGTGAATCTTCGATCGAATGTTAACATTTTATTATAAGTTTTCCGTCTAAAATATATCTTTAGTTTTTCTCCAAAAATAAAAATTCTCAAAACCGACTTTCTTTCAGTTGGATAATAGTTCAAGCGTGAGCAGCAGTACTTGACAACCCCATGTTTAAATACGACCTTGATACTACAATTCGACAGGTACACTTGCCTGTTCGGGTTTTAGCCCACCAAGTTTTGGCGCCGTTGCCGGGGACGTTTTTTTCGTCAATATTAAGAAAGCGCTTACGCTATTACTTCTGCAAAAATAATAAAAAAAAGAATTTTACCTTTCTCTACTTTCTTCTCCAAGTTTATATTTCCGGTTTTCTCTTTTTCTTTCCTTCATTCTCCTTCTAATTTTCTTAGTGCATGACCCGCACGAATCCGTCGCTACTTGTTGACTTGGACCCAGAAATCGAATGCTCCTTTTGGAGAAACTTACGATTCAGTGGTTCCACTTCTCAAACAGCGGTTGAGGATTCCGACGGTGATTGTAATTTTAATTCTGAAATGGGAGATCCCAACCCAGGAATGGCTCAGCAAAGGACCATGTCCGATTATGCTCGACCCAACCTGGAGGGGACTGAAACAAGTATTGTTCGACCTGCAATTGCGAACAATAACTTCGAGCTTAAGTCTAGCATCATACAAATGGTGCAGCAATATGTACAGTTCGACGGATTACAAGATGAAGATCCGACATTGCATATTGCCAATTTTCTTGAAATCTGTGACACCTTCAAAATAAATGGTGTCTCAGACGATGTTATAAGGCTAAGACTCTTCCCCTTCTCCTTAAGAACTAAGGCCAAACAGTGGTTGAGTTCTCTTCCAACAGGATCACTCAATACTTGGAGCATTTTAACTGAAAAGTTTCTCTCTCGTTATCCCCCCCCCCCGCCAAAACTGCTAAGCTAAGAAATGATATAACTTCATACTCTCAAATTGCTTCTGAGACCCTCTATGACACTTGGGAGAGGTTTAAGGAACTTTTGAGACGCTGCCCCCATCATGCTCTGCCTGTAAGGTTATAGGTCCAGACAGTTTACAATGGGCTAAATCAAGAAACTAAGCAAATGATAGATGTCGCTTCCACTGGTTCTTTGGACCGCAAAACTCCGGAAGCCGCTCTTGAGCTTATCGAGGACATGAAGATGAACACTTATCAGTGGAATTCATCTAGGACTCACCCATCTAAACCTGTAGGTATCTATGAAGTGGACTCGGTTTTGCAACTGGCGTTGCAAGTGGAAATGCTGAACAAGAAGATTTTGGAGATGACTGCTTCCTCCGCCGCTAAGGTATATGAAAATGCAAATACTGCTGCTGCCGAGCAGGTGGATTATCTGGGGAACATACCCATGCCTGCTCAAAATAATTCTGCCAATAATTTTTCTGCTTTTTCTAATTTTTCTGCACCTCCTGGTTTTAATTCTTCTTCGAACTCTTATAATCCTGGATGCCGTAACCATCCTAATTTTTCTTGGATTAACACCGCTAATGCTGCATGCCCACCACACAATTTCACTCCACCACCACCACCACAATATCAAAACCAAAATTTTCAAAAAACTCCATCTTTGGAGGAAATACTTTCTAAATATATAAGCTCGAATGATGCTACCATTAGAAGTCTATCTGGCTCCGTGAAAAGTTTAGAAAACCAGGTCGGGCAACTTGCCAAGGCTTTTTCCAAGAGGCCACCCGGGGCTCTTCCCTCAAACACTGAATCTAACCCAAGGGAGCACGTGAATGCGATTTCCCTTCGGAGCGGTAAAGTTATTAACGAGCCCACCACAAGGGAAGAGCCAGAGGTGATTGTCTCTCCTATTACTGAAAATATTATCGTTACAGAATCAAATGATAAAATTTTTGAAAAAGAAAAAGACAAATCTAATTTTGAAAAATAAAAGTCTATTTTTGAAAAAGAAGTTAACGATTTTTAAAATGATGCTCCAGCAATTATAAAGGAATTTCCGCCACCTCCTTATCCGGCTAGGCTTAGGAAGGAAAAATTAGATGATCAATATTCACGCTTTCTTAAAATGTTTAAACAAATTCATATAAATTTTCCATTTTACAAAGCGATTAGTCAAATGCCTAAGTATGCAAAATATCTTAAGGATTTATTAATGAACAAGACGAAATTGGAAAATTTATCGCATGTAACCTTAAATGAAGAATGCTCGGCGGTCGTTAAAAACTCTAATCTTCTTAAAAAAGATAAACGATCCGGGTAGTTTTTCAATTCCTTGCGTTTTTGGTGATCTTTTTATAAAACATGTGCTAGCGGATCTAGGTGCGAGCATAAACTTGATGCCTTTGTCATTATTCAAGAAGCTAGGATTGAGCACTCTCAGCCCGATAAGAATGATTATCCAGTTAGCTGATAGGTTGATTAAATATCCGTTAGCTATTGTTGAGGACGTGCTAGTAAAGGTCGACAAATTCATCTTCCCAGTGGATTTTGTCATTCTCGATATTGAATAGGACGTCAAGGTCCCTCTTATCCTTGGTCGTCCCTTCCTAGCCACCGCTCGAGCAATCATAAGTGTGAGTGACGGAAGACTTTCTCTGCGTGTGGGAGATGAAGAGGTTACTTTTGATATTAATCAATCTATGAGAAATTCTTTGCAAAATGATGACTCTTGTTTTTTTATTGATGAATTAAAAGAAGACCCCTATATTTCTCCAAATGATTTTTCGTCTTCTTTTTCTGAACTTTCTACAAATGTTTTTGAAAATACGATTATGTCCATGCAAACAAATTTTGAAAATGAAACTGTTTTTAAACAAAAGAATCTCAAAAATTTCATTTTTGAAAAAGAAAAAAATCCAAAAAAATCATATGATAAATCACCCGACCCTGAAATGAAAGTCGATCACGATAAGAACTTGGGCCACCATAAAATTTTTAAACCTGGCGATCAAGTTCTTCTTTTTAGTTCACGCTTACGTATTTTCTTCGGACACATTAAATCTCGATGGACTGGACCGTTTACGGTCAAGGACGTTTATCCTTATGGAACTGTGTTGCTTTCACACCCCGATAAGGGTGATTTTAAAGTGAATGGGCATAGACTTAAACTTTATTTTTCAAATGATTCTGTGTCTCCTGCAACGGAGGATCTTGTCTTGGACTCTTAAATATTTATCTTGTTGTGGAACATTTTTATTTTTGGACTTATTATTATTATGGAACCTTTAATTTTATTCGGACTTTAAATTGTTGTAATAAAGAACAATCTTGGGCACATGCCCACGGACTCTACTTTTTCTGCTTTTATTTTGCTCTTCCTTCCGGAGGCCAACCCAGCAAGTTCGTGACCGCCGCTCCAACGTTGCTGATATAAAGATGGATCAAGTCAAACCTACTGACGATCAAGTGCACTAAAAAGCAAGCATGGGGGAGCGACATCCGCCTTCATCCCACAAAACTGGGGAAGTCCTGTTTTTTTATTTTATTTACTTCCTGCATTTTTCTCTCCTTCTCAGTCTCCTTCTCTTTCTCATTTTTCTTTTTGTTTATTTCATTAAGGACAATGAAGAATCTAAGCTTCGGGGAGGGTTTAGTTAGTTTCTTTTTTCCTTTTTCTTTGAAAAATCTAAAAATCTTTTGCTTTCTTAAAATCAAAATCTAAATTTTAAGCTTCTTTAGTATTGCTTTTATTTTAGTCTTATCAAAAATGAAAAAAAGAAAAAAATCTATAAAACAAAAATCCAAAAAAAATTATTTTCTATCTTTATTTTTATGTTTCTTCTAGTGATGTGTAGGCCCGTGTGGTTCCTTAGTTCTATTTAGATTTCTTTTAAACAGTTTTCTAAATTTATCAGTTTAACATAGCTTAGTTTTACTAGTTTCTTGTTTTTAAATATAGGCATCCGTTTTTTACGTTATAAGTTAGCAATTTGTAGTTATGTCTTTTTATTCGGTTAGTTGCTTACGAATGGTTGCTAGGTAATGTTATCTCTTTTTCATTTGTGGGGTAATTCTTTCTTGGTGTCTAAAACTTGTCCCTATCTACTTTCGAAGCATTTGCGCCGTTTTTCACGTACTTTAGAAATGATTTAGGCCACCCTTTGATTCGTTTGAGCCTTTTTGCCCACCAAACAATTTTCACCATTGCAAAACAATTTTTGGGCCTTTTTCCATGTTTCTTTATTTTAGCTCCACCTTTCATTTCATTATTTCGCCAAAGCCAAAATGCCTTTCCTATTTCACACTAAACTTTGAGCTTAAATATTATGTTTGTGAAGGGTTATTATCTTTGAAAATGAAAAGGAAAATTATTAGTTTGCATTTGGAGCTCTCTTTTATGAAGAAAAAAAGAGTTATTATCAAAATGTTATCAAATCAAAAAAAAGAGAGAAAAAGTTTATTTGTGGCCAAATTTTGAACAGAAAGAAAAAAAAATTTCATGGCCTTGTTTTGTAGTTTGAATTGGAGAAATGACATACTTGTCATTTCTCATTTTGGTTATGATTTATTTATTTTGAGCTAAACCTTGGTTTAGTGTGTGTCTTAGCCTTCATTTTTATCTTTGCTTTTCACTTCCTAATCATTTGCCTAAGCCAAGTCATTACGCCTATTTAATTCCTATTGATCTTTAGAACGTGAATTGCATAGTGGAGAGAGTGTGAACGGACAAGCCTATGGCCACCATCATTGATGGGTTTCTTTGGAGGTTATCTTGAGGTGACTTAGGGGTAATTGTTATTCTAGCAACCTAGTAGTTCGTTTAATGCGCCGTTTAATTAGAACGTTTACTTTTGCTTTTCTTATTTTCTTAAAGTTATGGATGCCTTGTTTTAAGATTTAGAAATGTGTAAATTTTCTTTATGTTCTAATGAAATTTTTAGGTCTCCATTTTCAAGTTTTCTATTGTGCACTTCTCACCCCACTAGTTGTCAACATAGAAATTAGGATAGTTTAATTTTTCATGTTTTGGTTTTCTTAACTATGGAACTTAAAAAAATAAAATATATCTTTTGCTTTCTTATCTTTTTAGTTTTTCCCTAATTTCTATTTCTATTTGCTTGAGGGCAAGCAAATGTCTAAGCATGGGGGATTTTGATGACTAATTTTAGTCATCACTTTTTGGGTTAGCTTAGTTTAAAATTTCCTAGGTTTAGGTGCTATGTTTATTTATTTTTATTTATGCTATGTTTTATTATTTTTTATAATATGTTTTAATATTTTATTTCTTTTTTTGTTCGTTATGTTGCATTTTGTGTTTTACTTGTTTGTTGTTTTGTCATTTCATGTTTTTGCGTTTTTGTTATTCTTATGTTACCTTATTTTTGTTATTAATGTTTTTAACATAACTAATGTATGTTTTATATTTCTTGTGTAGGTGCAGCCCCCTTTAATTGATGCTACCCGAGCCTTCATTGAGCAGCCCACCATGCAAGCTACCCGAGCCTTGATGTTGGAGCAGCCCTCTTCCACCAAAACAACCCATATTTGCAAGAGCACACCCTACCCGAGCCTATAACAAAGCCCACATGGTGCAGCCCAAGCCTCTCGTTCATGTGATACCCGAGCACTTCAAAGATAAAGCAGCCCACTCTATGAAGCAACCCGAGAACATGTATCTAGCCACCTAGCATGGCTCCCCATTTAATGCATAGCCAGCCTCCTCCCTCTCTCCCCATTTATTTTCATATTTCCCTCTTCATACATGCAATGAATCTCATTCCCCCTCTCCCTTTCACCTAACTCCATGCATGTACCCTCCCATTCATGCAATTTTTTCTCCTTGATGGCCGGCCCCTCCCCTCTCTGTTCCCTTTACTATTTTCTCTCCTTCTTTATTTCTCATTCATCTCCCCCTCTTCATTTTATATTCTCTATTTTTTTCCTTAAAAAATACAATGAACGTCCGTTCTTTCTCCACCTCATTAAATAGCATGCATGCATTCTCTCCACTTCATTCAATTCATGCATGCACCCTCTCCCATTTACATGGCCGGCCACCCCCCCTTGCCCCCTCTTCTTCATTTCATTCTAGAAGCATCTCCATCTCCTATAAAAGCCACCCCATCCCTCAAGCCAAGGAAGGAATTTTGGGAAGTGAAGTTTTAATTTAAATTTGAGTGTTGAGTTGGAGAGTGGAGAGTGCTTGTGAGTTGTTATTGTTAGTTTCATTATTGTATTAGATTTTTCATTATTGCAAGTTTTCTTCATGACATAGTCTTGTCTTTTTAAAATTTTGTGTACTTTTCTTTTTTGCAAGTAATGAAAATGTTCCTCTCTTATCTTGTTTTTTCTTCCCTTTCAATTATGAGTAGCTAATTTCTCTTAGCCTTCGATCGTGAGGATGCATAAAATGAGATGAGGGTTTCTTTTATTTCATAGTTTTATTCTTGCTTAATTTTACTCGATCCTTCTTTGATTTTTATTTTGTCGACTCCGTATTTCCGGTATACGGTAGTAGGCTTTGGATCTCATATTTGAGTAGCCGAGAGGCTCGTGAATGTGAAGGATCACTCAAAGAAGGAAGGAATTGAACACAACCCTAGAGATAGGATGAATTAAATCTTCCGGATTGGAGACAAATTCAATAGTGCGGGTCACCTCGATAATGCGGCTTTAGTCCTTTTTGACTTGAAAGAGATTTCGGTCAAAACGTCTATAAGTCAGGGGATTTAATGCTCTAGCGAGATTATTTCCTACTTTTGGATCTGTCACAGTCGAGTATGGTTTGCAAATTTAAAACTATGCCTTTTCATCCCTCTCATTTTGTTTTATGGTGAATCTTCGATCGAATGCTAACATTTTATAATAAGTTTTCCGTCTAAAAATTATCTTTAGTTTTTCTCCAAAAAAAATCTCAAAACCCACTTTCTTTTGGTAGGATAATTGTTCAAGCGTGAGTAGCAATACTTGACAACACCATGTTTAAATACGCCCTTGATACTACAATTCGACAGGTACACTTGCCTGTTTGGGTTTTAGCCCATAAACAGCTTTGCCAAACTTTCTACCGAATCATCTCGCTTGTTTGGTAGAAAATGTGCCACTTTAGTTAGCTGGTCAACAATGACCCAGATGGAATAATTTCTTCGCTGAGTTCTCGGCAACCCGTGCAAAAAATCCATGGAAATGTCATCAAACTTCCACACTGGAATCGACAGCGACTTCAAATAACCATCCGGCTTTTGGCATTCCACCTTCACCATCGCAAATGTTTGGCATTTGGCCACATAGTGTGCAACATCTCTCTTTAGCCCTGGACACCAGAATAACTTTTTCATATCATTGAACATCTTCGTGCTACCGGGTTGAATGGAATACTTTGTATAATGCGCTTCATACATCAGTTCTTCCCTCAATTTACCCATATTTGACATGCACAAACGGCCCTATTTCCGCAAAAGACCGTCGTTCCAGGAGAACTTCCCTTCTGGCCCAGCTTTCGCATAGCGTATTAGATCTTCATCTAACTCCGTTGCTCGTCGAATCCGGTCTACATGGTCACATTGCACCTCCATCCAGTTCAGACATGCATTGGCGGTAGAATTCTTGTCAACACAATAAATCTCTAACGCTTCTAGCTCCTGGATGAGACGTTCATCATGCCTTTGTAACCAATTCGCTCTAGCCGGAGCTCTCCGACTCAAGGCATCCGCGACTATGTTTCCCTTCCCGGGCGTATAGTGAATCTCGAAAGTGTAGTACCCAAGGAACTCCAACCACCTTCTTTGCCGCATGTTCAGGTCCTTCTGCTCCAACAGGTATTTAAGGCTCTTGTGATCTGTATAGATCTCCACCTTCACTCCATAAAGATAGTGTCGCCACAACTTTAGTGCAAAAATCACCGCCTCTAATTCCAGGTCATGGACGGGATAATTCCGCTCGTGCACCTTCAGCTGGCGTGAGCTATAAGCAATTATCTTTTCATTCTGCAGAAGAACGCAGCCTAAGCCGCTCCCCGAGGCATCACTATAAATAACAAATCCATCGGTCCCACTTAGCGAAGACAACACCGGCGCCGTGGTCAACCGAACCTTCAGCTCTTCAAAAGCTCGCGCGCACTCTAGCGTCCAAACGATCTTTTGATCTTTTCGCGTGAACGTGGTTAGCGGCAAAGCAATCCGCGAGAAGTTTTCAACAAATCTTCGGTAGTAGCCTGCTAGTCCAAGGTAGCTCCTGACCTCGGCCACTGAAGACAACACCGGCCACTCTTGTGTGGCCCTTTTCTTCGTTGGATGCTATGCCCTCTCCACTCACCACATGGCCCAGAAAAGCCACCGACGATAGCCAAAACTCGCACTTTGAGAACTTGGAATAGAGCTGATTTTGCCTCAATGTATTCAACACCAACCGCAAATGTTTCTCATGACCGGCTTCCGATCTCGAGTACACCAGGATATCATCAATGAACACTATCACAAACAGATCCAGGTACTCTCGGAATGTGTGGTACATCAAATCCATAAACACCGAGGGCGCATTGCACAGTCCAAATGGCATGACTGTGAACTCATAGTGCCCGTAACACGTTCCAAATGCGGTTTTGGGAATGTCACCTTCCCGAATTCTCAACTGGTAATAACCAGACTTCAAGTCCAACTTCGAATAGACGGTCGAGCCCACTAGCTGATCAAATAATTCATCAATCAGGGGTATCAGATATTTATTCTTCTCGGTCAGCTTATTCAGTTCACGGTAGTCAATACATAACCGCACCCCACCGTCTTTCTACTTCACAAAAAGCACAGACGCAGTCCAAGGTGACATGCTTGGGCGTATATAACCTTACTCCAACAATTCTTACAGTTGGACCTTCAACTCAGCAATCTCTTTTAGCGCAACGCGATATGGCGAGCGGGCCACAGGTTTCGCACCTGGCACTAACTCGATCGTGAAGTCAATCTCCCGCTGGGGTGGTAGCCCAGGGAGATCCGTGGGAAACACATTTGCAAATTCTGACATAATCGGAACATCATCCACACTGGCCTTAGGCTCAACAGCCTGAATCAGTGCGAAGTAACACTCTGCACCCTTCCGAATAGCCTTGACTACTTGGAGTGCAGACATCAACGTCCCGCCCACTCCTCGCATACCCGCGAACTTTGTCTCTTGTTCGGTATTCTGGCCCAACGTGATTTCTTTGGACTGGCAATCAATCAAGGCATGCTGCTCCGCAAGCCAATCCATACCAAATATCACATCGAATTCGGATATCGGCAATACAGATGCAGTCAAACTTAAATCCCGACTTCCTATTTGGACCGCCACATCGCAAGTTTGATCCGCAAGCATCCAACAACCATTCGATAACACCACTCTGACGCTATCTATCTTTGCATGACTAGGTAGCCCAAGCCGCGCTATGAACTCACTAGACAGAAAAGAATGTGATGCACCTGTATCAAACAGTGCTCGCGCAAGCGTATCCCGAATCATCACAAAACCTGTGACAATCATGTCACACACAAACCACATACACATATGCACTAAGCAAAGCATACAAGCAATATAATATGACAAACTAAACGCGTACCTATGACGACGTCACTCTTCTTGATGGCCTCCTGCAGGCCAAGATTGTAGACCCGGGGCTGCGCCTGCGAGGCAGAGGAGTCCACTACTGCCTTGCCCTTCTCCGCATACGATGCTCCCACCTTCTTTTCATTCTTTGGCGGCACCCGACACTATCGGGCTATATGCCCCACCCGTCCACAATTAAAGCATGTACGAGTATCCGGCATTGAGGTAGCCCCCGACGTTGCTCCCGATGCAACTGATGAAGGAGCTTGTCCACTTGTCTTGGACTTCTTACCCCATTTCTTCTTATAAAATGGTTTCCCAGGTCGGGGCACCTTCCACTCCGGTTGCATCACAGCCAAAGCCCTCTTCCCCTGCACCCTCTTCATATCTTTTTCCAATGCGCTCGCAGTGTCGACCAATACCTGGAAGCCTTGGTTCACAAAACTAGAAAGCAGGAACCTCAACTCGTCTCGTAGTCCTTCATAGAACCTATTTGTCTTCCTCTGCTCATCAGCAAATATCGAACCCGCATACCGCCCTAAGCGTGTAAACTCATGCAGGTAAGCTTCCACACTGCCATCACCTTATATCAGCCTTTGGAATTCATTCTCCAAGGCAATCCGTTGCGCCACGGGAAGGTGCTTTGCTAGGTAAAGTCGAGAGAATTCTTCCATCGATACTTGTGTTAAGGGACGACCCGCCAAGTGATGCAGCTCCATCTCGTCCCACCACAGTCTAGCCTCTCCTTCAAGAAGGAAAGTCGCTAAGGTGACTTTCTGATGCTCCTTCGTTCCAATCGCCGTCATGATCTGCTTGACGTGCGATAACCAATCCTCAGCCTGTGCAGCAGCTCCCACTCCTGAGAATGTCGGCGGGTGAAAACTCATAAACCGCATCAAATGCTTCTCAGCGGTTCGAGGATTCACAACCACAACAGGTTCTGGCCTCGCCTCCACCTGTTCTGGATGCACGGCCGACTGCGCCTGCCCTTTCTCCTGCCCAACCGGATGTCCTTGAACCATCGCAAACAAAGCCTCAGCAATTTGTCGCATTGTTTCTGCAGATGGCGGAGGTGTAGGCACCTCAGTTGTGCCGTACTTTCATCCGAACGCTGGGGCTCTGATTGCCCCACACCACTGCGAGTCACCTAAAGGGGACAAGACACACACATTAGCGGCCTTACACAAGCAAACAACACAAAATAGGAACACGCAGGTTCCTCAAACACAATAATTTGCATTCCTATCATGGACATTCAGGAGTTCAAACGTGTTAACGTAGTTTGCACAGACACGTGCTCGCCACCCCACAAAAGAAGTCGAACACGACTTCGAGAGGGAAAGACCAAGAGAGCTGATAACAAAAATGTAACAACCCCATCCGTTCATATATGGTGTATACTAGAAGGTCCGGCCGGGGCCCCACAGCATATATCAAAAAACAGGCGGTGAAGGTACAGGATGATACCACAGTAGCGCAGCGCACCTTAACGCATTGCATTCTAGCGGAAGCCTATAAAAACACTTTGAACTCCACACTTGAATGTCCAACATATAAAACAACTCCACATTGTATATATATAATAGGAATGTCTTACAACAACACGAAAGTTGGTCTTATGGCCTTACATTGCTTTCAAACAGTGGCCTAAACATTGGCGCGCAGGCCTGCCACATTAAAAGAAAACACAACATTCATCCAATTAGCCTTCAAGGGCTAGCAGCAACAGCAAGGACATCAACCTTTTATGCGTCCCGCTTGGCTCTCCAGCACCTGTACATGGACAATCTACCCAACGGTGGCAAACAGAAACAACAGTCAGCGTTCAGCTGACCAAATTATAACGACCCTACCCCTTTTCTCGGGGCAGCGGTAATCTTCCCAGCAGGCATATCATATCACAAGCACGATAATAAATCTCATATAATGTGCTTTCACGGACACATGCCATCACAATCGTCAGCCACCCGGCCCAACGGTCCGTGCACTCCAGGCACATTCTTGGTGTTCTGGCAAATCAGTTACCCACCACCGTATCAGGGTCACAGCCCAACGGTAACTCACTTGAGCATTTACTCCTTGGTGTGCAGCCGGAGTTCTAGTCTTAAAACACCGAGATGGCCCGTAGCCCCCCATTGTGTCATGGCATGCAGGCCTAAGACTCTCGCTATGCGCTCCAACAGACCGCACCTTCTAGTCCACGTCGGACGGATATAACGCAGGTCGGATCCTCCACCCCTCGTTGCTCAAATCGCCTTGCCTTCACCGAGTACGGCGTACTCGCAGCTTAATCAAAGGCGCGGGTTGGTCTCACCAATCCTGTTCTTGACATTCAAGCATGTGTATTTCTATTACACCCATTCATCTCACAACATTAGCGGATCTTTCCTGGGCACACCAGTACTTCCTGTTACTCGTTCACAGGTACGACATCGCCATATCACAAATGTGAGGGGTCTTTCCTCGGCACACCAGTACTTCCTGCTACTCTCTTCACAGGTACCACCTACGACATCAAGCATCACAAAAGGCCTTTCCTGGTCAAACCAGTACTTCCTGTTACTCTTTCACAGGTACAACCCAATAGCACAAGCATAACACAGATATTTTCCTGGAGTACCACTCCAGTACTTCCTGCGAATACCCTTCACAGGCATAACCCGTTGACTCCTTAAACTACACGTTTATCATGGAGTATTCTCTGATTCATATGCAACATCACCAATTCAGACAAACCTGTCTAGATGGGCTTCATACATCATGCCTATTCCGTACTCCATTTCCGGATCTATATGCCAACAAAGGGGATTTCATGAATCAACCGAAAGACTCCCAAATTCAGCCACCTCTTGGTGGGGGAATCACAAACATATGTCAAAAAGGAAGCCTTTACATGGCTAGGAAGATAAGTCATTACCCTTGAAGACCGCTTTGGTGCAATGATGTTCCTAGCTGGCTCGGAAGAGCATTTCCTGCGCAAAAATGGCCTCGGATCTTAGCTTGACCCTCTCAAGCTCCACCAGCAAGCAGCCCTTCTTCATCCTCCTCCTTCCTCTCCCTTTCTCTCTCTAAAACTTTTAGAAAGACGAAGGCAATAACAAAATGAGAATACGTTCTTTGTTTTGGGACTTAAGGAAGTAGGAAAGAGGCTCAGCCTTTGGATCTCAGCTGAAGGAAATGAACGGCAACCAGAAATCGGGAAAATAGATTTTCGCGTCTGACACGTCCTATGACACGCCCGTGTACTCAAAGCTGTGCTCAACCCTCCTTATCCCCAAAACAGGTCACCGCCACGGGACACAGCCAAAGTCACGCCCGTGACATAGGTCTGCGCTCGATGATCTGCGTTCGACGATCTGGCAGCGATCGTCGATCTCCCCAGCGATCGTTAAACAGCGCGTTCGACGATTTGCGTTCGACGATCAGCGCGTTCGACGATATCTGTTCGACGATCGGGCAGTGATCGTCGCGCTGGCCCAGCATTCGACGATTTCCGTTCGATGATTTCCGCTCAGACACGCCCGTGTCTGTGGCCGTGTTCATTAGGCTGAAAAAAATCTCAAAATCACCCGAGACTCACACGGCCTGTGACACGCTCGTGTCCCAGGCCGTGTGCCCCTACACGGCACTAGACATGCCCCAGCTCAAAGTCGTAGGGCTGAGTTCGTCGACCGTGCTGACACGCCCTGTGACACGCCCGTGTCACAGGCCGTGTCCAAAGCACTCGACGATCGTCGACCAAATTATGTCGACCACTCGTCGACTGTTCCTCCCGAACACTCGTCGAACGCAGGACACGCCCTGGGACACGCCCGTGTCCCAGGCCGTGTCACCCAAGATTTTGCCTGCTGAAAATTGGGCTGTTACAACTGCCATCACCACCAATCAAGGCAATCATAACTCACAGAACAATGCAAAGCCAGCTTCAAATGAAACAGCCGTTGCAGAACCATCAACTCCAATTTTAACAACAATTACATATGGTATTACATCGTTCATATTTACTCAATCATATAAACAAAAACTTATTGCAATATAATTAGAATTTTGCTGGTTTTGATGTCAGTCATAACCAAAAATAAATAGAAAATAACCTTAATGTCGATAATGCAACCTCCTTACTACCTAGAGAAATGCGATGGAGAGGGAGACCACCAATTGCCGAGAAAAATCCACTGCGGCACCATGAAAAGAACGACCCAGAGGAAGGCCACCAATATACACATCAACTCAACACCGACGAGAAGAAATTAATGCCCGACAAAAGGAAAATCTCCGTGCTCGATAACGCAATCTTGCCACATCCGAAATCTAAAATGACGCTGCAATCACAACAGACAATGAAGAAATGCAACTTGAGGATGATCAAAACACAATACACGGTAGAACTCTATCGACACGCAAGCAAATAAACCTTACAAGTAAGAACATTAATACTAGTTAGTGTCATTAAAATCTAATTACTATCACACAGGAAATGCGCCTAACCAAGGATCAACTTGCCATTTGAGTGCAAGAAACAGTTTTCCGACAATAAATGTGCCTCCAGTACCTCTCTGTTCACCTACAACTTGTCGTCATTGTCATGCTAAGCTTTTTCACAAGCAGTCTACAACACTATGTTGCAAAGGAGGATTGATAGATGTACCAGATATTCCAGTACCACTCGAGCTTCTAGAACTATTTACATCACAAACTATAGAAGAACGTAATTTCAGACAGAATATACGTTCATACAACGATGTATTTTCCTTCACCTCAATGGGAGTGTCATTTGATGAAAGTATGCCGACATTCAATCAGGGTATATACACTTTTAAAGCACACGATGCAATATATCATAGAATTGGCTCTCTTTTACCAGAATACGGTAGCAGATCGCGTTTTTTGCAAATTTTGATTTATGATACAGAGCACGAAATGGATAATAGGTTGAATGAGAGTCCAGGCCTCGCTCTACAGGCACTTGAAAAAATCTCCAGCTTACTGTATGCGGTAAATCCATTTGTTCAGACCTTACGGCAATTAGCAAGACGCTCAGATCTTCATAAATGCAGACTTATGATTAAAGAAAGGCCTTCAATAGAGAGTCAATACTCCCTTCCAACAACATCACAGGTTGCAGCCATATTAGTCGACGTAGATGATTTCATGGACAAAAATGATAGAGATATAATTGTATAGACATATTCTCGACAACTATTGCAGTAAAAGAATATTCGGGGTTCTACGACCCTCTACAATATCCTCTGCTATTTCCACATGGCTCATATGGATGGCGTGGAGACGAACAATTGCATCGTGCAGAACGAACAAGCTGTTGTGACTACTATTCCTACCAACTACAGGTACTTCAACAGTTGCACTCAATTTAGCATGACATAGTATCACAGGTGAATCTTTACTAAATTATACTATCTAAATATAGATCCGTGCAAACCGGAATTCTGTACTTCACTAAGAAGGTTGTCTACTACAACAGTACATCGTCGATACGTACATAAAAGTTGAAACCCAGAAACTACGGTGGATTAGATCGCACCAAAGTGATGTCAGAGCCGAGCTATACCGAGGATTACAGGATTGCTTGCAAAGCGGTGAAATTAACCCATGTACTTACATTCACCATCGATTTTTAAACATATAATAGAAACAAATATACCTTTTTCTGTAAGTGTTATTCTTACATCACTACAGGTAATGTCGGTCTTAGGACAATTTTGCTGCCTTATTTTATTGGAAGTCCAAGAGATATGTTCCAGAGATATCAAGATGCTATGGCAGTTGTACGAACTTTTGGAAGGCCGGACATTTTTTTAACGATGACTTGCAATCCTTCGTGGCCAGAGATAACAAACGAGCTTTA
The DNA here is from genome assembly GCA_039583875.1 of Platanthera guangdongensis. Classification (NCBI taxonomy): domain Eukaryota; kingdom Viridiplantae; phylum Streptophyta; class Magnoliopsida; order Asparagales; family Orchidaceae; genus Platanthera; species Platanthera guangdongensis. Next base: position 140,174,833 of record CM077151.1, read on the forward strand.
TTCAGGACAAACAATGCAAGATCGACCTGATTTAATCTCAAGAATATTTCAAGCAAAAGTGTTATGTCTAAAGGACGACATCTTCCATAAGGGCGTCCTGGGTAGAGTAGTGGAACACGTTCCCGTGGTAGAACTTCAAAAAAGAGGTCTTCCACACGCACATATGTTATTTATTTTCAATGACCACGATAAGCTAAGTAGTCCTGATGATTACGACAGCGTTGTCAGAGCTGAAATTCCAATACAAACAAAAGAACCAGATTTACACAATGCAGTGCTTAGACAAATGTTACAAGGACCATGCGGACGTTTACGAACAAATGTGCAGTGCATGAAAAATAATATATGCAAAAAATGGTTTCCAAAACCTTTCATGGAAGCCACAACACAAGGTTTGGATTCATACCCACTCTACCGTCATCGTGATGACAACAGAGAAATTCCTCTTAGAAGAGTTGGGGACTTTGTGCCTGACAATGGTTGGGTAGTTCCGTACAACCCATATCTTCTACTTAAATATGACTGTCACATGAATGTGGAAATTTGTAGCAAAATTTAGAGGATCAAATACTTGTACAAGTACGTGTACAAGGGTCCTGACTGGGTTGCATTCGAGGTGCGCCCTGTGCCGAACTATGACGAAGTATGTAAATACGTCGACGGCCATTGGATTTGTGTGCCTAAGGCATCGTGGACGCTTTTCAAGTTCCATATATACCAAACATTCCCTTCTGTAGTTCAATTGCAAATACATCTGCCAGATCTACAACATGTCCAATTTCGAAGCAATCAATCTATTTCTGATGTACTGGCTAACGAACGGAATTCACGAACAATGCTAACAGAGTTCTTTGAGAAATACAATAATGGATTAGAAACCGTTCATTACTTATATGTTGAGTTTTCAAAACATTATAGGTATCTAATGCCTTCGCGAAAATGGATACGAAGAGTTTGGAATTGGACAGTAGTGGGACGTATGTACGCTATATCCCCAACCGAGGGTGAACACTTCTATTTACGTCTTTTACTTAATCATATTCCAGCGTCAACATCGTTTAATTATCTATATACCGTTCAAGGTGTTCGTTACACAACTTTTAAGGAAGCTGCTGAGAAACGTGGTCTACACGAAGAAGATAATAGCATCAGACAATGCCTAGCGGAAGCCAGAAGTTTTACAATGCCAGCGGCACTGCGAAGATTATTTGCAACAATTTTACTCTACTGCCAACAGACCGGGGTTAGAACCCTATGGGATGAAAACCATGATGCGATGATCGAAGATTACGGTAGCACAAGCACTGTAAATAGTGAATTCTTAATAAACAGATTATTGCGTGAGTTAAACATAATCTTTGAGCAATATAACAAAAGCACAAAATATTTCGACTTGCCAAGGTTGAGTGAGGGCATACAATACACGGTAGACCTATCAGGTTTGATTGATAGTGAAATATCAATTCCTATATCGACAGTGGACCTAAATTCAACATCGCTACAAAATCATGGACAACAAATAGCGTTCAACACTATATGCACTTGCATAAGAGAAGGAAATGGAGGTATTTTCTTCGTTGACGGCCCTATTGGAACTGATAAAACATTTCTCTATCGAACTATATTGACGCCATTCCGCAATGAAGGGCGTATTATTATAGCAACTGCAACATCCATAATAGCAGCAAATTTACACCCAGGCTGGTGCAGAGCTCACTCTAGGTTCAAAATACCGATAAAACTAGAGAATGTATTAAACTGCGGCATTAGTAAACAATCTGATCTTCGAAAATTGATTGAATATTCATCCGCAATCATTTGGGACGAGGCACCAATGGCCAACAAGAAAACATTTGAAATTTTAGACCGTACATTGCAAGATGTATTAGAAATAAACAAGCCTTTCGGTGGGAAGGTTCTTATCATGGGAGGAGATTTCAGGCAGGTGATGCCCGTTGTTGTGAATGGAACGAGATTGGAAATAATTCGCTAAAGCATCGTTGAATATCACTTATGGGCAGGTGTCAAGTTACTTACATTAAAATAAAATATGAGGGCACGCAATGATATGGAATTTGCAGATTTCTTGCTAAGGGTCAGAAATGGGGTGGAGCCAACAATAGAAGATGACATGATTCGAATTCTTGATTCAATTGTTATGCCTTGGGAAGGAGAGCAATGAATTAATGACTTACTAAATTTTGTTTTTCCCAGTATGCAAACTTACAATGTCAACAGTACTGATGCAGAGTATGTGGTGACAAGAGCTGTAATCACTCCATTAAATGAAGATGTTAACAAGTTGAACGAAATATGCATGGAAATGTTCCCGAGGGATAGCACAACTTACTACTCTTTCGACTCAGTTTCGGATGATGACCATAACTTATATCTACCGGAATTTTTAAACTCTATTATTCTAGGTAATCTACCAACACACAAGCTATCACTGAAGCGTGGCTGTCCAATTATGCTTTTCCGAAATATAGATCCTAAAATTGGATTATGCAACGGCACACGGCTAATTTGTCGCAGATTTGGAAGAAATATTATTGAAGCAACTATATTGTTAGGGCATTTCAAGGGACTCAGAGTTTTCATTCCACGCATACTGCTAAAAAGTGCAGAAGATTACAAAATGACATTCGAACTAATAAGGAATCAATTTCCAGTCAAATTGAGTTTCGCATTAATAGTTAACAAGTCTTGGGGGCAGACAATTGGAAATGTCGGAATTTATCTTCCAAATCACGTCTTCAGTCATGGCCAGTTGTATGTTGTTTTATCAAGAGTGGTATCAGCCCAATCCACAAGAGTTTTTGTCAAAAACTATGTTATTGAAGGTCATGAGGGTGTGTTCACGAAAAATGTGGTCTTCAAGGAGATTTTTGAACGGGTCGACCCAGCGATAGCAATAAGGTATGACATCAACTACAACCACACAACTGTTTAGTTTATTCCATTACATGTAGTGAAAAAAAATTCTACATTTTGTATGTTATAAAATTTGTTTTTGTTTTTCAGGTTTCATACACTAAACGGTGAGTAAAATTAAAAAAATAAGATTACTGACAAAGACAGGGACTGCAGAATTCGACTGAAGGACTATACAAAGACAAATAAGGGCAATGACATGCGAAGATAAACAAATGAGTGTTGAAGAAGAAGGAGGGTGAAGTGACAATTGAAATGAACATGAGTCGATGTCTTATAATTGTTTAGTTATTATCATTCGATAAAAGGAGTTTACAAAAATTAAAGGAATGTTCAAAATTTCACACATTTATAAATTTTTGTAATGTTTTACTTACATTTTTGAACTTTTAAAATACATGAAATTCTCTCTTCTACCTCAAATGTCACCCCCATGACAAATGTCGTCCCCACGACAAATGTCATCCCACAACAAAAGTCGTGCCCATGACAAATGATGCCCCCACGATAATTATCGACCCCACGACAAATGCCCCACCCATGACAAATGCCTCACCCACGACAAATGTCGCACCCACTGCACATGTCGTCCCCACGACAAATGACGCACCTACGACAATTGTTGCCCCGAAGACAAATGTCGCCCCCATGACAAATGTCGCCTCCAAGACATATGTCACATCCACGACATATGTTGCACCCACGACAAATACTCGGAGCCCGTGTCACAACCCGCATTTTCTCGACGATTACACCGCATTAGAGCAAGAGAAAATAGGTGCCGTGATGCCACGTCATGCAGGGGATAACTGCACACGTTCAGGCAAAACTCCAGACCTTAGATTTTAAGGAAACTCATAGTTTAATATGAAAGAAAACCAGTTATTTTTAATGGTCGTATCCCTCGGCACAGTGGATCAGCTAGTCCACAATTAAAAGTATATTTATACGCAGCGGAAAATACGTTGGTTAAATTGAGTTGACACCCTAAATGAGCATAAGTGTCCCCGAGGGACGACTCATGGTATGCGCGACTCTAAGGTTAGTATAGTATATAAAAAATGTAGTCTTTACAGTAAAGGAAATATAGTGTCTTACTTTTATAAATATGACATGCATGAGATACATATAGTAACGCTTTTAGGGTTTAAAAATATCTAACATGCAACCTACCATAAAACATCCCCAGAAGCAAGTAACCAACCACAAATATGCAAAAATGGCAGTTTTAGTTCATACCCAGCATCGCAAGAAGAGATCACTGGGCGTCAACAACCTGACACAAACCCACTGGTGAGTATGCATGTCTATACAGAAAGGAAAAGAACTACCTCACAAAAATCGAGGATCAACTATCTCGGCTACCCAAGAGGCCACAAGCAAGCCTCTCCAAAAGAACAAGCCGCTCAACTGGCTACAACCTGCACCTGAGGCATTCAAGAAAAGAACACCTAAGCAAGAAAATAATTAAAAAGGTAAATATAGCATTAGATTTATGAGCAAATAAGAAGGGTTTACCAACCCGGCAACAAAATGCTATTTGTAAAAGAAAGGACATGACAGTAAGAAAAGAGCACTGTCTAAAGAACAGCAAAGCACACCAAGTGTGAGTAATAAAAGCAACATGCCCTACAAAAGAGCCTGCAATAGCAACAATACATATACATATATGCCAAGATAAATAGCCATAAAATAGGAAAGGAACTAACAGTCCTAACTTGTGGGTTAAAGGCAGGGGTCAAAACATAGATCTATATACATAACCAAAACCAGATCCAAAAAGGGCTAAGGGGTCAAACAATGCTGCTCTAGGGTCCCACACACACCAACCCAAACCAGGGCAAAAGGTGGTGGCCACAGCTCTCCACATAAAACCACCCCTCCAGAGGCACCAAAACTCCACCACCTGCCACAACCTAAGAGTCGGCATGCAAAAACTAGTCGAACACCCAATACCACCCCTAGGGATAAGTCACACTAACAATCCTAAGGAAACACACGAACCCATGGCAGAAACATCGAGCCCACTCGACGCGGCGTTGAGTAAGCTCCACTCACTTGACGCCAAAATACTTAGTCGCAAAACTTACGCTGGATGACGACGTTGAGTGAACTCGGCTCAATCAACGCTGTCAGCGCTTTCTACTTAGGTTAAACATAAATTTTAGTTAAAACCCCAGCCTAAACTCTCTCAACGCGTGGAAACAGAGAGTTGGAAATTTAATTCCAACTCTCCCTTCTATCCTATCTACTCGGGGCTACCGCAACTATACTTAAACTACAACTAAACGCAGCCATACCCTAACTCTAGCTACCCACTGGACACCAAACCATGAATAAAAACAAAAAAAAACTAGCCAAAATTCCTAGACAACCTAAATCGAACATGGCTGAAAGTTAAGAACAATATACAGCAAAATAACTAGGTAAAAAGGGGATCAAATTGGCAAGGGCAAGGAGCCACTTGCCATACCACCAAGATGCAGTGATTGCAACACGAAAACAGGCTTTGGCGGCAAGGTCGGCCACCTACGGGTCAAAAGCAAAGATTTAGAGAAGAAGAAAAGAAATCATTTAGAGAAGAAGAAAAGAAATCAAAAAAAGTTTAACTCCTGGAATCAGCCCTAGATCAAGAATGACTTACATGGAAGGGAAGATCTAGACGAGAGCAAGCCAAATCCGCTATCGCACGAGAAAAATCGAGCTCCCTCCTGCAATCGCGGGCCAAAATACAACACCGCCTCCTACCAAAACCTTCTGCTGGAAGCTTCTCCAGAATCGGGAACGAAGAAATGAGGAGGAAAAATGACTCACGACATAAAAGGAAGCACTCAGGAGGAAAAAAAATACGGAACATGCTCCAGACTCGCCCGTGACACGCCCGTGTCTGATCCGACACACCCGTGTCGCGGGGCGTGTACCACCTCACCTACCCACTCGACGATCGTCGAGCTCAGCACGCCGAAGTAGGGGACACGCCCTGTGACACGCCCATGTCACAGGCCATGTACCAACCTATCTAGCGCTCGACAATCGTCGAGCGTAGATCGCCGACCAGGAGTCATGCCTAAGACACGCCCGTGTCAGATCCGGCACACCCGTGTTAGGGGGGGCGTGAACTCACCCAAACGCCGCTCGACGAATCGTTGAGCGCAGCTCGTCGAACAGAAGAGGACACGCCCTGTGACACGCCCGTGTCACAGGCCGTGTTCCTACCAAAAAACCCGTCGACCGAATTTCGTCGACCACATAACCGAGAGCTAAACCCGAGCTCGACACGCCCTGGGTCACGCCCGTGACCCAGGCCGTGTCACCCAAACATAAAAAAACATCTAAACTCCTTATCTAAAAAAGAAACAAGGCACCAGCCTAACAAGCTGGGCCACACCAGGCCATGCACAGCACAACAAACATTACAGCTAACATAACAAACGTCGAAACGACGTGAAAGAAAACGATCTCGGACTTCAACTAAAACCCTCACCATAGCTAAACACTCAAGCCATGAAAACAATGGTGAGGTCGAAAACAACATCCGACGATCTCACACTCGGGCTAACACCTCCCGAAGCCAAAACACAAGCATTCCCTAAGAGACCCAACCGAGTCACCAAAATAGACTCCAGCTAGCTGGGGAACCTTGCTAACAGGCTACAACCAGGCTACACAAGGAACCTAAAGAGCTAAGACCACGCTCTACAACGGCGAAAGGCCGGAAATGTGTCATCGTAACGCTAATCAAAGATCAAACAAAACACAGAAAAACCGGGGGCGTTACAGTCACTCCCCCTAAAAGAAAGTTTTGCCTCGAAACTTTACTCACAACACCCCTATCAAGAAGGAGAGAGAAATAGCCAAGAAGGGGCTATAAAAAAAGCACAAAACATACCAGGCACAAGATCAGGGAAACAGATGAGGGTGAGCCTCCCTCATAGCCAACTCCAATTCCCAAGTAGCGCTTTCCACATCCTGGTTCCTCCACAAAACGTTAACCATAAGAATGGTTTTCCTCCGTAACGCACGGACCTGAGAATCCAAAATGCGTACAGGCACCTCCACGTAAGAAAGATTCGGCTCCAACTGAGGCACAGAATCCAAAGCCTCCCTGCCATTCAGCACACATTTTCGCAGCTGACTGACATGAAAGACATCATACACGCCAGGGAAATTTGCGGGCAAAGCCAGCCTATAAGCTGATAACCCAATCCGCTCAACCATCAGAAATGGCCCCACGTACCTCGTGTCCAACTTCCTGTTCTTGCCAAACCGCTTAAGTCTGATCAACGGGGAGACCTTTAAGAACATCGAGTCCCCCACAACAAATTCCAAGTCCGATCTACGCCGGATGGCGTTTTTCTCATATCTCTCCTGCGCTATCCGAAGCTTTTCCCGAATAAGCTTCACAGCAGTTTCCATCTACTCGAGTGCTTCTGGACCCAACAAAGGTCTCTCGCCAACCTCATCACAAAATAAGGGAGTCCTACAGCGCCTCCCATACAAAGCTTCAAAAGGAGCCATTTGCAAGCTTTCATGATAACTGTTGTTATACTCAAATTCCATAAGCCGCAAGCGCTCATCCCACGCTCCTCCGCGGTCCAGAATATAACATCGGATCATATCTTCCACAATCTGATTTACTCGCTCTGTCTGACCATTGGTCTGCGGATGATAAGGTGTGGAATACCCCAAATATGTACCCAACCCCTCTTGGAGGCTCATCCAAAAACGAGACGTGAACCTGGAGTCTCGATCCGATATGATACTTATGGGTACACCATGCAATCTAATAACCTCATCCAAATACAGCTCGGCTATCTTCCTCATTGGATAATCGATCTTAAATGGTACGAAGTGAGCACAGTTAGTCAATCTGTCTACGATCACCCAAATTGAATCATGCCCCTTAGGAGATCTCGGTAAGCCTGTAATGAAATCCATCGAGATACTCTCCCACTTCCACGTCGGAATCTCCAAGGGAGTCAGCTTGCCACTAGGCCTCCCATGGTCAGCTTTCACACGCTTGCAAGTGTGGCACTCAGAAACAAATCTGGCTATGTCTCCCTTCATCCCATACCACCAGACAATCTGCTTTAAATCATGATACATCTTGGTAGACCCTGGATGGTAGGCAACACTAGATCCGTGGGCTTCTCTGCACACCATATCCCGGATATCTCTAACAGCGGGGATGCAAAACCTGCCACGATACTTCAAGGTACCCGCATCATCTATAGATAAATCTGGTAATTCACCTTTTTCAGCTCGAAGATACAAATGCAGAAGATCGGGATCATCCTTCTGATGCAGTCTCGTAAGCGCAATCCACGAAGGTTCTGCCACTGCCAAACTACTCTGCAAATCACATCTTTCCACAGAAATGTCCATCAAAAGGAACTCTTCCACTAAATGCTCGGCGGAGAGATTGAAAATCTTCCCAGACTTCCGACTCAGGGCATCGAACACAATATTAGCTTTGCCGGGCTGGTACTGGATTTCAACATCATAGTCGGCCACATACTCCAACCATCGCCGCTGGCGCAGATTCAATTCCTTCTGGGTGAAGACATACTTTAAACTCTTGTAATTAGTAAAAATCTTGCACTACGCGCCATACAGCAAATGCCTCCACAATTTCAGTGCATAGATCACAGCTGCAAACTCCATGTAATGCGTAGGGTAGTTCCTCTCAAGAGTCTTTAGCTGCCTCCACCCGTACGCAATCACCTTCCTGCCCTGCATCAATAAGCAGCCCAGTCTGACATGAGACACATCCACATATATATCATACTCAGTACCTTCAATAGGCGAAGACAAAATTGGAGTTGAACATAACCTTCTTTTTAGTTCCTCAAAAGCCTCCTCACACTTGCCATCCCATATGAAGGCTACATTCTTCTGCGTCAACTTGGTCAACGGCGCAGACAAGGTAGAGAATCCCTCTACAAATCATCTATAATAGCTAGCCAAGCCCAAGAAGCTTTTGATCTCTCTGGGAGTAACATGCCTCACCCATTCCATAACAGCAGCGATCTTTTCTGGGTCCACCGATATTCCCTCCTTATTAACCACGTGGCCCAGAAAAGAAACTTGAGGCAACCAAAATTCGCATTTGCTCAGCTTGGCGTAAAGCTTATGGTCTCTCAGAGTCGCCAAGACCAGTCGCAGATGTCGATCATGCTCCTCCGTATCTTTAGAGTACACCAAAAAATCGTCTATAAAGACAATCACAAACTTATCTAGAAAATCCTTGAAAACTTTGTTCATCAAATCCATAAAAGCTGAGGGCGCATTAACCAAACCAAATGACATAACCAAAAACTCAAAATGCCCATGACGAGAGCGGAACGCCGTCCGCCGAACATCTGACTCCCGAATCCTCACCTGGTGATAGCCCGAACGAAGATCAATCTTGGAAAACATGGCACTACCACGCAGTTGGTCAAATAAATCGTCAATCCGAGGCAGAGGGTACCTGTTCTTAATAGTAACCTTGTTTAGCTCTCTATAGTCGATGCATAGCCTCATCGACCCGTCTTTCTTCTTTACAAACAGAATAGGCGCACCCCAAGGCGACGAACTCGGCCTGATGAAACCTTTTGCCAACATCTCATCCAGCTGGATTCGCAACTCTTCCAGCTCTCGCGGGGCCATCCGAAACGGCACCTTCGCAATAGGTCGCGTGCCTGGCTCCAAATCTATAACAAACTCGACATCTCGATCGGGTGGAAGACCGGGAAGATCGTCATGAAACACATCAGAGAAGTCACACACCACATGAATCTCCTCCAAACGCGACACACTAACAACTGTCCCTACCAGAGAGACCACACAGGCAAAACAGCCAGAATCAAGCAACTTCCGAGCACGTACCGCAGAAATGACTGGAGACTCCTGGAGAGAATAGCCATAAATCCTCCCTAGCTGACCGTTGTCTTTGACGAAGTCCAAGCACTTACCCTTGCACTGGATAACTGCATCGTACCTGGACAACCAGTCCATGCCCAAGATAACATCGAAGTCCTCCAGGTCAATAACCTTCAGATCTGCCTTTGCTAGAAAATCCCCCAACAAAATCGGACAGTCATGGACACCCAAGTCTAAAACCACAGAGTCACTGGAGGGGAACTTAACGCAAAAGGAACCACCAACACGATCTAGGCCAAAATAGAACTGCTCCACGAAAGCTCTAGCCAGAAACGAGTGGGTAGCACCGGAGTCGAAGAGAACGCACGCCCAACGGTTCTTTACCTAAAATCGTCCTACAAATTGCACACGCATGTAAGGAAATAAATGCTAAAATGAAAACTACAACCAAAATGGGAACATGACAAAACGGCTGGGGAGGAGTCGAACCTGAGATAACCTGGGTCGAAGTCTGCGCTTCGTTTGTTGAAAGCACATTCAGCTTCCCCTTTCCTTTATCCATTTGCTGAGGCGGTGGCAAAGCCTGGAGGTAAATTGGCTGCAAAACAGGCTGGATTTGTGGGCACCTTGTCTTGAGATGACCCTTCTGCCCACACTGAAAACAGACTTTATCTTTTAACCAGCAACGAGCAACATCATGCCCCTTCCTTCTACACAAGGCACACACCAGGTCTCCTCTCGGAGCACCCTGAATCGCATGCACCTGTTCCTTCTTCTGCGCTCCCAACCTTTTGAAACACCTCTCAAAGGGGTGGCCTGGACGACCACAGAAGCTGCAAACCTCTTTGTTCTTCTTTTACGGGACAGCATCAGGCTCCTAGGGGCTCTTCCCTCCACCGGACTTCCGCTTATCCTTCCTCATCTGCTGGCCTCTATTTTTGGCATTCTCAATGGACTCGACCCTTAAGGCAGCTTCAACCACGCTGGCATAACTGACTGCTCCGTAGGCATTCGCTAACTGCTGAATGTCGCTTCTTAGTCCACCCAGAAACCGTTTAACTCGATCTGCTTCAACACTCACCAAACCAGGATCAAACTGACTCAACTTGCTAAACTCAATCTCATACTCACTAACCGTGAGTTTCCTCTGCTTCAAATGAAGGAAGTCATTCATTAGTCGGTCCTGCTCGACTGAAGGCAGAAACTTACTTAACAGCATCACCTTAAATGACTCCCAAGTGCAACCTGCCACCAAGCTCTCTTTCTCCCTCAGCCACCAACTCTTTGCTAAGCCCTTGAGCTGGTAGGCAGCGAGCATCACTCTCTGATCGTCCGCAATCCTAGAGTAAGAGAACATCTCTTCAATGGAAATCAGCCAGTCATCCAAAATCATGAAATCTGCTTGCCCATCATAAGTAGGGGGCCTAAGCCGGTGAAACTGGGATATGAATGCCATATCCGGGGGCACCACAACCGAAGTCATGGGAGGAGCAGGAGGGGCAGGAATAGCTACCCCCTCAGCGGGGTCCTGAACTCTCGGAGTCTATCTCGCCACCACTGCTACAACAGGCTGAATCTGAGCATGCATATCCACTACCTGCCTCGATAAGGCCTCATTACTCTGTCGCAGGCTTTCTATCAACGCCTCGCTCTATGCTCCCGATGTCTCACCCTCTGATTGGGGAGTCGATATCATCGCAGGACGTCTCGCCATCCTATAATCGCACAAGATTTAGACAAAACCTAGCCTAACAGCTAGAACAAATCTACCTGGTACAGACAAACACATTTAAATATGAACTTCAACTGCTAAACTTGCTCTGGGATTTGTTTTTACCATGATGATGTTATGCTTAATCTAAGATGGTTCACCACCATCTTACTAACTCATGTGCCTAAACTATGAATGCATGTATTTGTATTCTTTTTGGCTCAAAACCATGCGTGCACATATGTCATCATGCAAATCTTTAGCTTTGCCACGTTGTGCTTATGTAATGTTATGCTATGCATGATGTGCTATGCATTCTAAAAAAAGGCCTTAATGCATGCCATGGGCGGCGTACACATGAAAATGTTATGCATCCCAAACTACATAACATTTCCATGCAACAAAAAGAGAAAACGTGCTAGCCGCATTCATGTGGTGAGGTTATGCATCTCATACTACATAACCCTCACATGTTGCCTCCTATGGTGGATTCATATACAAACACATATTATGCATCCCATACTACATAATATGACCCGTATACTTCTTCATGCTCATGAGTGTAGTGTTCGTGCTTTAACCAAGACGTGCTGATGATATATCGGTGTGTATATGGTATGACGCTAAACAACAAATGCAAACAAGGGAAATGTTGCCCGACCATTTGCCAAGCAACCTCACTCTAAAACCAACTGTCACAACCCGCATTTTCTCGATGATTACACCGCATCAGAGCAAGGGAAAATACGTGCCGTGATGCCACGTCATGCAGGGGATAACTGCACACGTTCAGGCAAAACTCCAGACCTTAGATTTTAAGGAAAATCATAGTTTAATATGAAAGAAAACCAGTTATTTTTAATGGCCGTATCCCTCGGCACAGTGGATCAGCTAGTCCACAATTAAAAGTATATTTATACGCAATAGAAAATACTTTGGTTAAATTGAGTTGACACCATAAATGAGCATAAGTGTCCCCGAGAGACGACTCATGGTATGCACGACTCTAAGATCAGTATAGTATATATAAAAAATGTAGTCTTTACGCTAAAGGAAAAGTAGTGTCTTAGTTTTATAAATATGACATGCATGAGATACATATAGTAACGCTTTTAGTGTTTAAAAATATCTAACATGCAACTAGCATAAAACATCCCCAGAAGCAAGTAAATCACCACAAATAGGCAAAAATAGCAGTTTTAGTTCATACCCAGCATCGCAAGAAGCCACCAGTGGGCGTCAACAACCTGACACGAACCCACTGGTTAGTATGCATGTCTATACAAAAAGGAAAATAACTACCTCACAAAAATCGAGGATCAGCTATCTCAGCTACCCAAGAGGCCACAAGCAAGCCCCTCCAAAAGAACTAGCCGCTCAACTGGCTACAACCTGGACCTGAGGCATTCAAGAAAAGAACACCTCGGCAAGAAAATAATCACAAAGGTAAATAGAGCATTAGATTTATGAGCAAATAAGAAGGGTTTACCAACCCGTCAACAAAATGCTATCAGTAAAAGAAAGGACATGATAGTAAGAAAAGAGCATTGTCTAAAGAACAGCAAAGCACACCAAGTGTGAGTAATAAAAGCAACATGCCCTACAAAAGATCCTGCAACAGCAACAAGACATATACATATATGCCAAGAGAAATAGCCATAAAATAGGAAAGGAACTAACAGTCCTAACTTGTGGGTTAATGGCAGGGGTCAAAACATGGATCGTATACATAACCAAAACCATATCCAAAAAGGGCTAAGGGGTCAAACAATGGCAGCTCTAGGGTCCCACACACACCAACCCAAATCGGGGCAAAAGTTGGTGGCCAAAACTCTCCATATAAAACCACCCATCCAGAGGCACCAAAACTCCACCACCTGCCACAACCCAAGAGTTGGCATGCAAAAACTAGCCGAACACCCAATACCCCCCCCCCCCAGGGAAAAGTCACACTAACAATCCTAAGGAAACACACGAACCCAAGGCAGAAACGTCGAGACCAATCAACGCGGCGTTGAGTAAGCTCCACTCATTTTAGTTAAAACCGCAGCCTAATCTCTCTCAACGCTTGGAAACAGAGAGTTGGAAATTTAATTCCAACACCCCCATCTATCCTATCTACTCGGGGCTACCGCAACTATACTTAAACTACAACTAAACGCAGCCATACCCTAACTCTAGCTACGCACTGGACAGCAAACCGTGAATAAAAAAAAACTAGCCAAAATTCCTAGACAACCTAAATCGAACATGGCTGAAATTTAAGAACAATATACAGCAAAGTAACTTGGTAAAAAGGGGTTCAAATTGGCAAGGGCAAGGAGCCACTTGCATTACCACCAAGATGCATCGATTGCAACACGAAAACAGGCTTTGGAGGCAAGGTCGGCCACCTACGGGTCAAAAGCAAAGATTTATAGAAGAAGAAAAGAAATAAAAAAAAGTTTAGCTCCTGGAATCAGCCCTAGATCAAGAATGACTTACATGGAAGGGAAGATCTAGACGAGAGCAAGTCAAATCCGCTATCGCACGAGAAAAATCGAGCTCCCTCCCGTAATCGCGGGCCAAAAACCAACACCGCCTCCTCCCAAAACCTTCCGCTGGAAGCTTCTCCAGAATCGGGAACGAAGAAATGTGTAGGAAAAACGACTCACGGCATAAAAGGAAGCACTCAGGAGAAAAAAAATACGGAACACGCTCCAGACACGCCCGTGTCAGGTCTGAAATGCCCGTGTCGCAGGGCATGTACCCCCTCACCTACACACTCGACGATCGTCGAGCTCAGCACGCTGAAACATGGGACATGCCCTGTGACACGCCCGTGTCACAGGCCATGTACAAACCTATCTAGCGCTCGACAATCGTCGAGCGTAGATCGCCGACCAGGAGTCTCGCCCTAAGATATGCCCGTGTCATATCCGGCACGTCTGTGTTAGGGGGGCATGAACTAACCCAAACGCCGCTCAACGAATCGTCGAGCGCAGCTCGATGAACCGAAGGGGACACGCCCTGTGATACGCCCGTGTCACAGGCCGTGTTCCTACCAAAAAACCCGTCGACCGAATTTCGTCGACCACACAACCGAGAGCTCTACCTGAGCTCGACATGCCCTGGGTCACGCCTGTGACCCAGGCAGTGTCACCCAAACATAAAAAAAACAGCTAAACTCCTTAGCTAAAAAAGAAACAAGGCACCAGCCTAACAAGATCGGCCACACCAGGTCATGCACAGCACTACAAACATTACAGCTAACATAACAAACATCGAAACGACGCGAAAGCCAACGATCTCGGACTTCGACCAAAACCCGCACCGTAGCTAAACACCCAAGCCACGAAAACAACGGTGAGGTCAAAACAACATCCGACGATCTCACACTCGGGCTAACACCTCCCGAAGCCAAAACCCAAGCATTCCCTAAGAGGCCCAACCGAGTCACCAAAACAGACTCCGACTAGCTGGGGAATCTTGCTAACAGGCTACAACCAGGCTACACAAGGAACCTAAAGAACTAAGACCACGCTCTACAACGGCGAAAGGCCGAAAATGTGTCATCGTAACGCCAATCAAAGATCAAACAAAACACAGAAAAACCGGGGGCGTTACAGCCCGGCATCACAGGACGTGTACTATGGTGCGTAGCCATCGGGTCGGAGGCCCGTGCCTGTCACTCGTATATATATATATATATATAACTGTGAAATGATCGTATCTTAAGGGCTCACATGGTGTTAACTTAGACCAACACGCGTACGTACAATGTTTGAGTTGGGGAGTGTTAATCTCTGTGAGCATTGTCCATTTGTCATAGTGTGCTGAATCTATAGGTGCTTAGATACTCAGTGCGATAAAATGTTTTAGTGTCCGTTGACTATGCCTCTAGGTATGTGCGAGGCTTTAGATAGGGATATGACGACACACTATTCACATATCTCTAGATAGGGCACTCATGTAGGAATGCTTGGCTTATATGGTATAACTCGTAAAAATGTATCATAAAATGCTAGAAATACTCTGAATACTAAATGTCACGACACATATGTGCTTGTAGAAAGATAAAGATTTCGGTGCCAAATCTTAAGTGTAAACATCTTATGTATACAAGTTAAAGTGTATCTATCTATGTGGGTAGATTTCTATTGACTCAGGGTCACTTGAATTCAAAAAATAATGTAAAAGTGATAGATATAAGAAAACAAAAAAGTATACAAACTATGAAATATCATGTGAAGGACCCCCCAAGTTTAACGCACTCCTTTTGATAAGTCTTTATGAGGAATGTGAGGATGAACGCCTTGGCTCAAAGAGTCATTTCGATCTTGTGCATAGAGTAAAACTCTTACGTAGGGCCCATAGTTCTAGTCTCGATATGACACAGACTAACATGTGACGTGATTGTTCACTATATTTTTCTTGTGTTAAGCATTTTTATAGGATAGACATAAAATGTGTAAAATATGATATTGCTACTTAGTGTTTTCTCTCTATCGATGTTAAACGTACACATGTCATTACCCTATCTAACGCTTCCATGCATAAGAATTGGACAGAAACTGCAATATATGTTTTTAGCACATATATACTAGCACAGGATTTATACTTGTTGTAACGCCCCCTATCCGTCGCATAGCATATAGCAGTAGGTCCGGCCGGGGCCCGACACCATATAACACAGACAGGCCGGAAGGTTACGCAATGAAACCATCCTGCCAATAACCAACGTCCTACACAGAGTACATTCTAGCTGCAGCAAATTAAAAGTTGCAAATTAAGAACCCAGCCAGAGCATGAATGTCCACTACAAACCCAACAGGATTGAACGTACAAATACACGAGTACTTGGCCTTATGGCTTTACAATAGTTTACTCAAATATAAGTGTCTTCCAAACCTCGGCACGCAGGCCAGTCATACATGAGAATAAAAGTAAACACTCATAATTAGGCCTTCGAGGGCCGGCTCAGCAACAAGGGCTTTTGCCCGCTATTTGCCACTCGGCTCTGTAGCAACTACAAGCAACAATCCACCGAAGCAGTGGCAAACAAAATCAACTGTCAGCTAAGCTAACCAAATTATAATGACCCTGTCCCTAAACTCGGGGCGGCGATGCTCCTTCCCTGTACTTTTTTAGCATAGCCAAATAGTAGTGAAATACACATCATCACAGGCGTAGGCTCGCACGGCCACACAACCCGTGCTCTCAGGGCACATTCTCGGAGAACCCGGTCAAAGTCCGCAGTCTCACCACCGCCCCTTGGACGGCAATTCTCGTGAGCATTATAGTCTTTCTGGCCACTGCCTAAGACCCTCCATCTATGCCAACGACAAGTCCCACGTACTTTAGGTCACTTGTACCGAACGACATAGAGCTGGTACGGTTCCGCCTAACTCATTGCTCACACTGCAACGTCAATTTAAGTCATATGCGCAGGTCAAGCTTTCCCGAGTCCCAAATTGATCACACACTTTACATAACCCAGTTATGTTCAAGTTGGCTCCCAGGCCACCATGATGACAGGATCACGCATCTGCGTAGTTTTCCGAGTACACCTTGGAGTTAGACGCCAAGGTTCCCTATTGCAATCTACCACATAGAAAACCCAAAAAACAACCATCGATGCGGAGTCTTCTCTATCTATTCATGCAATACAACGTCACCGATCCAGACCAACTTGACCGGGCAGGCTTCACACAACATGTCTATGACCGTTTCTCGATTACGGACTCTATATACAAAACAACGAGGACTATCCATGTCTACCCGAAGGAACACCTCACACTCACCGCAAACTTGCGAGAGCGGGCTTCCTATGCAAGGGAAAAAAGGACTTCACATGTCCAAGATGAGAATCATTACCCTAGTATATCTCTTTAGCGCCATGAAGATCTATGCGGATGAAAAGCACCGCAACGTCCTCGCCTCCGTAGATCCGAACTCGGCTTGAGATTTGGGGCTCCGAAGCTCCACCGGTGGCCAGATCTCTCCTCCTTCTTCTTCCTTGCTCTCCCCTCCCTCTAGAACTCTTAGAAAGAGAAAACCCAAAAATAATGAGGGTTTCTAAACCCTATTCCCGGGTTAAACCCTGCCAGGATCAGCCAGGACCCTTAGATCCCAAAGGAATTAAACAGACGACCACGATTCGCACTTAAAATCCAAAATCTGGGCCAAACACAGCTTGTTACATGACCGTGTCCAAGGCCGTGTGCCTCATTCGACGCTGAAACCGTCGTATTACGAAAAGAACACGGGCTCTCTCCATGCCCGTGTCAGGCTTGACACGCCCGTGTCATCCAGTACACGCCCGTGTAGCGAGGCGTGCTCCTCCATCGACACAGGACCAACACCATCCCGAGAAGAACACAGGTATTTGACATGCTCGTGTCGAATTTGATACGCCTGTTTCAGACCAGAACATGCCTGGGCTCCAGGCCGTGTTTCTCCCCCGATACAACTCCGCTAACAACCCGAGTAGGACACGTCCTGGGACACGCCAGTGTCTCAGGCCGTGTTCGCTGTCTCAACGATCATCGATTGTAATTTCGTCGACCACACGACATCGTCAAACCAGAGCACGACACGGCCCTGGGACAAGCCTGTGTCCCAGGCCGTATGAACTCTACCAAGTCCGAAACATGGCTAAAAATTCCACCCGTCCCTCTTTTGAGTTTTGGGGAATTACAACTCGCTCCCTCTAAAAAGAATTTCATCCCGAAATTACATAAGGGAAAAGATATAAACAAAACTTAAATAGTACCTGAGTGGAATAACTCCGGGTACTCCTCAAGCATCGTCTGCTCTCGCTCCCACGAGAGTTCCTCCCGACCGCAGTTGTTCCAACAGACCTTGACCATCCTGATGTCTTTGATACGCAATCACTTGACTTGCGAGTCCTCAATGCGAATGGGCTTGACCTTAGTCGTCAACCCATTATCGACCGGTACTTGATCTACCGCAGTCACTTGCAAAGGCTCTTGCACCGCCTTCCGTAGCACTGAAATGGGGAAAAGGTCATGTAGACCACATAGTTACGCCGATAGCTTTAATCAATAAGCTGCTTCGCCAATCCGCTCCAGAACCTCAAATGGTCGAAGGTACCTCGGGCTTAGCTTCTTCAAGCGCCGTACCTGTAAGACACCCGTTGAACGACTTAATCTTCAAGTACACCCAGTCGCGAACAGTGAACTCCACGTTCCTATGCTTGGCATTATAATACTTAGCTTGCCGGTCCTAAGCGATTAGCAATCTTTCTCGAATGATTCGTACCAACGAGGTAGCATCTTCCACTTCTTGCCGCTTGTATAGCTTCGAATCACCCGTTTCCAACCACGATAACAGCGTGCGTCATCTTCTACCATAAAGGGCCTCGAATGGCGCCATCTGAATGCTCGCCTGGTAGCTATTGTTGTAAGCGAATTCCAACGAGTACAAGTGATCTTCCCACTACTTTCTGAAGTCCAGGACGCAGATGCGAAGCATGTCTTCCATCGTCATGTTGACTCTTTCGGTCTGACCATCCGTCTGTGGATCAAAGGCCGTGCTGAAACTCAACTTTGTTCCCAACATTTGCTGCACCAACCTCCAATAATTTGACATGAACCGCCCATCTCGGTGACTCACGATGCTGCAGGGCACACCGTGAAGCCGCAAAATATTATCCACATACAATTTTGTCAATTTGTCCACAGAATCATCCTTCTTATGCGGAATGAAGTACGACACTTTCGTCAAACGATCTACGATCACCCAGAGTGCGTCGTTTCCCTTCTGTGACCTTGGCAAACCATGCACAAAGTCCATTATAATATCGTCGAACTTCCACTCCGGAATAGGTAAGGACTTCAAAAAACCTCCAGGCTTCTGGCACTCTGCCTTCACTAAGGTGCATGTTTGACACTTTGACATGTACAGTGCGACATCCTTCTTAAGTCATGGCCACCAGAACAATATCTTCATATCATAGTACATCTTCGTGCACCCCGGGTGAATTGAGTTCTTGGTACGATGAGCCTCGTACATCAATTCCCCCCGCAGTTTGCCCACATTTGGGACGCACAGACGGCTGTCCTTCCATAACAATCCATCCACAACTTCAAATTGGGAATTTGACCCAACCAAAGCCTCAACCATCATTTGCTTTATGTGGCCATCCAAATCCAAATCATGCTGAATCCGATCAGCCAGGTCACACTGAACTTCTGTCCAGTTGAATAGCGCTTCGACACTGGTCTGCTTTTCAACACAAGAGATCTCCAACGCCTCCAACTCCTGAACCAAACTCTCGTCACGAACCGACAGCCAGTTGGCTTGAGATGGGGCTCTGCAACTCAATGCATCCGCAACTACATTACCTTTCCCAGGCACATAATGAATCTTGAATGTGTAGTCCCCCAGGAACTCCATCCATCTCTGTTGTCACATGTTCAGATCCTTCTGATCCAATAAGTACTTCAGGCTCTTTTGGTCGATATAGATATTGACCTTCACCCCATACAAGTAATGCCTCCACAGCTTCATCGCAAATATCACAGCCGCTAACTCCAAGTCATGGACCGGATAATTCCTCTCATGTACCTTCAGCCAATGCGAGCCATATGCTATCACACTTCCATGTTGTAGTAGAACACAACCCAATCCACCACCCGAAGCATTGTTGTAGATCTCAAAGCCTTTGGTCCCACTCAGCGAACTCAACACAGGCGTCGTGGTCATCCGACTCTTCAACTCCTCAAAAGCTTGTGCGCACTCCGGCGTCCAAACAAACTTCTTCTCTTTCCTCGTTAGAGTCGGGAGGGGTAACGCTATCCGTGTGAAGTTCTCCACGAATCGCCTGTAAGAGCCGGCAAGCCCCAGAAAACTGCGGACTTCCTCTACCGTAGACAGTACAGGCCACTCACATATAACAACAATCTTCGCGAGTACACCAATATACTCAGCTTGGGTTGGGGTTCCCGTCCCCAAGAACAGCAGAGGATTGAAGCCCATAATATGTTTGAGCTGCCTTTTAGTTGCTCTCCTATGCACCAAAGGCTCCAACACTACTTGCTCCACCCTTCTCGGTTCCGCAGCTTGAAGCGGTACCTGGTCCACCACAGGAGCAAGCTGTTGCATTTGCCTTGCAGGCTGCACATTGATCATAAAAACACCACTTCTACCACCAATCGTATGGTTTCAGCCGAGTGAGGAGTTGCATGCACATCATTCGGTGCGCTACTAGTCTCAGAAATCGGGCGTTCTGACAGCCCTGCACCACTTCTGGTCACCTATAGTTGTACAAAACACGGTTAAGCGACCAAACAAAATTACAAAAAATAATTATAGGAACACACAGGTTCCTCAAACATGGGTATTTTCATTCCTAATTGGACATTCATGGGTTCTTTTATGTTATAACGATGACGCACATACATGTGCTTACCAGCCATTAAAAGAATTCATCCACGAATTCATTTATGTTGACTGAAACCAATAGTGTGATACCAAATTGTAATGCCCCCTATCCGTCGCATAGCATATAGAAGTAGATCCGGCCGGGGCCTGACGTCGTATACCACAGACAGACCGGAAGGTTACGCAATGAAACCATCCTGCCAATAACCAACGTCCTACATAGAGTACATTCTAGCGGAAGCAATTTAAAAGTTGCAAATTAAGAACCAAGCCAGAGTTTGAATGTCCACTACAAACCCAATAGGAATGAACGTACAACTACACAAGTACTTGGCCTTATGGCCTTACAATAGTTTACTCAAATATAAGTGTCTTCCAAACCTCAGCACGCAGGCCTATCATACATGAAAATAAAAGTAAACACTGATAATTAAGCCTTCGAGGGCCGGCATAGCAACATGGACTTTTGCCCGCTATTTGCAACTCGGCTCAGCAGCACCTGCAAGCAACAATCCACCGAAGCGGTGGCAAACAAAAGTAACGGTCAGCTATGCTGACCAAATTTTAACGACCCCGCCCCTAAACTCGGGGCAGCGATGCTCCTTCCCTGCACTTTGTTATCATAGCTAAATAGTAGTGAAATACACATCATTACAGGCATAGGCTCGCATGGCCACACACCCCGTGCTCTCAGGGCACATTCTCGGTGAACCCGGTCAAAGTCCGCGGTCTCACCACAATCACTTTTACGGCAATTCTCGTGAGCATTACGGTCTTTCTGGCCACTGCATAAGACCCTCCATCTATGCCAACGGCATGTCCCACGTACTTTAGGTCACTTGTACCGAACGACATAGAGCGGGTACAGTTCTGCCTAACCCGTTGCTCACACCGCAACTTCAATTTATGCCGTATGCACGGGTCAAGCTTTCCTGAGTCCCAAATCGATCACACACTTTACATAACCCAGTTGTGTGCAAGTTAGCTCCCAGGACACCATGATTACAGAATCACACATCTGCCCAGTTTTTCGGGTGTAACTTGGAGATAGTCCCCAAGGTTCCCTGTTGCAATCTACCGCGTAGAAAACCCGAAAAACAACCATCAGCGTGGAGTCTTCTCCGACCATTCATGCAATGCAACATCATTGATCCAGACCAAATTTTCCAGGTAGGCTTAACACACCATGTCTATGTATGTTTCTCGATTACGGACTCTGCACGCAAAACAATGGGCACTATTCATGTCTACCCGAAGGAACACCTCACACTCACTGTAAACCGTGAGAGCGGGCTTCCTATGCAAACGAAAAGAGGACTTCACATGTCCAAGATGAGAATCCTTACCATAGCATTTCTCTTCGACGCCATGAAGATCTATGAAGATGAAAATCACCGCAACGTACTCGCCTCCATAGATCCGAACTCGGCTTGTGATTTGGGGCTCTAGAGCTCCACCGGCGGCCGGATCTCTCCTCCTTCTTCTTCCTTGCTCGCCCCTTTCTCTAGAACTCTTAGAAAGAGAAAACCCAAAACAAATAAGGGTTTCTAAACCCTATTCCCGGGTTAAACCCTTCCAGGATCAGCCAGGACCCTTAGATCCCAAAGGAAGGAAACAGACGGCCACAATTCGCATTTAAAATCAAAAACCTGGGCCGAACACGGCTTGTGACATGCCCGTGTTCAAGGCCGTGTGCCTCATTCGACGTCGAAACCTTCGCATCCCGAAAAGAAAACGGGCTCTTGACACACCCGTATCAGGCTTGACACACCCGTGTAATCCAGTACACGCTCGTGTAGCGGGGCGTGTTCCTCCATCGACACAGGACCAACACCAACCCGAGAAGACACAGGTATTCGACACGCCTGTGTCAAATTTGACACGCCCGTGTCAGACACGAACATGCCTGGGCTCCAGGCTGTGTTTCTCCCCCGACACAACTCAGTTAACAACCCGAGTAGGACACGACCTGGAACACTCCCGTATCTCAAGCCGTGTTCGCTGTCTCGATGATCGTCGACTGCAATTTCGTCTACCACACAGCATCGTCGAACCCGAGCAATACACGCCCCTGGTATACGCCCATGTCCCAGGCCTTGTGACCTCTACCAAGTCCAAAACTTGGCTCAAAATGCCACTCGTCCCTCTTTTGAGTTTCAGGCCGTTACAACTCTCTCCCTATAAAAAGAATTTCGTCCCGAAATTACATAAGGGAAAAGATATAAACAAAACTTAAAGGTACCTGAGTGGAATAACTCCGGGTACTATTCAAGCATGGTCTGCTCTCTATCCCACGATAATTCCTCCCAACCTCAGTTGTCCCAACGGACCTTGACCATCCTGATGTCTTTGTTACGCAATTGCTTGACTTCCGAGTCCTCAATGCGAATGGGCTTGACCTTCATCATCAACCCATTATCGACTGGTACTTGATTGATCGCAATCACTTGCGAATGCTCTTGCATCGTATTTCATAGCACCGATATGTAGAATACGTCGTGTAGACCACCCAGTTCCGCAGATAGCTTTAATCGATAAGCTGCTTCGCCAATCCACTCCAGAACCTCAAACGATCCAAGGTACCTCAAGTTTAGCTTCTTCAAGTGCCGTACCCGTGAGACACCCTTGAACAACTTAATCTTCAAGTACACTGAATCGCCAACAGCGAACTCCATGTTCCTTTGCATAGCATTTTAGTACTTAGCTTGCTGGTCCTAAGTGATTAGCAATCTTTCTCGAATGGTTCGTACCAACGAGGTAGCATCTTACACTTCTTGACTCTTGTATAGCTTCGACTCACCCATTTCCCACCACAATAACAGCGTGCGACATCTTCTACCATAAAGTGCCTCGAATGGATTCATATGAATACTCGCCTGGTAGCTATTGTTGTAAGCGAATTCCACCAAGTACAGGTGATCTTCCCACTGCTTTCCGAAATCCAGGACGCACATGCGAAACATGTCTTCCATCGTCCTTTTGACTCTTTCGGTCTGACAATCCATCTGCGGATGAAAGGTCGTGCTGAAACTCAACTTTGTTCCCAACATCTGCTGCACCAACCTCCAATCACTGGACGTGAACCTCCCATCTCGGTCACTCATGATGCTGCGGGGCATACCGTGAAGCCGCACAATATTATCCACATATAATTTTGCCAATTTGTCCACAGAATCATCTTTCCTATGCGGAATGAAGTGCGACACTTTCGTCAAACGATATACGATCACCCAGATGGCGTCATTTCCCTTCTACGACCTTGGTAAACCATGCACAAAGTCCATTGTAATATCGTCGAACTTCCACTCCTGATGTAAGACCCCCCGCCCTCCCGGATCCCAAAACACAACATGAAAGGGGGTCTTATGCCCGAAACAGCCGCCTTCCGGTAGCATTAGCACACAGGCTAACCTATACCACAAGACGCCTATTCTACCGGCTACAACCAATATCAATATATACATGTCAATCCAACCAAAATAGAAGCAAGAAGAAGTCAAATCCACACTAAGTAAATAGTCCAAATACAACAAATTAGAGAAGCTAAACATGCTTCTACAATATCAGAGTACAACTGTAAAATTGCCCAAACGGGTTACATCAGAGTCGCTCAACACTCACATCCATAACCGATGGTAGTGACGACACCGTCACATCAGGCCCTGTCGTCCTGGCCTAGCTGTCCTACTGCACAGTCTGCGGTTGCTCTACCTGTGGGGTGACCTCCTAAAAAGGAAGACGTAGCAACCATTACTCAAAAAGACTAAGTGGCTTCACATCCGCTCCCCCGGTGAATCCTCGGCACCGGGCGAAGAAAGGAACAAGGGTAATATATACAAGTAGTAAAACAGGTCCAAGCAGGTGGTAATAGTACATGTATAATAATATTATAAACTAGCAGTTCTACTTGAGCAATAGTAATTCAACAAGTACATGTAACTACAGCAGGTAAGAAACTTAACTTATAAGGATGCTCATACAAGCTTATAAGTTAAGGATCAGTTTACATAAAGTAACTCATCATATAGGAGTGCCCATACAAACTTATACGATGAGGATCATGTGGTGTAATGTTATGAAATGGTATGTATGATATGTAATGACTCATCCATGATCACACACATGCAATTGCTATGTCAACACAGACTATAGTTCTCACTATTCGAGCAGGTAGCTAACCTCTCAGGCATCAACCGCTGTGGCCAGGCGGTGACAGTAGAGCGGGCATCTCTACTACTAGGCGAGCATCCACACAAGTTCACCTAGGCCTTCGTATGCCTCAACTCTGAGAACACAACAGCGGAGCCCATGCGTACTATGGCCCAGTGTGGGTCTCGGGTAGATGTGCACCGAGAATACAGCCTCGAACTGACCTTATGTGACCCAAAAGGGGCCTCGGAAGAAAGCACGAGGACACATCCCAACCGTTCACTTGGCACAGAAGGGGCCCTGGGATGTGAACACCGAGGACACAGCACAACCACCCAAAGTCTAACTGTCAACTCCCTTCGGTGTGACGATCGGCGAGCCCGTAGACCTGCCACACTATCCTTAACCCAGGATTACGACACCGCGTGTTGACTCACACCGCATGCAAATTCCACATCACCGTGACATGGAAGGGGCCTCGGAAGTAAGCACGAGGACACATCCAAACCATCCACTCGACACGGAAGGAGCCCCGGGACGTGAACACCGAGGACCAAGCCCAACCGTCCGTCTATACCTCATCTCAACACTAACCCAACTAGTGACGGTCAACACCGCACTTACATCCTTCCACAATACTACCCGTAGGGAGACTACGCTCTAAGTATTGGACTATTAAATTTCATTTCAACCATTAAACATACTCATGGCCATAGTTTATCCCTCTATATGTCATTCCAAATGATTTCAATATAATATAACATAATGCGCATATATAATAGTCTACCAATTTCTAACATGTCATTTCGTTTTAGTAAGCTTGCTTCACAATTCAGTTATATGAAATTCAATTATCAAACTTCAACATTCATAGCACTATGGTGTTTAAGATAAAATAGTTCACCAAAATTCTCGAGTTAATTTGCAACATCGATTCCACCGAATCCAAATCCATATTATATAAAAACCCAGAATTTAAGTGCAGAATAAATGTAGATAGCAAATTCAACCGGAGATTCTCGAAGCTACAAGAATCCGGTGAAGACGTGTTACCACTCCATGGAAAGGGCTTTCCATGAGTTACAACTTTCATATTCAGCCCACAACCCAGATTTGAATGTATCCTTTTTGAAATCGGCTTCGAAGTCCGCTGCGCACAGAACACAATTTCTGCATGCAGTTTTGCCGGATGTCAATTTCGTTCAGGCTTTCCAGTGGCTGCAGACTTCTCCTGAAGTTGTACAACTATTCGTTGGAAAGGTATTTTCAACGGCTTCAACGTTCGTGTTTAGTCGACAGCCCATATCTGGCCATATCACACCTGAAAATGGTCAGGAAGCTCGATGCGCGCAGAACACAGATTCTGCACGCATCTTAAAGAGGAATGAAAGACATCAGTTCATCTCCCTCCTCAAGTTGGTCTTCCAAAATCACACAGAAATTCCTCATTCCTTTTTCACCCTTATGAGACCATGATTCTTCATGAAACCATCCCCCATCTTCACATAGAAGGTCGGAGAGGTTGACGACACCACTAACCTTAGAGCACAAGCCCTAGAACGGCCTCTTCCTAGAGAAATCATCATCTCGCTATTCAAGACTCTTTTGAGTCGACATCTCACCGAGATATCTACAAATCTAGCACCAAGGGAGAGGGGAGGAAGCTCACCTCATTTCCGGCGTTTCCACTATTTCCGGCCATGGATCGTGTAACTCTTCTCGGCGGCATCTTCTCTTTCACGGCAGCGGCGGATCTCCTCCTCTAGAACTAGCTCCAGCAACTTCCTTATCTCAACAGGAGTTTCTCTCAGAAAATAGGGGATGAAATGAGCATGAAAATGGATAGGGTTTTCACTTCAACTTATATATGAAAAGTGACACGGGTAGGGACACGCCCGTGTGCTTACCCATATCCTGCTTGGGCGAAGCATCAACGACGGTTTTATTGTCGGTTCAATACTCGACACAAGTAGGGACACGCCCGTCCGACCCGTGTCCACATGACATGGCCGTGTTCCCTGGCCATGTCCTTCTCTGGACACATCTCGACGAACTCAACTCGACACACCAACACACGGGTAGGGACACGCCCGGGTCTCTACCCGTGTCATACATTTCGTCGATCTCGACGCACTCTATAGAGTTCATCTTGACACACTATGTCGAGTTCAACTCGACACACACACACACACACGGGTAGGGACACACCCGTGTCTCTACCCGTGTCTCTACCCGTGTCATACACTTCGTCGATCTCGACACACTTCATCGATCTCGATACGCTCTGTCGAGTTCAACTCGACACACACGGGTAGTGACACGCCCGTATCTCTACCCGTGTCGGTCCTGTCACGCCCGTGACCTAGGGCATGTAACCCACTCGACACTTTGTTGAGAGAAAATTTTCGGCCTCTTTACATAGCGGGACATGCCCTGTGACACGCCTGTTTCACAGGCCATGTACCCCTGCTTGCCACGTCGATATAAACACACTTCGTTGATCTCGACACACTTCGTCGAGTCCAACTCGACACACACAAGGTTAGGGACACGCCCGTGTCTCTACCCTTGTGACTTCACATGGGCAGTGACACTCCCGTATCACTACCCGTGTCCTTCTCTGGACATACGCGAGTCATCGACTCGAGAGATGGCCACTCCCACACGGGTAGGGACACGCTCCTGTCTCTACCCGTGTCCTATGCTTGACTGATTTCTCCTCCCATTAACATGTGCTGCCCAGTTGTCAGTACTCCCCGTGAACCCTAGTCAGCTCTCCTGACTCAAAAATACGCACGAGGGGCCTAGTGCGATTCAGGACGTTACACAGGAATAGGCAAGGACTTCAAGAAACCACCAGGATTTTGGGACTCCGCCTTCACCAAGGCGCATGTTTGACACTTCGCCACGTACAGTGCCACATCATTCTTAAGTCCTGTCCAACAGAACAATTTCTTCATATCACGTGCAACTTCATGCTCCCCGGGTGAATCGACTACTTGGTATGATGAGCCTCGTACATCAATTCCACCCGTAGTTTGCCCACATTTGGGATGCACAGACGGCTGTCCTTCCATAACAATCCATCGACAACTTCAAATTGGGAATTTGACCAATCCAAATTCTCAACCATGATTTGCTTCATGTGGCCATCCAAATCCAAAGCCTGCCGAATCCGATCAGCCAGGTCACACTGAACTTCTGTCCAGTTCAATAGCGCTTCGTCACTGGTCTGCTTGTCAACACAAGAGATCTCCAACGCCTCCAACTGCCGAACAAAATGCTCGTCACGAACTGACATCCTGTTGGCTTGAGCTAGGGCTCTGCCACTCAACGCATCCTCAACTGCATTGCCTTTCCCAGGCACATAATGAATCTTGAATGTTTAGTCCCCTAGGAACTCCATCCATCTCCGCTGTCTCATGTTCAGATCCTTCTGATCCAAAAAGTACTTCAGGCTCTTGTGGTCGGTATATATATCGACCTTCACCTCGTACAAGTAATGCCTCCACAGCTTCAGGGCAAATATTACAGTCGCTAACTCCAAGTCATGGACTGAATAATTCCTCTCATGCACCTTCAGCTGATGTAAGCCATAGGCTATCACACTTCCATGCTGCAGTAGAACACAACACAATCCACTGCCCGAAGCATCGCTGTAGATCTCAAAGCCTTCGGTCCCACTCGGCGAACTCAGCACAGGAGCCGTGGTGAACTGACTCTTCAACTCCTCAAAAGCTTGTGCGCACTCCGGCGTCCAAACAAACTTCTGCTCTTTCCTCGTCAGAGTAGTGAGGGGTAACGCTATCCGCGAGAAGTTCTCCATGAAGCGCCTATAATATCCGGCAAGCCCCAAAAAACTCCGGACATTCGCAACCATAGACAGCACAGGCCACTCCCGTATAGCAACATTCCTCGACGGATCCACCGCAATTCCCTCTCCACTGAACATGTGACCAAGGAATGCTACAAAGGACAACCAATACTCGCATTTGGAGAACTTGGCGTACAGTTGATTCCACCTCAGCGTCTCCAACACCAAATGCAGATACTTAAAGAGATCCTCCTGACTCTGCGAGTACACCAATATATCGTCGATAAAGACGATCACAAAGTGGTCTAAGTACTCCCTGAAAGTCCTGTTCATCAGATCCATGAACACTGACGGCGCATTAGTCAGCCCAAACCGCATGACCGTAAACTCATAATGATCGTATCTCGTACTAAAAGCTATCTTGGAGATATCACTTTCCCTTATCCTCAGTTGATAGTACCCGGACTTAAGATCCAACTTCGAGTACACCGATGACTCGACTAACTGATCTAACAGATCATCAATCCTTGGGATCGGGTACTTGTTCTTCTTTGTCAACTTGTTCAGCTCTCGATAATCGATACAGAGTCGCAAACTTCCGTCCTTCTTGTAACGACTCCATCCATTCACAGGTATATACTAGAAGGTCCGGCCGGGGCCCCACATCATATACCATAAAACAGGCGGGGAAGTCACGAAGTGATACCAGAGTTATGCACCCTAACTCATTGCATTCTAGCGGAAGCCTATAACACGAAGATGAACTCACACATATGATTGTCCACTAGATATAAGCTCCACATTTATATACATAGCATAGGAATGTCCAAATACAAAACAGTCAGCCTTATGGCCATACATGGCTTTACACAACACTGGCCTCAAACATTGGCGCGCAGGCCTGCCACGTATAAACAAACATAGCATTTTTCATGTAGCCTTCAAGGGCAATGGCGCCAGCAGGAATAGCAGTTGCAGGGCTTTCACCCTTAATGTGCCTAGTTTGGCTCTCCAGCACCTGCACAAGGACAGCCCACCCAACGGTGGCAAACAAGGAAACGGTCAGCATTCAACTGACCAATTTTATAACGACCCTACCCATTTCCCGGGGCAGTGGCATTCCTTCCCTGCATGCATAGCATTTCACAGGTAGATATGTATATCATACATTATGCTTTCATGCAAATACATTCCATCACAACAGTCAGCCACGCGGCCCACCAATCCGTTCACTCAGGGCACATTCTTGGTGTACCGGAGAACCAGTTGCCCACCACCGTATCAGGGTCGTAACCCAACGGTAAAATATTCAGCATTTTCTTCATGGCGTGCAGCCGGACATTATAGTCTTAGTGAACCGGGATTGGCCTGTACCCCCCCCCCCCCCATTGTATCACGGCGCGCAGCCCTAAGACTCTCGCTATGCGCTCCAACAGACTGTACTTTCAGGTCTCATGTCGGACGGACATAACGCAAGTCAGATCATCCACCGAGTACAGCGTACTCGCGGCTAAAGAAAAGGCGCGGGTCGGTTTCACCTTACCTGTTTGGCATAAATCTGGGCTGTTTTCCTGCGCACACCAGTACTTACTATCACACTCATTCATATCACAACATTAGAGGGTCTTTCCTGGGCACACCAGTACTTCCTGCTACTCCCCTTCACAGGTATAACCCCACATTTATGACAAATGTCAAGGGTATTTTCCTGGCTTACCATGCCAGTACTTCCTACTACTCTCCTTCACAGGTACCACCCATAAACGTCAAGCATTACAAAGGGTATTTACTGTACTTCCTACTACCCTTCACAGGGACAACGCAATAGCACAAGCAATATACGGGTATTTCCTGGACTACCACTCCAGTACTTCCTCCTACTGCCCTTCACAGGTACAGCCCGTCGACTCCTAAACTATACGTTTATCATGGAGTCTTCTCCGGTGCGTATATGCAACATCACTAATCTAGACCAACCTGTCCAGATGGGCTTCACACAGCATGCCTATTACGTACTCCATTTCCGGATCTAAATGCCAAATGAGTGGGGATTCCATGAATCAACCCAACGGACACCTATAATCAACTACCCTCTGGTGGCGGAATCATATGCATATTCCAAAAAGGAAGCCTTCACATGGTTAGGAAGAAAAGTCATTACCCTTGAAGACCACATCGGCGTCATGAGCTCCTAGCTGGTTGGAATGAACCGGAGCGGCTTTTCCTCCACAACGCTGGCCTCAGATCTCTCTTCGGAACTTCGCAGCACCACCAGTGGCCGACTCTCTTTCCTCCTCCTCCTTCTTCCTCCCTTTCTCTCTCTAGGAGTTTAGAAAGATGAAGGCTGATGCGGGTTAAAACTCCAAAAATTATTTCGAAGCCGCGGCGCCCCGGGCTATTTATTTAAGAAAAGGCGGATTTGGTTTTTTTTTTACAAAACGGGGCGCGTGGTTTTATTATTTTGATATAAAACAGGTGAAATCAAGTTTTAATGAAAGGAGGCAAGTGCACCTATCGTGTGTCGTACATGATATTCCGGTGTGGAATATCGAGGTCGTATTGTTCTCGGTGTCGGGTCAATTATTTCTACTCTTCCTGGAGGGGACTATTATTTTACCGAAAATTAATTTGGCTGGTATTTTTTTATTTATAATAGAAAGCAATAAAAATAAAAGCAATTAAAAAGGTGGAGCCGATGAAGAGCTTAGCTCGATGGCACCGAATTAAATTTGAACTAAAATATACTTTTAATAAAAAGAGATCCTAAGTTTCAAATTAATTAAGCCGGAGACTTGCCCATGGAGGTTCCACTAAAATGAGCTCACCTAGCTATATGAATTTCGCTCACCCGAATGCTAAGACTATTCGACTGGGCTCTCGTCCGACGAAGGATTCCTCTTAACGCCCGCATTACGGTAAGAACCCCGTTATTGGGTTGGGAACCCAATCCGGTAGAGTATGCGCACCTCCTCTCTCGAGGGTTAGTGCAGAACTCTCTTTACCAAGGGGCAATCGGTCCATACGCATGACCTCTCGGCTAGCTAGCGTATGGACTACGAAAATAGAGCCCACACATCGATTATGTGGTCCTACGCTTCGTAAACTGTAGGCAAACCTTAAGTTAATTTAATTAATTAGAAAAACAGGATCTTTAATTATTTAAAGCTATTTGATCTGTCCCAATACTCTTCGATAGTGAGGGCTAAGAACGGTTAGCCACTCATCGGAATGGGGACGGCTTGCAAGAAAAAGCAATAAAAAGAAAGCAATAAATGGAAAGCAGTAAAGGAAAGCTGTAAAGGAAAGCTGTAAAGGAAAGCAGTAAATTACAAGTCCTACTCAAACGAGTAGGACTGAAATGAAATCAGTAAAAGACAAGTCCCGGCTCAAATGAGTGGGCGAGACAAAATAAAACAATTCCTACTCAAATGAGTAGGGGAAAATAAATGCATCCATGCACGCACTCTACTGAAATGAAAACTCACGCACACACTCTACTTGACATAAAAACGCACGCATACAAGTCCTACTCAAACAAGTAGGAGAAAATAAAGACCTGCCATTTAACTCCTAGCGAGTAGGCGGAAAATAAAGACCTGCCATTTAACTCCTAACGAGTAGGCGAAAATAAAAACAACAAACTCACTCACTCTATAGAAAGTGAAACACACGCACACGTACAAGTCCTACTCAAATGAGTAGGCGGGAAATTAAAGCACGTAATTTAACTCTTAACGAGTAGGCAGAAATAAATGCGCACACCCACTCACTCTACATGAATTGAAAAAAAGCTATAAAAAACTAACTCATACACGCACGCACACATATAAAAATTAAGAAAAACTAAGTGCTTTAAAAATTAAAACAACTATATTTCTACCACTAGAATGCGGTAGAAATGCATAAAAAGTGAAAATAAAAATAAAACGAGCAAAATGGTTTGCAAATAAATGCAAAATAAAAGTGCTCGAAAAATTAAAACGAATACATTTCTGCCGCTAGAATGCGTTAGAAATGAATAAAACGAAGACAGAAAATTTTAGGAGCAAAAGATTTTGAAAATAAAGTGAAAATAGAAGTGTTTGAAAAAGCAAATTAACAATTTATTCATTCTTATAACTCTATAAAAATGCTTTAAAAGTGGAATAAAAGTTAAAAGAAAATAAAGTTTTACAAAACTAAAAATAAAAGACTAAGCAAACAAAATCAAAACCACTTTTGTAATCATTTTTGTAGGTTCATAAGGATGGATAGGAAGAGTGCTAAAAAGCTAAACTATCAAATTTGTGAAAATTATGAAAGCATAATAACTAAAATCGTACACACACACCCATTTTAAAAGAACAAAATCAAAGTTAGATAAGATTGCATAAGAGGAGAGTTGCGTAGATCCATTCCAAAGCCATTATAAGAGAAGAAAAACACATTTTATTAAATAAAAGGACGAGTTACAAAGACACGAAAATAAAAGCTAAGGAGAGGGGGGAAAATATCCCTTACATAAACTTGGAATCCATCTAACAGCCGGCCCTTTTATACAAAATGGTTCAGGAAAAACAAAGAATAGGAATGCATACAGAACAGGGCTATTTATAGAAGAAAATTTCATGGAACACGCCCTCTGACACGGGCATGTCGGGGGGCGTGTCGGCACTATACATATGGCGGCGCAGAGATTTGACGGCTCGGTTGACTTCGGCTGAAAACGTGGCGGTCACGCCCTAGGTCACGGGCATGACATTGGGCGTGGTGGGGAGGTTGAACTGGGCGTCGTTTGTGTCGAAAGTCACCGGCGGCGATTTGTCGGGCCAGGTGGAGGAGTACATACCCGTGTGGCATCTTGACACGGGCGTGTCGGGGATGGTCGACGAACATCGAGCAAAAAATCATCGAGCTGGAACCTTGATCGTCGATCGGGAATGACAAGGGCATGTCGAATTAATGGACACGGGCGTGTCCCTGTCGGGTCGATGAACGTCGAGCGCAAAATGTCGAGCTGGAGTGATACGGGCTCAGGTCACGGGCGTGTCAAGTGACACGGGCATGTTTCTGGGCGTGTTCATCAATTTTTCTTCAAAAAATGCTAATTTCTCGGGAAATTGAGGTATCACACCGTAATCACGGGCGTGACCCAAATTACACGGGCGTGTACTATACAATTTTGGCGATTTTTCCTGAACATTTCAGGAAATCAAAACCTAACATAAGTTAGGAAATATTTACAAAAAGGAAGCAATTCATTAAAGAAAAATAAACAAAATAATAAAAATAAACTAAAACGACTAATTTAATGTACATAAAAAAAGGAATATTTACAACTCATCAAATACCCCCATACTTAAGCTTTTGCTATTCCAGAGCAAAAGTTGGAGATGAACTTTTAAGGAATTAAAGAAATCCTAAGTGTTTTCTACCGCTTGAATTAATTAAAAGAAAGATCAAAATGAATATCTGGGGTATAAGAGTTAAATCCTAAAATATGATACAAATTTAAACAAAGGAAGTGTTTGAGCAAAAGACTTCTGATATAATCGAATAGATAGCAAAAAATTTTATTTGTTAGGCTAACAAAACTAGATTGGATTTATGAAACTGAAGCTTATAAGAAATATAGGAAATAATATAATTTACAAATAATGCTCTAAAAAAGATTTTTCAAATTAAATCTAGAATCTTTTGAAATTGGCAGAGTACGATGTCGTGGTATATGAAGAAGGTTTTGATTTTTTTAGAGGCGAGGGTATATTTTTTCGCTTGAACCTCTAATGAATTTTTGGGATTCAAAGATGGATGTTAGGAAAAAAAAATCTTATTTTCCATAACATAATATATTGTTTTTTACAACTTCATAATAATTCAATGTATATGTATAAGAGTAATGAATTTAATCCTCTTACTCCGTAACATATAATCTTTTCAAATATGGATGTCTATGTTTAAGGAAAGAAATCTTATTCACATTGACATAGGATCTTTTAAGGATCGAAATCATGCCAAGTATGACATGAAAAAAAGTGATAGGTTTGTTTTTGTTTTTCAAAAAGAAAAGTAGGTTTAATTAAAAGTTTTTTAAGAGCAACATTTATAAATTAAACGTTCCTATATTGCGAAAAAAAGCTTGGAGTTAACATAATTGAAATTTGAGATTGTAATTTTCTAACAAAATTAATGTGCAACTATTTAGATAGGTTAGAAGTAATGCTGAAAACAAGTCTCTATCTAAATAAAAAAGCATACGAAAATTTTTAAAACTTAACCTCATGTATCCAAATCTATCGATCTGCAATTAATAAACAAATAGTAAGCAAAGAATTAAAAGAATTCGCCTATAAATTAACTTGCAACTAAAATTTTGGAGAGCGAAAAAGGGTTAAGAATGAGATAATTGATTTATTCGTTACATTATTAAGAAAATATTTTTTGGATTTTTAGGGTTTTTATAATTTTTTTGGAATTTTGATTATTATCTTTTTTTGAATTTTTTTTTATTATCTTTTTAGGATTTTTGATTTTTATCTTTTTAGGGCTTTTGGATTTTCAAATTTTTTTTTTATTTTTTAGTTTTTTATCAAATTATTTACAAGAAAGGAGAGAGAAAGAAGTGTTATTTATTAAGAAGATATGGGAAAAAGAGAGATTATTGTTACAAAAAATAGATTTTCATAGAAGAAGATAGGGGGAAAGAGATTTTTACAAAAAAATGTACAAAGTAAAAAAACTTGATGGCCCGCGAACAAACTCTTATTTAGGTGGTTGGTTCGATGAGTCGAACGCCGCGTGCTTGCTAAAAAGCGAGACAAAAAATGTACAAAGTAAA
The DNA here is from genome assembly GCA_039583875.1 of Platanthera guangdongensis. Classification (NCBI taxonomy): domain Eukaryota; kingdom Viridiplantae; phylum Streptophyta; class Magnoliopsida; order Asparagales; family Orchidaceae; genus Platanthera; species Platanthera guangdongensis. Next base: position 140,210,509 of record CM077151.1, read on the forward strand.
AAAAACAACAAATGTTTTTTAAAAAAGGGTACTTTTTTTTTATTTTGGTTTTATAATTTTTTTTTATTTTGGTTTTATAATAATTTTTTTTATTTTAGTTTTATTTTGTTTTTGAAATTTTTGTTTTATGAATATAGTTTTGAGTTTTTTTTATTATAAAAACAGGGAAATTTTTTTTTTTGAAGTTTTAATTTTTTTGCATTTTCTTTGTATGTTTGCTAATTGCGAAATATAAAATGTGCGGTATAAGAAAAATAGGAAAACACCCCCGTACTTAAAAATAACATTGTCTCTAATATTGTAATCTAAGTATGTGGAACGAATAATAGACAAAATGAAAGATGTACAAAAATAAAAGGGGAGTGTAGAAGCTTCCCTAACATGAGTGCGGGAGGCTCTGGTTGATACAATGCATTATGTAGAAGAAAAACAAAAAAATATAACAGGAAAAACCAAAAATATAAACTCGGCCTAAAGTGTGTGGGTGGTAGGGGGCAAGTGTGTATGTGACTCGAAGCTAACGTCTTAGCTTATGAGCGCGACAGAGATGCGATCCCCTAATGCTCAAATAGTGCAAGAGGTGCCGATGTGACAAAATAAATATATAAGTTTTGTAATAAAAAGGTTTTATTTATATAAAGTATTTATTATTTTGTGGTAAAAAGTTTTTTTTTTGCTTTTTAAAAAGGAAGAAGTTAAAAACAAAACATATAGACGAAATTTTTTTTGTGGTCTTTTATGAGTTTTTGATTGATTTTGGCTTTGTGGTTTTTTAAGTTTTTTAAGTTTTAAGTTTTTTTTTATAATTTTTTTTGTTATGTTTTTTTTTTCATTTTTTAAGTTTTTAGATTTTTATGTTTTTGATTTTTAGGTTTTTTTTTAGTGCGTTAGTTTTTTTCATAAAAATAATGAAAATGTTTCTGGTTAAGTTTTATCATTTTCTATATTTTTTGGTTTTATAGGTTTGTCAAGTTTTTAGTTTTATAGGTTTTTAATTTTTTTGTGGAAACAACGCTATTTCATTTTTGTGTTTGTTTTATATCGAAATATATATGAAATAATTAGTATAAAATAAACTTTTTCATTTTTTTAAGTTTTTTTAAGTAAATTTATTATTATTATTATTATTATGAGTAGTATTATTATTAGTAGTAATTTTTTTATTGTCCATTTTTTTAATTTTTGGTTATATATATAAAAAGGTAAAATTAATAGTGCTCCAGAGTTCAAAATAACGACTCGAAAATTCTCAGGCAGCGTCGTCAAAAATTTGAAGCAGGTTAAAACCCCAAAAATTCTTTCGAGCCCGCGGCGCCCCGAGCGGTTTATTTAAGAAAAGGCGGAGGTGGTTTTTTTTACAAAACGAGGCGCACGGATTTATTATTTGGATATAAAACAGGTGAAATCGAGTTTTAACGAAAGGATGCAATTGCACCTATCATGTGTCGTACAGGATATTCCGGTGTGGAATATTGAGGTCGTATTGTTCTCGGGGTGGGGTCGATTATTTCTACTCTTCCCCAGAGGGGACTATTATTTTACCGAAAACTAATTTGTCGTGTATTTTTTTATATATAATAAAAAAGGCAATAAAAATAAAAGCAATTAAAAAGGTGGGGCCGTTGAAGAGCTTAGCTCGATGGCACCGAATTAAATTTGAACTAAAATATAATTTTAATTAAAAGAGATCCTAAGTTTCAAATTAATTAAGGCGGAGAATTGGTCGTGGAGGTTCCACTAAAATGAGCTCACGTAGTTATAGAAATATCGCTCACCTGAATGATAAGACTATTCGGCCGGGCTCTCGTCCGACGAAGGATTCCTCTTAACGCCCGCATTACGCTAAGAACCCCGCTATTGGGTGGGGAACCCAATCTAGTAGAGTTTTTGCGCCTCCTCTCTCGAGGGTTAGTGCGGAACTCTCTTTACCAAGGGACAATCGGTCCATACGCATGGCCTCTTGGCTAGCTAGCGTATAGACTACGGAATAAGAGCCCACATATTGATTATGTGGTCCTACGCTTCGTAAACCCTAGTCAAACCTTAAGTTAATTTAATTAATTAGAAAAATAGGACCATTAATTATTTAAAGCTATTTTATCTATACCACTGTTCTTCGATAGTGAGGGCTAAGAACGGTTATCCACTCATCGGAATGGGGACGGCTTGCGAGAAAAAGCAATAAAAAGAAAACATGAAATGGAAAGCAGTAAAGGAAAGATGAAAGGAAAGCAGTAAATTGCAAGTCCTACTCAAAGGAGTAGGACTGAAATGAAAGCAGAAAAAGACAAGTCCCGGCTCAAATGAGTGGGCAAGACAAAATAAAACAAGTCCTACTCAAACGAGTAGGAGAAAATAAATGCATCCACACACGCACTCTACTAAAATGAAAACTCACGCACACACTCTACTTGACATAAAAATGCACGCACACAAGTCCTACTCAAATGAGTAGGAGAAAATAAAGACCTGTCATTTAACTCCTAGCGAGTAGGCGAAAAATAAAGACCTGCCATTTAACTCCTAACGAGTAGGTGGAACTAAATACAACAAACTCACTCACTCTACAGAAAGTGAAACACACGCACACGTACAAGTCCTACTCAAATGAGTAGGCGTGAAATTAAAACACGTCATTTAACTCTTAACGAATAGTCGGAAATAAATACGCACACCCACTCACTCTACATGAATTGAAATAAAGCTATAAAAAACTAACTCAAACACGCACGCACACGTACAAAAATTAAGAAAAACTAAGTGCTTTAAAAATTAAAACACTACATTTCTAGCACTAGAATGCGGTAGAAATGCATAAAAAGTGAAAATAAAAATAAAACGAGCAAAACGGTTTGCAAATAAAAGAAAAATAAAAGTGCTCGAAAAATTAAAATGAATACATTTCTACCGCTAGAATGCGGTAGAAATGTATAAAACGAAGACAGAAAAATTTTAGGAGCAAAAGGTTTTGAAAATAAAGTGAAAATAGAAGTGTTTGAAAAAGCAAAATAACAATTTATCCATTCTTATAACTCTATAAAAACGCTTAAAAAGTTGAAGAAAATTTAAAAGAACATGAAGTTTTACAAAACTAAAAATAAAAGAGTAAGTAAAAAAAATCAAAATCACTTTTGTAATAGTTTTTGTAGGTTCATAAGGATAGATAGGAAGAATGCTAAAAAGCTAAACTATCAAATTTGTGAAAATTATGAAAGCATAATAACTAAAATCATACACACACACACCCATTTTAAAAGAATAAAAACAAAGTTAGATAAGATTGCATAAGAGGAGAGTTGCGTAGATCCATTCCAAAGCCATAATAAGAGAAGAAAAACACATTTTATTATATAAAAGGACGAGTTACAAAGACACGAAAATAAAAGATAAGGAGAGGGGGAGAAAATATCCCTTATGTATATTTTGAATCCATCTAACAACCTGCCCTTTTATACAAAATGGTTCTGGAAAAACAAAGAACAGGAATGCATACAGAACATGGCTATTTATAGAAGAAAATTTCATGTAACACGCCCTCCGACACGGGCGTGTTAGGGGGGCATGTCGGCATTGTACATATGGCGGTGCAGAGATTTTACAGCTCGGTTGACTTCGGCTGAAAATGAGGCGGTCACGCCCTAGGTCACGGGCATGACATTGGGCGTGGCGGGGAGGTTAAAATGGGCGCCGTTTGTGTCGAAAGTCTGCAGTGGCGGTTTGTCGGGCCAGGTGGAGGAGTACACGCCCGTGTGGCATCTTGACATGGGCGTGTCGGGGAGGGTCGACAAACGTCGAGCGGAAAATTGTCGAGCTGGAACCTTGATCGTCGATCAAGAATGACACGGGCATGTCGAATCATTGGACACGGGCGTGTCCCTATCGGGTTGACGAACATCGAGCTCAAAACGTCGAGCTGGAGTGACACGGGCTCAGGTCACGGGCGTATCAAGTGACACGGCGTGTGTCCGGGCGTGTTCATTAATTTTTCTTCAAAAAATGCTTATTTCTCGAGAAATTGAGGTATCACTCCCTGGTCACGGGCGTGACCCAAAGTACACGGGCGTGTACTATACAATTTTGGCGATTTTTCCTGAAAATTTCAGGAAATCAAAATAAACATAAGTTAAAAAATATTTACAAAATGGAAGCAATTCATTAAAGAAAAATAAACAAAAATAACAAAAATAAACTAAAATGACTAATTTAATATCCATAAAAAAGGAATATTTACAACTCATCAAAGGCCAAAATGAATTTGAGAACTTCCTTCTCATCCACGGCTTTAAGGAAGTAGGGAGGCACCTCAGCCCTTATATCCCAGCTGAAGGAACGGACGGCCACGATTTTGCCACAAAATCTCATTTTTTGCTTGACACGGCCTGTGACACGACCGTGTCACAGGCTGTGTACCTCAAGCAGTGCTCAACCGACTTATCCAGGCCAGTACATGCCCATGTGACACGCCCGTGTCACGGGCCGTGTCACCTGACACGCCTTCAGACATTCCCGTGTCTGTGGCCTTGTACATCAGGTTGCACAAAATCATCTTCAACCCGAGCGGGACACGGATAGTGACACGCCCGTGTCACAAGCTGTGTACCACGTGACATACCCCTGTCGTGGCCGTGTTCACCCGGCCTCAATGCCTTGGGCACATCTAGAAAAGGACAAGGCCTGTGACACGCCCGTGTCACAGTCCATGTGCCCATACACGACACCAGACACGCCACAGGCCAGAGGGAGTGTGCCCTCAATTTTCGTGGAACGAATTTTCGTCTAACACTCGCCGACTGCTGACCCAAGCAGGACACGCCTTGGGACACGCCCGTATCCTAGGCCGTGTCACCCAAACTTTTCCCAACTCTGGAATTTGCGGTGTTACAACCCTCCCCTCCTTACAAAAATTTCATCCCCGAAATTTGCATACCAGAAGGTGATCAAACATACGAATTTCAATCTATAAGCGTTTAGTACAATGCGAGACACACTGCATAATAGTTACACAAGGTGCTCGGGAAATTCAACTCGCATGGTCTGCTCTCGCTCCCATGTTAGCTCTTCACGACCGCAATTGTCCCAGTGGACTTTGACCATCTCGATCGTCTTATTCCGTAACTGTTTATCGGCACGATCCTCGATCTGAATGGGACTAACCTTTATTGTTAGCCCATACTCCACCGGCACACGATCAGTCCCGATCACTTGAGATGGATCTTTAACGGGTTTCTGAAGCACCGAGATATGAAACACATCATTTAATCCACCCAAGTCTGCCGAAAGAGCTAGCCGATATTCAGGTTCCCCAACTCGCTCTACCACTGCAAATGGACCAAGGTATCTGGGACTCAACTTTTTCAGACGTCGAATCCTGGACACGCCTTTGAAGGGTTTGATCTTCAAGTATACCCAATCACCCACCGCGAACTCCACATTCCGGTGCTTGGCGTTGTAGTATTTCGCTTGACAATCTTGGGCCATCAGTAGCCTTTATCGAATAGTACGTATCGTTGAGTTTGTTTCCTCGACTTAATTACGCCTATACATTTTGGATTCACCTGCTTCTACCCAAGCCAACGGATTACGACACTTCCGACGATGCAGAGTTTCATACGGTGCCATACCGATGCTCGCTTGGTAGCTGTTATTGTAGGCAAACTCCACCATGTAGAGATGATCTTCCCATCTCTTCCCAAAGTCTAGGGCGCACATCTGGAGCATATCCTCAATCGTTCTATTGGTCCTCTCAGTTTGGCCATCTGTTTGGGGATGAAAGGCCGTACTGAATGTCAACATTGTGCCCAACAGCTGGTGGACTTGCCTCCAGTCATTCGATGTGAATCGCCCATCTCAATCACTTACGATGCTCCGAGGAACACCGTGTAGCCGCACAACCTGTTCAACATAGAGCTTTGCCAAACTCTCCACCGAATCGTCCCGTTTGTTCGGAAGGAAGTGTACCACCTTTGTCAGTTACTCCACATTCACCCATATGGAATCATTTCTGTGCTGAGATCTCGGCAACCATGCACAAAATCCATGAAAATATCGTCGAACTTCCACTCCGGAATCGACAACGACTTTAAGAAACTGCCAGGATTTTGGCATTCCGCCTTTAACATAACACAAGTTTGGCATTTGGCCACATAATGAGCGACATCTTTCTTTAGCCCTGGAAACCAGAACAGCTTTTTCATGTCTCTGAACATCTTCGTGCTCCCAGGGTGAATTGAGTACTTCGTATAATGCGCTTCATACATCATTTCTTCCCTCAACTTACCCAAACTCGGGACGCACAACCGGCCCTCTATCCGCAAAAGGCCGTCATCCCAGGAGAACTTACCCTCTGGCCCCTCTTTCGCACAGTGTTGGAGACTTTCATCTAGCTCCGTTGCTCGTCGAATCCGGTCCACATGTTCACACTGCACCTCCGTCCAGTTCCAACACAAGATATCTCCAACACTTCCAACTGCTGGATTAGACGTTCATCGTGCTTCTGCAACCAGCTTGCTCTTGCCGGAGCTCTCCGACTTAAGGCATCAGCGACCACATTTCCCTTCCCGGGAGTATAATGAATCTCAAAGGTGTAGTCCCCGAGGAACTCCAACCACATTCGTTGTAGCATATTCAAGTCCTCTTGCTCCAACAAATACTTTAGGCTCTTGTGGTCTGTATAGATTTCTACTTTCACTCCATACAGATATTTCCTCCACAACTTCAGTGCAAAGATAAACGCCGCCAACTCTAGGCTGTGGACGGGATAATTCCTCTCATGCACCTTCAGTTGGCGAGAGCCATAAGCAATGACTTTGCCATTTTGCAGAAGAATGTAGCCTAAGCCTCTCCCTGAAGCATCAATGTAGATTTCAAATCCATCAATACCACATGGCGACGTCAACACAGGCGCCGTGGTCAGCCGACATTTCAGCTGTTCAAAAGCTCACGCACACTCCGGCGTCCAAACGAACTTCTGATCCTTTCTCGTCAGTGTTGTTAGAGGCAAAGTGATCCACAAGAAGATTGCAACAAATGTTCGATAGTAGCCCACTAGTCCAAGGATGCTCCTAACTTCGGCCACCGAAGACAACACTGGCCACTCCTATATGACCCTTATCTTTGCTGGATCCACTGCGATGCCCTCTCCGCTTACCACACGACCCAGAAAAGCCACAGACTATAGCCAAAACTCGTACTTCGAGAACTTGGCATAGAGCTTATTCTTCCTCAACGTTTGCAACACTAACCTCAAGTGGTTCTCATGACCGGCTTTCGATCTCGAGTACACCAGGATATCATCAACGAACACAATCACGAACAGATCCAGGCACTCTCGGAATATTCGGTGCATCAAATCCATAAACACCGAGGGTGCATTGCACAGCCCAAACGACATCACCGTGAACTCATAATGCCCGTACCGTGTTCCAAATGCGGTCTTGGGAATGTCACCTTCCCGAATCCTCAACTGGTAATAACCAGACTTCAAACCCAACTTGGAGTAGACGGTTGATCCCACTAGCTGATCGAACAACTCATCAATCCGTGGAATCAGATACTTATTATTCTCGGTCAGCTTATTCAGTTTGCGGTAGTCAATACATAATCGCAAACCACCGTCTTTCTTTATCACAAATAGAACAGGAGGGCTCCAAGGTGACATAGTTGGGCGTATATAACCCTGCTTCAACAACTCCTATAGTTGGACTTTGAACTCCGCCATTTCCTTTGGCGCAACGTGATATGGAGAGCGGGCCATAGGTTTCCCACCTAGCACCAACTCGATCATGAAGTCAATCTCCCGCTCGGGTTGTAGCCCAGGGAGATCCTTGGGAAACACATCTGCAAATTCTGATACTACCGGAATATCGCTCACACCGGCCTTGGGCTCAACATCCTGAATAAGTGTGAATTAGCACTCTGCGCCCTTCCGAATAGCCTTGACTACTTGGAGTGAAGACATCAACGCCCCACCCACTCCTCGCATCCCCGCGAACTTCATCTCCTGCTCGGTATTCTGGACCAACATGATCTCTTTGGCATTACAATCAATCAAGGCATGCTGCTTCGTGAGCCAATCCATACTAAGGATCACGTCGAATTCCGATATCGGCCATACAGATGCAGTCAAACAGAAATCCTGACTTCCTATTTGAACCACCACATCGCAAGCTCGATCTGCGAGCATCAAACAACCATTCGGCAACACCACCCTGACGCTATCTGTCTTCACACGACTAGGTATCCCAAGCCACGCTATAAATTCTTTAGATCGAAAAGAATGCGAAGCACCCGTATCAAACAGTGCTCGCACCAGTGTGTTCCAAGTCATCACAAAACCTGTTACAATCATGTCACACACACAAGCCACATACAAATATGCAATACAAAACATGCAATACGCAAAACAATGTAATAACTGAACTCGTACCTGTGACAACGTCTCTCTGCTTAATGGCCTCCTGCAGGCCAAGATTTTAGACTCGGGGTTGCACCTCGGATGCAGAGGATTCCACCACTGCCTTTCCTTTCTCCACATACGACGCTCCCGCCTTCTTTTCACTCTTTGGCGGTACTACCCTACAATCACGGGCTATATACCCCAGTCGTCCTTAGATAAAGCACGTATGAGTCTCCGGCCTTGAAGTGGTCCCCGACATTGCTCCCGAGGCAACCGAAGAAGGAGCTTGTCCAGCCGACTTGGAATTATTGCCCCATCTCTTCTTATAATACGCATTCCCAGGTTTGGGCACCTTAAACTCTGGCTTTGTCAAAGGGAAGGCCCACATCCCTTGCACCCTCTTCATATCCTTTTCCAGTGTGCACGCAGTGTCAACTAATGCCTGGAAGCCTTGCTTCACAGAACTAGAGGGCAGGAATCACAGCTCATCCGGCAATCCTTCATAGAACCTATTCGTCTTCCTCTGCTCATCAGCAATGATCGAACCCGCATACCGTCCCAATCTCGTGAACTCATGCAGGTAAGCATCAACACTACCTTCTCCTTGCGTCAGCCTTTGGAATTCATTCTCCATGGCAATACGCTGTGCCGCCGGGAGGTGCTTAGCCAGGAATAGTCGGGACAATTCCTCCATCGATTCTTGTGTTAATAGCCTTCCCGCTAAGTGATGCATCTCCATCTCGTCCCACCACAACCGCGCCTCGCCTTCCAGCAAGAAGGTGGCCAAGGTGACCTTCTGATGTTCCTCCGTCCCGATCGCCGTCATTATCCACTTGATGCGCGACAACCAATCTTCAGCATGCGTAGGAGATTCCACTCCCGAAAATGTAGGTGGGTTAAAGCTCATAAACTGCTTCAACTTCTTCTCAGCTGCTTGAGGATCCATAGCAGCTACAAGTTCTGGCCTCGCCGCAACCTGTTCTGGCCTCAATGCCGGCAGCGCCTGCACTTGCGCCTGCCCAATCGGCTGTGCTTGAATCATGGAAAACAAAGCCTCAGCAACTAATCTCATAGTTTCTACAGAAGGCAGAGGTGTAGGCACCTCAGCTGGTGCTGTACTCTCATCAGAATGCTAGGACTCCGACTGCCCAGCACCACTTCGCGTCACCTATAGGTGAACAAGACACGCACATTTGCAACAGCACACAAGCAAAACAACCAAAATAGGAATGTGCAGGTTCCTCAAACACATGTATTTGCATTCCTAAAGTGGACATTCAAGAGTTCATTTGTGTTAACATGGTTCGCACAGACACGTGCTCGCCACCCCATAAACGAATTCGACCACGAATTCGAAAGGGAAAGACCTAGACAGCTGACACCAAAAATATAACGACTATATCCGTTCACAGGTATATACTAGAAGGTCCGATCGGGGCCCCACATTATATACCATAAAACAAGCGGGGAAGTCACGAAGTGATACCAGAGTTACGCACCCTAACTCATTGCATTCTAGCGGAAGCCTATAACACGAAGCTGAACTCAGACATATGAATGTTCACTAGATATAAGCTCCACATTTATATACATAACATAGGAATGTCCAAGTACAAAACAGTCGGCCTTATGGCCTTATAGGGCTTTACACAATAGTGGCATCAAACATTGGCGCGTAGGCCGACCACCTATAAACAAACATAGCATTTTTCATGTAGCATTCAAGGTCGAGCGGCGGCAGTAGGAACATCAGCAGCAGGGCCATCAACCTTTATGTGTCCCGCTTGGCTCTCCAGTACCTGCATAGGGACAGCCCACCCAACGGTGGCAAACAAGGCAACGATCAGCATTTAGCTGACCAATTTTATAATGACCCTACCCCTTTCCTATGGCAGTGGTATTCCTTCCCTGCAGGCACATACATTCCATCACAACCATCAGCCACACGGCCCGACGATCAGTACACTCGGGGCACATTCTTGGTGTACCGGCAAACCAGTTGCCCACCACAGTATCAGGGTCGCAATCCAATGGTAAAACATTGAGAATTTTCTCCATGGCATGCAGCCGAAGATTATAGTCTTCGTGAACCGGGATTGGCCTGTAGCCCCCCATTGTATCACGGTGTGCAGGCCTAAGACTCTCGCTATGCGCTCCAGCAGACCGCACTTTCAGGTCTCATGTCAGACGGACATAACGCAGGTCGGATCATCCACACCTCGTTGCTCAAATCGCCTTGCCATCACCGAGTACAGCGTACTCACGACTAAAGAAAAGGAGCGGGTCGGTTTCACCATACCTGTTTGGCATAAAGCCTGGGTGTTTTCTTGGGCACACCAGTACTTACTATCACACCCATTCATATCACAACATCAGAGGGTCTTTCCTTGGCACACCAGTACTTCCTGCTACACCCCTTCACAGGTATAACCCAATAGTATAAGCAATATACGAGTATTTCCTGAACTACCACTCAAGTACTTCCTACTACTATCCTTCACAGGTACAACCCGTCGACTCCTAAACTACACGTTTATCACGGAGTCTTCTCCGGTGCGTATATGCAACATCACCAATCCAGACAAACCTGTCCAGATGGGCTTCACACAGCATGCCTATTCCGTACTCCATTTCCGGATCTATATGCCAAATGAGTGGGGTTCCATGAATCAACCCAACGAACTCCCGTAATCAGGCACCCTCTGGTGGGTGAATAATATGCATATGCCAAAATGGAAGCCTTCACATGGGTATGAAGAAAAGTCATTACCCTTGAAGATCGGTTCGACGCCATGAGCTCCTAGCTGGGTGGAAAGAACCGCAGCGACTTTTCCTCCACAACGTTGGCCTCGGATCTCTCTTCGGAACTTCGCAGCACCACCGGTGGCCGGCTCTCCTTCCTCCTCCTCCTTCTTCCTCTCTTTCTCTCTCTAGGAATTTAGAAAGATGAAGGTCAAAATGAATATGAGAACTTCCTTCTCATCCACGGCCTTAAGGAAGTAGGTAGGCACCTCAGCCCTTGGATCCCAGCGAAGGAACGGACGGCCACGATTTTGCCACAAAATCTCATTTTTGACTGACACGGCCTGTGACATGCCCTTGTCCCAGGCCGTGTACCTCAAGCGGTGCTCAACTTACTTATACAGTCCAGTACACGCCCATGTGACACGCCTGTATCATAGGCCGTGTCACCTGACACGCCTTCAGACACGCCCGTGTCTATGGTTGTGTACATCAGGTTGCACAAAATCATCTTCAACCCGAGCGGGACACGGCTAGTGACACGCCCGTGTCACAAGCCGTGTACCCCATGACACACCCGAGTCGTGACCGTGTTCACCCGGCCTCAATGCCTTAGTAACATCCAGAAAAGGACACGGCCTCTGACACGCCAGTGTCACAGGCCGTGTGCCCATGCACGACACTAGACACGCCCCAGCTCCACTTCGTCGAGCTGAGTTCATCGACCCACAGAGGACATGGCCTCTGACATGCCCGTGTTAGAGGGTGGGTGCCCTCAATTTTCATCGAATGAATTTTCGTTGAACACTCGCCGACTGCTCATCTAAGCAGGACACGCCTAGGAACACGCCTGTGTCCCAGGCCGTGTCACCCAAACTTTTCCCAACTCTGGAATTTGGGGTGTTACACTTCTTCTTCACAAAAAGGACCAGTGTGCTCCAAGGTGACGAACTTGGACACACATAACCCTGTTCCAAAAGCTCTTGAAGTTGCACCTTCAGCTCTGCCATCTCCTTAGGCGCTAGCCGATATGGAGAGCATGACAGAGGTTTCACACCTGGAACTTGCTCGATAGTGAAGTCTATCTCCCGCTGAGGTGGGGCTCCAGGGAGATTGCCAGGGAACACATCAGGGTATTTGGATACCACTAGGATGCTGTCCAAAGTAGGCTTAGGTTTTGAAGCCTCCACTAGTGTAAAGAACAGCTATGCACTAGCACGAACTCCCTTAACCACCTGAAAAGCAGACATCAAAGTCTTGCTCGACCATTTCAAGCCTGCAAATGTCATCTCACGACCCGTTCCCAACTTAAGCTCATTGTGATTGCAATCAATATATGCTTGCTGCTCCGACATCCAATCCATACCAAATATTACGTCGAACTCCACCAGCGGCAGTAACGATGCTTGCAAGTCGAACTCTTGACACACAGTACGAATCTTTACACCACAGATTATATCTGCGCGCACCGAACACCCATTCGACAACAACACATCCAGTTTGTCCTTTGCCATCGAAGAAGGTACTCCGATGCGTGATATGAATCCTTCGGATAAAAAGGAGTGCGAAGCTCCCGTACTAAAGAGTGCTCTCGCCGGATTCTCAAAAATCAAAACAAAGCTTATACAAGTAATGGTAAGGTAACACGCGCAAGGTAACAAGTATTTAAAACTAACTTGCTATAAATTTAAACCGTACCTGTCACCACATCCGCTTGCTTGAAGTCCTCCTACTGGACAAGATTATAGACTCTAGGTTGAGTCGGAGCATAGTGGGACGCGGTTGACTCCACTGCCTTGCCCTTCTCCTCGTAGGTTGCTCCCGGCTTCCTTTCGGACTTTGGATGTCCGCTCCAGCAGTCTCAGGCAAAGTGTCCCGACTTCCCACAATTATAGAATGCGCCCGGTGTTCGGTTTGTAGTTGCCCTCGAAGCACCGGAAGAAGGGGCTGGACCCGAAGTCCTAGCCTTCTTATTGAACTTACGATAACCAGACTTAGAAATAGTCGGCACCTTGAACTATGTCTTCTTAGCACCAGTGTCTCTCTTCGCTTGCACATTCCTCAGATCCTTTTCCAATGGCCGGGTTGTATTGACCCGGGTCAAGTAGCCCTACGTCATAGGCCCCGAGAGCTGTAGCCTTAGGTCAACCCTCAGACCTTCATATAATTGGATTGTCTTACGCTCCTCATCAGCGAAAGTAGAGCTAGCGCACTGACCCAACAGTGTAAATTCGTGGAGATACTCATCCACGCTACTCTCTCCTTGCATCAACCTCTGGAATTCATTTTCCATAGCGATCCTCTGAGCCGACGGATGTTACCTTGCCAAGAACTATCTCGAAAATTCTTCCAACGAGACGTCCGTAAGTTTCCATACCCTCAAGTGGTGTAACTCCAAACCTTCCCACCACAGCCTTGCTCACCATCCAACAAGAGCATAGCTACGGTGGTCATCTGCCACTCTTTCGTTTCAGTAGCTGTCAATACTCTCTTTACTCAGGGGAGGCAATCCTCAGCTTGGGTTGTGGTTCCCATCCCCGAGAACACCGGAGGATTGAAGCCCATAACATGTTTGAGCTGCCTTTCAGTTGCTCTCCTAAGCACCAAAGTCTCCAACACTAATTGCTCCACCCTTCTCGGTTCCGCTGCTTGAAGCCGTACCTGCTCCACCGCAGGAGCAGGCTGGTGCATTTGCCTTGCAGGCTGCTCATTTATCATAACAAACATCGCTTCAACCACCAATCATATGGTTTCAGCTGAGGGAGGTGTTGTAGGCACATCATTCAGTGTGCTACTAGCCTCAGAAACCGGGCGTTCTGACGGCCCTGCACCACTTCTGGTCACCTATAGTTTTACAAAACACCGTTAAGCGAACAAACAAAATTGTAAAAAGCAATTATAGGAACACACAGGTTCCTCAAACTTGTGTCTTTTCATTCCTAAGTGGACATTCATGGGTTCTTTTATGTTATAATGATGACGCACACACATGTGCTCACCACCCCTTAAAAGAATTCATCCACAAATTCATTTAAGTTGACCGAAACCAGTTGTCTGATAGCAAATTGTAACGCCCCCTATCCGTCGCATAACATATAGCAGTAGGTCCGGCCGCGGCCCAACGCCATATAACACAGACAGACCGGAAGGTTACGCAATGAAACAATCCTGCCAGTAACCAACGTCCTACACAGAGTACATTCTAGCGGAAGCAATTTAAAAGTTGCTAATTAAGAACCCAACCAGAGCATGAATGTCCAGTACAAACACAACAACAATGAACGTACAAATACACAAGTACTTGGCCTTATGGCCTTACAATAGTTTACTCAAATATAAGAGTCTTCTAGACCTCGGCACACAGGCTGGTCATATATGAGAATAAAAGTAAACACTCATAATTTGGCCTTCGAGGGCCGGCTCAGCAACAAGTGCTTTTGCCTGCTATTTGCCACTCGGCTCCGCAGCACCTGCAAGCAAAAATCCACCGAAGCTGTGGCAAACAAAAGCAACGGTCCGCTAAGCTGACCAAATCATAACGACACCGCCCCTAAACTCGGGTCGGCGATGCTCCTTCCCTGTACTTTGTTAGCATAGCCAAATAGTAGTGAAATACACATCATCACAGGTGTAGGCTCGCACAGCCACAGACCCCTTGCTCTCAGGGCACAATCTCGATGAACCCGGTCAAAGTCTGCAGTCTCACCACCGCCCCTTGGACGGTAATTCTTGTGAGAATTACGGTCTTTCTGGTCACTGCCTAAGACCCTCCATCAATGTTAATGGCAAGTCCAACGTACTTGAGGTCGCTTGTACCGAACGACATAGAGCGGGTACTGTTCCGCCTAACCCGTTGGTCACACCGCAATGTTAATTTAAGCCATATGCGTTGGTCAAGCTCTCCCGAGTCCCAAATCGATCACACACTTTACATAACCAATTATGTGCAAGTTAGCTCCCAGGCCACCATGATGACAGAATCACGCATCTGCCCCGTTTTCTGGGTGCACCTTGGAGTTAGTCCGCAAGGTTCCCTGTTGCAATCTACAGCATAGAAAACCCGAAAAACAACCATTGGCGCGAAGTCTTCTCCGGCCATTCATGAAATGCAACATCACCAATCCAGACCAACTTGTTCGGGTAGGCTTCACACACCATGCCTATGTCTGTTTCTCGATTACGAACTCTACATGCAAAACAACGGGGACTATTCATGTCTACCCGAAGGAACACCTCATACTTACCGCAAACTCGCGAGAGCGGGCTTCTTATGCAAGGGAAAAGAGGACTTCACATGTCCAAGATGAGAATCGTTACCCTAGCATTTCTCTTCGGCACCATGAAGATCTATGTGGATTAAAAGCACTGCAACGTCCTCCCCTCCGTAAATCCGAACCCAGCTTGTGATTTGGGGCTCCGAAGCTCCACCGGTAGTCGAATCTCTCATCCTTCTTCCTTTCTCTCCCTTCACTCTAGAACTCTTAGAAAGAGAAAACCCAAAAAGAATGAGGGTTTCTAAACCGTATTCTCGGGTTAAACCCTGCCAGGATCAGCAAGGACCCTTAAATCCCAAAGGAAGGAAATTGACAGCCAGGATTCGCACTTAAAATCCAAAACCTGGGCCGAACACGGCTTGTGACATGCCAGTGTCCAAGGCCGTGTGCCTCATTCGATGCTAAAACCATCGCATCCTGAAAATAACACGGGCTCTCGACATGCCCGTGTCAGGCTTGACACGCTCGTGTCATCCAGTACATGCCTGTGTAGCGGGGCGTGTTACTCCATCGATACAAGACCAACACTAGCCTGAGAAGAACACGTGTATTCGACATGCCCGTGTAGAATTTGACACGCCCGTATCAGAGCCGAACATGCCTGGGCTCCAGGCCGTATTTCTCCCCCGACATAACTCAGCTAACAACTCGAGTAGGACACGGCCCAGGACACACGTGTGTCTCATGCCGTGTTCGCTGTCTCGACGATCGTTGAATGCAATTTTGTCGACCACACGACATCGTCGAACCCAAGCATGACACGCCCCTGGGACACGCCCGTGTCCCAGGCCGTGTGACATATACCAAGTCCGAAACTTGGCTTAAAATGCTACCCGTCCCTCTTTTGAGTTTCGGGGTGTTACACTTGTGACGTTTTTAATATTTCCATGTGATCCACTGAATAACTCAAGTAGCATTGTAGTCTTACTTGTTATGTGCTTAGTTTAATACGTGTTGTCCAATCCATATACTTTATGAAACCCAATTGTCTCTATGTCTGCGTACTCTACTTATTTATTATGACCCAAGCACTCCATATTCTGCGAATTGCCTTTCTTAGGTCACCCCTATGTTTCACACTTCTTGTTGTCTTGTTTATGTACATTATCTGTTGTCTTTATAATGCTTATCATATACTGATTTTTACTCCCCATGACTATTTGGTCATGCCCGGCCCTTTTGATACTATCAAAGGGGGAGAAGGGATTGTTCATGACAATTGTTCATGGGTACGGTCTCATGTGGCGGGAGCATGTTTCAATGCATGCACAAAGATAGGGGGAGCGTATAGAACACGTAGATAGGGGGAGCGTGTAGAACAAATAGGTAGAGGGAGTGTGTGTGTGTAAGGGAGCTATTTAGAGAAACTGAAACCGGAAAATTATCTTTTTATATATATTTACTCTTCCATCATGTACTGTATTATTTCTCATGAATGGGATTTGATATTATCAAAAGGGGTTGTTTGTTGGAACCATTGTTTCACATTCTCTATATTTGAGAATATCAAATCTGAGGCTGTATTTGATCACGTCGTGTGTTGATAGAGTGTATAGGCTGACGGGTTCAAGTGAAGAGAAGAAGCCTCCTGTGGATGCTAACGCCGAGCGTTAGAAGTTACCGTCGAGCGGTAGCCGTGAATTAAATGGGCAGAGCCTCTCGGGAACCAACCGCTCTGCATTATTTCTACATCCCGCACTAAAGAAAGGAATTATTTTGTCCATCCTCTCGGGAAATTGCCGCCAAGTGGTAGTGCTTACCACGACGCGCTAGCCAATCGACGATTGTCGAGATGGATTTCTCGAGTAACAGACCTACCGCCAGGCGATAGGGGTTTCTGTGCCGCGCTAGCCACTCGACCATTATCGAGATAGATTTCTCGAGTAACCAGCCTACCACCATGCGATAGTTGTTGCCGCACCACGCTAGCCACTAGACGATTGCCAAGACGGATTCCTCGAGTAACTGACCAACCGACAGGCAATAGTGGTTACCGCGCCGCACTAGTCCTTTCAAGAGTCTCAACACGGTTCGTCGACTTACTGGCCAACTGAGTGGTGTTACCTTATACCACGTAGCGCTTGCTCTATGAAAAGGAAAAAATATTTATTTTGAAATACTATTCCAAATTTGTATGACAGCTGGCACGCAAGCGTGTGAACCTACGATCGGGCGCTAGTATTACCGCCGGCGGTAGCTTATTTTCATGAAGTCATATATAAGGTTGACTCGGTTTCTATGCCTTGCAGACTGGAGAAAAAAAAGAGATGGGTGTTCATGCATTCTAGGGTTCGGCCTCTCTTTCTTGCGCCTCATTCCAAGAGTCTCTGTTGAAGAGGAGGAAAGTTGTCTTCCTCCCGTTCATGAACGAAGGACACCAGTGATTCAAGATCTACGTCGAATATGAAAAGCCAACCGATTGCTAGCAAACGGAGATCTCACGCACCGTCTGTGGATCGCTTAACGGAGAAGTAGTCAAGAGGGAGAACTTCATTTTTTAAGTTCTATACATCCTTTTTTCTGTAATCTTTTCTTTTCTGAATCTTGTGGTGAGGAAAATCAACCGGTGATGGTCGTCGGAACCCGAGGAGGATTGCGTGAAAAATCATCCGGGGGATAGGGACGTCTAGATCGGTGGATCTAGAGGGGCTCTAAGTGTAACATCCCTCAAACTTCTAAAATCCTAGGAGTGGTTTTGTCATGACTAGGTCTTGACAAAACCCTAGGATGTCATAGGTGACCAAATGAACTTAGGCAAGAAGGTGATAACTACCTTGGGCTACAAATAGTAATTTTCAAATACCCACCATAGGGCTTGACTTTAGGGTTTCAACTTGACTCCAGAACCCCATCATAACACTCCTAACCCTTTAAGAGGACCCTTGCGTCACCAAGGAGCCATTGAGGTCAACCTAAAAGGGGCAAGTTGTTCAAAGTCAACCCAAACACTTATTAGGTCAAACTAAGCTCACACATGGTCAATTGACCACCCCTTAGCCAAAGGAACCCACCTAGACCTTCCTAAGCCCTAAGTGAGTCCAATGGGTCACCAAGGACGCATTGTGGTCAACCAAAGAGGCTATGTTGACCCAAGTCAAACCTAGCCCTAAAATGGTCAAAGTGACATAATTAAGGGTCAAGTGGACTCCAAGGTGCCCAACTGACCCTACCTAGACCTTCCTAGTCCTTATGGGAGGCCAATGAGTCAATATGGATCCATTGGGGCCAAACCAAAAGTTCTATTTGACCTAAGTCAACTCAACCTAGGTTTAGGTCAAACCAGCCCAAATGGCTAGCTCAAGCCCAATCCACTTGGGCTAAGCCCAACTAGGGTGGCCCACTAGCCTCATGAGGTTTAGAATTACCAAAATGACCCTCATTTTCTGGAAGTGATGACTAAGAGAGAGAAAGATCCATTTTTCCCTTTAATGGAGGAGAGAGAAAGAGCGGAGAAAGAGGCCATTCATGGCTTGGAAGGCCAAGGGCCTTCTCTCTTCACTCCATTGATTTGATTCATCTCCCCCCTCAGTGCTGGGAAGATCAAGAGCCTTTATAGGCCCTTTTAGTGGTTGGATGGAGTGGACCACACTTGGCCGAAAACCACCACCCAAGGCCATTAATGGCATTGAAGCCATAACCCATCCTCTCCCCCAATTGAGCATCTTAAAAGCATCCTCAGACACAGGGCAGCCATTTCCACCATTCCCTTGAAGAATCCAAGCCCTTCAGCTATACTGTTGTAGAGCACCCACAAGCTCAAAGTCCGGCAATGGCGGCACGGCGGTGGGCTCGACTCTAACTCACCCAAAATATCCTATCCCCCTCCTCTCTTCTAGTGGATACATCTCAGTCTATTGGTTGCAAGTTTTGGAGCAAATTGGCCCTAGATCTGGGTGGCCGAAAGATTGGTTTTTAAGATTTTTAATCCAAGCCTATAACCCGATTCCAGCCACATATGGCAGCCCTATCACCGCCAATCGCTGGCACCACCTCAACGAAGGTAGTGGTGGCATTGGCCGGTCGGGGAAGCGCTCCGGTGGCCAGGAAATTACCTCCTAAAATTTCCAGGATGGGACAATTGGGACTGTTGGTGCAAGGAGGAAGATGAGTGGATCCCGTCGGTTTCTACTTTAAAATTCATCCCGAATTAATATAATAATTCCTTTTATTTCATTTTCTGGTATTCAAATATGCAGTGGATATATTAATTTATTAAAAATACTTAGATCACTTTATAGTTAAAATGATTAACATAAAAGTTGTATCCCTTGTCATCTACTTTATTTTAAAAGTGATTTCAATAAATTTTGTTTAATGGTCTGAACACAGCACTCAAAATAGTGCAGACTATATTTTTTGCTAGTCGGAGATTAAATTGAGTGCCCCCACTGAACCACCTGTCCAAATGACTTGAAATTTTGAACGGGGGACTATATTATCTATACCAAAAACATAACCAAAAATGGTAATTTTTGGAAAAACATTTCCTATATTTTTTGAAAAAATTTAATAGACCATGTATTATTTAATTGGAGGATCTAATGACCCCAAAAGTCCCCAAAATTTTGGTGGTTGTCTCTTAGGTTCATAACATGTCTCTGATATAAATCTCAGCCCAATCGGTTTGACTTAAATAGGTTTTGGTGTGACCAAAGTGTGGCCCCTTAAGGGTAAATTAGGACAAAAGTGTGCTTGTGGCATAAAGGGGTAAATTCTCTCCCAAAGGGGTTGGAACTCTGGGGAGAGCGCCAAGGTCAGTAAAAACATCCTCCCATGGAGTTTGAGATGGAACGGGGTGGATTTGCCCTAGGACCCTAGTTCAAACCCTATGGTTGAACTTTGGGAGTTGGTGAAGGACAAGGAGTGATATGTCCTTGTATGGACTTTGAGCTTTGTCCACGTATTCATAAGGTGATAATTAACCCTAGGAAGAGTTGTTAGGACTTATAGGAGCTTCATCGCTCTTGAAGTGACTTAGGAGAAAATAGTGCAATCTTGTTCATGTTTTATTACATATTCATATGATTTTGAATAATCCTAAAATTTTAGTAGTGGTCATATATTGATGAAACAAAGCTCTGGAAATTTTGGTGAGAATTTTAGATCAGAATTTATGGTACTTCATTCACACCCATTCTAGTTGCCCAATTAATTCAAGAATTTATTTTGAGCTATCCATTTACTGAAAGCTTATGAAACTTGGGCAGAGAACATTTAGGACATCCTTTGGATCTGACATTTTTTACAGAAATTTTAGGCAAATGTTCTTAGTGGTTACTTCACAAGTCACTAATTAATGATTTGTTTAAATGATTTATATTAAAGTTCTGGTAATTTTATCATGATTTTTTGGATGAATAATTTTGGTACTTCTTTCTTTACCCTACTATTGTGGATAATTAATCAGTAATTTTTTGGGGGGTTAAAACCTATCTGGAAAATTATGAATCTCAGTACATAATGTTATTTTGATGACATGCACCTGACATAATTTTTCTAAGGCCATGTCTAGAGAGAAATGTGTGCTTGTAGTTCAAAATCTTTCTTGGGCTGATTTTGCAGAAAAGTTAGTAAATTGTAAATTAATTAGGAAAATTACAAGTTTCTGTATTTTGTCCAATTATATCATGACAGATCCCCAATATTGATTCTTGGGCTCTTAGAAGAAAATTTGAAGGGGGTCACTCCTCATGCTCATAATATAGCCTAGGTTGGTCCACATATAGTAAAACTACAAAATCATGATAACATGTGGGATGGTAATAGGAAGTTGGATTAATAGTATGCTGATTTGTTAAGGTGAAACAGAAAGCTTCATTAGGAGACATGATTAAGAGTGTGTTAGGTTGGCTAGTGTTAAATGGTGCTCGGGATCAACGAAAGATTGTCTTTCCTTGGATAGAGAGTGAAATTACATTAGGGTTAGATTTAGTATAACATTAAATGGGATTGGGACCTGGGTAGATACCAATCATAGTAAGTGCCTTGTGAAAGGGAGCTTTTGGTTTCATCCCATCGTAGTTCCTAGTGCCCCCAAGAGCCCTTCACAGGGAATGCCCTGGGCAGTCCAAGGTTAATCTAAACTGTAAGACTAAAATGAAAACACGAGTAATTAGCAATAAAATAGGACCTCACTTTCACACACCCTGATACTTCAGGAGGTTAGTTTGGCTAGGTTGGCTGAGCGATAGGCTCGATGGTTGTGGAAACGGACAGGTTAGTCCGGGGTGCCGGCGGCTTAAAACTCATGGTTTTATGTGCATAAAAGTGGTGGGTCTTCGGTATTTGATGGTCATTCACACCGGCCTTGGTATGCTGACTCAGCGGGTGTGGTGGACACTTAGCCAAGTGTAAGTCTGGTGGTAGGTCAGCATAGTACGCAGATACCCTAGTTGTGTCCTTCAAGGGCGTACGTAAGGGTAAGGACTGGTAGTGTGAATACCCGTCTTGGAGTGGGGTAGCCTGACCAACTGTCTCCATTTGCAACGGCGGAGGCTCCTAGGAGTGATGGTAGCTTCCAAACAGGGGGAACTAAAGGTCTGTGTGCATAGAGTTGTGTGTGTGTGTGTGTTGCATTTGCATGAATCATGGCATAACATTTCATTTAACTCATACTTGCATCAAACCAGACTTCCCATCATATAAATTGTTATGAGACTTTTTATCTGATGGGAGTCTTGCAAAAGACCCCTTAACTTATATGTTTGTATGGGCACTCATATAAGTTAAGGTTACTTATTTTTAGCTTAATCTTCATATACGTACTGCTCTGTTTTACTTGATTACTCTATTTTTTGTCATAGTATAGAACTGTTAGCTTACTTTATTTTCACAGCTCTGTAGATTCACTATATGACTGCTAGAATAGGTCCATCGTCATCTGCTTTTGACCACTCTCCACCTTCATAACTTTCCTATCATTCCTCCCTTACGGTGCCTAGGAGCTATTGGCAGAGGTGTGGGGGAAATCATGCTTAGTCTTTCGACTAATGGTCGGTGGACCAAACATTTTCGGGGCTCCAAATGGGAAACAAGGACTAGAAACAGGAGATGCAGCACCAGCGGAGCATGATGCACATGGAGGTGGGCCAGTCTAGTACGGGAGCACCTGTCTCTGGCTCCGTGAGTGATAGTTTTTCCTTAGTTTCCGCGAGAGGGTTGTAGTGTGGATTTGCTATACCGAGCATAAGCCCATTTATATTATGTACCTTTATTATCATTTGGACATTACTATGACTTTTATCATATGTTTTATGTGATTGTGGACTTTAATTAATCTGGTGGCACTTCTACTTCTTGATGATCTTCATTGCCGGTAAAATCAAAATTTTTTAGTGGCGACCTTCCTGTGTGTCGGTGTCACCGCAAAGCGGCAGTTCTGGCCGTAAGACCCGGTAGCATAACATAAAAAAGAGTGTCTTACAAACTGGTATCAGAGGAAACATCGATTCAAAGAGAAGAAGTCCACAAAACCCTGGACCACCTCGCAAGAGCTTAGTTTGAGGACAAACTAGCAGTGGAAGTAATGGTGTGCCCATAGGGCAGAATCACATGCAAAAGTCCACTTTTCGTTAGTTCCACTTGTTCATTAACTAATAATTGGAATTTTCCTTGCAACCTACAACGAACCCTACTCCTCAGCAGGGTACACCCCAGGCACAGAACATGGCTCCACCCACACCGGCCCCGACTCTGTTCCAACAGTCGGAGATGGGGTTGACTCTGACGGATATTCTGGAGTCCTTCAGTGCTCAGCAGGCCCAGCCCCATAGCGAAACCTCAGGGCCAACTTGATGAGTGTCTTCCATGGTCTTTCTCCTCTATCCTTCCTTGGCACGAAGTCAGCAGTCCATATATAGCAGTGGCTGGACGTTATCTATCAGATGCTGGTTGGGATTTGATGCCCGATGGAGGATGCAGTGGCATTGCATGTTTCTTGCTAGGAATCACAAACGAAGAGATGGTGGAAGTCAATATTAATCACCACCTTCATTGGAGTGGATTGCGCAGATATTTCTTGGGGAGAGTTTAGAGAAGCTCTGTTGGAGCACTTTGTACCTCAGTCGGCGAGGGATGAGCTGGAGGACAGGTTCCTGTAGTTAAAGCAGGGCGGCTGGATGGTGTTCGAGTTTTACCAGGAGTTCACACACTTAGCCCATTTTGCGGACTCATATCAGCTAGACGACGTGGCAACGCGAAGAGGTTCTACAAGGGCCTTCATGATGACATGAGGCAAGCCCTCCTCTTTATATCTGATGGGAGCTTGGCCAGGATGTTGGAGATTGTCGAGAAGCTTGAGGCGGACCAGCTTACAGTTCGGGGCCAAAAGAGACCGACTAATGGCTCAGTGATTAGAGGCAG
This sequence comes from Platanthera guangdongensis, assembly GCA_039583875.1. NCBI lineage: Eukaryota > Viridiplantae > Streptophyta > Magnoliopsida > Asparagales > Orchidaceae > Platanthera > Platanthera guangdongensis. The sequence goes on from CM077151.1 coordinate 140,234,281, forward strand.
GAGGGACAAGCCCAGAGGTCGAGTCATCGAGGAAAGAAGGAATCAGGATCAACCCTACAAGGAGGATAGACAGGAGCAGAGGAACCCGGTGGTGTTAGCTCCTCAGCCATTACAGATACGGGAAATGCCGAGGGCAGTGGAAGAGGCAAAGACATGTTTCCGGCTCAACCATCCGGGTCAATTCAAGAGGAACTGCCCCCATGAGGGAACACCGCCACGAGAACTTCACGATGCACCACATATACGATAGTTTGGGGGTCGAGAATACGGTCGAGGATGCGGTCGAGGATGTGGATTTCAGGGTGGTGACCGCAGGCACGACAGAGGGCAGGTGTATGCCCTGGACTTAGCTCAACCTCGGAACCTAGATCGGGTGATAGCAGGTACGCCAGTTATTTAAAAGTTTCCTTCCCTTTCTATATGGTAGATTACAGGAACAAAAAACTGTAGAACTAGAAATGAATCAAAAACTAGATAACTAAAACGAATAATATTAACTAACTCAGGGATAGTGATGGTGTGTGGCAAGCCTGCCCACACACTATTTGACACTAGAGCATCCCACAATTTGCTCTCAGAGGAGTTCGTCAGAGACTTGGACTAGATCTAGAACTTTGAGGGTGTCGTTAGGAGGGTGATCCTCCCAAACAGGACAGAGATCCAGTCTACGGCCAAGTGTATTCTGAGAGTGACCATCGATTGTGTAGTCTTTGAGGCCCCGACAATGATCCTGAGAATGCTGGATTTTGATCACATCCTGGGCATGACATGGCTCACCTGGAACCATGCGTAGATTGATTTCCCTGCAAGGAGTTTCGTGCTGAGATATGATGACACTTACCCAACCTTTGAAGGTATTGTCCCAGTTTCCAATCTTCTACTCTCTTCTATTCAGGTCGTTAAGGCACAGCTGGATGGAGACGAAGTTTATCAGATCCTATTTGAGATGTCTAAGGACAAGGACTCTATTACTAATATTCCAGTAGTGCGGGACTTTGCTGACGTGTTCTCGGAGAAGCTGTCAGGATTGTCGCCGCACCGAGAGAAGGATTTCTAGATACAACTACTGTCGGGGGCTAAGTCTGTATCCAGAGCTCCTAATCGGATGGCTCTGAAGGAGTTAGTGGAGTTTTGAAGGCAGCTGCAGGAGCTAGTGGAAGCCGGATTTGTCCGGCCAAGCTCTTCACCATGGGTAGCCACGGTATTGTTCGTGAAGAAGAAGGATGCGACACTCCGATTATGCATCGATTATAGAGAACTAAACAGGTTGACCATCTGGAACACCTCCACACTATCGAGGATTGACGAGCTGTTTGACTAGTTGGATGGAGCTTACTGGTTTTTAAAGCTGGATCTGAGGTTCAGATACTACTAGCTGCGAATTCAGGAGGAAGACATCCCGAAGACCGCTTTTAGTAGAAGAGACGGGTTGTGTGAGTTCACCGTGATGCCATTCGGGCTCCCGAACACACCGTCTGCGTTCATGAGTTTAATGAACAAGGTATTCGAGCCCTATCTGGATGTTTTTGTCATTGTATTTATCGACGATATCCTAATTTACTCAAGGACCGAGGAGGAGCATGCTCGGCACCTGACACAGACATTAGAGAAGCTCAGGAAGCATAGTTTGTACGCGAAGTTCAGCAAGTGCCAGTTTTGGCTGAAGGAGTTGGCTTTACTTGGCCAAATTATCAGTGGAGCAGGTATAGCAGTGGATCTGGTAAAGTTCAGGCACTTCAGGATTGGCCACCCCTGAAGGCTGCCAATGATATAAGGAGTTTCCTGGGACTTGTCGGTTACTACCGGAAATTCGTAGAAGGATTCTCCTGGATAGCTCTCCCACTTACATCCCAGACGAAGACGGAGACATCCTTTGTTTGGACGTCCCAGTGCGAAGCTGCCTTGAAAGAGCTGAAGTGTTTTGGTTACCTCAGCTCCTATCCTTCCCCTTCCATCTGCGAAGGAAGGATTTCAAGTTTGTACCGAAGCACCGTACAAGGGATGGGTGTCGTTCTGATGCAGAACGGGCACGTGATAGCTTTTGCCTACAAACAACTGAAGAAACATGAGCAAAACTAACCGGTGCATGACCTTGTGATGGCATCAGTTTCATCCCCCTGAAGTTCTGGTGGCATTATCTCTATGGAGTCCATTGTGATATTTTCTCGTATCACAAGAACTTGAAATACGTGGATATGTAAAAGGAGCTGAACATCCGACAGAGATGCTGCGCAGAGTTTTTATTAGACTATCAGTACACCATGAACTATCATCCCTGGAAAGCCAACGTGGTAGCAGACGCTCTAAGCCGGAGAGCCAATACATCAGGTGTAGGGCCCCAGTTGATGGCTATGGAGCTGGTGCAGATGTAAGAAAAGATGTAGATATCTCTGGTATCCAAGGATGATCCAGAGCTTTACGAGTACCAGACATCAATGAGCACCGCTGACGATATCCGGTATCGCATATGGCACGGGCAGAGGCTGGATGCGATGGTGGAGCCGATATTTAGGGCCTTAGAGGAAGGCACGACATAGGATTACTCTTTGAGAGATGGGCTGCTTTGCTTTAGAGGCAGAGTTGACAAACCAGTAGGAGGCCAAATTCGGGAGAATATCATGAGAGAGGCACACTACAGTAGATATTCAGTGCACCCGGGGATCACGAAGATGGCAGCAGATCTGAAGAGGACGATGTATTGGCCAGGCATGAAAAAGGATATCACATACTTTGTGACGCACTGCGAGGCTTGTAAGCTCGTAAAGGCAGAGTGCAAGAATCTGGCTGGATTATTACAGCCACTTTTGGTGCCAGAGTGGATGTTAGAGGACATAGCCATGATTTTATATAAGGGATGCCCCGGTCCCATGTGGGGAACGACTCGATTTGGGTGATCGTCGATAGATTGATGAAGGTGGCTAAGTTTTTCCCGATCAGGAAGGATGCTCCGTTTGGTGATATGGTGCGAAGATTTGTGGAGCAGTTTATCCGCTACCATGGAGTGCCCAGGACGATCGTATCAAATTACGATGGACGGTTTACGTCCAAGGAGTGGAGGTCAGTTCAGGCCTACCTAGGCTCTCGGTTGACTTTCAGCATGACTTTCCACCCTTAGATGGACGGGCAGACGGAGCGCACCAATCGGACACTGGAGGATCTTGTATGCCTTTGAATTTTGGACCGCAGAGAACCATGGGAGAGACTGTTGGCACTGATCAAGTTCTCTTACAACAACAGTCATCAGTCTAGCATAAGCATGACCCCTTACGAGGCATTATATGGATGGAGATGCAGGACCCCACTATCTTGGATCCAGGATGAGGATTCGAAGGCACTCGACTTGGAGTTTGTGAACAACACGGATTCTCAGGTGAGGTTGATTCGAGATAGGATGCTGGAGGCCTAGACCATACAAGAAAAATACTACGATGTGCAGCATCGTCAGGTGGAGTTCTAGGTGGGAGACATGGTTTTCTTGAATATACGGCTGATGCATAGAGTCTCGCGGGTTTGTGGGCGGAAGAAGCTAAGTCCGAGATACATGGAACCCTACACGATCTTGGAGCGGATTAGCCCCTTGGCTTACAGGCTGGAGCTACCGCCGGAGTTAACGAGATTGCACGATGTCTTCCATGTCTCTTCACTTCGGAGGGCTCTACTATGCCCCGAGCAGCTGATCTCCAATACAGATGGCCCAATGTCCTCAGATTGATCAGTCAGCATGGAGCCGGTTAGGATCGACGATACAGCGGTGCGAGCCCTGCGGTACAAGAAGGTTCAACAAGTAAACGTTTTGTGGAAGAGTAATGGATAGGTAGAGCACACATGGGTTCCACGGGACCTGATGCAAAAGAGGTACCCGGATCTCTTTGAGTCATGTATACCATTAAATTACTAGGGATGTTACATACTTTAATCTTAATTGAAACCCCGTAGGCCCAACCTTAATTTCGGGGACAAAATTTTTATTTTTATGTATTGGTATTTGAAACATCCCTCAAAATTCTAGACCCCTAGGAGTGGTTTTGTCATGACTAGGTCATGAGAAAACCATATGATGCCTTAGGTGACCAAATGAACTTAAGCAAGAAGGTGAAAACTTTGGGGTGCGAATAGTAATTTTCAATTACCCACCATAGGGCTTGACATTAGGGTTTCAACTTGACTACAGGACCCCATCATAACACTCCAAACCCTTTAAGAGGACCCTTGGGTCTCCAAGGACTCATTGTGGTAAACCCAAAAGGGCCAAGTTGACCAAAGTGAACCCAAATCCTAATTAGGTCAAACTAAGCTCACACAAGGTCAATTGACCACCCCTTAGCCAAGCGACCCACCTAGACCTTCCTAAGACCTAAGGGAGGCCATTGGGTCACTAAGGACCCATCAGAGTCAACCGATAAGTTTAAGTTGACCTAAGTCAACCATAGACCTAAAATGGACATAGTTGCCTAACTAAGGGTCAAGTGGTCTCCAACGTGCCAAACTGACCCTACCCAGACCTTCCTAGCCCTTAGTGGAGGCCAATGAGTCACTAAGGACCCATTGGGGCCAAACCAAAATGCCAATTTGACCCAAGTCAACTCAACCTAAGTTTAGGTCAAACTAGCATAAATGCCTAGCTCAAGCCCAATCCACTTGGTCCAAGCCCAACTATGGTGGATCACTAACCTCATGAGGTTTAGAATTACGCAAATGCCACCCATTTGCTGGAAGTGATGACTAGGAGATAGAAATCTCTACTTTTCCCTTTAATGAAGGGGAGAGAAAGAGAGGAGAAAGAGGACATTCATGGCTTGGAAGGCCAAGGGCCTTCTCTCTTCACTCCATTGATTTGATTCAACTCCCCCATCAATGCTGAGAAGATCAAGAGCCTTTCCAGGCCCTTTCAGTGGCTGGATGAAGTGGACCACACTTGGCTGAAAACCACCACCCAAGGCCATTAATGGTATTGAAGCCATGACCCATCTTCTTTCCCAAATGAGAACCTTAAGAGCTTCCCCAGACCCAGGGAAGCTGTTTCCACCATTATATTGAAGAATTAGAGACCTTATGATGTACTGTTGCGGATCACCTGAAGCTCAAAGACCGGCAATGGCAGCACGACGGTCGGCTCGACTCCAACTGTCCCAAAAGGTCCTATCCCTCTCCTCTCTTCTAGGGGATAGATCTCAGTATATTGGCTGCAAGTTTTGGGTCCAATTGGCCCTAGATCTGGGTGGCCAGAATCTTGGTTTTTCAAGCTTTTTAATCCAAGCCTAAAACCTGATTCCAGCCATCTCCAGCCGGCCTACCACCACCTATCTCCGGCCACCACCTCAACGAAGGTGGTGGTGGCATTGGCCGGTCGGGGAGGCGCTTAGGTGGCTGAGAAATCACCTACCAAAATGTCCATGATGGGACATTTGGGACCGTTGGATCAAGGAGGAAGATGAGGGGATCCCGTCGGTTTCTGCTTTAAGATTCGTGTTGAGTTAATATAATAATTCCTTTTATTTTATTTTTTGGTATTCTAATATGTAGTGGATATATTAATTTATTAAAAATACTTAGATCCCTATACAGTGAAAATGATTAACATGAAAGTTGTAGCCCTTGATGTCTACTTTATTTTAAAATTAATTTAACCAATTTGGGTCATTGATCTGACCACAACACTCAAAATGGTGCAGGCCATACATATGGCTAGTTAGAGATTAAATTGAGTGCCCTCACTAAACCACTTGTCCAAATGACTTGAAATTTTTAAGGGGATCCACTCTTATCTATACCTAAAACATATCCAAAAATTAGAATTTTTGGAAACAAAATTTCCTATAAGTTTTGTAAAATTTAAAAAACCACCTATAATTTAATCGGAGGATCTAATTACTCCAAAAGTCCCCAAAATTTTGGTGGCTGTCTCTTAGGGTCATAACATGAATCTGATAAAAATATCATCTGAAATGGGTTGATTTGAATAGGTTTTCGTGTGACCAAAGTGTGGCCCCTTAAGGGTAAATTAGGGCAAAAGTGCGCTTGGGGCATAGAGGGGCTAATTCTCTCCCAAAGGGGTTGGGACTCTTGCCAGAGCCTCAAGGTCAGTAAAGACACCCTCCCATTGAGTTTGAGATGGAATGGGGTGGATTTGCCCTAGGACCCTAGTTCAAACCCTAAGGTTGAACTCTGGTGGTTGGTGAAGGAAAAGGAGTGATATGTCATTGTATGGACTTGGATCTTTGTCCACGTATTCATAAGGTGATAATTAACCCTAGTAAGAGATGTTAGGACTTCTAGGAGCTTCATCCCTCTTGAAGTCACTTAGGACAAAATAGTGCAATCTTGTTCATGATTTTATTACATATTCATATGACTTTGAGTAATCCTAAAATTTTAGCAGTGGTCATATATTGAAGAAACAAAGCTCTGGAAATTTTAGTGAGAATTTTAGATCAGAATTAATGGTACTTCATTCACACTCGTTCTAGTTGCCCTATTTATTAAAGAATTTATTTTGAGATATCCATTCACTAAAACCTTGTGAAACTTGGTTAGAGAAATTTTTAGGACATCCTTAGGATCTTAGAATTTTTAAAGAATTTTTAGTAAAATGTTCTTAGTGGTTACTTCACAAGTCAGTAATTAATGATTGATTTTAAATGATTTATTTATTGTTGATGCATGAAAATGGATGAGGAGAGTAGAGGGTTGACACGAGCACCAGCAGCTAACGGGGTGTGTTCGGTCTCATAAGAAAGGTGATGAGGTTAATGGTTGCGGGGATATAGGAGAGGAGAAAGCTTCTGAGTGCTGGAGAGTGGAGCAAACGCTTGTTCGAGAGTTGCGGGGATAGAGGAGAGAAGGGGCGAGATCCGAGTGCTGAGTTTATTGGGAAGGTTGATTAGGAGATGTCAAGCAGATGGTTACTCTGACGGTTGTGCTTGCAGGTTGATGCCGAGAGAGTTGAGTTGAGAAGATGAGAGGGGCCACTAGCAGAGACAACAGTAGACTTCGCCCGCCGTAGCTTAAATGTCACTCTTACGACGGGCTTTCCTTTGATTAATGTTGATTATTACAAATGAAGTTACACCTTTACATGGAAAGCAAGGGCTGAAGACTTGAGTTTATCGTCGGCTGTCTTCGAGCTTGAGGCGATGTGAGCATGCCCTCAATGAGAGGTATGGGGGGCTATTTATAGGCCCAAGGAGGTAACGGCTTTCGGTGACGCTTCCCCCGGTGAGTCGGTAACTGGTGCAAGTATAGAACATAGTTTGTCGAGTCCGCGTCAGGACGCACGGTCTAGGACTTGCTTCTGGAGCTGGCTCTACTGCTTGGCGGACTGGGAATAGTCCGCCCCTACTGTGTTGAGCGAGCCCACACAATGATTGTATGGTTTGAGGGAGTTAACCACCCTCTACTGGGAAGAAACGGTTGTCAGGATGTTGATGTTGAACGACGAGCTGCATAAAAAATCCGCCATGTTTGCGAGAGATAGGTCGAGTCTGCCTCTGCTGCTGAGTAGAGGTGAGGCTTCCAGCTGCTAAGGAGGTAGAGCTGCGTTCATGGATATCTGCGGACTGAAGGGCGAGTCCACCCTGCTCGCAGCGGAGAAGAGTTGGAATCTGTGAGCTGCCAGTGTTGGTCGACTGGGCGACCTGGCGGACTGAAGAAGCAGAACGCCCATTCATTTGGAGTCCGCCACCTATTGGAGGGAAAGGTTTGCCGCCCCTGCTGGGCAGCCTGGGCTTAACGAACTGGCATGTCGCGCATGCTGGCAAAGTGGAACCAGGTGTTGCTGGTTGGCGGCCTGGGGTCAGGTCGCCATTCTTTCTATTCTGCGGGCTAGCGGGTTGTCGCTGCTGCTGATGGTGGGCTACCTAGAGGAAGGCCACTTGACAATGTTGCGGTCTGGTGCGCTTGGTGTGAGATATGCAGGAGCGAGCTGAAGGAGACTAACTCCTTCAAAGAGAACGACTCACTGCCTGTCTGTGCAGATAGGTATCCGAGTCTGCCAAAGTTAGTCGACAACTGTCAGGATGGAGATCTTGGGGAGGTTAGCTGATCAAATGGTGCGGCCTGCAGTGGCGGACTGAGGAAGCAGTCTGTAGCCCCTGCCGACCAAGGGAATGCTGCGTGACCTGGATGGTCAGACTGCTGAGACCAAATAAGCTGTGCGGCTTGAGCGGATAGAGAAGCATGTTCGCCCATCCTTGGACGTCACGACCCCTAGGGAAAACCTGGAGCAGGCCGCGACTAGCGAGCTGGCTACCTTGGGAAGGATCGCCGATTTCCGGGTTAACATAATCCCCACACTTTTTTAAGTTCTGAAGGGAACTGTGAAAAAGTAGGAGACCCATGAAAATCGTGATCCACCCCAAAAAAAGGAGGAGGCAAGGAGAGATAGAACCTGATGTCTCTCCTTAGGAGTTTGTTAATGACTATCTTCTTCCTGCAATGAAAAAATCAGTGTAGGCATGTATGGAAGGTACATCTTGTGTGTACCTGAATTTGCCTTTGTAAAAATGAAGGAGACGTGTCTTCCTTTGAGTTCTGCAAAACAAAGATGAGATGAAAGCATAGAAGAACAATAACTTGCAAGTACCTGAAGGTATCTTGCAGGCACCTGCTATCCTCTTCAAAAAGAAGAGTAAGTAGTATGCATGAAAGGAAAAACAAGTTCCAAGTAGCTGAAGAGAACTTGCAAGCGTTTGCTAGTTTCTGCAAAAGAGAAGTTAGAAGCAAATATGAATGTAAAGAAAGCCGCAAGTACCTGAAGGCATCTTATAGGTATCTGATAATCTCTGCAAAAGAGAAGTTAGAAGCAGATATAATATATAAAAATAAGCTGCAAGTAACTGAAAGGAAATTGTTAGTATCTGCTGATCTCTGTAAGAAAAGAGTTTGAAGCAGATGTGATATATGAAAGTAAGTTGTAAATACCTGAAAGAAAACTTGTTGGTATCTATTGATCTCTAAAAGAAAAGAGTTAAAAGTAGATGTGATATATGAAAATAAGTTGCATGTACCTGAAAGGAAACTTGCTGGTATCTGCTGAGCTATGCAAGAAAAGAGTTAGAAGCAGATGTGATATATGATAGTAGGCTGCGAGTACCTGAAAGGGAACTTGCTGGTATCTGTTGTGCTCTGCAAGAAAAGAGTTAGAGGCAAAGTGATATATGAAAGTAGGCTGCAAGTACCTGAATGGGCGCTAACTGGTATCTGCTGAGCTCTGCAAGAAAAGAGTTAGAAGCAGATGTGATGAAAAGACTAAGCTGCAAGTACATGGATGAGACTTGCTGGTGCCTGCTAACCACTGCAAAGAGAAGAGTGAGCAGCAGACATAATATAATGAACTAAGCTGCAAGTACCTGAGCGGGACTTGCGAATGCTAACCGTTGATGAGATATGATGGATATGATCATATAGCAGAGGAAGTGTCTGACAAACTTTGCTGATAATTGAATGAAGATCAAAGTAGAATAGTGATTTTCCTAGATTAGAGATGATATCTTTAATATGAAGTCTGGATCAATAAGAAGAAATCATCTTGATTACACTCCAATAGTATGGCTTGTTAATCGAGTGCCAGATTATTTGATCAATGATTGATGCCATTAACATTTGATAAGAGTAATGAAGATCTTTGCAGATCATCCTCTGATAGAGCTTTGAGCAAGCAATGCATATAAGATGAGAATAAGCAAAATGATTGTTGCGGATCCTTTTGAAAGGTCGAATTTAACTTATCCACCTATGAAAGTGGCAGTTGATAAAAAGAGGTCTATACTCCGAGATAACCAAGAAGGACTGGATGGTGCTACAAGAGATCACCCATGGGCCTTATGCATCGCTTGCCTGAAAAAGGTCATCAGGAGTATAGTCCTACTCAGAGCGGGCTGGTCGCGCATCCTTTAGAAGGGAATAAAAGAGAAAAGCAAAGGAAATCCTGAGATGGATTGCTAGATACACTGTTCTCTTGCCTCAGGTTACAACATCACTGATCAATGAGACTAGTTGCGCCAAGTGGCATATAGCATTGCTTGTTTGCAGAAAGATTAGCTGAGTTGTGGGTCCCGTGAAAGCTTGGATTGAGAGTACCATAGAGTGTTCGACCATCAAAGTTGTGAGATGATCAAAGAGACAAGGCTACGCTTGATCAACATTGCTTGTCAAGCAAAGATCATCGAAACTGTAATGTATCCTCAACGAAGCACATCAGAGCAAACACATGTTACATCCCTTGATGCACACTTTGTGTTAGATGCTGGCCAGGATCCGAAGTCCCGTATTCCACCGCATGAGAGTTGGATGGCTCCCACTACACATATGCGAACACTCCCCGCGATATGTGGTCATCGTGGCCATACGCTGGAGTCCAATCTCAAGGGGGCCTATAGCAAGACTCGGAGATATCTCAGTGGTTCAGTGATCTCTTTGGCAGATAGAAAATAGAGGAGGAAGCACTCAAAAAGGGAAATGTGTTAGTACAGGATCCCTGATGTAAACTTTATTGAAATGCAAGAATCAACACTTAGAAGTGCTTGTCAGTTTTCAGTTAAGTGGCCTGGCTCTTTATGGAATTCGCAATATGGATCTGAGTCTTTAGATCTTTGATCAGCTGGCTAATGAGGTCTTTTGTAATTAGCCCTATCTTTCATGACTTGGCTTACTTCTAGCATGGCCTCTTCGAGTTCGCATTCTTGCAAGTCATCATCTTGCTGTTGATGAACTGAGGCTGTCTGTGAAGATGGAGCTGGTAATAACAGCAATTGATCTTGAGTACAATCATCATCTCGGAAGGAGTGTCGATGGCATTGAAATCTTCTTCACTTCCTTGAGTGAGATGAGAAATCTTTGCGAGGAGACCTCAGACGCTGCTTGTGAGAAGGAGGATCTTTCTATGCTATAAGCCTGGAGACGAAGCCTGGGTTGCTTTTTTCGCCTCGAATGTATGAGTTGGCTAGGCCAATCAACTCTTCGTATGTTCTTGGTGCTCGGACATTGGCTTCAAACTTGAGCGGCCCTTCATGAAGACAGTGGATAAGAGCCACTCTGTACATTTTTTGATCAACAATCTCGATGTCCAAGATTTCTCTCTGGAATCGATCAACGAACTGAGACAAAGTTTCATTCTGACATTGCCTGATCTCAAAGAAGGCTTCTGGTCCGCACTTTCTCTTTGTTGAAGTAGAGAATCTGAGCAAGACCTCCCTTCGCAGATCAGCAAAGAAAGTGATGGACTGAGGGCGCATACCATAGAACCAATCCCTCACTTGTCCATCAATCGTTGTCACGAGGAGCTTGCACTTGATAGCATCTGAGAGAGTTTTGAGAGCAACGGCGGTTTCAAAGGTTTGAAGATGTTTCACTAAATCAGTCTCTGTAGTGTAGATTGGTAACTGTGGCTCTCTGAAATTAGCTGGAGTTAGTTCATGATGAACGTTCACTAAAACGACAACGCATCTTCCTGTTGTCTTACAACAAAAGGATAGAAGGGAGCATAACTTGTAGCTGCAAAAGAAAGAATATAAAAAGGAAAAGCTGCTGCAAGAGGAGCAAAGGTAGGAGCTGATGTGTAAGGATGACTTCCCTGAAATTACAAAAATCTTGCTAGACTTCCCTGGGCTGCATCTCGGAAGAAGTTTTGATGAGCTGTAAAATCATCATTCTGAGGCCGCAAAGGGGCTGCAGGCCCTTGCGGAAAGGTTGTTGTGTAAGGAGGAGGATAGAATGATGGGTATGCCGGAGGATAAGCTTATTGATTCTCCAATGTTGGTGTTGGATTGATAAGAGATGCTAGAGAAACTGGACCTACTGTATATTGCGTGTCTAATCGCTGCGTGATTGTAGCAAGAATTTGGTTGATAGCTTTAAATTGCTGAGAATTTTCATGGCATGATTGCTCCAAGGCCTCCCAGAAAGGATCATCACTAGGACTTGATTGAGCAAGGTTATCAGCTGAATAATGATATGACATGGCTAACTGTTATTGTTCACCGTCTGTTAGGATCTGAAGGTCGCGTGTGAATTATTGATGAACGAAAATGAATGAGGAGAGTAGAGGGTTGTCGCGGGCACCGACAGCTAACAGGGTGTGTTTAGTCTCACAGACAAGGTGATGAGGTTAATGGTTACGGGGTTAGAGGAGAGGAGAAAGCTTCTAAGTGCTCTAGAGTGGAGCAAATGCTTGTTCGAGAGTTGCGGGGATAAAGGAGAGAAGGGGGTGATCTGAGTGCAGAGTTGGTTGGGAAGTTTGATCAGGAGATGTCGAGCTGACTGTTACTTTGACGGATGTGCTTGCAGGTTGATGCAGAGAGAGTTGAGTTGAGAAGAAGAGAGGGACCACTAGCAGCGCCAACAACAAACTTCGCCCGCCGCACCTTAAATTCCACTCTTGCGATGGGCTTTCCTTTGATTAATGTTGAGTATTACAGATGGAGTTACACCTTTACATGGAAAGCAAATAAAGGGTAAATTGGGGGAAGCTGGCAGCTAAGGAAATAAAGTGCCAGAAAGGAGGCCGCGTGTGATAGTACTTTTTGCAGTTAAATTTATTAGTGTATTTTCGGGTTTTTAAAGCCCAAATCATGTCTTGCAAGTGCTTATATTGACCCCCTTTTGTAAATATTATTGTCACTAATGTGTTTTCTACTTTTTGCAGGTTTGCATGGCTTTCAGCAAAATTTTGCTGTGACATGCCCCAAGGTCACGCCCTACCAGGGCGTGTACCTAGGCATGTAGCCAAGAGGAATGAAGCAACAGGTCCAAAAATGCATTTCTTGGAAACTCAGTAAACACGCCCTCTGTCATGCCCGTGTCATGCCCGACACGGGCATGTTCAAGAGGCGTGTCCCCAGATCTCGAGAAATCACCGCAGCACACTATTTTTCCAGCTCCACCGTCATGCCGAATGTGTCACGCCCCACGGACACTCCCTGGTAGGGCGTGACATAGCATTCAATTTCAGCCCAAAAAGTCGCACTGAATGTGTCACTCCCCAGGTACACGCCCGACCCGGGCGTGTCAGGGGGGCGTGGCCCAGCCCGAAAAAATTCTATAAATTGAGCCCTTCTCCTAAGGTTCAAGAGGCATCTTTGGAGTGAGACGGGAGGTTCTGCCCCTTAGTTTTCTTGTATTTTTTCTTGCAATTTTCCATGTTTCTCCTCTCTTTCCTCAATTCAAGCTTTGTAATCGAGCTTAGTTTACTCCTATTTTGTATTAGTTGTTGTAACTGCTTAGTATCCAAAGGGCAAATGTTCGCATAGATTTTCATTTCACCACCTGTAATCTTTTATTTTCAAGTTTTAGTTCTCTTTCAGTGTTAATAAAAAGTTTGTCATTTTCCTTGTTTTCTTAACGCATTTCTACTCATTTCTCTTTCTCCACTTCACCATGAGTAACTAATCCTCCTTGTACTCAATCTTGATGATCTGAGGTTCGAGTTGATTAAGTTATGAAGCTTTAGTTTTCTTTTTCTTTGTAAGGCTTATACCTTGATTTACTCTTGATTTACCTTTGCTTGGAAATATATCATCAATATACATTTTCCATCATTAGCTTTCATTCTTGGCTAGTCGAGAGGCCGATAGGTTGAAGTGAGCAATCTAGAGTAAAGGGAGTTGTACGCACCCCTCGAGAGAGGCAGACGTCCAAATCTCCCTGATTGGAGTAAAATCCAATAGTAGGGTTCACAACGTAAAGCGAGCTTTAGGTCTCCGATTTGGATGAGAATTCGGTCGGACCTTCCTAAACTCAGGTAGGCACGGCTTCGAGAGAAGCGTGTTCATGCTTATGGAACCTCCACGGTAAAGGTTTTCGCTTTATAAAATTAGGGTTTATTATCGGATTTATTAATCAATTTTACCCTAGGTGATTCTCGATCGAGTGCTCTTTATCATCGTCTTAACCCCTCGTTGTAATCGTTTTAATTGCTCTCTATTTAACCGCAAGCTTTTCTCTTTTTAGTGTAATACTTCTCTTCTTAATCGCATTTTACCATTCACTTAAACCCAAAATAAATCTTCGATAAGATAATAGTTTTCGTGTGAGTTAAATTATTCGACGGTTCCCAGATTTTAATACGACACTTGTGTCCCCTAACTGCATTTTGATAGGTATACTTGTCTCGTTAGATTTCTAGTTCAGTTTATTTTCTCCTTGCGAATATAATCTCATCAAGTTTTTGGCGCCATTGCAGGGGAAGCAACTTTTGTTGATAATTCGAAAACACGAACCTATTACTTTTATCATTTCTTCTTCTCGCCCTCTTTCTAAAATTAAAACTCCAAAAAAAAAAATTTATTAACGCTCCTAATAGAAACTCATATCAAAACTTTTCTACGCCACTTAACTCTCTCGAAAAGGGCAATGTGGCTCTAAATTCCACTATCTTGTCTACTACCTTGCGAACCCTTCATCGGGTATCCCCTGGGAAGTTTGGGAGTTAAAACATAAAAAAATCTATTTCAAAAAAGAAGAAGGGAGAATTTTAGTTTATTTACCTCATTTTCTTTTCCTTCTCTTCTTCTAATGCATGAGCCGAGGGAATCCGTCGGATATTTTGGACTTGGACCACGAAATTGAGTGTACTATTCATAGAAGATCACTATTTCAAGGCCATACTTACCAAATACCAGTTGAGGATTCCGAGTCATTTTCTACCCTAAGGATGGAAGAACCTGCTGTAGAGGAAGCCGTGAATAGGCCCATGTCTTATTATGCACGGCCGAATCTCGAGGGTACAGAATCTAACATAGTTCGCCCTGCGATAGTAAATAATAACTTCGAACTGAAGCCTAGCAAAATTCAAATGGTGCAGCAGTATGTGCAATTTGACGGACTTCAAGATGAACATCCGAACGCACATATATCAAGCTTTCTTGAGATTTGTGACACGTTTAAGATTAATGGTGTCACAAATGATGCTATTAGGCAAAGATTATTTCCCTTCTCTCTTACAACTAAGGCTAAGTAGTGGCTGAACACCCTACCTAAAAATAGCATCACAACCTGGACGCAATTAACTCAAAAATTTTTGGCGAAGTATTTTTTGCCTGCTAAAACAGCAAAACTTAGGAACGACATTTTTGCCTTTGGACAAATACACTCTGAAACCCTTTATGAAACCTGGGAAAGATTTAAAGAATTATTAAGACGATGCCCACATCACGATCTGCCTGTATGGTTGCAGGTGCAGACGTTTTATAACGTGCTAAATCAAAGTACAAAGAAAATGATAGACGCAGTTTCTGACGGTACTTGAAACCATAAGACCCTAGAAGCAGCTCTTGAGCTTTTTTAGGACATGGCCATGAACACTTACAAGTGGAATTTGCCTAGGTCCCTCCCAAACAAGCCTGCAGGTATCTTAGAAGTGGACAACATCTTCCAGCTCGCTTTGCAAGTTGAAATATTAAGCAAAAAAATTACAGAGATGACTGCTGCCTCTGCCCCCCAGGTATGGGAATTTGCAACACCTTCCCCCGAACATTTGGATTATGTCAATAATATGCCTAGAAATGCTTTTAATAATTTTTCTGCTGCAAATTTTCATCCTCCTGGTTTTCCGAATAGTTATAATACTTGTTTAAGAAATCACCTGAATATTTCGTGGAGTAACCCTTTGAATGTTGTCCTCCCGCCACCACAAATTGATTTTTCTGCACCTCCACCACCACCTCAATGTTTTCCAAAACCTCCAAGTTTTGAGGAAATGTTTTCAAAATACATGAATGTTAATGATGCTACGATAAGAAACTTAACTGGAAGCGTTAAAAATTTAGAGAATCAAGTAGGACAGCTCGCTAAAATTATTTCTGAGCGACCCGCAGGGTCTCTTCCTTCCAATACCGAGCCCAACCCGAGAGAGTAAGCGAAAGCTATAACTCTTCGAAGTGGGAAGAAAGTTCCCGGTATGGTAAGTGAAGCGCCCGAGGGAAGCTCCGCTCCCGCTTTAAAAAATCAAAGCTTCGCTCCCGCTTTAAAAAACTCAAAGCTCTGTTCCCGCTTTAAAAATCCCACCCTCTGCTGAAGAAGTTATCACCCTTATTTTAGAAAAATAACTCACTCCACCACCCACCTTTAAAAATAATCCAACCCCGCCATACCATTCGGACATTAATAAATAACGTCAGGACGAACAATACACCCGTTTCTTAGAAATGATTAAAGAAATCCACATAAATCTGCCCTTTCACGAAGCGATATCCCAGATGCCGAAGCACACTAAGTATCTTAAGGACCTCCTGACCAACAAGAAGAAGTTAGAGAACCTTTCGCATGTCACGTTAAATGCCGAGTGCTTGGCGGTCTTGACAAACGGTTTACCAAAGAAAATCAGTGACCCGGGTAGTTTTTCTATTCCGTGTGTCTTTGGTGATCTTTTTGCCAAGCACGCATTAGCCAACCTAGGTGCGAGTATTAACATGATGCCCCTCTCGTTGTTTGAAAAGTTAGGAATTGGTAGTCTCAACCCCACACACATGAGTATCCAGCTCGCTGACAGATCAGCCAAATACCCGTTAGGAATCGTGGAGGATGTCCTAGTTAAAGTCGACGAGTTCATCTTCCCGGTGGACTTTGTCATATTGGACATTGAAGAAGACATTGAGGTTCCCCTGATCCTTGCCTGAACCTTCCTCGCCACCTCCCGAGCTATCATTGACGTAAGCAATGGTAAGCTCTTCCTTCGAGTAGGTGATGACGAAGTAACTTTCTCTATCACCCCTGCGATGAAGAACAACCTAGCAAATGATGACTCTTGTTTTTTCGTAGATGCCCTAAGTGAAGAATCCTCCTGTCGCCTCTCTGATTTTGAAATAGAATTTTCTAAGTTTTGTTCCTCTTCTACTCCTCCAACTGAATCGCTACACCTAATTGAAGAATCCTCCTGTCGCCTCTCCGAATTTGAAAAAGAATTTTTTGATTTTTGTTCCTTTTCTACTCTTCCGAATGAATTTCTGCAAGAAGCTGTCATGGACGCTACCACCACCCCTTTCAATTTTTCGTATAAAGAAAAAATATATGAAAATATTGTTTTTGAAAATGAACGGATTTCTAAAACATCATATGAAGACCCCCCTACCCTAAAATTGAAAGAACTACCTGAGCATCTTAGATACGTTTTCTTAGAAAAAGACTCCAAGCTGCCCGTAATAGTTTCGGCCTACCTCACGGATGAGCAAAATGATAAACTTCTTTTAATTTTACGTAAGCATCGCCGGGCTATTGCTTGGCAGATATCTGATATCAAGGGCATAAGCCCATCTTTCTGCACTCACAAAATCTTAATGGAAGATAATTCACGCAACTCCATACAACCTCAGTGCCGTATAAACCCAAGCATGAAAGAAGTTGAAAGTTAGGGTTAGGTCTACAATACTCTAGGGGGGTGAATAGATTATATTAAAAATTTGTTAGTTCCCCAATAAAAGTGCTGTTACAGCTTTTGCTGTAAACTGAAAAGGTGCAGTGATAGAAAATTGTAAATCAGAAAAAAATCTACCAATCACAGCCACACAACAAGAAACAAAAAGAAAATATAAGCAACCAGACGACACAAGAAATTTATAGTGGTTCCCCCTCAACTAGGTACATCCACTCTTCTACCACCTTTGGTAGGAATCCACTCAGGTTTTTGATCAGGTGCCTGACACCAATGGGTTTTGATCAGGTCTCCAAAAACCAACTCAAGTCTTTTGGTAAGGAGACTTGCAACCAGGAATCACTTTTGAAGGGAGATGACAACCCTTTGTACATGAGGGGGTGAGAGAGTGATTTTTTCTTCTCTGTAACCAATCAGAGAGAAGACTTATGTGGAATGATGTTAGCAAGCAGCTCCCCCTAAGATGTAGAATGGTTCAGGGAAGATCTGGAGCTTTGCTGTAGGGTGATAGGTCTTCAATCAGAATTCTGGACAAGCAGTGATGTAGGATCTTCTTGACTGATTTGATATATGTTGTCCTTGGAGAAGTCCTGGAGAGAATGTTGAAGAAGAATACTCTTGATATATTATAGTTGTTCTTCTTCTTCTGAATATCACTGCCTATCACTATAAGCTTTTCTATAATCTTCTTGTGTGAAGCTTTTATGTTGCTGTATGAGAACTCTAGCATCCAGTTTTTTTGACCCTTATTTTCTGACTGAGTATTGTTATTGTGCTTCTCTCTGTGTGTCTTGTTGCAGATTATAAAATCTTCTTTTCTTCTGTCTCTATTCAAAAATTTGAATCCTCTGTAATTAATGCTGACGGCCTGAGAATAATCGGCATTGATGTATTTCCCAACTGCCTTGTGGAAAATCAGCAAGTAATATTCCTGAAGAAGACTGTAATTAATACTTCCTCTAACGGATACATTCAGAGAATGTAGAGCATTAATTACTTAGGAATTTCCGCATTAGAATGAGGACAGAATGCCAGAAATGGCTACGTCTGGATTCGTCGAACGAATAACAGATTTCATCGAGCTGAGTTACCAGTTCGTCGAGCTGAGATTTTGTATTTGTCGACCAGACAACTTCTGTTCGTCGAGCTGATAACAAAACTTGTATACTTCAGAACT
Organism: Platanthera guangdongensis; assembly: GCA_039583875.1. Classification (NCBI taxonomy): domain Eukaryota; kingdom Viridiplantae; phylum Streptophyta; class Magnoliopsida; order Asparagales; family Orchidaceae; genus Platanthera; species Platanthera guangdongensis. The sequence continues at coordinate 140,252,820 of CM077151.1, forward strand.
TTTGCCTTTTCTGTCTGAAGTTCGTCGAGCTGATAATTGAATTCGTCGACTGGAGTTCAGCAACAGTTCTGGACTTAGAGAAATAGTTTGTGTTGACTAATATTCTGTATGTCGACATGAAACTTCTGGTGTCGACACAAGTTGGTGTCGACAAATAATCTTGGTGTCGACACAAATCTTCTGGTGTCGACATAAGCTCTCTGGTATCGACATAATCTTTCTGGTGTCGACCTAAGTTGGCGTCGACACATACCCTAAGTGTCGACACAGATCCTCTGATTCTAGAATTCATCGAGTAGAGTACTGAGTTTGTCGACCTGAGAAGTTGACTTCGTAGACCTGAGAAGTTGTGAACTTGAGGTCCAAGTTCGTCGAACTCAGAATCTTATTCGTCGACCAAAGCCTGAAGTTGGACTTAAAAAAATCTGGAGTTACCCTAACTTTAGTTTGTTCAAGTGTCCCAATTTTCGTCGAACAGAGAATGAAGATCGTCAAGCTCAGCTCAGAGAAATATCTCAAGATTGTCGAGCTGAGAACGCCTTTCATCGACCTGAGTTCGATGAACGTCGAGCTCATTTTACTTGGTCTTGAAATCTTATAAGTCTTGAGTCTCGGATTGTCTTGTTGATAGCTGGTCCAGCTGATATTGACTCTAAGAACTTGGCCTAGACTCTAGGACACAAATTTTTCCCTGGCTATACATGTTGGGTCACATGCTAAGTTAGTGAACCTAGCCCAAATCAACTAGGGATTCAACAATCTCCCCTTATTTGGGTGAGGTCACTAATAGACTCAAAACATAAACATAAGGTAAACAAAGCAGAAAAGGATATATCTGGCAGAGAATTACTAACATATGCAGCAGATATATATGTGCATAGGCTTTGTTTAAACAAACAACATAGTTTGAAAGTAATTGCAGGAAGAAGAGCAAAGAAATTAAAACAAAGTAAGGATTACTTCTTCTGCTTCTTCTCTATGGTCTTGTTCTCTTTAGGCTTTTCTCCTAGCTTGGTAAAAATAATCTCTCTTTGGATCCATAGCCTGTGTCTGTGTCATTGTCATATCATCTTGCCCAATAATCTTCAGTGATGTAGTTCTAGGGACAACTGCTTCAGGATGGAGTTTCATGTAATCATCAACATTAAACAGTTTATTTGTTTAATCAAATCTTTTTAGTTCTTCCTTCCTATACTTTGACATAGTTGTATATTCTGATTTGTCTTTGCCTTCAACTTTTGCTTTATTAATCAAGGACAGACCAACAAGTTCCTGAAATCTAGCCATTCTAGCAGTGTTTGCTGTCTTAGGATCCTCAAAAGGAATAGGAGGTGAATCTGGCTTGTTGGGACTGTCAGTTTTCTGTTCTGCAGAGAGAGTTGGCTACTGCTGCTGATGCTGTTGATGTTGTTGATTTCCTGAAGAATGATGTCTTTGCTGACTACTTCCAGATGATCTCCCTTAATGTCTCTGATAAGTTTGCATAGGGGTAGATCTCTGAGAGCTAGAGCCAGTGGCACCAGTTGCTGGAGGAGGTGGATGAGGTGGATCTTTTCTGTATCTATGAACTGGTGGAGGTGAATATTTCCTACTTCTTTTCCTCTCCTTTTGCTGGTTCTTAGACAGCCACATCCATGCTGGTATTCCTTTATAAGGAGTGATGTTATGCAAGATGTAGTAGGGAGTGTCAGCTGTTGGATTGGGCTTAGGAACAGGAGGAGGAGGAGCCTTTCTCTTCTTTGACAACATTTGCTTCTTCTTCTTGGCAGATTCTTCATCTGAATCTTCTTCATCATCATCTTCATCATCTTCACTGCCAGAACCCTGAGGGTTATCATATAAAGTATCCAATGCCTTCAAAGCTTTATCATCAATGACAGTCTTTTCTGTAGTAGGTGCAGAAGTTTCAAAAACTGGAGTTTTAGCAGTAGTTAAAGAAGAGACTGTACAAGCATCAGAAGTAATTGAGACAGAGCTTTCAGCTGCTGCCTTATTTTCTTCTTCAATATCAGCCAAGATCAGCTCATCTAGATCTGACATAGGTGAGTCATCCATCAAAAAGATTGGTGCTAAGACAACTTCTGGAGATGATGGAATAACTGTAGAGGATGGAGCAAAAACTGGAATTTCAAAACTGTCACAGAGTTGTTTAGCAACTGCTGGACTAATAGGAGGAGTATAAGGTACAATAGCCAACTGTGGCTTAGTAAGTTCTCCTGGAAGATACTGTATATGTACAGTGTCAAACCTTTTCAGCAATGCTTGTAAATTAACTGTGGGATTGAGGATAAAATCACCAACAATTTCATCAATATCCATATCAGTATTAATAAAATTAATTAAATCAATTAAATCTGTATCTATACAATCTGTATATGCTGCTGGGGATGAAGTCTCTGCTGGTGCTTTTGCCGGTGCTGGTGCTGAAGTATCTGAAGCTGTTGCTGCTGCTTCATCATCAGGCATCTCCCGTTGCCTGGTATCAATAAGAACTGAGGCCAGGCCCTTGACTGAGGAGGTGGCAGCAGAGAGGGCAGAGATTTGAGCAGATAAAGATTGAATGGTGGTAGCAAGAAGTGTAATGGTCTCTGTTATAAGGGATTTAAGAATGGGAGTTATGATGGTGATGATAGAAGATATGGTAGAGGGGTTCAATGAGAAAGTGGGAAATGATGTTGTAGTTGGTGTGGAAGAGGTGGCAACCAGTGATGGAATGGAGGGTGGAACAACATGTATGTGAATGGTTGATGGTGATGAGGATGGAGGGGTAGCATCTTGCATCAAGGTGTCTGTGGGTAGGATTTAAGATGGTATGGAGGATAAATGTGGGGGAAGTGGAGACTGTGGTGGTGTAGGAATGTAGGTGTCTTGTGGGGAAGCACGAGGGGTTGGTTGTTGATTTGCTTGAAGAGGGGAAGATGGCGGTGGAGTAGGCACATGAGTGTGCTGTTGTGATTGAGGTGTTGAAGAAATAATGAGAGAGGAAGTGAGTTGTTTTGCTGGAAGGGGTGCTGGAAGAGAGGGTGGAGTGGTATGAATCTCCTCAGCAGGTGTGGGAGTGCCTTTAACAGCCCTGGTGCTTTCAGAAACTCGGGTGGAAGAGGTAGAAGCCTTAGGGGGCTTGGTGATTGTCCTCTCCCACCTGCCAAATAAGGCACAGGTGAGCCTTTTACTGGCATTAATGAATATGGTCGGGGAGACCAGGGATTCAACAACCTTTTCCTTGATGAAGATCCCTAGGATCCTTCCAAAACATGCTTCCTTCTTGGTATTCTTCTTCTTTATCAAGTCAAATAGTAGTTGTGCCCAGTCTATTTGCTTCTTGTTGACAATGGCACACATGACCAGAAACTGTTGTCTGGTGATGTAGTCATGTGCTATATGTTTTCCCAGTAGCACTTTACCAACCAAGTCTGCTAAGAATTTATAGGGCGCAGACAGATGTTTCTTCAACAGTTTGTTAGGGTTGTCACCAGCATAACCCATCAGATTTAGCATCATAGTATACTCCTCAGAGTCAATCTCTAATTCCTCCTCTCCAGTTGTCAAACCAAATATTTCAGTTAAAACCGCGGGTGTTAAGGAGACAGTGTTACCAGAGATTGATCCTGTCATGGTATTGTCTTCAGAAGCGGTGGAAGTATAGACCCATTCCCTCATTTTTGTTTCGGCCATCTTTATCCTAGTGGTCATCAAGTTCTTCAGATTCTGTTCTTCCAGAAGTTCCAGAATATATAGAAAGATTGGGTCTGATTGCTGGAATGATTCGAAGTCGACATCAAATCCAGTGTCAAACTTCATAGCAGCTAGGGCTCCTACTGGAATCGCCATGCAATCACCTGCAAGAAAGACAGAGAAAATGGCGATCAAGTGTAAGGGAACAAAAAGCGCGGGATGTAGGTCGAAGAAAAACCTAGATATAAGGTTTTCCAGAATATGAATCGACAATCTCTGTTCCACGAAAGTAAAATTAGTTCTTCGAAATGAGGTCGACGAAATGATTTAATAATAAATAATTCGTCGATCTCAATCTGGAGACTTGAAGACAATTCGTCGAACTCCGGTCGATGAATATCTTCTGAAGCAAGGTTCGTCGATCTCTGGTCGACGAAACTTGTTTCGCTCACAGAGAGTTCGTCGAACTCCGTTCGACGAGTACCTCTCAAACTTTCCCTAGTTCGTCGAACTCCGTTCGATGAACTTTGGAAAGTTCGTCGAATGTAGACAGAACTTAAGTTAAGTCTTCTCCATTGATCATTCCCAGCTGATTCAGAAAGAAAGCATGATTTTTCTCATTCAGAGGTTTGGTGAATATATCATCTTTCTGTAAATCAGTGTAGATATAGACAAGCTTAATCTTATTTTTGTCTACACACTACCTAATGAAATGATGTCTTATATCAATATGCTTAGTCCTACTATGGTGAACTGGATTTTGTGTTATGGCTATCGCACTAGTATTATCACAAAATAGGATTGAATTATTTAAGTTGAACCAATAATCTAGAAGCTGGTTCTGTATCCAGAGCATCTGCGAACAACAGCTGCCTGCTGCAATATATTCTGCTTCAGTAGTTGAAGTTGACACAGATGTTTGCTTTTTACAGAACCATGATACTAATCTCATACCCAGGAACTGGCAAGTTCCTGAAGTACTTTTTCTATCTACCCTGCATCCAGCAAAATCAGCATCAGAGTATCCAGTTAACTAAAATTCTGATTCAGCAGGATACCAAAGGTCTAGATTAGGACAACTCTTTATATACCTTAAAATCCTTTTTAAGAAAATAAGATGAGATTCTTTAGGGTTCACTTGGAACCTAGCACAAAGACATGTAGCAAACATAATATATGGCCTACTTGCTGTGAGATATAATAGGGACCCAACAATGCCCCTATAAAGTTTCTGATCTACAGGTTTTCCTGGTATATCAGAGTCCACAACAGCATTGGTTGCCATAGGATTTTTCTTTGCTGAGGCATCAGCCATCCCAAACTTCTTTAGAAGTTCTCTAGCATATTTTTCTTGAGAGATGAAGATGCCATCAGGGAGTTGTTTCACTTGGAGACCAAGGAAATATGAAAGCTCTCCCATGTTACTCAATTCAAATTTAGAATGCACGAGGTCAGAAAAACTCTTGCATAATTTTGAATCTGTAGAGCTAAATATGACGTCATCTACATAGATTTGTACTAACAAAATTTGGTCCTTATGATGTCTAGTGAAAAGGGTTTTATCTACAGTTTCTCTTGTAAATTTATGCTCTAATAAGAAACTTGTCAAGGTCTCATACCAAGCTCTTGGAGCTTGCTTTAGACCATAAAGAGCCTTATTTAATCTAAAAACATAAGAGGGATGAGTTGGAGAAACAAAACCTGGAGGAGGGTCTGCTGCTGTGTTCTCTCTTGGAGTCTTTCTCTCTACTTTTCTCCTTCTTCTGGCTTTCTGGACATTCAGAGATGTAATGTACAGGCTTTCTACATCCAAAGCACACAACCGCCTTGGTTGGTGTCTTGTCATATTTGGGCTTATCATCCTGCCTGGATGATTTTCTTCTGAAGTCCTTTCTAGCCATCTTATAAAACCTTTTTGCAAAGAGGCTCATTAGTTCTTCATTGGATGTTGAGGTCTCACTTTCCTCTGATGCCTTGAAAGCTATAGTGTGATCTTTTCTCACTGGAGTTGTTGATTTCTGTTCAGCTGCTTCTCTTGATTTAATCAACTGCTCATAAGATTTTAGTTTGCCTAGCAGAGATTCAGTTGATATCTCTTTGATAGGCCAGATTCTTGAGTCCCAAGAGCTAGGGAAGCACATCAAGATTTTGTCATTCACCTCTGTAAGGGTGATATCTTTATCCAAGGAGCTCATTGATGATTGAGCTCAACCTATTGTACATTTCAGCAACTGATTCAGCCTCATCCTTCTTAAAAATCTCATACAGGGATATGAGATTTGATCTCCTGTCTTTTCTTTCATCAGCTGAGACAGCTACCATTTGGTTGAGGGAGTCCCAAATGGCCTTGGCTGAGGTGCACTCAGCCACCTTCTGAAATACGTCATCAGACATTGTCTGTACCAAGATGTTCATGGCTTTTGCATCAGCCATCTTGGCTTTCCTGTAAGCATCATTATTATCTGGAGGAGGTACTGCAGTCATGTTTGTAGAGGTGCTTGGAGAAGCTGCAGGTGCTGGAGGTACTCCTGTTAAGATAGAAACAAAAATATCTTCATCAATAGAATTCATATACAACTTGATTCTTTCCTTACAGATTCCAAACTTTTGCACGTTGCAAACTGGAGGTCTGGTGCTTGCATAATCTTTGTTCAGTGCCATGGCTGTAGTTCTACATTAAAATATGAACTAAGTAATATGTAGATCTAACACAGGATCTTTTGTTCAAGGATTAACTTGTGCAACCAAAGGAACCTGCTTTGATACCAATTTAAAGTGAGGGTTAGGACTATAATACTCTAGAGGGGGGGGGGGTGAATAGAGTATATTAAAAATTTATTAGTTCCCCAATAAAAGTGCTGTTACAGCTTTTGCTCTAAACTGAAAAGGTGTAGTGATAGAAAATTGTAAATTAGATAAAAGTCTACCAATCACAGCCACACAGCAAGAAACAAAAAGAAATGATAAGCAACCAGATGACATAAGAAATTTATAGTGGTTCCCCCTCAACTGGGTACATCCACTCTTCTACCACCCTTGGTAGGAATCCACTGAGGTTTTTGATTAGGTGCCTGACACCAATGGGTTTTGATCAGGTCCCCAAAAACAAACTCAAGTCTTTTGGTAAGGAGACTTGCAACCAGGAATCACTTTTGAAGGGAGATGACAACCCTTTGTATACTAGGGGGTGAGAGAGTGATTTTGTCTTCTCTGTCACCAATCAGAGAGAAGACTTATGTGGAATGATGTTAGCAAACAGCTCCAGCTGAGATGTAGAATGGTTCAGGGAAGATCTGGAGCTTTGCTGTAGGGTGATAGGTCTTCAATCAGAATTCTGGACAAGCAGTGATGTAGGATCTTCTTGACTGATTTGATATATGTTGTCCATGGAGAAGTCCTGGAGAGAATGTTGAAGAAGAAGACTCTTGATATATTATAGTTCTTCTTCTTCTTCTGAATATCACTGCCTATCACTGTAAGCTTTTCTATAATCTTCTTGTCTGAAGCTTTTCTGTTGCTGTATGAGAACTCTAGCAGTCTGTTTTTTTGACCCTGATTTTCTGACTGAGTATTGTTATTATGCTTCTCTCTGTGTGTCATGTTGCAGATTATAAAATCTTCTTTTCTTCTATCTCTATTCAAAAATTTGAATCCTCTATAATTAATGCTGACGGCCTGAGAATAATCGGCATTGATGTATTTCCCAACTGTCTTGTGGAAAATCAGCAAGTAATATTCCTGAAGAGGACTGTAATTAATACTTCCTCTAATGGATACATTCAGAGAATGTAGAGCGTTAATTACTCAGGAATTTCGGCATTAGAATGAGGACAGAATGTCGGAAATGGCTAAGTCTGGATTCGTCGAACGGATAACAGATTTTGTCGAGCTGAGTTACCAGTTCGTCGAGCTGAGATTTTGTATTTTCGACCAGACATCTTCTGTTCATCGAGCTGATAACAGAACTTGTATACTTCAGAACCCTCGCCTTTTCTGTCTGAAGTTCGTCGAGCTGATAATTGAATTCGTTGACTGGAGTTCAGCAATAGTTCTGGACTTAGACAAATAGTTTGTGTTGACTGATATTCTGTATATCGACATGAAACTTCTGGTGTCGACACAAGTTGGTGTCGACAAATAATCTTGGTGTCGACACAAATATTCTGGTGTCGACATAAGCTCTCTGGTATCGACATAATCTTTCTGGTGTCGACCTAAGTTGGTGTGGACACATACCCTAAGTGTCGACACAGATCCTCTGATTCCAGAATTCATCGAGTAGAGTACTGAGTTCATCGACCTAAGAAGTTGACTTTATCGACCTGAGAAGTTGTGAACTTGAGGTCCAAGTTCGTCGAACTCAGAATCTTGTTCGTCGACCAAAGCCTGAAGTTGGACATAGAAAAATCTGGAGTTACCCTGACTTTAGTTTGTTGAAGTGTCCCAATTTTCGTCGAACAGAGAATGAAGATCGTCGATCTCAGATCAGAGAAATATCTCAAGATCGTCGAGCTAAGAACGCCTTTCGTCGACCTGAGTTCGACGAACGTTGAACTCATTTTACTTGGTCTTGAAATCTTCTAAGTCTTGAGTCTCTAATGGACTTGTTGATAGCTGGTCCATCTGATATTGACTCTAAGGACTTGGCCTATACTCTAGGACACAAATTTGACCCTGGCTATACATGTTGGGTCACATCCTAAGTTAGTGAACCTAGCCCAAATAAACTAGGGATCCAACAGAAGTGGTTAAGGGCGAGGTTATGAAATTATTAGACGCATGAATTATTTATCCTATATCTGATAGTAAGTGGGATAGCCCAGTCCAGGTAGTACCAAAGAAGGGAGGGATAACGGTAATAAGTAACGAGAATAATGAATTAATCCCGACACGGACGGTGATCGGATGGCGAATGTGTATAGATTATCAAAAGTTAAATGACGCCACCCGCAAGGATCACTTCGCCTTGCCATTTATCGATCAGATTTTAGAGCGATTATCCGGCCATAGCTTTTATTGTTTTCTCGATGGCCTCTCGGGGTACTTTCAAATCCCCATCTCTCCCGAGGACCAGGAGAAAACTACGTTTACTTGTCCCTTTGACACCTTCGCCTACCAAATAATGTCGTTCGGATTATGCAATGCACCAGCTACATTCCAGCGATGTATGCTCGATATCTTTGACACGTACATAGAAAGCATTATGGAGGTATTCCTGGATGATTTCTTCGTGTTCGGTGACGCATTTGATAGTTGTTTAGAAAACCTAAAAATAGTCTTAGAACGATGTGAAGAAACTAACCTTGCCCTAAATTGGGAAAAATGTCATTTTATGGTGAGGGAAGGGTTAGTTTTGGGTCATAAAATTTCTGCAAGAGGTATTGAAGTAGACGTTGCTAAGATAGAAGTTATCGAGAAGTTACCGCCGCCTACAAACATAAAAGCTATAAGAAGTTTCCTAGGTCACGCTGGTTTCTACAGCCGCTTCATAGTGGACTTCTCCAAGATCACCAAGCCCCTTACCCATCTCCTAGAAAAAGATGCCCCATTCATTTTTGATGACCTTTGCCTAGCTGCTTTTAATTTAATAAAAGATAAATTAATTAATGCCCCAATTATGATTGCTCCGGTGTGGGACTCCATTTGAGATAATGTGCGATGCGAGTAGCTATGCGGTAGGAGCCATATTAGGTCAACGTATATCTAAAAACTTCAACCCCATCTATTACGCTAGCAAAACACTGGCATCTGCACAGGAAAATTACACCACAACCGAGAAGGAGCTCCTAGCTGTTGTATTCGCTTTTGATAAATTTCGCCCTTATATTACTCTTTCAAAAATTATTGTTTTTATGGACCACTCGACCCTCAAATATCTTATTTCTAAAACGGATGCCAAACCACGCCTGATTCGCTGGGTCTTACTCCTCTAGGAGATTGATTTAGAAATCCGTTATAAGCGAGGAGCCGAGAACTTGGCCACCGACCACCTCTCGCGCCTAGATAATCCTTTTATTGAAAAATTAGACGAAAAATTTTTTAATGATTATTTTCCCGATGAGAAGCTGTTTTCAATTAACACATCTACTTCTCCTTGGTTTGCACGCATCGCCAACTATCTAGTGGCTCGTGTGCTCCCAAAAGATTTCTCATCTCAGCAAAAGAAGAAATTCTTTTCTGAGTTAAAGAACTATTTTTGGGAGGACCCACATCTTTTCAGAGTCTGTGCAGACCAAGTGATAAGGTGTGTTTCTTATGAAGAAGGTTTAGAAATTATTAGGCATTTGCATGAAGGACCGACAGGTGGGCACTATCAAGCTGCTTGCACCGCTCACAAAGTGCTAAGCGCGGGTTTTTACTGGCCTAGCCTGCTTAAAGACGCGGAGGCCTTTGTGAGTAGGTGTGATAGTTGCCAACGGTCGGGTAATATTTCTAATAAAAATGAAATGAAGCAAAATTATTTCCTTGAGTGCGAAGTTTTCGACCTCTAGGGAATTGATTTTGTTGGCCCTCTTCCTTGTAGCTTGGGGAATAAATATGTTTTAGTTGCCATTGATTATGTTTCACGATGGGCAGAAGCCCAAGCTCTTACTACGAATGACGCCCGAGTCATAGTTACATTTTTAAAAAAATTATTTTCTCGATTCGGAACGCCGCACGCCATCGTTGGTGACAAGGGTTCCCACTTCTGTAACCCGCAGTTTTATAAAATCCTTACTAAATATGGCGTTACTCATAAGCTTTCAACTGCCTACCACTCCCAAACTAACGGACAAGTCGAAGTAGTGAATAGAGAAATAAAAACAATTTTAGAAAAAACTGTTTCCACTTCTAGAAAAGACTGGTCAACCAAATTAGACGATGCTCATGGGCCTACCGAATAGCGTACAAAACCGCCATCGGATGTACGTCGTATCGGTTGGTATATGGAAAATCGTGTCACTTACCCGTAGAACTAGAACACCGTACTTTTTGGGCCTAAAGATTCTTAAATTTCGATCCCCACTCTGTCGGCGATTTTAGAAACTTTCAACTCAATGAACTAGATGAGTGGCGCTCTTTTGCGTACGAAAATAACAAATTTTATAATGAGCAGACGAAATGTTTACACGACAAAAATTTAAGGCACCCAAAAACCTTCAAGATGGGCGACCAAGTTCTTTTATATAACTCACGATTACTTTCATTTTTGGGAAAATTAAAATCACGATGGTCTGGGTCGTTTACCGTTAAAGAAGTATATCCGTATGGCACAATTTTAATTTCACACCCTGATAAGGGTGAGTTCAAAGTAAATGGGCAGCGTCTTAAACTTTATTTTTGTGTTGATGTCAGTCCAAACTGTATTAATTTTCTTCTGCACAAACTTTAAACTAACTGGACACCATTTATTTACACGCTATTTTGGACAAATAAACTTTTGGACAATATTCTTTTTGTCGAACTCAAACGACCTTTATAAACAAAGGGCGCCCTTTGGAGGCAACCCAAATCATTTTTCTATTTTCTTTATTTTACACTTTTTGCCAGGACGGCTCCACAAGTTGAAGCTTCTGCAATCACCGCTGCCAATGATGCTAAATTCATCACAAAGTCCGAAGAAGACATGTCAATAAGATCCAGAGCGCAAGCATGGGGGAGCGACATCAATCAACATTTGCGGCGCATAAATCCGGGGAAGTACCTATTTTTAAAATTCTTTACTTTATTTCTATTTTAATTTCTCTCTCTCTCTCTCTCTCATACCCCTTCTTTCTTCATTGAGGACAATGTCTATTTTAAGCTTGGGGGAGGATTTCCTCCTTCTCTTGTCTTTATTTTTGTTTCATGTTGTCTCCTTTAAAAATCAAAAGAAAACAAAAAGCATATTTCAAAATAAATTTTTTTTTATATTGATATTTCAATAGTACCCCCTGCTTTTGTTTTGTTTTCCTCAAAATTCCATATAAATAACTTAGCCAATTATAATCTCTCTAATCTTTTTTTTTTAAATTATGTTTCACAAGTAAAGTGTTGGCCTTGCTGTGTTTTTAATTCACGTTAGCATGTTAACGTGAAATGTCTTTCTAAAACTCGCATTTTCATTATGGTTCTCATTTTTATTTTCTTTACTTTTCCGAAAATCTTTCATCCACTATTTTCCTTTTCATTTTTGGATAATTTTTGTAATATCAACTTTTGATTGTCGTAGTAGATGTGAACGATTCAAGGCGCATATTATTTCTATTTCCAAGATAATTTTAATAGTCTTCTTTTATTATCTAGGACTTGCTTTTTGAAATTTTTCAAAAACTAATGCATTAAATAAATTTAGAAGCATGAAAATGATTTAGGCCGTCTTTTTATTCGTTTGAACCTTCTTGTCAACCTAAATTTTTCTTTACCCCTAGTTAGCCACTTTTGAGCCTTTTTCCTTCATTAATTGATTAGCTGCACTTATCATTTCATTTTCACCAAAGCTTAAATACTCTCACCTATCTAATCACACAAGCCTTTTCGAGTTTCATCCCAACTAAATTTTCATGCTTATGATAGCATTATTTTTGTGATTTGTTATTGGAGAACGTTTTGAAAAATATGCTCAAAAGATGTATTTACTTTTATTTGGCCAATTTCAAATTGAAAAGAAAATTATTTTTGGCCGTTATTTTGTAAAAAAGAAGAGGAAAAAGAAAAAAAAGAAAAAAAACAAAGATAAAGAAAAAATAGTTTATTTATGATGAAATTTTTTTTTTGAAACTTTTCTATTTTAGTTTAGTGTTATTTTAAGCATTCACGTTTATCTTTGATTTCCATTCCTAATTATATGTCTAAACCAAATGTTTCGGTCCTAATAAGTCCTTTTTATTCATGCTTTTAATTCTATTTATTAGCTAAGTAAAGAAGAAAAGTAAAATAGTATAGTTTTGGATTTAAATTTAGATTTTTGTTATTTGATTAATATAGTTATAATGTGCCCCTTGAATCTAGTAACAACTCAATGCACTTTTTCATTTTGTTGCATTACTTAAATTTATTTCAAAGATATTTTTAAAATTTTGGATGATTTATTTTCGTTAGTAAAGCTTATAATTTGTTAAACCATGGCCAAGTAACTTTTTTAGATTTACGTTTCACATTCTCCCTACTTGGAATTTCGCATAGTACTTGTGTAAGCATGATTAAAACTTTTTGAATTAGTAACTATTTATGATTACGTAGTTTTTATATCTTTGCTTGGGGACAAGCAAAGCTTAAGCTTGGGGGAATTTGATAGTACTTTTTGCAGTTAAATTTTTTAGTGTATTTTCGAGTTTTTAAAGCACAAATCATGTCTTGCAAGTGCTTATATTGACCCCCTTTTGTAAATATTATTGTCACTAATGCGTTTTCTGCTTTTTACAAGTTTGCACGGCTTTCAGCAAAATTTTGCTGTGGCATGCCCCAAGGTCACGCCCTACCAGGGCGTGTACCTCGGGCGTATAGCCCAGAGGAATGAAGCAACAGGTACGAAAATGCATTTCTTTGAAATTCAGTGAACACGCCCTCTGTCACGCTCGTGTCATGCCCGAAACGGGCGTGTTCAAGAGGCATGTCCCCAGATCCCGAGAAATCATTGCAGCACACTATTTTTCCTGCTCCACCATCACGCCGAATGTGTGACGCCCCACGGACACGCCCTGGTAGGGCATGATGTAATGCCCCGAAACTCAAAGGAGCGACGAGTGATGTTTTGGGCCAGTTTTGGGTTCTGGCAGGAGGCACACGGCCTGGGACACGGGCTTGTCCCATGGCGTGTCAGGCTAGTGTCGTCGAGTTGGTCGAGAGGTCGACGATTTTGGTGTCGACGATCGTCGAGCAGAGAACACGGCGTGCGACACGGGCGTGTCACAGGGCGTGTCAAGGCCGTGTCGACGATCGGACCAGGGTGTCGATGAATTTCGCTCGACGTTGTGTCGAGACAGGGCACACGGCCTGCGACACGGGCATGTCACAGGGTATGTCGACCCGTGTCGACACTCAGCCCGTGAAGTCGACACTGCGCTCGACAAAGTGTCGAGACATGGCACACGGCCTGCGACACGGGCGTGTCGCATGGCGTGTCGACCCGTGTCGACACTCATCCCGGGGAGTTGACGAACTTTACTCGACGATGTGTCGAGACAAGGCACACGGCCTAGGACACGGGCGTGTCCAAGGCCATGTCATCAGGTCGACGATCTTCGCTCGATGAAGTGTCGAGTGTCGAGACCGTGTACACGGCCTGGAGCCCAGGCATGTTGAGATAGACATGGGTAAGGACACGAGAGTGTCCTAGAACCCGTGCAGTACTCGGGTTGTTTTCGGGTTAAATCGATGGGGGTATATGGCCGGCCACACGGCCGTGTCCGGTGCAACACGGGCGTGTCAGGTCGAACATGGGCGTGTTCGATGCCCGTGTGTTGTTCCAGGCGAGTCAATTTTGACGGCGAATGAGGCACACGGCCCTGGACACGGGCGTGTGCCAAGCCGTGTGCGATCCAGATTGGGCATTTCAGTCCCGAATCAAAGCCGTTCGTTTCTTTAATTGAAGATCCAATGGCTGGGGGTTGTTCCTGATGGGATATGCCCGAGATTGGACTTAGAAACACTCACTTTTCATGAGTTGTTATCTTTCTAATGCTTAGAGAGAGAGGAGAGACAAGGAAGGAAGAAGAAGCTAGATCCGACCATTGGAGGAGCTTCGGAGCTCCAAATCGCGAGACGACTCCGGATCCACGGAGGCAAAGCTAGTGCGATGCTTTTCATCCGCTTACTTTTCCATGGCGCCAAAGAAGAACGCAAGGGTAACGATTCTCTTCTTGAGCATGAGTAGCTCTCCTTCTTTGCATAGGAAGCCCGCTCTCGCGAGTTTGCAGTGAGTTGGAGGCGTTCCTTCGGATAGATATGTCAAGTCCCCGTTGTTTAGATTCAGTAAGCGAGAACGGACATAGGCATGATGTGTGAGCCTACCCGGACATGTTGGTCTGGATCGGTGATGTTGCATTGCATAAATGCCAGAGAAGACTCCGTGCTATTGATTGTTTTTCGGGTTTTCTGCATGGTAGATTGCAACAGGGAGCCTTGGGGATTAACCCAAAGGTGCACCCGGAAAACTGGGCGGATGCGTGATCCTGCCAACTTGGTGGCCTGAGAGCCAACTTGAACATAACCGGGTTATGTGAAATGTGATGGAAATGGGACTCGGGAGAAGTTTGACCCGCGCAAATGGCTTAAATTGTCGTTGCGATGTGAGCACGGGTTAGATGGAACTGTACCCACTTCTATGTCGTTCGGGTTAAAGAGACCTAAAGTTACGTGGCACTTACCGTTGGCATAGATGAGGGTCTTCGACAGTCTATGGCTTAAATTGACGTGACCCATACGGGTAAGACAAAAATGCTTATAGGTTTGGCTGTCATAGTGGCGGTGGTGAGTCCGGAATGTCTATGGATTTAATTGACGTGACATCGACCGATTCACCGAGAATGTGCCCTGAGAGCACGGGGTGTGTGGCCGTGCGAGCCAACGTCTGTGATGAAATGAATATATATATGTTGCTCGCTTATGCTAATGAAATGCAGGGAAGGAGCATCGCCGCCCCGAGCTGGGGGCGGGATCGTTATATTTTGTTCTGCATTGCTGACCGTTGCCTTGTTTTGCCACCGTGCGGTGGTTTGTTGCTTGCAGGTGCTGCTGGGCCAAGCGGTCAATAGCGGGCTAAAGCCCAATTTGCGAAGCCGACCCTCGAAGGCCTAATTGGGGTGTTTACTGTTTTATTCATGTATGACCGGCCTGCGTGCCGTGGTTTGTAAAACATGTAATATGAAGTGAACAATTTTTGTAAGGCCTTAAGGCTTGTACTGGTGTTTGTATAACATTCCTATTTTGGTATTAGTGGACATTCAAGCTTTAGTGCTGGGTTATTTATTGTAACTTTTATAACCTGCTTCCGCTAGAATGCTCTGTGTAGGACTTTATGAATGGTTGGATGATTTCCATGAGTAACCACCCGGTCTGTCTGTGGCATACGGCGTAGGGCCCCGGCCGGACCTACTGCTATATGCTATGTGACGGATAGGGGGTGTTACAATTTGGTATCAAACTACTGGTTTTGGTCGGGCTTAAGATGAATTCGTGGGCGAATTCTTTTTAAGGGGTGGTGAGCACATTGTGTGCGTCATCGTTATAACGGTAAAAGAACCCATGAATGTCCACTTAGGAATGAAAATACACGTGTTTGAGGTACCTGTGTGTTCCTATAATTGTTGTTTGCAATTTTATTTGGTCGCTTAACGGTGTTTTGTACCACTATAGGTGACCAGAAGTGGTGTTGGGCCGTCAGAACGTCGAGTTCCTGAGGCTAGCAGTGCACCTAATGAAGCTCCAGCAACACCTCTATCGGCTGAGACCATACGATTGGTGGCCGAAGCGGTGTTGGCCATGATTAATGTGCAGCCTACAAGGCAAACGTAACAGCCCGCTCCTGCAATGGAGCAGGTACCGCTGTAAGTGGCTGAGCCGAGGAGAGTGGAACAGGTTGTAGTGGAGCCGTTGGTGCCAAGGAGGGCAGCCGAGAGATAGCTCAATCATGTCATGAGCTTTAATCCTCCGGTATTCTCGGGGTTGGGAACCCCATCTCAAGATGAAGACTGGCTCTCCAGGGTGAAGAGAGTCATGACAGCAACGGAGACGGAGAGGTGGCAAATGACCACCATTGCTACGTTCCTTTTGGACAGTGAAACGAGAATGTGGTGGGAAGGATTGGAGCTGCATCTACTGAGAGGTAGACAACTTGTTGATGCCTCGATGGAGGAGTTCTCGAGATTGTTCTTAGCTAGATACCTCCCTTCGGCTCAGAGGATAGCGTTGGAGAACGAATTTCTGAAGTTGGTTCAGGGTGAGAAGAGCGTGGATGAATATCTCCACGAGTTTACTCGTCTGAGTTGTTATGCTAGCTCCACTATTGTGGATGAGGAGCGCAAGACTAATCGCTTCTCTGAAGGGTTGAGAGATGAGTTGAGGTTACTACTCTCGGGGCCAATGACGCAGGGTTTCTTAACCTTGGTCAACACTACCCGGTCCTTGGAGAAGGACATGAAGAATGTACAAGAAAAGAAAAGCTTGGGTGATAGGAAATCTGACTTCAAAGTGCCGACTACTTCAAAGTCCGGCTATCAGAGGACCTTCAAGAAGCATAGGACTTCGGGTCCAGCTCCTTTTGGTGCTTTTGGGGCGACTACGAGTCGGACCCCGGGCGCGTATTTTACCTGTGGAAAGACGGGGCACTTTGCCCGTGACTGTTGGAGCGGATGTCCTAAGTCCGAGAGAAGGCCGGGAGCGACTTATGAAGAGAAGGGCAAGGCGGTGGAGTCGACCGCGTCACACTATGCTCCGGCCCAACCAAGGGTGTATAATCTTGGCCAACAGGAGACCATCAAACAAGCTGATGTTATGACAGTACGGTTTAATTTATAGCAAGTCAATTTCTTTAAATACTTGTTATGCACATGTTACCTTACCACTGCTTGTTTAGGATTTGTTTTGATTTGTGAAAATCCGGCAAGAGCACTCTTCGATACGGGAGCTTCACACTCCTTCTTGTCCGAGGGATTTATATCACGCATCGGAGTCCCTTCTTCGATGGCGAAGGATAAGTTGGATGTGTTGTTGCCCAATGGGTGTTCGATGCGCGTGGATAGGATCTGCGATGTTAAGATTCGTATTGGGAATCAGGAGTTCGATCTGCAGGTGTCGTTACTTCCGTTGGTGGAGTTCGACATTATATTTGGCATGGACTGGCTCTCGGAGCAGCAGGCCTATATCGATTGCGGTCGCAAGGAAGTCAAGCTGGGAGCAAGTCGTGAAACGACTTTTACGGGCTTAAAGGGGTCGAGCAAGACGTTGATGTCTGCTCTTCAGGTGGTGAAGGCGGTTCGTGCGGGTGCAGAACTGTTCTTTACACTAGTGGAGGTTGCAAAGCCGAAGCCGGCGTTGGATTGTATTTCAATGGTATCGGAATACCCTGATGTGTTCCCCGCAGATCTTCCTGGAGCCTCGCCTCAACGGGAGATAGATTTCACGATTGAGCTAGTGCCAGGTGCAAAGCCTGTGTCACGATCTCCTTATCGGCTAGCGCCTAAGGAAATGGCGGAGCTGAAAGTTCAACTACAAGAGTTGTTGGAGCAAGGGTATGTGCGCCCGAGTTCTTTGCCTTGGAGCGCGCCGATCCTCTTTGTTAAGAAGAAGGACAGAAGCTTGAGGCTATGTATTGATTATCGGGAGCTCAATAAGTTGTCGGAGAAGAACAAGTACCCGATCCCCCGGATTGATGATATTTTTGATCATTTGGTCGGGTCGACGGTGTACTCGAAGTTGGATCTCAAGGCTGGGTACTTTCAGCTGCAAATAAGGGAGAGTGATATCCCGAAGACAGCGTTTAGTACGAGATACGGGCATTATGAGTTTACGGTCATGCCGTTTGGGCTCACTAATGCGCCGTCAGTGTTCATGGATTTGATGAACAGGACTTTCAGGGAGTACTTGGACCATTTCGTGATCGTCTTCATCGACAATATTTTGGTGTACTCGCAAAGTGAGGAAGATCACTTCAAGCATCTTCATTTGGTTTTGGAGACGCTAAGGAGGAATCAACTGTATGTCAAGTTCTCGAAGTGCGAGTTTTGGTTATCCTCAGTGGCGTTCCTCGGTCATATAGTGAGTGGAGAGGGTATTGCTGTGGATCCGGTAAAGATTGTTGTGATACGGGAGTGGCCTGAGCTTGCTACGGTGGCGGAAGTCCGGAGCTTTCTGGGGCTTGCCAGCTATTATAGGCGCACTTCGTAGAGAACTTCTGGTGGATAGCGTTACCTCTCACTACTTTGACGAGGAAGGAGCATAAGTTCGTTTGGACGCCGTAGTGCGCGCGAGCTTTTGAGGAGTTGAAGTGTCGGTTGACCACGACACCTGTGCTGAGTTCGCCATGTGGGACCGAAGGCTATGAGATTTATAGCGATGCTTCGGGCAGCGATTTGGGTTGCGTGCTACTACAACACGGAAGTGTAATAGCTTATGGCTCGAGACAGCTGAAAGTGCATGAAAGGAACTATCCGGCCCATGACTTGGAGTTAGCGGCCGTGAGTTTTGCCTTAAAGCTGTGGAGACACTATTTGTACAGTATGAAGATTGATATCTACACCGATCATAAGAGCCTGAAGTATCTGATTGATCAGAAGGATCTGAATATGCGGCAGCGTAGATGGATGGAGTTCCTGGGGGACTATACATTCAAGATCAACTACGTGCCTGGTAAAGGGAATGCGGTTGCGGACGCGTTGAGTCGCCAAGCCCCAGCTCAAGCCAATTGGATATCGGTGCATGATGAGCAGTTGGTGCGGGAGTTGGAGGCGTTGGAGATTGTTTGTGTGGATAGGCAAGCAAGTGCTGAAGCGGTTCATGGTAGAGGCTATGGATGGGTCAAATTCCAAATTCGTCGTGGAGGACGGATTACTTTGGAAAGACGATCGTCTGTGCGTCCCAAGTGTGGGTAATTTGCAGGTGGAATTGTTGTACGAGGCACACCATACCAAGTACTCGATTCACCCGGGGAGCACGAAGATGTACCGTGATGTCAAGAAAATGTTTTGGTGGCCGGGTTTGAAGAAAGATGTGGCGCTCTACGTGGCAAAGTGCCAAACTTGCGCCTTGGTGAAGGCGGAGTGCCAAAAGCAGGGAGGATTTCTTAAATCCTTGCCTATTCCAGAGTGGAAATTCGACAACATCTCTATGGACTTTTTGCACGGTTTGCCAAGGTTGCAAAAGTGGAGCGACGCCATTTGGGTGGTCGTGGATCGGTTAACGAAGGTGTCACATTTCATTCCGCATAGGAAGGATGATCCCATGGAGAAGTTGGCAAAACTTTATGTGGATAACATAGTACGGCTTCATGGTGTGCCCCGCAGCATCGTGAGTGACCGAGATGGGCGGTTCACGTCCAATGATTGGAGGCTAGTGCAACAAATGTTGGGGACAAAGTTGAAATTCAACACAGCCTTCCATCCGTAAACGGATGGGCACACCGAGAGGGTCAATAGAACCATGGAATACATGCTCCGCATGTGTGTCTTGGATTTTGGGAAGCAATGGGAAGACCACCTTTATTTGGTGGAGTTCGCATACAACAACAGCTACCAAGCGAGTATTCAAATGGCGCCCTTCGAGGCCCTCTATGGTAGAAAATGTCGCACGCCGTTGTCTTGGTTAGAAACGGGTGAGTCAAAGTTGTATATGCGATTGGAAGTGGAGGATGCTACTTCTTTGGTGAGAACCATTCGGGAGAGGTTGCTTATCGCTCAGGACCAGCAAGCAAAGTACTATAATGCCAAGCACAGGAACGTGGAGTTCGCTGTGGGCGATTATGTGTATTTAAAGATAAAGCCGTTCAAGGGTGTCTCGCGGGTGCGGTGATTGAAAAAGCTAAGCCCGAGGTACCTTGGGCCGTTTGAGGTTTTGGAGCATATTAGTGAAGCGGCCTATCGGTTGAAGCTTTCAGTGGAGCTTAGTGGTTTACATAATGTATTCCATATTTCGGTACTTCGGAAGGCAGTGCAAGAGCCTACGCAGGTGATCGCGGTTGATCAAGTGCCGGTGGATAGTGGGCTGACGACAAAGGTCAAGCCAGTGCGGATTGAGGACTCGGAGGTTAAGCGGCTACGCAATAAAGAGATCAGGATGGTCAAGGTCCGGTGGGACAATTGCAGTCGTGAGGAGCTCTCTTGGGAACGAGAGCAGGCTATGCGTGACGAGTATCCGGAGTTGTTCTGCTCAGGTACAAATTTTGGTTTTGTACATGTCTTTCCTTTATATAATTTTGTGGACGAAATTCTTTTAAGAGGGGGAGAGTTGTAACGCCCCGAAACTCAAAGGAGCGACGGGTGACGTTTTGGGCCCGTTTTGGGTTCTGGCAGGAGGCACATGGACAGGGACACGGGCGTGTCCCGGGGCGTGTCAGGCTTGTGTCGTCGAGTTGGTCGAGAGGTCGATGATTTTGGAGTCGACGACCGTCGAGCAGAGAACACGGCCTGCGACATGGGCGTGTCGCAGGGCATGTCAAGGCCGTGTCGACGATCGACCCAGGGTGTCGACGAATTTCGCTCGACGTTGTGTCGAGACAGGGCACACGGCCTGCGACACGGGCGTGTCGCAGGGCGTGTCGACCCGTGTCGACACTCAGCCCGTAAAGTCGATACTGCGCTCGACGAAGTGTCGAGACATGGCACACGGCCTGCGACACGGGCGTGTCGCAGGGCGTGTCGACCCGTGTCGACACCCGTCCCGGGGAGTCGACGAACTTTGCTCGAAGATGTGTCGAGACAAGGCACACGGCCTAGGACACGGGCGTGTCCAAGGCCGTGTCATCAGGTCGACGATCTTCGCTCGACGAAGTGTCGAGTGTCGAGACCGTGTACACGGCCTGGAGCCCAGGCGTGTTGAGGTAGACACGGGTAAGGACACAGGCGTGTCCTAGAACCCGTGCAGTGCTCGGGTTGTTTTCGGGTTAAATCGATGGGGGTACACGGCCGGCCACACAGCGTGTCAGGTCGAACATGGGCGTGTTTGATGCCCGTGTGTTGTTCCAGGCGAGTCGATTTTGACGGAGAATGAGGCACACGGCCCTGGACACGGGCATGTACCAAGCCGTATGCGATCCAGATTGGGCATTTCAGTCCCGAATCAAAGCCCTTCGTTTCTTTAATTGAATATCCAACGGCTGGGGGTTGTTCTTGATGGGATATATCCGGGATTGGACTTAGAAACCCTCACTTTTCATGAGTTGTTATCTTTCTAAAGCTTAGAGAGAGAGGAGAGCCAAGGAAGGAAGAAGAAGCTAGATTCGGCCATTGGAGGAGCTTCGAAGCTCCAAATCGCGAGCCGACTCCGGATCCATGGAGGCAAAGCTAGTGCTGTGCTTTTCATCCGCTTACTTTTCCATGGCGCCAAAGAATAATGCAGGGGTAACGATTCTCTTCTTGAGCATGAGTAGCTCTTCTTCTTTGCATAGGAAGCCCGCTCTCGCGAGTTTGCGGTGAGTTGGAGGCATTCCTTCGGGTAGATATGTGAAGTTCCCGTTGTTTAGAGTCTGTAAGCGAGAATGGACATAGGCATGATGTGTGAAGCCTACCCAAACATGTTGGTCTGGATCGGTGATGTTGCATTGCATAAATGCTGGAGAAGACTCTGTGCTATTGATTGTTTTTCGGGTTTTCTACACGGTAGATTGCAACAGGGAGCCTTGTGAATTAACCCAAAGGTGCACCCAGAAAACTGGGCGGATGCGTGATCCTGCCAACTTGGTGGCCTGAGAGCCAACTTGAACATAATCGGGTTATGTGAAATGTGATGGAAATGGGACTCGGGAGAAGTTTGACCCGCCCAAATGGCTTAAATTGTTGTTGCGATGTGAGCACGGGTTAGATGGAACCGTCCCACTTCTATGTCGTTCGGGTTAAAGAGACCTAAAGTTACGTGGCCCATGTCGTTGGCATAGATGAGGGTCTTCGGCGGTCTATGGCTTAAATTGACGTGACCCATGCCGGGAAGACAAAAATGTGCATAGGTTTGGCCGTCATAGTGGCGGTGGTGAGTCCGGAATATCTATGGCTTTAATTGACGTGACATCGACCGATTCACCGAGAATGTGCCCTGAGAGCACGGGGCGTGTGGCCGTGCGAGCCAATGTCTGTGATGAAATGAATATATACATGTTGCTCGCTTATGCTAATGAAATGCAGGGAAGGAGCATCGCCGCCCCGAGCTGGGGGCGGGATCGTTATAATTTGGTCAGCATTGCTGACCGTTGCCTTGTTTTGCCACCGTGCGGTGGTTTGTTGCTTGCAGGTGCTGCTGGACCAAGCGGTCAATAGCGGGCTAAAGCCCAATTTGCGAAGCCGGCCCTCGAAGGCCTAATTGGAGTGTTTACTGTTTTATTCATGTATGACCGGCCTACGTGTCGTGGTTTGTAAAACATATAATATGAAGTGAACAAATTTTGTAAGGCCTTAAGGCTTGTACTGGTGTATGTATAACATTCTTATTTTGGTATTAGTGGACATTCATGCTTTAGTGTTGGGTTCTTTATTACAACTTTTATAATCTGCTTCCGCTAGAATGCTCTGTGTAGGACGTTATGATTGGTTGGATGATTTCCATGAGTAACCACCCGGTCTGTATGAGGCATACGGCGTCGGGCCCCGGCCGGACCTACTGCTATATGCTATGCGACGGATAGGGGGTGTTACACATGACATATGACCATGTAACTCAACTACGATGCCCGTCACCTCCAGCATTCAATTTCAGCCCAAAAAGTCGCGCCGAATGTGTCACGCCCCAGGTACACGCCCGACCCGGTCGTGTCAGGGGGGCGTGACCTAGCCCGAAAAAATTCTATAAATTGAGCCCTTCTCCTAGGCTTCAGGAGGCATCTTTGGAGTGAGAGGGGAGGTTCTGCCCCTTAGTTTTCTTGTATTTTTTCTTGCAATTTTCCATGTTTCTCCTCTATTTCCTCATTTCAAGCATGTAATCTAGCTTAGTTTACTCCAATTTTGTATTAGTTGTTGTAACTGCTTAGCAGCCAACGGGCAAATGTTCGCATAGATTTTCATTTCAGCACCTGTAATCTTTTATTTTCAAGTTGTAGTTCTCTTTCAGTGTTAATAAGAAGTTTGTTGTTTTCCTTGTTTTCTTAACGCAATTCTACTCATCTCTCTTTCTCCAGTTCACCATGAGTAACTAATCCTCCTTGTACTCGATCTTGGTGATCTGAGGTTCGAGTTGATTAAGTTATGAAGCTTTAGTTTTCTTTTTCTTTGTAAGGCTTATAGCTTGATTTACTCTTGATTTACCTTTGCTTGGAAATATATCATCGATATTTATTTTCCATCATTAGCTTTCATTCTTGGCTAGCCGAGAGGCTGGAAGATTGAAGTGAGCACTCAAGAGTAAAAGGAGTTGTACGCACCCCTCGAGAGAGGTAGACGTCCAAATCTCCCGGATTGGAGTAAAATCCAATAGTGGTGTTCACAGCGTAAAGCGAGCTTTAGGTCTCCGATTTGGACGAGACTTCGGTCGGACCTTCCTAAACTCAGGTAGGCACGGCTTCGAGAGAAGCGTGTTCATGCTTATGGAACCTCCACGGTCAAGGTTTTCGCTTTATAAAGATAGGGTTTATTATCGCATTTCTTAATAAATTTTACCCGAGGTGATTCTCAATCGAGTGCTCTTTATCGTCGTCTTAACCCGTCGTTGTAATCGTTTTAATAGCTCTCTATTTAACCACAAGCTTTTCTCGTTTAGCGTAATACTTCTCTTCTTAATCGCATTTTAGCATTCTCTTAAACCCAAAATCAATCTTCGATAAGATAATAGTTTTCATGTGAGTAAGATTATTCGACGGTACCCGGATTTTTATACGACACTTGTGTCCCCTTGCTACATTTTGATAGGTATACTTGCCTCGTTGGATTGCTAGTTCGGTTTATTTTATCCTTACGAATATAATCTCACTAGCATGGACTGAGGAGTTAGGTCGGTAGGCCGCGCAGTCAGCTGGAGAGAAGAGGTGGACTGAGAAATGGAGTCTGTAGGGGCTAAAGACTTGAGTTTATCGTTGACTGTCTTCGAGCGTGAGGCAATGTGAGCATGCCCTCAATGTGAGGTATGGGGGGCTATTTATAGGCCCGAGGAGGTAACCGCTTTCGGTGACTTTAACCCCGGTCAGTCGGTAACTTGTGCGAGTAAAGAACGTAGTCCGCCGAGTCCGCGCCAAGCCGCGCGGTCTGGGACTTGCTTCTAGAGCTGGCTCTGCTGCTTGGCAGACTGGGAAGAGTCCGCCCCTGCTATTTTGAGCAAGCCCGCGCCATGATTGTGCGGGATGAGGGAGTTAACCACCAGCTGCTGGGAAGAAGTGGGTGTCAGGATGCTGATGTTGAATGGCGGGCTGATAGCGAAACCGCCGTGTCCGCGGGATATAGGCTGAGTCCTCCTCTACTGCTGAGTAGAGGCAAGGCCGCCAACTGCTAAGGAGCTAGAGCTGGGTTCACTTATATCTGCGGACTGAAGGGCGAGTCCGCCCTCCCCGCAACGGAGAAGAGTTGGAATCCACGAACTGCCAGTGGTGGTCGATTGGGCGACCTAGCGCACTGAAGAAGCAGATCGCACATTCATCTGAAGTCCTCCACCTGTTGGAGGGAAAGGTTTGCCGACCCTGCTGGGCGGCCTGGGCTTGGCGGCTGGCAGGTCGCACATGCTGGCGAAGTTTAACCAGGTGTTGCTGGCTGGCGGCATGGGGTCAGGTCGCCATTATTACTATTCGGTGAGCTAGCGGATTGTCGGTGCTGCTGATGGTGGGCATCCTGGACGCAGACCGTTTGACAATGTGGCAGTCTGGTCCACTTGATGTGCAACCTGCATGAGCGGGCTGAAGGAGACTAACTCCTTCAAAGACGCGGCATGCAGGGGCGGACTGAGTAAGCAGTCTGCGTGTAAGACCCCCCCTCCTGAATCCCAAATCACGGCACGAAGGGGGTCTTATGCCCAG
The DNA here is from genome assembly GCA_039583875.1 of Platanthera guangdongensis. Taxonomy (NCBI): domain Eukaryota; kingdom Viridiplantae; phylum Streptophyta; class Magnoliopsida; order Asparagales; family Orchidaceae; genus Platanthera; species Platanthera guangdongensis. Next base: position 140,278,090 of record CM077151.1, read on the forward strand.
AACAGCCGCCTTGCGGAAGCATTAGCACACGAGCTAACATGTACCACATGACACCTATTCTGCCAGCTACAACCAATATCAATATATATATTCCAACCCAACCAAATATAATAAGAGAGACGTGAATTCCACACCAAGTATAAGAGTCCAAAGTACATCAAAATAGAGAAGCTAAAGAATGCTTCCACAATATCAGAGTACAGCTAATAATTGCCCAAAAGGGCTACATCAGAGTGGCTCAGCACTCACATCAGTAACTGACGGTAGTGACGGTACCGTCCCTTCAGGCCTTGTCGTCCTGGCCTAGCTGGCCTGCTGTAAAGTCTGCGGCTGCTCTACCTGTGGGGAGACCTCCTAAAAATGAAGACGTAGCAACCGTTAGTCGAAAATACCAAGTGACTTCACATCCGCTCCACCGACGACTCCTCGGCACAGGGCAGAGAAAAGAGCAAGAGTACAAGGTATAATAAATGGTATAAGCAGGTACAAGCAGGTGGTAATTGTACTATAAGATTAACAACAATTTATCTAGCAGTTCTACAAAGTTATATCAAACATCAAGAGCAAGTAACTACAGTAGGAAAGTAACTTAACTTATAAGGATGCCCATACAAGCTTATATGTTAAGGATCAGTTTACATAAAGTAACTCATCGTATTGGAGTGCCCATACAAACTTATACGATGAGGATCTTGTTGTGCAATGTTATGAAATGGTATGTATGCTATGCAATGACTCACCCATGATCACACACATGCAACCGCTATGTCGACACAGACTATGATTCTCACTTTTTGAGCAGGTAGCTAACCTCTCAGACATCAACCGCCGTGGCCAGGCGATGACAGTAGAGCAGGAATCTCTACTACCAGGGGGGCATCCGCACTTCTTCACCTAGGCCTCCGTACGCCTCAACGCTAAGAACACAACAGTGGAGCCCATGCGTACTATGGCCCAGCGTGTAACACCCCGAAACTCAAAAAAGCAACGGGGGACGTTTTGGGCCAGATTTGGAATCTGGCAGTAGGCACACGGCTTGGGACACGGGCGTGTCCTAGGGCATGTCAGGCTGGAGTCGACGATTTGGTCGAGAGGTCGACGTTTTTGGAGTCGACGATCGTCGAGCAGAGAACACGGCCTGAGACACGGGCGTGTCTCAGGGCATGTCGAGCCCATGTTGATGATAGGCCCGGGGTGTCGACGAATTTCGCTCGACGAAGTATCGAGATGGGGAACACGGCCTGAGACACGGGCGTGTCTCAGGGCGTATCGAGCCCGTGTCGACGATCGGCTAGGGAAGTCGACGATTTTCGCTTGACGAAGTGTCGAGACAAGGCACACGACCTAGCACACGGGCGTGTCCAAGGTCGTGTCTGACAGTCGACAAACTTTGCTCGATGAAGTGTCGAGATCGTGAACACGGCCTGGAGCCCAGTCGTGTTCGGGTGGACACGGGTTAGCACACGGGCGTGTCCAAGAACCCGTGTGAGTCTCGGGTTATTTTCGGGCTGTGTCGATGGAGGCACACGGCCGACCATACGGCCGTATCAGTTGGAACACGGGAGTGTCAGGTCCAACACGGGCGTGTTCGATGCCCGTGTGTTGTTGCAGGCGCGTCGATTTTGACGGCGAATGGGCGACACGGCCCTAGACACGGGCATGTGCCAGACCGTGTTCTGTCGAGATTGTACATTTCAGGCCTGAATCAAGGCCATGCGTTTCTTTAATTTGGGATACAACGGCTGGGGGTTGTTCTTGATTGGATATATACGGGATTGGACCCTTGAAACCTTCATTTCACTTGATAGGTTATCTTTCTAAAGTATAGAGAGAGAGGAGAGCCAAGGGAAGAAGAAGAAGCTAGATCCGGCCATTGGAGGAGCTTCGAAGCTCCAAATCACGAGCCGACTTTAGATCTATGGAGGCATAGAGAGTGTGGTGCTTTTCATCTGCTTACATTTCAATGGCGCCAAAGATGAACACTAGGGTAACGATTCTCTTCTTGAGCTTGTGAAGCTCTTCTTCTTTGCATAGGATGCCCGCTCTCGCGAGTTTGTAGTGAGTTGGAGGCGTTCCTACGGGTAGACTTGAATAGTCCCCGTTGTGTAGAGTCCGTAAGCGAGAACGGACATAGGCATGATGTGTGAAGCCTACCCGGACATGTTGGTCTGGATCAGTGATGTTGCATTGCATAAATGTCGGAGAAGACTCCGTGCGATTGTTTGTTTTTCGGGTTTTCTTCGTAATAGATTGCAACAGGGAGCCTTGGGGATTAACCCAAAGGTGCACCCGGAAAACTGGGCGGATGCGTGATCTTGCCAACTTGGTGGCCTGAGAGCCAACTTGAACATAACCGGGTTATGTGAATTGTGATGGAAACGGGACTCGGGAGAAGTTTGACCTGCGCATATGGTTTAAATTACCGCTGCGATGTGAGCACGAGTCATATGGAACCGTACCCGTTCTATGTCGTTCGGGTTAAAGAGACCTAAAGTTACGTGGCACTTGCCGTTAGCATAGATGAGGGTCTTTGGCGGTCTATGGTTTTAATTACCGTGACCCATGCCGGGAAGACAAATTGTTCATTGTTTGGCCGTCCAAAGGGATGGTGGTGAGTCGGCAGACTTAGACTGTCATCACCAAGAATGTGCCCTGAGAGCACGGGGTGTGTGGCCGTGTGATCCTAAGCCTGTGATGAAATGTATATTTATACACTGCTTGTTATGCTAATAAGTGCAGGGAAGGAGCATCTCCGCCCCAAGTTGGGGGCAGGATCGTTACAATTTGGTCAGCATTGCTGACCATTGCCTTTATTTTCCACCGTGCGGTGGTTTTGTTGCTTGCAGGTGCTGCTGGACCAAGCGTTCAATAGCGGGCTAAAGCCCAAATTGCGAAGCCGGCCCTCGAAGGCCTAATTGGAGTGTTTACTGCTTTTACTCAGGTATGACCGGCCTACCTGTCGTGGTTTGTAAAACATGTAATATTGAAGTAAACCATTTTGTAAGGCCTTAAGGCTTGTACTCGTGTATGTACGACATTCTTATTTGGTGTATTAGTGGAAATTCGTGCTCTTTGTGCTAGTTTCTTTATTGCAACTTAAACTGCTTCCGCTAGAATGCTCTGCGTAGGACGTTATGATTGGTTGGATGGTTTCCATTGAGTAACCAATCGGTCTGTCTCTGGTATATGGCATCAGGCCCCGGTCGGACCTACTGCTATATGCTATGCGATGGATAGAGGGTGTTACAATTTGGTATCAGAGTACTGGTTTTGGTTGGGCTTAAAATGAATTGGTGGCCGAATTCTTTTTAAGGGGTGGTGAGCACACGTGTGTGCGTCATCGTTATAACAGTAAAAGATCCCATGAATGTCCACTTAGGAATGAAAATACACGTGTTTAAGGAACCTGCGTGCTCCTATAATTGCTGTTTGCAATTTTATTTGGTCGCTTAACGGTGTTTTGTACCACTATAGGTGACCAGAAGTGGTGCTGGGCCGTCGGAACGTCGAGTTCCTGAGGCTAGCAGTGCACCTAATGAAGCTCCAGCAACACCTCTATCGGCTGAGACCATACGATTGGTGGTCGAAGCAGTGTTGGCCATGATTAATGTGCAGCCTGCAAGGCAAACGTAACAGCCCGCTCCTGCGATGGAGCAGGTACCGCTGCAAGTGGCTGAGCCGAGGAGAGTGGAACACGTAGTATTGGAGCCGTTGGTGCCAAGGAGGGCAGCCGAGAGATAGCTCAAGCATGTCATGAGCTTTAATCCTCGGGTATTCTCGGGGTTGGAAACCCCATCTCAAGCTGAAGACTGGCTCTCCAGGGTGAAGAGAGTCATGACAGCAACGGAGACGGAGGAGTGGCAAATGACCACCATTGCTACGTTCCTTTTGGACGGTGAAGCGAGAATTTGGTGGGAAGGATTGGAGCTGCATCTATTGAGAGGTAGGAAACTTGTTGATGTCTCGATGGATGAGTTCTCGAGATTGTTCTTGGCTAGATACCTCCCTTCGGCACAAAGGATAGCGTTGGAGAACGAGTTCCTGAAGTTGGTACAAGGGGACAGTAGCGTGGATGAATATCGCCACGAGTTTACTCATTTGAGTGGATATGCTAGCTCCACCATAGCGGATGAGGAGCGCAAGACGAATCGATTCAATGAAGGGTGGAGAGATGTGTTGAGGTTACTACTCTCGGGGTCGATGACGCAGGGTTTCTTGACATTGGTAAACACGGCCAGGTCCTTGGAGAAGGACATGATGAATGTTCAAGCGAAGAAGAACGTGGGTGAGAAGAAATCTGGGTTCAAAGTGCCGACTACTTCAAAGTCTGGCTATCAAAGATTCTTCAAGAAGCTTAAGACTTCGGGTCCAACTGCTTCTGGTGCTTCTGGGGCGACTACGAGTCGGACCCCGGGCGCGTGTTTTACTTGTGAAAAGTCGTGGCACTTTGCCCGCGATTGTTGGAGCGGACGTCCCAAGTCCGAAAGGAAGCCGTGAGCTACTTACGAAGAGAAGGGCAAGGCGGTGGAGTCGAACGCGTCCCACTATGCTCCGGCCCAACCAAGGGTCTATAATCTTGGCCAACAGGAGGCCATCAAACAGGCGGATGTGGTGACAGGTACGGTTTAATTTATAGCAAGTCAATTTCTTTAAATACTTGTTATGCACATGTTACCTTACCACTACTTGTTTAGGATTTGTTTTGATTTGTGAAAATCCTGCAAGAGCACTCTTCGATACGGGAGTTTCACACTCCTTGTCCGAGGGGTTTATATCACGCATCGGAGTCCCTTCTTCGATGGCGAAGGATAAGTTGGATGTGTTTTTGCCCAATGGGTGTTCGATGCGCGCGGATAGAATCTGCGATGTTAAGATTCGTATTGGGAATCAGGAGTTCGATCTGCAAGCGTCGTTACTTCCGTTGGTGGAGTTCGATGTTATATTTAGCATGGACTGGCTCTCGGAGAAGCAGGCCTATATTTATTGCGGTCGCAAGGAAGTCAAGCTGGGAGAAAGTCGTGAGACGACTTTTACAGGCTTAAAGCGGTCGAGCAAGACGTTGATGTCTGCTCTTCAGGTGGTGAAGATGGTTCGTGCCGGTGCAGAACTGTTCTTTACACTAGTGGAGGTTGCAAAGCCAAAGCCTGCATTGGATTGTATTTCAGTGGTATCGGAATACCCTGATGTGTTCCCCGCAGATCTTCCTGGAGCCCCGCCTCATTGGGAAATAGATTTCACGATTGAGCTAGTGAGAGGTGCAAAGCCTATGTCACGATCTCCATATCGATTAGCGCCTAAGGAAATGGCGGAGTTGAAGGTTCAACTACAAGATTTGTTGGAGCAAGGGTATATGCGCCCAAGTTATTCGCCTTGGAGCGCGCCGGTGCTCTTTGTTAAGAAGAAGGACGAAAGCTTGAGGCTGTGTATTGATTATCGAGAGCTCAACAAGTTGACGGAGAAGAACAAGTACCCGATCCCCCAGATCGATGATCTTTTTGATCAGTTGGTCGGGTCGACGGTGTACTCAAAGCTGGATCTCAAGTCTGGATACTATCAGCTGCGAATAAGGGAGAGTGATATCCCGAAGACTGCGTTCAGTACGAGATACGGGCATTATGAGTTTACGGTCATGCCGTTTGGGCTGACTAATGCGTCGTCAATGCTCATGGATCTGATGAACAGGACCTTCAGGGAGTACTTGGACCATTTTGTGATCGTCTTCATCGACGATATTTTAGTATACTCGCAGAGTGAGGAAGATCACTTCAAGCATCTTCATTTGGTTTTGGAGACACTAAGGAGGAATCAGTTGTATGCCAAGTTCTCGAAGTCCGAGTTTTGGTTATCCTCAGTGGCGTTTCTCGGTCATATAGTGAGTGGAGAGGGTATTGCAGTGGATCCGGTGAAGATTGTTACGATACGGGAGTGGCCTGAGCTTTCTACGGTAGCGGAAGTCCGGAGCTTTCTGGGGCTTGCCGGCTATTATAGGCGCTTCGTAGAGAACTTCTCGCGGATAGAATTACCTCTCACAACTTTAACGAGGAAGGATCAGCAGTTCGTTTGGACGTCGGAGTGTGGGCGAGCTTTTGAAGAGTTGAAATGTCGGTTGACCACAGCGCCTGTGCTGAGTTCGCCATGTGGTACCGAAGGCTATGAGAATTATAGCGATGCTTCAGGCAGCGGTTTGGGTTGCGTGCTACTACAACACGGACGTGTTATAGCTTATGGCTTGAGACAGTTAAAAGTGCACGAGAGGAATTATCCGGTCCATTACTTGGAGTTAGCGGCCGTGATTTTTGCCATGAAGCTGTGGAGACACTATTTGTACGGTGTGAAGATTGATATCTACACCGATCACAAGAGCCTGAAGTATCTGATTGATCAGAAGGATCTGAATATGGGGCAACGTAGATGGATGGAGTTCCTGGGGGACTATACATTCAAGATCCACTACGTGTCTGGTAAAGGTAATGCAGTTGCGGACGCGTTGAGTAGCCGAGCCCCAGCTCAAGCCAATTGGCTACTAGTGCATGATGAGCGGTTGGTTCGGGAGTTGGAGGCGTTGGAGATTGTTTGTGTAGATAAGGAAGCAAGTGCTGAAGCAGTACTGAATTGGACTGAAGTCCAATATGACCTGGATGATCAGATTCAGCAAGCTTTGGATATGGATGTCCATATGAAGCAGTTCATGGTAGAGGCTCTGGATGGGTCAAATTCCCAATTCGTTGTGGCGGACGGATTGCTTTGGAAAGACGGTTGTCTGTGCGTCCCAAGTGTGGGAAATTTGCGGGTGGAATTGTTGTACGAGGCACACCATACCAAGTACTCGATTCACCCGGGGAGCACAAAGATGTACCGCGATGTAAAGAAACTGTTTTGGTGGCCGGGTTTGAAAAAGGATGTGGCGCTCTACGTAGCGAAGTGCCAAACTTGCGCCTTGGTGAAGGTGGAGTGTCAAAAGCCTGGAGGATTTCTTAAGTCCTTGCATATTCCGAAGTGGAAATTCGACGACATCTCTATGGACTTTGTGCACGGTTTGCCAAGGTCGCAAAAGGGGAACGACGCCATTTGGGTGGTCGTAGATCGGCTAACGAAGGTGTCGCATTTCATTCCGTATAGGAAGAATGATTTGGTGGAGAAGTTGGCAAAATTGTATGTGGATAACATTGTACGGCTTCACGGTGTGCCACGCAGCATCGTGAGTGACCGAGATGGGCGGTTCACGTCCAATGATTGTAGGCTTGTGCAGCAAATGTTGGGAACAAAGCTAAAATTCAGCACAGCCTTCCATCCGCAAACAGATGGGCAGACCGAGAGGGTCAATAGAACTATGGAAGACATGCTTCGTATATGTGTATTGGATTTTGGAAAGCAATGGGAAGACCATTTTTATTTGGTGGTGTTCGCGTACAACAATAGCTACCAAGCAAGTATTCAAATGGCGCCCTTCGAGGCCCTATATGCTAGAAAATGTCGCACGCCGTTGTCTTGGCTAGAAACGGGTCCGTCAAAGTTGTATAAGCGATTAGAAGTGGAGGATGCTACTTCGTTGGTGCGTACCATTCAGGAGAGGTTGCTTATCGCTCAGGACCAGCAAGCGAAGTACTATAATGCCAAGCACAGGAACATGGAGTTCGCTGTGGGCGACTATGTGTACTTAAAGATCAAGCCGTTCAAGGGTGTCTCGCGGGTGCGGCGATTGAAAAAGCTAAGCCCGAGGTACCTTGGGCCGTTTGAGGTTCTGGAGCGGGTTGGTGAAGCAGCCTATCGGTTGAAGCTTTCATTGGAGCTAAGTGGTTTACATGATGTATTCCATATTTCGGTGCTTCGGAAGGCGGTTCAAGAGCCTTCGCAAGTGATCGCGGTGGATCAAGTGCCGGTGGATAGTGGGTTGACGACAAAGGTCCAGCCCGTGCGGATTGAGGACTCGGAGGTCAAGCGCCTACGCAACAAAGAGATCAAGATGGTCAAGGTCCGATGGGACAATTGAGGCCGAGAGGAGCTCTCTTGGGAACGAGAGCAGACTATGCTTGACGAGTATCCAGAATTGTTCCTCTCAGGTAGAATTTAATTTTGGTACTTGTCTTTCCTTTATATAATTTCGTGGACGAAATTCTTTTAACAGGGGGAGAGTTGTAATGCCCCGAAACTCAAAAGAGCGACGAGGGATGTTTTGGGCCAGATTTGGAATCTGGCAGTAGGCACACGGCCTGGGACACGGGCGTGTCCCAGGGCATGTCAGGCTGGAGTCGTCGATTTGGTCGAGAGGTCGACGATTTTGGAGTCGACGATCGTCGAGCAGAGAACATGGCCTGAGATACGGGAGTGTCTCAGGGCGTGTCGAGCCCGTGTCGACGATCGGCTGGGGATGTCGACGAATTTCGCTCGACGAATTGTCGAGACGGGGCACACGACCTGAGATACGGGCGTGTCTCAGGGCGTGTCGAGCCCGTGTCGACGATCGGCCAGTGAAGTCGACGATTTTTGCTCGACAAAGTGTCGAGACAAGGCACGCGGCCTAGGACATGGGCGTGTCCAAGGCCGAGTCAGGCAGTCGACGAACTTCGCTCGATGAAGTGTCGAGACCGTGAATACGGCCTGGAGCCCAGGCGTGTTCGGGTGGACACGGGTTAGGACACGGGCGTGTTCAAGAACCCGTGTGAGTTTCGGGTTGTTTTCGGGCTGTGTCGATGGAGGCACACGGCCGACCACACGGCAGTGTCAGTTAGAACACGGGCGTGTCAGGTCGAACACGGGCGCGTTCGATGGCCGTGTGTTGTTCCAGGCGCGTCGATTTTGACGGCGAATGCGGGACACGACCCTTGACACGGGCGTGTGCCAGGCTGTGTTCGGTCCAGATTGTACATTTCAGGCCCGAATCAAGGTCGTTCGTTTCTTTAATTTGGGATCCAATGGCTGGGGGTTGTTAATGATGGGATATACAAGGGATTGGACCCTTGAAACCCTCAATTCACTTGAGAGGTTATCTTTCTAAAGTACAGAGAGAGAGGAGAGCCAAAGGAAGAAGAAGAAGCTAGATCCGGCCATTGGAGGAGCTTCGAAGCTCCAAATCGCGAGCCGACTTCGGATCTACGGAGGCAAAGAGATTGTGGTGCTTTTCATCCGCTTACATTTCAATGGCGCCAAAGAGGAACGCTAGGGTAATGATTCTCTTCTTGAGCTTGTGAAGCTCTTCTTCTTTGCATAGGAAGCCCGCTCTCGCGGGTTTGCGGTGAGTTGGAGGCGTTCCTATGGGTAGACATGAATAGTCCCCGTTGTGTAGAGTCCGTAAGCGAGAACGGACATAGGCATGATGTGTGAAGCTTACCCGGACATGTTGGTCTGGATCGGTGATGTTGCATTGCATAAATGCCGGAGAAGACTCCGTGCGATTGTTTGTTTTTTGAGTTTTCTACGTGGTAGATTGCAATAGGGAGCCTTGGGGATTAACCCAAAGGTGCACCCGGAAAACTGGGCGGATGCGTGATCTTACCAACTTGGTGGCCTGAGAGCCAACTTGAACATAACCGGGTTATGTGAACTGTGATGGAAGCGGGACTCGGGAGAATTTTGACCTGCGCATATGGTTTAAATTACCGTTGCGATGTGAGCACGGGTCAGATGGAACCGTACTCGTTCTATGTCGTTCGGGTTAAAGAGACCTAAAGTTACGTGGCACTTGCCGTTGGCATAGATGAGGGTCTTCGGCGGTCTATGGTTTTAATTATCATGACACATGCCGGGAAGACAAATTGCTCATTGTTTGGCCGTCCAAAGGGATGGTGGTGAGTCGGCAGACTTTGACTGTGATCACCGGGAATGTACCCTGAGAGCACGGGGTGTGTGTCCGTGTGAGCCTACGCCTGTGATGAAATGTATATTTATACACTGCTTGTTATGCTAATAAGTGCAGGGAAGGTGCATCGCCGCCCCGAGTTGGGGGCGGGATCGTTACAATTTGGTCAGCATTGCTGACCATGGCCTTTGTTTGCCACTGTGCGGTGGTTTTGTTGCTTGCAGGTGCTGCTGTACCAAGCGGTCAATAGCGGATAAAGCCCAAATTGCGAAGCCGGCCCTCGAAGGCCTAATTGGAGTGTTTACTGCTTTTACTCATGTATGACCGGCCTGCGTGCCGTGGTTTGTAAAACATGTAATATTGAAGTAAACCATTTTGTAAGGCCTTAAGGCTTGTACTCGTGTATGTACGACATTCTTATTTGGTGTATTAGTGGACATTCGTGCTCTTTGTGCTGGGTTCTTTATTGCAACTTAAACTGCTTCCGCTAGAATGCTCAGCGTAGGACGATATGATTGGTTGGATGGTTTCCATTGAGTAACCACTCGGTCTGTCTGTGGTATATGGCGTCGGGCCCCGGCCGGACCTACTACTATATGTTATGCGACTGATAGGGGGTGTTACATAGCGGGGGTCTCAGGTAGATGTGCACCAAGAACACAGCCCCGAACTGACCTTGTGTGACCCGAAAGGGGCCTCGGAAGAAAGCACAAGGACACAGCCCAACCGTTCACTTGGCACGGAAGTTGCCCTGGGACGTGAACACTGAGGACACAGCCCAACTGCCCAAAGTCTAACTATCAACTCCCGTCGGTGTGACGATCAGCGAGCCCGTAGACCTGCCACACTATCCTTAACCCAGGATTACGACACCGTGTGTCGACTCACACCGCATGCAAATTCCACATCACCGTGGCATGGAAGGGGCCTCAGAAGTAAGCACGAGGACACAGCCCAACCATCCACTTGGCACGGAAGGAGCCCCGGGACATGAACACCGAGGACCAAGCCCAACCATCCGTCTATACCTCATCTTAACACTAACCCAACTACTGACGGTCAACACCGCACTTACATCCTTCCACAATACTACCTGTAGGGATACTATGCTCTATGTATTGGACTACTAAATTTCATTCAAACCATCAAACATACTCATAGTCATAGTTTATCCTTCTATATGTCATTCCAAATGATTTCAACATAAAATAACATAATGCACATATATAATAGTCTAATAATTTCTAGCAAGTCATTTCGTTTAAGTAAGCTTGCTTCACAATTCAGTTATATAAAATTCAATTAGTAATCTTCATCATTCATAGCACTACGGTGGTTAACATAAAATAGTTCACCAAAATCTCGAGTTAGTTTGCAACATCGATTGCACCGAATCCAAATCCATATTATATGAAAACCCAAAACTTAAGTGCAGAATAAATCTGGACAACAAATTCAACCGGAGATTCTAGAAGGTACAAGAATCCAGTGAAGACGTGTAACCCCTTGATGGAAAGGTCTTTCCATGGGTTACAACTTTTATATTCAGCCCACAACCCAGATTTGAATCTATCCTATTCAAAATTGGATTCAAAGTGCGATGCGCACAGAACACAATTTCTGCATGCACGTTTCCCGGATGTCAAATTCGTTTAGACTTTCCCATGGCTGCAGTCTTCGCCTGAAGTCGTGCAACCATTTGTTGGAAAGATATTTTCAAGGGATTCAACTTTCTTGTTTAGTCGACAGTCCAGATCTGGCCATATCACACCTGAAAATGGCCAAGAAGCTCGCTGCGGGCAGAACACAGATTTTGCACGCATCTTAAAGAGGAATGAACAACATCGGTCCATCTCCCTCCTCAAGTTTGTCTTCCAAAATCACACAGAAATTCCTCCTCACTTATTCACCCTCATGAGGCCATGATTCTTCACGAAACCATCCACCGTATTCACATAGAATGTTGGAGAGGTTGAAGACACCACTAACCTTAGAGCACAAGCCCTAGAACGGCCTATTCCTAGAGAAATCACCACTTCGCTAGCCAAGACTCTTTTGAGTCGACATTTCACCTAGATATATACAGATCTAGCACCAAGGGAGAGGAGAGGAAGCTCACCTCATTTCCGGCGTTTCCACTATTTCCGGCCATGGATCGTGTAACTCTTCTCGGCGGCATCTTCTTCTTCACGGCGGCGACGGATCTTCTCCTCCAAGACTTGCTCCTATAGTTTTCCCTCTCTACAGAAGTTTCTCTTAGGAAAAATGGCTGGAATGAGGAGTGAAAACGGCTAGGGTTTCACAACCCTTATATATGAAAAGTGACATGGGTAGGGACACGCCCGTGTCCTTACCCGTGTCCTGCTTGGGTGAAGCATCAACGACGGTTTTAGTGTCGGTTCAATACTCGACACGGGTAGGGACACGCCCGTGTCCCAACCCGTGTCCACATGACACAGCCATGTTCCCTGGCCGTGTCCTTCTCTGGATACATTTCGACGAACTCAACTCGACGCAATGACACAAGGGTAGGGACACGCTCGTGTCTCTACACGTGTCATACATTTCATCTATCTCTACACACTTCGTCGATCTCGACATGCTCTGTCGAGTTCAACTCGACACACACACGGGTAAGGACACGCACGTATCGCTACCCATATCATACACTTCGTCGATCTCGACACACCTCATCGAGTTCAACTCGACAAACACTCACACGGGTAGGGACACGCCCGTGTCTATACCCGTGTCATACATTTTGTCAATCTCGACACACTTCGTCGATCTCGACAAGCTCCGTCGAGTTCAACTCGACACACACACATACGGGTAGGGACACGCCCATGTCTCTACCCGTGTCACTTCACACGGGTAGTGACACGCCCGTGTAACTACCCGTGTCCTTCTCTGGACATGCTCGAGTCATCGACTCGAGAGCTGGCCACTCCCACATGGTTAGTAACATGCCCATGTCTCTACCCGTGTCCTATTCTTGACTTATTTCTCCTCCTTTTCACATGTGCTACCGAGTTGTCAGCACTCCCCCTAAACCCAAGTCAGCTCTCCTGACTCAAAACACGCACGAGGGGCCTAGTGCGTTTCGGGACGTTACCAATCTTATAAACAAAATAAAATATTTCGTCCCCGAAATCAGGCTAGGGCTGTGGGGGTAAAAGAACAACATAACATAAAATATGCTTTTAAACAAAATTACCTCCAGCAAACAACTCCGGGTAGCATTTTTGCATCAAATCCACCGGCTCCCATGTATACTCCTCCTTCCCATGATTAGACCATAGCACCTTTACCAAAGGAACACTATTGTGGCACAATATTCCTGTCTCGTTGTCTACGATCTGCACTGGCTCCAGTCGCACAGACCTATCAGTCGCCACTGCATCATCAGTAGTGGGGATATATTGATCTATCCAACACACATAATCTCAACAAATCTTCCAGTGTTCTGATGGTCCTTTCAGATTTCTCGTCCGTCTGGGGATGAAATGCGGTCCTAAACGTAAGGCTCGAACCCAAATATGCGTGATCCACTTTCCACTCCTTGGAGGTAAAGCGACCATCACGGTCAGAAATGATCGTCTTAGGCACGCCATGGTACCGTACAAACTGCTCCACAAAAAGGCGTACCAAGACATCCACGTGAGCCTCTTTATTCATAGGGATGAAGCGGGCTACTTTCGTTAGACGATCCACGATCACCCACACTGAATCATTCCCTGAGCGTGAGTGAGGTAACCCATGGACAAAGTCCATAGAGATATCCTCGAACTTCCACTCGGGGATGGGCAACGACTGTAGCAAACCACCAGGGCTCTTGCATTCCGCCTTCACCCTTTGACAGGCTTCGCAATGTGTAACAAAATATCGGACATCTTTCTTCATTCCTGGCCAACACATGGTCTTCTGTAGGCCGGAGTACATCTAGGCAATACCCGGGTGCACTGAATACTGTGAGCAATGTGCCTCTCTCAAGATATCCTCCCGGGTTTTACCCCCCTTGGGAATGTAGAGACGGCCGCAGAGAGAAACGAGGCCGTCTTTTAGTGTATACTCATCAGTAGTCACATCTTCGATTGCCTTTATTGCCGGGGCCAGAGCCACATCCCTTCCTTGCTCCGCCCGTGAAAGAAAACTGTTGTCGACCTAAATCACCTAGAGGGGGTGAATAGGTGGTTTGTGCGTCTTTTGCGGAATAAATAAATAATTAGAGAACAACACAGAAATATCTACCAATATCACAGACGACACAAGATGTATAGTGGTTCCCCAACCTTGGGTACATCCACTTTCCCTCACCGATCTAGCAATCAACTAGACTCGACTACTCCACTATCTCGGATCAAAAACCGATCCTACCCTCGGAACAAAGTTCCTACAAACTCGATCCAACCAAGAGGATCTACACCTCGGAAGATAGCACTTCCTACAAACTCGGAGTGAAAAACTCCTACACTCGGAGAAGATTTCTCCTACAAGATTAATAAATAGTTTACAAGAATACAAACAGTAAATCACTCAGATCTGAAGAAAACGGCCAGGATCTTCTTCTTTTCAACTTTGTAGCACTTTCAGAAATTGGTGAAGAAGTTCTCGGCCTCGATCTGGATCTACTCGCTTTTACAGAAATCGAGAGAGAATATGATCAGTGAAGTCGATCTCGATCTGTAACTTTTCTTCAGAATAATCCTCTGAAAGTAGAAGCTTTGGCCGGAGAAGAAGGAGGCGGTGGCTTCCGTTTCGCGAAAGTCAGAGAGGAGGCGGCTGAAGAATATTTCTCGAAAAAGAAATTACAAGAAAGCTTTCAGAATACTTAGGGTTTGTCATTTTCTGATAAGACCTTATATAGGAGAGACTAACGGTCATAATCGGTCATAATGATGTACACGTGGACCAATCATGTCGCGTGATTTGAAAAATCCCGTCAGAAAAATGACTTAGAAAAATTTCGGAAAGATTTGGCCAACTACACGAGTAAGTCAATAACCACTCGAGTAGTTGAATAACTACTCGAGTATATGATGGGAAACATACTCGGGTATGTATAAAAAGACTACTCGAGTATATAGAGATCAACTACTCGAGTAGGCAGACAGAACTACTCGAGTATGTGAAAAGACCTACTCGAGTATATAGAGGATCTACTCGAGTACTGGAAGAGCTACTCGAGTATATTACATAACCTACTCGAGTACAAGAAGTACTACTCGAGTGGAATACTTGGAAGAATTTTGAAGAGGACTGCTGACAACTACTCGAGTAGTTGAACTAAACTACTCGAGAGGAAGTAATCTACTCGAGTAGGTGAAAGTTCTACTCGAGTAAAAGACTTAGAAAAATTCTGGAGTAGGGAAATAGCAAGGTACACGGGTGACACATGAACTACTCGAGTAGGTAAAATGAACTACTCGAGTATGTTCCTATCTACTCGAGTATGTGAGTATACTTACTCGAGTATATGAGTTAGAGAAATTTAGATGAGAAAACCTTATGGTACTCCGGTATAACGAGTAATCTACTCGAGTATATAAGCATGCTACTCGAGTATATGACTTGGTCTACTCGAGTAGGTGACTTAGCTACTCGAGTATATGACTATGTCTACTCGAGTACAAGATTCCTTTACTCGAGTAACTTATACCCAGACTACTCGAGTAGGTGAAAGCTCTACTCGAGTAAAACACTTAGAAATTTTCTGATGTTGGAAAAACTGATTCTTCTAGAGTAGCCAACTTCCAATGCCTTTCCCATAGTCCAATAGCTTGAATATGAAGTATATCCCAATAGAGAGACCACACATGAGTCAACACCTTGGAATATGCAATGAGGGATTAAATTGCACAGTTCCTGTGTTTGGTGACCCACTGTGGGCTGACATTGGCATACACTTCCCAGTGAAACTCCTGCAAACATATAGCTCAAACCAAGCATCAAATATAACTTAATTCATCTTAGTTCAGGGTGACTTCATCAAATCTGGGTTCATGTGGATGAAATACCCAACAATCTACCCCTATTTGTTGAAGTCAGAACCCTTTACACTAAGGTGAATTATGGACATAAAAGAAACTAAGAAAGAAAATATGAGCAGGTAAGCAAGGATAATGAAAAAGATAATTAGACAGTAATGAAGAATTGTATATATATGAGTATCCAAAAACATCAAGTCTACAATTTGCAATTTCAATTTCTCATCATCTTTTAGGTTTGGGCTTGGGAATGCTGCTTATCCATCTTCTCTTGTTGTCTCCTTAGGTAGCTGAAGGGCTTAGGAAAGTACTTAGGAGGCCTTGGAGGAGCAGCAGGGTTATTTCTCCCAAATTCTCTATCATGGATCTTCCTTTTCGGCATAGACTTCTCATATAACTCCCATTCTTGGGAACTGTAGTGCATGTTCCTATTCTCATTGTGATCGATGACCAGCCTGAGTGTGTCCAAGATAAGAGACTTTGAAGTTGGAGACCAGGCTTCAGCATGTTCAGGGGCCTTATAAGGAGTTGTCCTGCTGGCAGAGGGACCTTCGCCATATTTCCTTTTCTTCTTGTGGATTCTGATCTCTGGAGGGGCTTGAAGGAATATATCAGCAGGATCTTCTTCTTCCAAGCCTGGAACATAAGTGTCTGGAGGAGCAACTGAGTCTCCATGCCTGGGGGAGAAGGTAGGTTGTTGAGGAACAACAAGAGCAGAGACATCTGTGGCTAGAGGATTGAGATGATGGGGAATGATGTTTGGGTCAACTGCAAGATCTGGCAAGATCTGATTGTTCATCCAGACAGCAGTGTCATAGGTGTGAAATTTGACACTCTGTATCTGGGCAAGCACATCATCATGAATGGTCTTCACATGAGCTTCCCATATATCTGTCTTTTGAGCAGTAGATTTTTCTACCTGTTCTTTGAGTTCTTTTATCAAACCCTCCCCCTTTCTGATTTCAACAGATACTATCTCTATGGTGTCATCTTTGAAAGTGCCAACTTCTTCACATATCTTCATCTTGTTGGCTTCAGTCCTCTTGTCTAGTTCTATCTGATTGTTTGCCAAGGTTACACCTTGTTCCATGACATTGCCAATACTAGTGATAGTATGGTCAAGAGCTTTACCACCAAGTTGGAACTGGTACTTTAGATTGTTAGTGTTATGCTGAATTTCAGTAAAACCTCTACTCATCTCAGTCTCAAGAGCAGTGACCTTGTCAGTGACCACCTTTAGAGAGGTGTCAAAATGATGTCTTTGTTCTTGAAGAAGAATGGCAATACTTTGCAGCAGATATGAGGAGGAGGAAACAGTAGCAGCAGCAGTAGAGGGAGCAGTAGTAGGGATAGGAGGAGTTACCCAAGGAGTTATTTCTTCAACAAGCACTGAGCTGAGAGCTCTGGTTGTAGGAATGACAACATCCAATTCTTCTGTATCATGGGGGATGGAGAAATCGAGGTTTTTGAGAGGGGCCTCACCTGGCTTAGGAGAAGGCTCATCAGAAATAAAAATGGTGTCTGGCTTATCTGCTGGAGGAGGAGGAGAAGGTGTTGGAGTTCTGGCTGGAGAATGGGCAGGAGACTGTGCTGGTGACAAGTCCTTGTGATGTTCAGTGGTTGGAGCTGGAGGAGATAGAGGAGGAGGGGAAAGCACATCTTCAGTAAGCTCTGCAATCATGGCATCTATGGCAGTAGCTGTGGACAGAAGAGTGTCTTGAGGTACTTGATCTGAAGAAGTGGCTGGACTCTGGGGAGTATGAGGTAGGGATGGAATTTCTGGCTGAGGAGAGGGTTGCCTGACTGGGCTAGAAGGAGCAGGCTCCCCCTCACTTGGTGCACCAGAGGAGCTGGCCACATGATGAGGAGGGGGAGATCGAGTCCTGTCCTCTACAGCTGGAACCTCTAAAAGCTTGGCAGATTGGGCAGAATTCTTTAGCTTGAGATCCCATCTCTGAATTGAAAAGATGGAGACCTTCTTCATGTGGTGAAGTGGAGTCCATTTTGAGAAGTTAAATACTTCAGGATTTGTTTCATGAAGGAGCAGAGATATAATTCTTGCGTAGTTGGGGGATTTCATGATGTCCTTTATCTTGTCAAAAATCAGCATACCAAATTGGTATTTCTTGCGGCAGACAATGGCTTGCATTATATCGAAGAAGTATGAGGGAATGTCTCGGATGGAGTGAGTCTTGCACAGTAAAATTTTTCCAATAAAATCAACCAAGAATTTGCCTTCTGCATTCATATCTGACCTTTTGAAGTATTGAGCATCAGTGGAAAAACAATAGAAAAGGGCTGTCCTGTCGGAATCCTCAGCAACTAGGTGATCTTCTTCATCAATAGTCGGTAAACGGAGAAGTTGAGAGACAGAGGTCTTGGTGAACTTTAGTTTCAATCCCTTTACTGTAGATTTGAGGACTTTGCCATTCCGTCGAACCTTGAGATTTGTGAAGAATTCTACAACTTCGGGGAAGAGAACACGACAGGGTTCTTGGAGGATGAAGGAGAGGCCAGCGGTGTCGAGGAGGATGAGGAGGTTGTGGAAATCGTCGAAAAGCTCTGCAATACTGTCGGTGACGAGTTCGGAGCCGACGTCGATCTTGTGAGAAGTCGCCATGGATGCGAATGACTGGAGGAGTTGAGAGAGACGGCTTTACAACAGTGGCGGAGGCGAGTCGGCAGGGTAGGCGAAGAGACAGGGGGGTACTCGAGAGATGGAAATGATGTCGAGTAGGTTTGATGTTTCGGAATTTCATATATATATAACTCTTAAATTTCCGCTAATTAAGTTAAAGAAAGAGGCGACATATAGCCTTGGGTGGCGAATAGAACAATTTCAACAAAACTGGGAATCAGGACACGAGAGAGAGATAGGCTACTCGAGTAGATAAAGGAGCTACTCGAGTAGGTCGACTGGAGTTACTCGAGTATGTGAGAAAACTACTCGAGTAGATAAGGACTTACTCGAGTAGGTGAGAGACTTACTCGAGTAGGTATTAACTTACTCGAGTGGGCGAGAAACTTACTCGAGTAGGTCTTTAGATACTCGAGTAGGTCAGTACACATACTCGAGTAGGTTCATTCATATACTCGAGTAGGTCTTTAGATACTCGAGTATGTCTCATTCTTCTCGAGTTGAATTTTGAAAAAGTTGAGAAAGAGTAGATTTTGACTAACCCTTTGCAATTACTGGCTTCTAGTCATTCAGCCTTCTTTAGTCCTCTTTGTTGATCATCCCACACTCTGTCTTGAAGAACGAGAACTTGGTCTCTTCCAGCGGCTTTGTGAAGATATCTGCAACTTGCCTATCTGTAGGCACATATTGGAGATCTATGTCTCCATGCTCCACATGTTCCCGGATGAAGTGGTACCTTAGCTCGATATGCTTTGTCCGGTTGTGGGAGACTGGATTGTTGGCTATTGCAATTGCGCTGGAGGAGTCACAGTACAAGGGAATATCCTTGAACTGCATGTTGTAGTCCTCGAACTGATTCTTTATCCATAGAAACTGTGTGCAACAGCTGCCTGCAGAGATATACTCTGACTCGGCCGTTGAGATTGCGACACAGTTCTGCCTCTTGCTACTCCAGGAAATTAGCTTTCTTCCGAAGAATTGGCAAGTCCCTGAGGTGCTTTTCCGGTCGTCTTTGCTACCTGCAAAATTTGCATCTGAAAATCCTATTAGTTCGCTGTCATTACTTCTTGGGTACCATAAGCCAAGATTTGGTGTGCCTTTAAGGTATCTCAGGATCCGCTTTGCAGCAGCGTAATGAGATTCCTTAGAGTTCACCTGAAATCTAGCACAGACACCTGTTGAGAACATTATGTCAGGCCTACTGGCAGTAAGGTAGAGCAAGGATCCAATTATGCTTCTGTACTTGGTTTCATCAAAAGGTTTCCCTTTTTCATCCTTGTCCAGAGACATAGTTGAGCCCATTGGAGTCCTCATAGAGGTTGCGTTCTCCATTCCGAATTTCTTAATTAGCTCTTTGGTGAATTTGGTCTGTGAGATGAAAATTCCATCTTCAGATTGTTTCACTTGAATCCCTAAGAAATACTTCAGCTCGTCCATACTGCTCATTTCAAACTTCCCTTGCATAAGTTTTGAGAACTTTTTGCAGAGGTTGTTATCTGTAGAGCCAAAGATAATGTCGTCGACATAGATTTGCACTAGCAAAATCTTCCCTTTATTTCCCTAAGAAATAATGTCTTGTCTATCTTTCCCCTTGTGAACTTGTTCTCAAGTAAAAAGGTAGACAGCGTTTCATACCAAGCTCGAGGAGCTTGTTTCAGACCATATAGGGCCTTGTGCAGAAAATAGACATGATCGGGAAAGTTAGGATCAACGAAACCTGGAGGTTGTTCCACATACACTTCCTCCTTTAAGTTACCATTCAGGAAGGCCGACTTCACGTCCATCTGATAGACTGTGAAGCCTTTGAAGGCAGCATATGCTAGGAACAACCTTATTGTATCCAGCCTGGCCACTGGAGCATATGTCTGGTCGAAGTCGATTCCTTCTTCTTGACGATAGCCTTTAGCGACGAGTCTGGCCTTGTTCTTTATGATAGTCCCGTCTTCATCCATCTTGTTCCTGTAGACCCATTTTGTTCCAATGATGTTCTTTCCCTTGGGTCTTGGAACCAGCATCCACACATTGCAGTGCTTGAACTGATTTAGCTCTTCTTCCATTGTCATTATCCATGATGCGTCTGAGTTTGCTTCCTCAAATTTCTTTGGTTCAACCTGTGAGAGAAAACTCAAATGAAGATTCTCATTAGTTGTACCTCTCCGAGTTCTGACCCCATCCCGGGGATCTCCTATGATCTGGTCCATGGGGTGATCTTTCAGATGTCTTAGCTCTACAGTCCTTGCATCTGGATTATCTTCAAGCACTGGAGTGATTTCTTCATCCTGGATGACTTCTTCATTTTGATCATCAGCCTCTCCAATAGGAGTGCGAGTGGTGATCTTAATGAACTTCTCGCCTTTATCTTCGGACGGATCATGCAAGCTAGTTTCTTTCAGCTTGTCACCTGCAACTTCAGTGAGCACACTAGACGGATTGCTTTGCAGCAAGCTCGTCTCATCAAATACAACATGTATCTATTCTTCCACCACCAGGGTTTTTCTATTAAAAATCATGTATGCCTTACTATGGCTACTATATCCTACAAAAATACCTTCAAAGCTCATTTCGCTGAACTTGGTGGTATGATACTTGCCATTGTTAAGTACGAAGCATTTGCAGCCAAAGATTCTAAAGTAAGAGACTGTTTGTTTTCTGCCTTTCAGAAGTTCGTAAGGTGTCTTATTGTGGTCTTTGTTTATGAGTGCTCGATTTTGCACGTGGCATGCAGTGTTGACGGCCTCAGCCCAGAAGTACTCCGGTAGTGAAGCATCACTCAACATGGTCCTGCAGGCCTCTATGAGTGTTATGTTCCTTCTCTCAGCCACTCCATTTTGTTGTGGAGTACGAGGAGAGGAAAACTCATGAAAGATACCTAAGCTTTCACAGAATTCTGTCATGGCCCCAGATTTGAACTCTGTTCTGTTGTCACTTCTGATTTTGACTATGGAGCAGTTGTATTCATTTTGGACTTGCCTGACAAAATTGGTAAAGATATCGAAGGTATCTGACTTGTGTTTCAGAAAGAACACCGACACAAAGTGCGAGTAGTCATCAACAATTACCAATGTATATTCCTTGCCTCCCAAACTTCTAATCTGCAGTGGACCAAACAAGTCCATGTGCAATAGATGGAGACATCTGTTAGAGTCTTTGACAACAGTGCTTTTAAAGGTAGCCCTTGTTTGCTTGCCTTTTACGCATTCATGACAAGGTCTGTCTTTGACGCATTTGACATTTGGGGCATCACGTACCAAGTTCATTGAAAATAGTTTATTAATTGTTTTGAAATTAATATGTGCTAGTCCCTTGTGCCATTGGTCACCAAGAGACGCACTATCTTTTGCCAAGAGACACACTGGTGTGGAGGAATCTATACAGATGAAATTTAAACAGAAAATGTTCCTGCTTCGAGTGCCGGATAGAATCGTTTCCATATTTTCAACGGATTTTATCAAGCACTTATCAGCATGGAACTCAACTATGTATCCTTTATCGCAGAGTTGGCTTATGCTAATGAGATTGTGTTCCAATCCTTCAACATAGGCCACATCCGAGAAGGATACATTGTCGTTAGTAATCATACCATAGCCTCTAGTAATTCCACGGTGTAAACCTCCAAAGATGACCGTTGGTCCGTTCACGACTGGAGTAAAGTTCTGAATGAGGCTTCTCGTCCCGGTCATATGCCGAGAGCATCCGCTGTCCAAGTACCAGATAGGCATTTTGTTGGCCTTTGGACATCCCTGCAATCACAATCAATTCGCCTTAGGAACCAAAACACGTTTGGGTCCTTGGTATCGGGTTAGAATGCTCCCCCTACGAGTGTTGGCATTATGAGCGGTCCTTCTCATATTGCTGACATGAGGGGTTGCAGTGTTTCTGGAATTGAACCAGCAATCTATGGCGAAGTGACCAACCTTGCCACAGCACCAACAGTCAAATCTGTTGTACCTTTTCCTCAAGATCTCTTGCTTGACCTTTTGGAACTTTGGTCTAGCAGGGGTAGCATTCTTGGAGGAAGATGCCTCATGATGATGGCAATCACATGGCTTCTTCTCCTTTATGGCCTTCTCTACAACAGGCTTTGTCTTTGGTGCGTTCTTGAAGTTATGCCCATGATTGAAAGGGTCATAGCTCTGAAGAACAACTTCTTCATAAGGTGCCTTAAAGATACTTTCGCCAAAGTTTCGGTGTCGAGCCCGTCCATGATAGCGGGACTTTGGCTCTACATAAGTAGGCCTAGCAAAGTGCCCGTATGATGAGTCAAAATCAAACTCATTTGTTGGAAAGATGACCTTTCTAAATGTGGTTTGATTTTGAGGGGCTTTTCCCATTTCTTCGGCTGAGGCCTTTTTGGCGGCCCTATTTTTCCGTTGATTCTTGTTTCTCCTAGATGATTTACTAGGAGCTTCTTCATGGCCTAGTCCAGCTCCCTTGGCCTTTGCTGAGAATTCGGCAACGAATGGAAGAACCGTCTTGGGCTTAGAGAAACTCTCAACAAGTTTCCTTTCAGCCGAAAGTTCGGCTTCCAAACCTTTGATGATCTTCTCCTTCAGGTCAAGGTGCTCAAGAGCCTTGTTATATTCTTCAATAGTATTATTGAAGTTTTCCTCGAGGGAGTCAGTCTTTGCGACTTTCTCTCTCAAGTTGCTCTCTTCGGATTTTAGAGATTTGATCTCTTTAGCCTGAGTCTTCACGACTCGACGACATTTGTCGTAAGCCATGATTAACTCCTTATACTGGGCCATCAATTCTGACTCATCGTCAGAGGAGCTACTCTCGCAATCATGTTCAGAGACTTCAGACTCTGAGAGAGGGGTGTGAGAGTTTACCTTCCCAGTGAACTGGGGCTCTTGTTCATCATCTGTTTGAGCCATTAGCCCAAAGTAAGCTTCTTCTTCTTCGCTTGACTCTGAGGAGTCAGAGTCGCTAAGAGTCTTGCTCCTTTTGGCTATGAGGCTCTTCTCTTTCCTCTTCCTGTTGTGTGAGGATTTCTTGTCTTCCCTTCTGCCACCCTCCTTCTTCTTGTGAGGGCAGTCAGCAATGATGTGACCTGGCTTATTGCAACAGTAGCAAATGATGTCAGATGAAACGTATTTGTTCTGTTTAGTGTTATACCTATCGTGGCTGCTTGAGACCTTTCTTTGTCGATCGTCATCGCACCGTGATCTTCTGTGTGAGGCATCCTTGCCTTTCCATTGTATCTTTTTATTAAGAAACTTCTTGAATTGCCTTGAGAGCAAGGAGAACTCTCCTTCAGATAGTTCAGAGCCTGAGGTGTTGGGCTCTGATGTTTCTTCTTCTTCATCAACTTCTGGAGCTGGAGCGGGGGAGGCAGCCTTAGTCTTTCTGGAGGTGTCTGCCTTCAGAGCGACAGATTTCTCCTTTAGAGCAGACCTACACTTCTCTTCTTCAGCTTTTCTTGTATTGATTTGGAGTTCATAGGACATAAGCTTTCCAAAGAGATTTTGCGGGTCTGGTTTAGCTAGCTTCCCGAACTCCCTGATGGCACATACCTTGTTATCCCATTCCTTGGTTAGGGATCTCAAGAATTTGTCGTTCAGTTCTCCGTTTGTGAAGACACGACCATACACCCTTAGGCCATTTACAATCTTCAAGAAGTTCTCAAAGGTGTCGGCAATTGTTTCCTTGTTCCCTTGTCGGAACGCTTCATATTTTTGATTGAGAAGGGATCTCCGATCATCCCTTACTTCTTCAGTCCCTTCCATCAAAGTGACTAAGGTGTGCCACATCTCCTTAGCTGATTGATAGTGAATCAAATTCTGCAGCATCGAGTCATCGACTGCACTTACTATTATGTTTTTAGCTTTCTTGTCGAGAGAGACAAGTGCAATCTCGTCTTTGTCGAGATCCATTAGCTTTTTGGGAACTTTCTTGGTAGGTTCGATAGTGGACATAGTCATGGGAACGTAAGGACCTTCTTCAACGATCATGAAGATCCTTGGATCCACAACTTCCATGAAAAATTTTATCCTATCTTTCCACATGGGAAAGTTGTTTTTGTTGCACAGTGGAAGCTTGGCAAAATCTTTGCCCTTGTCCATTTTATGGTAAAATCTATCAGACAACAGATCTGGATCTGATCAAGGCGTTAACCTTTTAACGATCAACCTCACTTTGATACCAATTGAAAGAAAATTGTTGTCGACCTAAATCACCTAGAGGGGGGTGAATAGGTGGTTTGTGCGTCTTTTGTGGAATAAAAAAATAATTATAGCACAGCACAGAAATATCTACAAATATCACAGACGACACAAGATGTATAGTGGTTCCCCAACCTTGGGTACATCCACTTTCCCTCACTGATCTAGCAATAAACTAGACGCGGCTACTCCACTATCTCGGATCAAAAACCGATCCTACCCTCGGAACAAAGTTCCTACAAACTCAATCCAACCAAGTGGATCTACACCTCGGAAGATAGCACTTCATACAAACTCGGAGTGAAAAACTCCTACACTCGGAGAAGATTTCTCCTACAAGATTAATAAAGAGTTTACAAGAATACAAACAGTAAATCACTCAGATCTGAAGGAAACGGCCAGGATCTTCTTCTTTTCAACTTTGTAGCACTTTCAGAAATCGGTGAAGAAGTTCTCGGCCTCGATCTGGATCTAGTCGCTTTTACAGAAATCGAGAGAGAATATGATCAGTGAAGTCGATCTCGATCTGTAACTTTTCTTCAGAATAATCCTCTGAAAGTAGAAGCTTTGGCCGGAGAAGAAGGCGGCGGCGGCTTCCGTTTCGCGAAAGTCAGAGAGGAGGCGGCTGAAGAATATTTCTCGAAAAAGAAATTACAAGAAAGCTTTGAGAATACTTAGGGTTTGTCATTTTCTGATAAGACCTTATTTAGGAGAGACTAACGGTCATAATCGGTCATAATGATGTATACGTGGACCAATCATGTCGCGTGATTTGAAAAATCCCGTCAGAAAAATGACTTAGAAAAATTTCGGAAAGATTTGGCCAACTACACGAGTAAGTCAATAACCACTCGAGTAGTTGAATAACTACTCGAGTATATGATGGGAAACATACTCGGGTATGTATAAAAAGACTACTCGAGTATATAGAGATCAACTACTCGAGTAGGCAGGCAAAACTACTCGAGTATGTGAAGAGACCTACTCGAGTATATAGAGGATCTACTCGAGTACTGGAAGAGCTACTCGAGTATATTACATAACCTACTCGAGTACAAGAAGTACTACTCGAGTGGAATATTTGGAAGAATTCTGAAGAGGACTGCTGGAAACTACTCGAGTAGTTGAACTAAACTACTCGAGAGGAAGTAATCTACTCGAGTAGGTGAAAGTTCTACTCGAGTAAAAGACTTAGAAAAATTCTGGAGTAGGGAAATAGCAAGGTACACGGGTGACACATGAACTACTCGAGTAGGTAAAATGAACTACTCGAGTATGTTCCTATCTACTCGAGTATGTGAGTATACTTACTCGAGTATATGAGTTAGAGAAATTTAGATGAGAAAACCTTATGGTACTCGGGTATAACGAGTAATCTACTCGAGTATATAAGCATGCTACTCGAGTATATGACTTGGTCTACTCGAGTAGGTGACTTAGATACTCGAGTATATGACTATGTCTACTCGAGTACATGATTCCTTTACTCGAGTAACTTATACCCAGACTACTCGAGTAGGTGAAAGCTCTACTCGAGTAAAACACTTAGAAATTTTCTGATGTTGGAAAAACTGATTCTTCTAGAGTAGACAACTTTCAATGCCTTTCCCATAGTCCAATAGCTTGAATATGAAGTGTATCCCAATAGAGAGACCACACATGAGTCAACACCTTGGAATATACAATGAGGGATTACATTGCACAGTTCCTGTGTTTGGTGACCCACTGTGGGCTGACATTGGCCTACACTTCCCAGTGAAACTCCTGCAAACATATAGCTCAAACCAAGCATCAAATACAACTTAATTCATCATAGTTCCAAAGGTGACTTCATCAAATCTGGGTTCATGTGGATGAAATACCCAACAGCCCGGATTCGGTCCCGGATATCACAAACTATGCACATGGTTGCCAATACTAAGTATATTCTGCCGAAGGAGCCTTATATACCAAAGTAATATCCATCTCTTCAATCATACGAGCCAACTCCATACTCAACAACCGAGACTCTAGGCTCAAGTCTGGTACCTTTCTAGTCAATGCATCAGCTACCGAGTTCGCCTTTCTAGCGTGGTAGTTCATGGTGAACTCATAGTCACATAGAAATTCTAACCATCGCCGTTGTCTCAAGTTCAACTCCTTCTGAGTATGAACGTACTTCAAGTTTTTATGGTCTGAAAAGATCTCGCAGTGGACGCCGTATAGATAGTGCCTCCAAACCTTCAAGGCGAACACCACTGCTCCCAATTCCAAATCATGAATCGGGTAATTGATTTCATGCTTCTTTAACTTTCTTGAAGCATAGACAATCACGTGTCCATGCTGCATCAACACCGCACCCATCCATTGATATGACGCGTCAGTGTAGAGTTGAAATCCTTCCTTCCAAGACGGAAGTGCTAGGATGGGGGCAGAGGTAAGTCTATCCTTCAACTCCTGGAACGATGCTTCACATTGGGATGTCCACTGAAATGGCTCACCTTTCTTCGTCAACGAAGTAAGAGGAAGGGCAATCTTTGAGAATCCCTTAACGAACTTGCAGTAATACCCAGCGAGTCCAAGGAAGCTCCGTACATCGTCCACCGACTTCAAGGGTGACCACTCCTTCATGGAACACACCTTGGCCGGCTCCACCACTAGTCCTGCTCCACTGATCACATGCCCCAAGAAAGCAACCTCCTTAAGCCAGAATTCGCACTTGCTGAACTTAGCGAACAAGACGTGCTCTTTTAATTTCTTCAATACCAAGGTCAAGTGCTCGATATGCTCCTCCTCCGTCTTTGAGGAGACCAGGATGTCGTCGATGAAAACAATGACAAAGATATCCAAGTAAGGTTGAAACACCTTTTTCATCAGGCTCATGAAAGTCGAGGGGCATTTGTGAGCCCAAATGGAATCACCGTGAACTCGTAAAGTCCATATCTTGAACTAAAGACCGTTTTCTGGATGTCCTCCTCTTGTATCCTCAACTGATAATATCCCGAGCGCAAGTCCAGCTTAGAAAACCAATGCGCTCCCACTAGTTTATCAAACAACTCGTCGATCCAAGGTAGCGGATAAGTGTTCCACACCGTCAACGGATTGAGTTCCCGATAGTCTATGAACAAATGCAGGGTTCCATCCTTGTTCTTCACGAACAATACAGGGGCTCCCCAGGGTGACTAACTGGGGTGAACGAACCATGACTCCACCAGTTATTGCAGTTGAACTCTAAAATCCGCGAGTTCCTTCGGGGATATTCGGTAAGGGGCCTTGGATACAGGCTTGGCAGCAGGTACTAGATTAATCTGGAAGTCAACCTCTCTGTGCGGGGGTAATCTTAGCAGTTTCTCAGGAAATACCTCGGAGAATTCCCGCACTACCCGTTCGTCTTTTATATCCAATGCTATCTCCTTCAACTCGAAACAGATCATGAAGACTTCATCCCCCTTCATATGGGCTTTTACAACCTGAACGGAAGTCAACGACATGCGAGGTGCGAAGCTAATACCTTGGAAGATGACGTCAGAGTCCCCATGTCCCAAATAGATCCGCTTCACCGCGCAGTCGATCCTTGCGAAATGTCAGTCCAACCACGCCATGTCCAGAATGATGTCAAACTCCGGGATTCTCAAGACTATGGCAGGCGTATCAAAGGCCTTTCCCTCAATAAGTATCTCGAATTCGCACTTGGCGGTTGCGATCATCTCAGAACCGTCCGGGAGGCATACTCGTCGAGCTATACTAGTAAAGTATTGTACACCTTCCATGTCTTTAATGAAGTCCTCAGACACAAAGAGTGTGAGGCATCGGTATCGAACATCGTATAGGCCGTCTTCCCGCCGACTACCACGGTGCCGAAGTACCAATAACCAAAACTCAACAGTAGGTGTCTAGTATGTTTTAAGCAAGTTAAGTTAAACAGATAAAATGTGAAAGCTAACTTCAACATACCTGCAATAACATCATGGAGATTCCGTTCTAGCGCCATGTCCAGAGCGTATACTTTATCCCGTGAAGGACCGGGGTTTCCTCCTCACGGTCCTCGTCCTCGACCACGCATATAACCTCGCCCCCGCGGAGCTACCAGAGGGAGAGCAGGAGGGACATTCCCAAACAACCGCGGGAAGAAATGTCGAATAAGGCCCAGCTGGTTGCATTCAAAACACACCAGCCCACGACGCCCCTCAGGTTGCTAAAATTGTTGAGGCTGAGGCGGTGGAGGCAACGCAGGAGGCTGCGGAACTGGATGCTCCGCACTAAAATCTCGGTGGAAATGTCCTCCACCTCTTTGATGTCCTCTTACTCCTCTAAAGTCCCTCCTTCTTCTGTTACTTGGGCCGACTTCCTTCACGCCCTCCGCAGGTCTCTTACCACTACTCAAGTGATCCGCCTCCAATCTCTTCGCCATGTCGATATTCTCCGCCAAGCTAGCATCCGCTATAAACAAAAGGGCCTGCCTTAGGGGATCTCGCAACCCCTTAAAGAAACACTTGGCGTATCCTCTATCATCCAAATCATAAGAAGCCGCGAACCTCGCGAGGTGCTGAAATTCTAGCTGATATTCCGTAACTGATTTTGATCCTTGCTTCAGCAGAAGAAACATCTCTTCGAGTTCATTTCGAGCAGATGTGGGAATGAAGTGCTCCAAGAAGACATCCGAGAACTCGCTCCAACTTATCTCTGAATAAACCCGGCCTTGGAAGGTGGAGCCCATGAGGGAATTCCACCACCTCTTAGCATATAGTTCCAAGACGGACACCGCTAACGTCACAGCCATGTTGGTTGGGCAACGGATCCTTGCCAATAACTCCTGCACCGTGTCAAGCCATTCCTACATGCGTACGGCCGACTCTATCTCGAGGTAGGTGGGAGGGGAGAGGGCCCAAAAGGTGCTCAACCAGTTAGAGCCCGGAGCCTGTTGTTGCACAGGAGGCTGCTGCGCCCTAAAGGCATCCAGGATGGCGGTGAGCGTCTGCCCCAACTCGGATTGTTGGAACTGAGTGGGTATGGAAGAGGCAGGAGTGCCCCCCATCGGCTCAGCGTACACTAGAATCTACACGTAAAACACAAACGTATGGTCATGTTGGATAATCTTAAGGTCAAAGTTGGACAAACATAGTATGAATTACATATGGGCACACCACTGCT
This sequence comes from Platanthera guangdongensis, assembly GCA_039583875.1. NCBI lineage: Eukaryota > Viridiplantae > Streptophyta > Magnoliopsida > Asparagales > Orchidaceae > Platanthera > Platanthera guangdongensis. The sequence continues at coordinate 140,307,802 of CM077151.1, forward strand.
TCCGCTAAGTCAGTTTGTCCCCAAACTGACTAATCGAACGGGGGTGGTACCATTGTTGAATGACTTCTTTAGTTAAGGATCGTGCTAAACTGATAACCCACAGGTTGGAGGATCAAAACCTCCCTCTGATACCATTTGTAATAACCGCCCCCCTTTCGGATCCCAAAACATGGCACGAAGGTTGTCCTATGCCCAAAACAGCCGCCTTGCGGTAGCATTATCACACGGGCAAACCTGTACCACAAGACGCCTATTCCTCTGGCTACAACCAATATCAATATATATATGCCAACCCAACCAAATATAATAAGAGAGAAGTCAAATCCACACCAAGTATAAGAGGGCAAAGTACATCAAAATAGAGAAGCTAAAACATGCTTCTATAATATCAGAGTACAGCTAATAATTGCCCAAAAGGGCTATATTAGAGTCACTCAACACTCACATCAGTAACAGACGGTAGTGATGGTACCGTCCCTTCAGGCCCTGTTATCCTTGCTTGGCTGTCCTGCTGCAAAGTCTACGACTGCTCTACCTACGGGGAGACCTGCTAAAAAGGAAGATGTAGCAACCGTTAGTCAAAAAGACTAAGTGGCTTCACATCCGCTCCCCCGGAGACTCCTCGGCACCGGGCAGAGAAAAGAGCAAGAGTACAATGTATAATAAATGGTATATGCGGGTACAAGCAGGTGGTAATGGTACTATAAGATTAACAACAATTTATCTAGCAGTTCTACAAAGTTATATCAAACATCAAGAGCAAGTAACTACAGCAGGAAAGTAACTTAACTTATAAGGATGCCCACACAAGCTTATATGTTAAGAATCGGTTTACATAAAGTAACTCATCGTATAGGAGTGCCCATACACACTTATACGATGAGGATCTTATTGTGCAATGTTATGAAATGGTATGTATGTTATGCAATGACTCACCCATGATCACACCCATGCAACCGCTATGTCGACACAGACTATAGTTCCCACTTTTCGAGTAGGTAGCTAACCTCTCAGGCATCAACCGTCGTGGCCAGGCGGAGACAGTAGAGTGGGCATCTCTACTACTTGGCGGGCATCCACACTGCTTCACATCGGCCTCTGTACGCCTCAACGCTAAGAACACAACAGTAGAGCCCATGCATACTATGGCCCAGCGGGGGTCTCGGGTAGATGTGCACTGAGAACACAGTGTTGGGTACATTGGTCAAATGTACCTGATTTGAAGAAGCCTCACCCAACTCAATGATATACATCATAATGTATTTGATGTATGTTTGAGTTATTTGTGCAGGTTAAGAAATCACTGGACTGAAGCAAAAAGTTTCTAAGTCCATGTGTCGACACCCAGAGGGAAAGTGTCGACACTCAAGAAGACTTGTGTCGACACCCAGACAAGCAGTGTCGACACTTGGAGTTATTGTGTCGACACCTGGGAAGCAGAGTCGACACCAGACAGAAAGTGTCGACACTTGGAGCTGTGTCGACACTCAGTGAAGAAAAGTGCAAACAGAAAGTGTCGACACAAGGAGCTGTGTCGACACTCAGTGAAGCTGTGTCTACACTAGAAAGTGTCGACACTTGGAGCTGTGTCGACACTCAGCAAAAGTCTGCAGAGTCCAAGTACAAGTGTCGACACTCAACACTATTTGTCGACACTAAGCAGAAGAGTCAGCACTTGAAGGTGTGTCGACACTCAACACAATGTGTCGACACTCAACAGAAGAGTCAACATTTGAAGTATGTGTCGACACCCAGAACAATGTGTCGACACACAGCTGAAGACTCAACACTAGAAGAAAGTGTCGACACATGGAGCTGTGTCGACACTTAGCAAAGAACAGAAAGAACAACAAATTATTCTAAGTACAAGTGTCGACACTATGGGAATGTGTCGACACTCAGCTGAAGTCTCAACAACAAGAAGGTGTGTCGACACAAGGAGCTGTGTCGACACTCAGCAAGAATCAACATAGAAGACTATGTGTCGACACCAAGAAGCAGTGTCGACACTTGACAGATACAACACAAGAAGATGTGTCGACACAAAGGAGATGTGTCGACACAAAGAAGAATTCAGCAAAAGCTAGAAGAACAAGTACTTGTGTCGACACTCAATTTCAGTGTCGACACATGAAGAAGAATCTGTGTCGAGACATACAAGGATATGTGTCGACACCTTGTAGACTTGTGTCGACACTTACAAAGCATGTGTCGACACTTGGACTATAAGTGTCGACACTTAAAGACAGAAAGTCTCGACACTTACTGACTGTTAGAGATTTTCAAGAAGTGACTGGTTGACATGACAGCTGCCGATCCAGCCGGTCTACAGCAACTGTCAGAGATGTCAGAAGTCAGTTATGAACCGGACCAGCCGGTTACCATGAAGAAGGCCTATAAATAGGCATCCACAGTTTACAGAAACAGTTGTTGTTGAAGTTATTGAAAGAGTTGATCAAGTGATTAACAAGTAGTACAGATTATTCAAGTAATCGGAAAAGTGGTACACAGAGTATCAACACAAGAAGATCTTGCAGTCCAACTGCAGATCTAAGAAGTTGGAGAGAGAGGGCTCCATCCAAGAAATCAGCCTTTGGAACTAGGCTGAGAAGAAGGATTCAGATTCAGTCTGGATCTTAAGTGGCAGAGGTCAAGGAACAACTGCAGAGGATTCAGCCTTATTCAGTTCTACTCAAGAAGCTTTGAAGAAAGCTAAGTCAGGGTGAATCTAGCTGAGTTCTTCCAAAAACTCATCAAGAATCTCTCAACTCCCCTCCTTTAATTCTGAGTTGTAGAGTTATTATTTGTATTACATTTGTAACTTGTAGGATCCATTGGATCTGAGTGATTGTAAGCCTATATTTATAAAGGCTGAGGGTAGGGCTTGTTAGCCTGAGTGTAGGAGATAGAGATCTCTGAGTGTAGGCCTTGTTGGTTGAGTGTAGGCCTTGATTGGCTGAGTGTAGGCTTTGGGATAAAGCTGAGTTGTAAGGCTTTGGGCCTGAGGTAGGAACCAATTTGGGTTCTGAGACAGTGGAGAAGTTTGGCCGAATCTAGTACACTGCTAGATAGGCGAAGGGGGAAAGTGGATGTACCCATATCTTGGGGAACCACTATAAATCACTGTGTGCTGTGCTGTGAATGTGCTGTGGATTAGCTGTGTATGTTTGATTATTGCTGATTGCTGTAATAAACTAGTTAGAAATCTGTGATATAACTATTTTGGCTGCCAACAAAGTTAGAAAAGGATTAGGTCACCTATTCACCCCCCCCCCCCCTCTAGGTGTTTAGGTACCATATCTTTCAAGTGGTATCAGAGCCAAGTTACTCAAAACAAGGACTAACAGTCTGAGGAGATCCTATTTGGCAGATTCAGTGCAAGGCAATTCACAGATTCAAGAAATTCAAGAACATCAAGAAACATGGGTTCTTATGAGAATCACAAGGAATTGGGTTCCATGAAATTACCCATATGCAGGAAAGAGATCTTTGGGATCTGGAAAGAGAGGGTAAGGCTATTTATGGAAGCCTCTGACCCTAGAATCTACATCACAGTTAAGGAAGGGCCTTATGTGCCAATGAAGATTTCAGTATTGGATGCAAATCAGAGGACTCCAAAGGATTTCTCTGAGATGACTAAGGATGAAATTGTCCTAGCCACCATGGACAAGAGGGCACAGAACATAATAGTGAGTGTCATTGATGATGCCACTTTTCAGAACTTAATTCACTGTAAGACAGCAAAAGAGATGTGGGATACTCTCATTGTCTATATGGAAGGTTCTGAAGAAGTTAGGCAAGATAGGAAGTCCTTGCTAAATCAGGAGTATGAGAGCTTTAGGCAAGGAAAGGGTGATAGCATCACTGAGTACTATAAGAAATTTTATAGGATAGTTAATGAACTCATGTCTTATGGAAGAGAGTTCACTAACTATGAACTAAATGACAAGTTCTTAAGGTCCCTAACCAAAGATTGGGACACCAAGATCTGTGCCATAAGAGAAATGGCTAAGTTGGGGGAAATTCCTCCTCCCACACTGTTTGGCAAGCTATTGTCATATGAGATGCAGTTAACAGTGAGAAAAGAGGAGGAAAAATCAACAAGGACTGAGCATAAGGAAAGAACTGTTGCTTTCAAAACAGAAGTTCCCAGAAAGTGCAGGAATAAGTCTTTAACTCCACCACCAGAGGTAGTTGAATCAGAATCTGATGAGTCTGTCAGCACAAAGTCTAAGAGCAGTGAAAGTGATGAAAACTTTGCTGCTTTCACTAGACACTTTCAGAAGTTTTTGAAAAAGAAACAGTGGAGGTCAAGGCCTTCTACATCACAAGGAAAGGAAGACTCTTATCAGAAAAAGAGGTCTTCAAAGAATGACAAGAAAAGGACAAAATCAAGCAAGGCAACTTGTTCAAAGATTGTTTGTTATTGCTGCAATAGACAAGGCCATGTTATTGCAGATTGTCCAGAGAAGAGAAAGGAATCTGGTGACAGGAAAAAGACTCACTTCAAAGGAAAGAAAGAAAAGTCTTTTGTTGCTAAGAAGGAGAAGACTCTATCAGATATATCTTCTTCAGAAACTGAGTCTGAGGCTGAAGCCTACATAGGGCTGTATGCAGAAGAAGAAGAGGAAGAATTCATGGAGATCTTGGAATCAATTTATGAACAAGAAGACAGTCATTGCCAAGGGCTAATGGCTTTGACAGAGAGTGCCAAAATCCTGGAGCAGCCAGGACCCAGTCAGGTACAAAGTTCAAATTTAAATTCAGGTTCTTGTTTTAGTTCAGAATCAGATTTTTCTTCATCAAGTGATGAGAATATATCTGAGTCTGAGGAAGATATTCATCAGCTCATAGATGAATATAAGGTACTGTTGCAAGCCTACAAGAAAAGCAAGACCCTAGCCAAAAGTCAGGCAAAGGAGATTGCAGATCTCAAGGCTGTTGCAACAGATTTTGAGAAACAATTTGATCAAAAACTGAATGAGGTAGACAGGCTGAAACACATTACTGTGATTCAGATGGGAACTATCACCTATAAGAATGATCAAATTAAGAGACTGGAGATCAATCTTCAGAAAGAAAGAGAGCTTGTTGCTAGGTTTTCAAAACCTAAATCAGTGCTACCTTTAATTGATGAATTTGTTCATCATAAAGGCAAGGCTGGACTGGGTTTTGTTAGACCTGCAGGGACTGAGCAGTCCAAGTCTAAGTCCAAGGGCAAAGCCCCAACATTCAACAAACCTGCTGTAGTCAAGACAGCCAAGGCAGTACCTAAGCAAAGGTACAACAAGTTTGAATGCTGGTGCTGTGGCAAGATTGGCCATTTTGCAATGGACTGTTGGTACAATGCCAGTACCAAGGTGAGTAGCAAGCTACCTGGTGGAAAGCTAGTAGGTAGCTTTGTCAAGTTACAGACTAACAAGTACCAAGGACCCAAGATTGCTTTGGGTTCTAAGGTCCATTAATCTGTTTTGCAGGTAAGTCCAAGTGGCCATACCCCTACATGGTACTTGGACAGTGGATGTTCCAGACATATGACTGGAACTAGGGGACTACTGAAGGACTACATTCCAATCAAAAATGGTCCTAAAGTGACCTTTGGTGGTTCTGAAAAAGGAATCATCAAAGGGTTTGGTAACATTTCTTCAAACTTAGTTACCATTACTCAAGTGGCTTATGTTAAAGGGTTGAAACACAACCTAATAAGTATAAGTCAGTTAAGTGATGTAGGGTATGACATCTCATTTGTTAAAAATGGTTGTCATATAAAGAGGTCAAGTGATCAAGAGATCATCTTGACAGGTTATAGGAAGAGAAATTTCTACTGCCTAGACATTATGATTGAGAACAATGGTTCTCCTGTTTGTCTTGTAGCTGATGAGACAGTCTCTCATTGTGTCAAATGGCACAAGAGGCTAGCCCATCTAAACTACAAGACTATTAGCAAACTCTTTAGCAAAGAGTTAGTGAGGAATGGTCCTCAAGTTAAGTGTGTTAAAGATGGTATTTGCTCAGCTTGTCAAAAGGGCAAGCAGACTAAATCCACCTTTAGAAGCATAGATAACAAAGATGCTGTGAGGTGTTTATACCTCTTGCATATGGATCTCTTTGGTCCAATGCCAGTTCACAGCTTAGGTAGGAAGGTCTATACCTTTGTAGTTGTTGATGACTACTCAAGGTTTTCCTGGGTGTTGTTCTTGAGACAGAAATCTGAAACACCTAGTGTCTTCTATAGATTTGTCAAGCAAATTCAGAATGAACTAAATAGTACTGTGGTCAAAATTAGAAGTGACCATGGTACTGAGTTTCAATCTAAAAGCATGAAAAAACTATGTGAAGACTTTGGGATATTTCAAGAATTCTCTTCACCTAGAACACCTCAGCAAAATGGCATTGCTGAGAGGAAAAATAGGACCTTGATAGAAGCTGGTAGAACCCTACTAAGTGATACATCACTGCCAGAGTATTTCTGGGCTGAAGCAGTTAACACTGCATGCCATGTTATAAATAGGGCTACCATCACTAAAGGGCTAAACAAGACCCCCTATGATGTAGTGAAAGGCAGGAAACCAAACCTATCCTATTTTAGGATCTTTGGTTGTAAATGCTACATACTTAACAATGGGAAGTCTTACATAACTAAGTTTGCTGCCAAGTCCCAAGAGGGAATTTTTGTTGGGTACAGCAATAATAGTAAGGCTTATAGAGTCTACAACTTGACTACACAAGTTGTAAAAGAATCAGTGCATGTAGTTTTTGATGAGACAAAACTTATTAATAATGAGTTATCTAGCAATGTATGCAGCCCCACAGGTTTGACAAAGACAATGGACAAGCTTACTATAGAAGAGGTGCCTGCTGCAAGACAGCAAGGAGAGGAGAGTAGCTGCTGTCCAGGGGGAGAACTACATGTGTCAGTTGCTGAAGAATTCCAAGGTATACAGCATGATGCAGATGCTGAAGTGGTTCAACCAGAAGTGAGGATGCCTCCAGCCCACAGGCATCTTAGAGATCATCCAGTAGAGCTGATTATTGGAGATCCAAGACAAGGAGTTCAAACTAGGAGCAGAAATCAGGATGCTGCAATCTATTCCAGCTTTCTGTCACAAGTTGAACATAAGAAATTTGAAGAAGCAATACAAGATCCACAATGGACTGAAGCAATGCAAGAAGAGCTTAATCAGTTCAAGAGGTGCAAGGTTTGGGAACTTGTTCCTAAACCTAAAGACCACAATGTAATAGGAGTTAAGTGGATCTACAGGAATAAGATGGATGAACAAGGAGTCATCATTAAGAATAAGGCTAGACTGGTTGCTAAAGGATATAGGCAAGAAGAAGGTATTGATTTTGATCAAACCTTTGCTCCAGTAGCCAGACTGGAAGCCATAAGAATGTTCTTGGCCTATGCAACCTATCAAGGATTCAAGGTATATCAAATGGATGTCAAGTCAGCATTCCTAAATGGTAATTTGAAAGAAGAAGTCTATGTGGAGCAGCCTGCAGGTTTTGTTGATCCAACTCTACCTCATTATGTCGATAGACTTAGGAAAGCTTTATATGGGTTAAAGCAAGCCCCTAGGGCTTGGTATGAAACCCTATCTAGTTTCCTCATTGAGAACAAGTTCTCAAGGGGGAAAATAGATAAGACTCTATTCCTTAGGGAATCTAGAGGCAATGTCATACTAGTCCAAATATATGTAGATGACATTATATTTGGGTCTACTAAAAGCAGCCTTTGCAAAAAGTTTGCAAAACTTATGCAAGGTCAGTTTGAAATGAGTAGTATGGGAGAGCTGAAATTTTTCTTGGGTCTCCAAGTTAAACAGACTGAGAGTGGTTTGTCCATTTGTCAGTCAAAGTTCACCCTAGAACTCATAAGGAAGTATGGTATGGATTCATCCATTACCATGAAGACTCCTATGGGGTCAAGTATGTCTCTTAGCAAGGATGATGCAGGGAAACCTGTAGATGACACCTTGTATAGAGGGATAGTTGGCTCCCTATTATACTTGACTGCTAGTAGACCAGACATCATGTATGCTACATGTGTTTGTGCAAGGTATCAAGCCTGCCCTAAAGAGTCTCACTTGACTGCTGTCAAGAGAATTTTGAGATATCTAAAGGGCACTCCCTATCTAGGCCTCTGGTACCCTAGGAATGGAGACTTTGATCTAACAGGTTATTCAGATGCAGACTTTGCAGGATGCAAAGAGGATAGAAAGAGCACTACTGGAACCTGTCAATTCCTAGGTGGAAGACTAATTTCATGGAGCAGCAAAAAGCAGACTAGTGTGGCTATCTCCACAGCTGAGTCAGAATATGTGGCTGCAGGAAGTTGCTGTGCTCAACTTCTGTGGATTCAACATCAGCTAGAGGACTATGGATTTCAGGTAAGTAGAACTCCACTTTACTGTGATTCTACAAGTGCTATTTCAATAGCTAATAACCCTGTATCTCATAGTAGAACAAAACATATTGAGATTAAATATCACTTTCTTAGAGAACATGTAGAAAGAGAAGATATTTCACTTGAATATGTTAAAACAGATGAACAAGTAGCTGATATGTTTACTAAGCCACTAGAAGAAGCTAAGTTCAATAGATTCAAAATAGAACTAGGTATGATAAACTTAGACTAAGTTTACAGAATAGAAAATTGGCTAAGTAAAAAGGTGTCGACACATAGACAAGTCTATGTCGACGCAGAATAGTGGTGTCGACACTTCAGGAAAAACGTGTCGACACATCTAGGAATGTGGTGTCGACACTTCAGAATGTTAGTGTCGACACATGTCAAGTAGGCGTCGACACATCCAATATGGTGTCGACACTTATGTTTTACTCAGAATTTTCTAAGTAAACGTCTCGACGATGTGTCGAGTTATGTTGTGTCGACACATAATCAAGTGTCGACACATAAAATCTGTTGACTACACTTGTGTCGACACATGTGTGTCGAGACATTATAAGTCAGTGTCGACACTTATTGCCAGTGTCGACACATGTTGAGTTAGCTGTCCCGCCTGTTCATCTTCAAAATCAGGAAGGTATAAATAGGGTTCTGTCTTTGTTTGTCGACACGCTTTCAAAGTTTCGAGACTAAAACTATTGTGTCGACACTTCTCTTTTCTAAAGACAAATTCTCCAAACCCTAATGGCTCCTAAGCTTGAGGAGAACGTGAATGAGGGCTATGAGCTAGTGCGCGGCGCGTTCGACGACGCAGATCAAGAAATCAAATCGGTGATAACCCTAGTCGCCAATTCTGGACTAGAATACTTGGTTTCAGAACCAACAAAGATTTGGAAGAAGGAAGTGCTAGAATTCCTTACTGGAGCTGCAGTTGATGAATCTGGATACAGAATCAAATCCAGAGTTCATGGATCCAAGGTCAAGATTTCACCAAAAAGTCTGAGGAAGGTACTCCAGCTACCTTAGACTCAAGATGAAGAAGAAGTAACTGCCTCCAAGATTAGGGAAGCTTTAGTTTGGTGTGGACTTGATCCCAAACTGAAGATAGGTTCTGTGTTTAATAGGAAAGGCATGAACAACCAAGGAAAGTTCATGTCAGAGATTGTGGGAAAGGTTATCCTCAGTAAGCCAGGAGGGCATGACAGGGTGTCAGCCTCCATGTTCAATGTCATGACCAGAATAATATTCACCCTAAGAACAGATTGGTCTATGATAGTTTATGAGAAAATAAAGGAAAGTCTGAAAAAGCCCAACCTGGGCAGGATTATCAGTCTCTACCTAGCTGGTACCATACCAGAGGTAATGAGCTCTGCTGCTGGAAGTAAGATCAATCACATGAGGAAGATGGATCAAAGGATCTTTTCTAGATGGGAAAGGGTGTTGTCAAAGGACATGCCTACCCCTGAGAAGCCAGTTACAGAGAAAGTCACTCCTCCCAGGAAGAAAAAGAAAACTGTTGTTGTGGCACAAGAGTCCTCAAGCAGTTCTGAGAGTGAAGAACAGGTGGTGTTCACACCTGATGAGCAAGAGGAAGAGACAGTAGTAAAGACTCCTGCTCCTCAAGAGACTGCTGAGATCCAGGGGGAGCTGCCTCCAGCTAGCCCCATCCATAGGGATCACAGTCAGGGGGAGCTTCCAGGTGTAGAAGAACCCTCTACACTGGAGAGTGAACAAGCCACCTCCATTATACAAGAGGTACTCTCTGAACTAAACACTTTAGATTTTTCTATAATAGATTCTGATTTGTCTGATGTCCATCAGCAAACTCAGCTAAACAGTCAAGTACCAGATGTTGTTTTAGAAGACAAATCTGCTGAACAAGAAGTGGTACCTGAGTCAGTGGTTGAAGAGCAAAGACTGTCTCCAGCTCCATCTCCACCTGAATATACAATGGAGGATTTATTCCTAGATCTAGATCAAGAAGATTTTGATATGGATAAGGATGCTGCTGCTGAAGATAAGAGTGCTGCTGCTGAGGGGGAGCACATGGAAGTTCTGGAAGAGCCTATTAGGCTAGAAACTGAGCAAGCACCTGATGTGCAACCTGAGAAGCCTCAAAGCCCTAAGGACAGGGTTGATATTGCCAGCACTTCTGCCTCTGAAGATGAGGAGAGTGCTAGGGCCAAGAAAAAGAAACTCTATGTCTTCAAAAGGAGAAGCCAGAGTTATAAAAAGGCCTTGCAATCCATTGCCCCACAGCCTATAGTTCAACAAGCTCCAACAGTTGATTATAGTGCTTTGATGATTGCCATGCAGATCAAGTTAGATGAGCAAAGGAAAGCAATAGAGGCTTATGTGGATGAAGGGCACAAGTCCCTACAGTTTGATCTTGCACAAGATATAAAATCTATAAGGTTTGAAATGAATCTGAACAAGAAGGAGATGACTGACTGCTTCCACAAGGGTGGGAATGCAGTAGTCTATTTGGCAACTCACCAGGAGAAGATCAAGGCTCAGGTAGATGATATAGCATTAAAGCAAGGATATGTGCTGGAGAATCAGTTAAGAATGAATGATAATTTGACTGCCTCCCATAATGCTATAGTCACTGAGTTGAAGAATAAGACTGCTGAACCTTCAACATCTACTGCTGCTGCTAAGGCTGACTTTGATAAGGTATTTCAAGCTGAGATTACTGCTGTCAAGACTGCAATTCAAGATTCCCAGAAGGCCATCTCTGAACAGCTCACTAAGCTCAGACCTTACTTTAAAGAGGGCATCAGATACTTGGACAGTCAGATAAGGTTTCAAAAGGATGATGTCAGAGACCATATGGCCAGAGAAGTCATAAAGGGGGAGAGGGTATTAGTCAAAGCTAGCTCTGACCATGCCAAATGGATATCTAACTCCATCAGAGCTACACTGGGCTATCCTCCACTTTGTGATGATGATAATGTGGCTGAATAGGGAATTCAAACTGCATATCTTGGAGGTGAGCAAGCAGAAGTAGCTCAAGTGATTTATCCACCTCCAGATTTTGATATGGTTCATGCAGATGTAAGCACAATGTATAGCCCAACTGCAGGGAAGTCAAATGTTGTTCTGGAAAAGGTTGTTCAACCTATTTCTGCAGCTATGCAAGAGGCATTAGAGAAAGAAGAAGAGACTAGGCTGTCTAAAAAGAGGTTTAGGGAACAAGCAGAACAAAAGCCAGATTTTGAACAATGGAGCCCTACCTCTAGAAATATAATTCTAACTGCCTGGAAAGCTGCTAAAGACAACATGAATGACAGGAACAAATGGTTCTCTGAGGCAGAATGGAGAAAGCATGAGATCAGGCAGGAGGCTATAGTACAATTCAGAAGGAAGGCTAAGATGGGAAAGCTACCTCCTACTGCTGTGGAGCCTAGCAAGTACTTCCCCAAGCCATACCACTATTTTGAGAGACAGAAAATCAAAGCAAAAGAGCTGAAGAAGAAGGACTTAAAAGGAAAGAAGCCTGCTGATGCTGCAACTGTTGAAGCCCCTGCCAAAGCTCAAGTCCAAGCTGGAAAGGGAATAGTTATCAAAGAACCTGATCAGAAATAGATTAGGAATTAAACTTGAAGCTTGTTGAAATCTTTTGAATGTAAAACATTTTTGTAAACCATTAAAGGTGTATTAAAAATGTTAGAACAATATATGATAAATATATTTCATGGTTGTTCTGAGAAGTATCTATTTCTTATTTGTTCTGCAATGCTGAATGTGTATACATGTGTGAATTTATTACATGTTTCTGTTTACCCTGCTGTTTATAATCTGCTGTACATCATTTTGTAATTTTAATTATGGATGGTGTATATCATTGACTAAGGGTTATGACTTCTCCAAATAGGGGGAGATTGTTGGGTACATTGGTCAAATGTACCTGATTTGAAGAAGCCTCACCCAACTCAATGATATACATCATAATGTATTTGATGTATGTTTGAGTTATTTGTGCAGGTTAAGAAATCACTGGACTGAAGCAAAAAGTTTCTAAGTCCATGTGTCGACACCCAGAGGGAAAGTGTCGACACTCAAGAAGACTTGTGTCGAGACCCAGACAAGCAGTGTCAACACTTGGAGTCATTGTGTCGACACCTGGGAAGCAGAGTCGACACCAGACAGAAAGTGTCGACACTTGGAGCTGTGTCGACACTCAGTGAAGAAAAGTGCAGACAGAAAGTGTCGACACAAGGAGCTGTGTCGACACTCAGTGAAGCTGTGTCTACACCAGAAAGTGTCGAAACTTGGAGCTGTGTCGACACTCAGCAAAAGTCTGCAGAGTCCAAGTACAAGTGTCGACACTCAACACTATGTGTCGACACTAAGCAGAAGAGTCAGCACTTGAAGGTGTGTCGACACTCAACACAATGTGTCGACACTCAACAGAAGAGTCAACATTTGAAGTATGTGTCGACACCCAGAACAATGTGTCGACACACAGCTGAATACTCAACACTAGAAGAAAGTGTCGACACATGGAGCTGTGTCGACACTTAGCAAAGAACAGAAAGAACAACAAATTATTCTAAGTACAAGTGTCGACACTATGGGAATGTGTCGACACTCAGCTGAAGTCTCAACAATAATAAGGTGTGTCGACACAAGGAGCTGTGTCGACACTCAGCAAGAATCAACATAGAAGACTATGTGTCGACACCAAGAAGCAGTGTCAACACTTGACAGATACAACACAAGAAGATGTGTCGACACAAAGGAGATGTGTCGACACAAAGAAAATTCAGCAAAAGCTAGAAGAACAAGTACTTGTGTCGACACTCAATTTCAGTGTCGACACATGAAGAAGAATCTGTGTCGAGACATACAAGGATATGTGTCGACACCTTGTAGACTTGTGTCGACACTTACAAAGCATGTGTCGACACTTAGACTATAAGTGTCGACACTAAAAGACAGAAAGTCTCGACACTTACTGACTGTTAGAAATTTTCAAGAAGTGACTGGTTGACATGACAGCTGTCGATCCAGCCGGTCTACAGCAACTATCAGAGATGTCAGAAGTCAGTTATGAACCGGACCAGCCGGTTACCATGAAGAAGGCCTATAAATAGGCATCCACAGTTTACAGAAATAGTTGTTGTTGAAGTTGTTGAAAGAGTTGATCAAGTGATTAACAAGTAGTACAGATTATTCATGTAATCAGAAAAGTGGTACACAGAGTATCAACACAAGAAGATCTTGCAGTCCAACTGCAGATCTAAGAAGTTGGAGAGAGAGGGCTCCATCCAAGAAATCAGCCTTTGGAACTAGGCTGAGAAGAAGGATTCAGATTCAGTCTGGATCTTAAGTGGCAGAGGTCAAGGAACAACTGCAGAGGATTCAGCCTTATTCAGTTCTACTCAAGAAGCTTTGAAGAAAGCTAAGTCAGGGTGAATCCAGCTGAGTTCTTCCAAGAACTCATCAAGAATCTCTCAACTCCCCTCCTTTAATTCTGAGTTGTAGAGTTATTATTTGTATTACATTTGTAACTTGTAGGATCCATTGGATCTGAGTGATTGTAAGCCTATATTTATAAAGGCTGAGGGTAGGGCTTGTTAGCCTGAGTGTAGGAGATAGAGATCTCTGAGTGTAGGCCTTGTTGGCTGAGTGTAGGCCTTGATTGGCTGAGTGTAGGCTTTGGGATAAAGCTGAGTTGTAAGGCTTTGGGACTGAGGTAGGAACCAATTTGGGTTCTGAGACAGTGGAGAAGTTTGGCCGAATCTAGTACACTGCTAGATAGGCGAAGGGGGAAAGTGGATGTACCCATATCTTGGGGAACCACTATAAATCACTGTGTGCTGTGCTGTGAATGTGCTGTGGATTAGCTGTGTATGTTTGATTATTGCTGATTGCTGTAATAAACTAGTTAGAAATCTGTGATATAACTGTTTTGGCTGCCAACAAAGTTAGAAAAGGATTAGGTCACCTATTCACCCCCCCCCCCTCTAGGTGTTTAGGTACCATATCTTTCACACAGCCCCGAACTTATCTTGTGTGACTCGGAAGGGGCCTCAGAAGAAAGCACGAGGACATAGCCCAACCGTTTACTTGGCACAAAAGGGGCCCCGGGACATGAACACCGAGGACACAGCCCAACTGCCCAAAGTCTAACTGTCAACTCCCGTCGGTGTGACGATCGGCGAGCCCGTAGACATGCCACACTATCTTTAACCCAGGATTATGACATCGCGTGTCCACTCACACCGCATGCAAATTACACATCACCGCGACATGTAAGGGGCCTCGGAAGTAAGGACGAGGACACAACCCAACCATCCACTCGGCATGGAAGGAGCCTCGGGACGTGAACACTGAGGACCAAGCCCAACCGTCCATCTATACCTCATCTTAACACTAACCTAACTAGTGACGGTCAACACCGTACTTATATCCTTCCAAATACTACACGTAGGGAGACTACGCTTTAAGTATTGGACTACTAAATTTCATTCCAACCATCAAACATACTCATGGCCATAGTTTATCCTTCTATATGTCATTCCAAATGATTTCAACATAATATAACATAATGCGCATATATAATAGTATACCAATTTCTAACAAGTCATTTTGTTTAAGTAAGCTTGCTTCACAAGTCAGTTATATGAAATCCAATTAGTAATCTTCATCATTCATAACACTACAGTGGTTAACATAAAATAATTCACCAAAATCTCGAGTTAGTTTGCAACATCGATTCCATCGAATCCAAATCCATATTATATAAAAACCCAGAACTTAAGTGCAGAATAAATCTGGACAGCAACTTCAACCGTAGATTCCCGAAGCTACAGGAATCCGGTGAAGACATGTAACCCCTCAATGGAAAGGTATTTCCATGGGTTACATCTTTCATATTCAGCCCACAACCCAGATTTGACTTTATCCTATTTGAAATCGGCTTAAAAATCCGCTGCGCACAGAACACAATTTCTGCATGCAGGTTTTACGGATGTCAATTTCGTTCAGACTTTCCCGTGGCTGCACACTTCGCCTGAAGTCATGCAACCATTTGTTGGAATGGTATTTTCAAGTGCTTCAATTTCGTGTTTAGTCGACAGCCCATATCTGGCCATATCACACATGAAAATGGCCAAGAAACTCGCTACGCGCAGAACACAGATTCCACACGCATCTTAAAGAGAAATGAATGACATCGGTTCAACTCCCTCCTCAAGTTGGTCTTCCAAAATCGCACAGAAATTCCTCCTCCCTTATTCACCCTCATGAGGCCATGATTCTTCACGAAACCATCCCCTGTCTTTGCATAGAAGATTGGAGAGGTTGAAGACACCACTAACCTTAGAGCACATGCCCAAGAACGGCGTCTTCCTTGAGAAATCACCATTTCGCTAGTCAAGACTCTTTTGAGTCGACATTTCACCTAGATATTGAAAGTGCAAGGTGAATCAGATATACTCTATAGGGGGGGGGGGTGAATAGAGTATTGTGCTCTCTTAAAAAATCTTTACAACTATTGTTGTATTCCTAAGTGAACAAGTCAGCAAATAACTTAAACAAGCACAGCCAAAACACAAAGAAGAGGGAAACCAGACGACACAAGAAATTTTATAGTGGTTCCCCAACCTGGGTACATCCACTCTTCTACCACCCTGGTAGGAATCCACTCAGATTTTTGATCAGCTGCCTGACACCAATGAGCTTTTGTTCAGGTGCTCAAAAACCAAAACCTCAAGTCTTTTGGAGGGAGACTTGCAACCAGAATAATTTGGAAGGGAATTAAAACCCTGTACAGGAAATTGAAATAAAGTGATAGGGTCTTCTCTTTCTCAATATCAATTGAGAAGACTTGTGGATTGATTGTAGCAGAATTTGCTCCCCCTGAGATCTTGAGTGTATCAGGAAAGCTGGAGCACTGCTTCAGGGTGATAGGTCTTCAAAGACCTAGAATGCCTGGACCAGGATTTGTTTCAGGAACTCCTTTGACAGATTATTATTTGTTGTCCTTTGAAGTAGTCCTATAGAATTGAAGGAAAGAAGAAGACTCTTGATAGAATTTGATTGTTCTTCTTCTCCTTCTTGAAGATGTTCTCTGGCCAGGCTGATTGCAGTAGAACTTTTGATGTTGTGTAAGATTGTTCTTCTGTGCAATCTGAGAGTGTCTGTCTGATTGTCTGTCTGTATCACTGTATTACTTGTTGTACTGTAATTCTATTGCTCTCTTACTACTTGATCCTTTTCTTTTCTTGTCAAAATCTTTTTGATTGACTGAGAACATTCAAAATTCGAATGTTGAGCAGTAATTGCAATCGGCCTGGGAAGGAAGCGACAATCAATGATTTCCCCAACTGTCCCATGGAAAAATGGCATGTAATCATCCATAGTCAATGCGCGTTCTAACGGTAACATTCCGAGAAGATCTGGCATTAATATCTCTGGAATCATCGCCAAGAAACAGGACGGGAAACCTGAAGATGACCTAGACTGGATTCGTCGAACGAAGAATGCAATTCGTCGAGCTGAGTTTGAGTTCGTCGAGCTGAGCTTGAGTTCGTCGAGCTGAGCTAGAGAGAGGTCATCGACCAGACAATCTTCATTCATCGAACAGACAATCTTCATTCATCGACAGACAATCTTCATTCGTTGAGCTTAGATTCATCATTCATCGACCTGAGAAGTTGAGAACTTGAGGTCCAAGTTCGTCGAGCTCAGAATCTAATTCGTCGACCAAAGCTTGAAGCTGGACTTAGAAAAAATTCTAAAATTGTCCTAAATTTGGCTTGATGAAGAACCTCAACATTCATTGAACAGAGAACAAGGATCGTCGAGCTCAGCACTAAGAATTGTCTCACGATCGTCGAGCGCAGAACACCTTTCGTCGAGCTGAGTTCGACGAACGTCGAACTCATTTGACTTAGTCTTGAAAACTTCTAAATTTGGAGTCTCTGAAGGTCTTGTTGATAGCTGGTCCATCTGATGTTGGCTCTAAGGACTTGGCCTAGACTCTAGGACACAAACTTGACCCTGGCTATAAATGATGGGTCACATCCTAAGTTAGTGAACCTAGCCCAAATCAACCAGGGATCCAACAATCTCCCCCTATTTGGGTGAGGTCACTAACAGAGACTCAAAATAGAAACAAACAGAAAAACAAAGCAGGAAAGGAAATATATCTGGCAGAGAATTATAACACATGCAGCAGATATATATATACACAGCTTTGTTTAAACAGATAACATAGTTTGAAAAATAAAAACAGACAGAAATTGAAATAGCATGAAAATTACTTCTTTGGCTTCTTTGGCTTCTTTGGCTTCTTTTGCTTGGACTTATCTTCAGCTGTCTGGTCACCTGGCTTTTTGAATATGATTACTCTCTTGGGATCTAAAGCATGAGCCTTTGTCGTAGTCATATCAACTACCCCAATAATGTTCAATGTGTTGCTCTGGGGACAACTACTTCTGGATGAAGTTTCATATAGTCATCAATATTAAATATCTTGTTTCCTTTATCAAACCTTTTCAGCTCTTCCTTTCTGTACTTAGATGTAGTTGTAAGTCCTGATGTATCTTTGCCTTCAGCCTTGGCTTTATTGATCAGAGATAAGCCAATTAACTCCTAGAATCTTGCCATTTTTGCTGTATTAGCAGTTTCAGGATATTCAAAATGGATTGGAGGAGAGAGAGGTCTATTTGGACTTTCTGCTTTCTATACTTCTGAGGTATGTAGCTGCTACTGCTAATGCTGTTGATGTTGATGTATTGAAGAGGATGGCTGCCTCTGCTGGCTGCTTCCAGAAGATCTCCCTGATTGTCTCTGATATGTTTGTATTGGTGCAGATCTCTGGGAGCTAGAGGAGCCAGAGGCACCAGCTGCTGGAGGAGGAGGAGGAGGATCCTTCCTGAATCTGTGCACTGGAGGAGGGGAATATCTCCTACTTCTCTTTCTATCCTTCTGCTGGTTCTTTGACAGCCACATCCATCCAGGCATTCCCTTGTATGGAGCAACATTGTGCAGAATATAATAAGTGGTGTTAGCATTGGGATTTGGCTTGGGAGCTGGAGGAGGAGGAGCCTTTCTTTTCTTTGCTAGCATCTTATTTTTCTTACTGGCTACATCTTCATCTGAGTCATCATCATCATCTTCTTCAGAATCAGAATCCTGAGGGATGTCATAAAGAGCATCCAAAGCTTTCAAAGCTTTATCAGAAAGAATAGCTTTTTTCTGGAGAAGGGGCAGAAGGTTCAGGAACTGGAATATCAGCAACAGAAGAGGAGGCGACTGCACAGGAGTCAGAAATAATGGGGACAGAGCTTTCAGCTGCTACCTTATTTTCCTCTTCAATGTCAGCTAGAATAAGCTCATCCAATTCTGGCAGGGGAGAGTCATCCATAACAAAGCTGGGGGCTGAAATTTCTTCTAGAATGACCTCTGGACTAGAAGCTGAGATGGAAGCTGAAGTTGAGATAGCAAAATTGTCACAGAGTTTCTTAGCAACTGCTGGACTTACTGGAGAAGTGTAGGGTACAATAGTCAAATGTGGCTTAGTAAAGGGTAGCTGTACAAAAATAGTATCAAAACTTTTTAACAAAGCAGACAAATTAACTGTCGGATTTAACTGGAAATCACCAACAGGTTTTATTTGCTCAATTGACTCATCTAAATCAAGGTCAGTATCCATAAACTGAATTAACTCAATCATCTCAGAATCAAAATCTGTCAAAATTTCTGTATCTGAATCTGAATCTACATCTGCTGTAGAGGGAACTACTGTTGTGACTGCTGCTGCTGCTGCATCTGCATCTGCTGCAACTTCATCACTGAGCATCTCCCCCTGCCTGGGTTTAGGAGAACCTGGAGCCAGGCCCCTTGATGAAGAGGGGACAGTAGATAGGGCAGAAATCTGGGCAGATAGAGAATTGATGGAGATCACAAGAGGTGTAATGGCCTCTTGGATGAGAGATTTCATGAGGGGAGTGAGCAAGGAAATGATGGTAGATGGATCAAATGTGGAAGGGGAAGAAGATGGAATGGAGGATGGAATAACAGATGGAATGGGGGCATCTGGCATGATAGTGTCTGATGGTATGGTGTAAGATGGAATGGATGACAATGAGGGGGAAGTGGAGACTGAGGAGGTGTAGGAATAGATGTCTCATGAGGTGATGCAGCGGGTGTAGGAATGTTGGTAATGTCTAGAGGTGGTGATGAAGGAGGAGTAGGCACATGAGTATGTGGTGGAGATTTAGGTGTGCTAGAAGGAATGGAAGAGGAGGGGAGTTGTTTGGCTGGAAGTGTAGGAAGAGATGATGGAGATGGAAGTACCTCTTCTGCAGGGTGGGGAGCGGCTTTTACAGCCCGGGTGCTCTCAGAAGTTTGGATGGAAGAGGAAGAAGCCTTTGAGGGCTTGGAGATAGTCCTCTCCCACCTGCCAAACAGAGCGCATGTGAGGCGCTTGCTGGCATTTATAAAGATGGTCGGGTAGACCATACATTCAGCAGCCTTCTCTTGAAGAAAAATTCCCCAAATTCTGCCGAAGCAGACTTCCTTCTTGCTAATCTTTTTCTTTATCAACTCAATGAAAATTGTGCCCCAGTTGACACGTCTCTTATTCACCACGGCGCACATAACCAGAAATTGGTAGCGGGTTATGTAGTCGTGTGCAGAGTGCTTGGCCATCAGCACTTTTCCGACAATGTCCGCCAGGAACTGGTAGGCGGCGGACAATTGTTTCTTCAACAACTTATTAGGGTTACTTCCTGTAAACCCTATTAGCTTCAGCATGTCACCAAACTCTTCAGAATCCATTTCTATGTTATCTTCTCCTTTTACCAGTCCAAATATTTCAAAAAGAATTGCGGGAGATAACGGAATAGCAGTACTCCTGATATTGCCTATCAGCATATCTTCCTCAGAAACTGTAGATGTGTATACCCATTCTCGTATTTCAGTTGCATGTAGTTTAATTCTCCGGGTCATGAAGTCCTTCAGATTCAGTTCTTCCAGCAATTCCAAGATATAGAGGAAAATGGGGTCCGAATGTTGGAAAGAATCGAAGTCCATATCGAAACCAGTATCAAACTTCATCGCTGCTAACGTGCTTGCTGGAATCGCCATTGATGACCTACAGGAAAAACACAGAGAAAAACAGCAATCAAGAGCAAAAGAACTGAAAGCGCGGGATGGAGGTCGAAGAAAACCTAGATATAAGATTTTCAGAATATGAATCGACAATCTCCGTTCCACGAAAAAAAAATTCTTCGAACTGAGATCGACGAAATAATTTATATACAAATAATTCGTCGATCTAATCCAGAAGAATCGAACATAGTTCATCGAACTCCATTCGACGAAATATATTCTGAAGCAAAGTTCGTCAATCTCCGGTCGACGAAATTTGTTTCCACACAGAGAATTCATCGATCTCCGTTCGACGAGGATCTCCCAAACTTTCCCTAATTCATCGAACTCCGTTCGACGAACTTTGGAAAATTCGTCGAATGCAGATAAAAACTAGGTTAACTCTTCTCCATTAATCATTCCCAGTTGATTTATAAAGAACAAATGAGTTTTCTCATCCAAGGGCTTGGTGAAAATATCTGCTCTATGTAGATCAGTAGGAATATGGATTAAGTTAATTTACTTTTTGTCTACATTATCTCTAATGAAATGATGTCTTATTTCAATATGCTTAGTCCTAGAATGGTGAACTGGATTCTGTGCTATAGCAATAGCACTAGTATTATCACAAAATAAAGTTGAATTATTTAAGTTGACACCATAGTCTAAGAGTTGATTTTGTATCCATAACATCTGTGAACAGCAGCTGCCAGCAGCCATGTATTCTGCTTCTACAGTTAATATAGACACAGATGTCTGCTTTTTATAAAACCAGGAGACAAGTCTCATACCCAGGAACTGGAAAGTTCCAGAGGTACTCTTCCTGTCCACTCTACATCCAGCATAGTCAGCATCTGAGTATCCAGTTAACTCAAATTCTGACTCTGCAGGATACCAGAGTCCTAGATTAGGGCAACTCTTTATATATCTCAAAATTCGTTTTAGGAAAATAAGGTGAGATTCTTTAGGGTCCACTTGGAACCTAGCACAAAGGCATGTGGCAAACATTATATCAGGTCTGCTAGCTATTAGGTTTAATAGGGATCCAACAATTACACTATAATTCTTCTGATCCACAGGTTTCCCTGCTGCATCAGAATCCACAATAGCATTTGTAGCCATAGGGGTTTTCATTCCCGAAGCATCACCCATCCCAAACTTCTAAATAAGCTCTTTAGCATACTTAGCTTGGGAGAGGAAGATAACATCAGGGAGTTGCTTCACTTGGAGACCAAGGAAGTAGGAAAGCTCACCCATGCTACTTATCTCAAATTTAGAATGCATGAGGTCAGCAAACCTCTTGCACAATTTGGGATCAGTAGACCCAAAAAATGATGTCATCCACATATATTTGTACTAACAATATTTGGTCCTTATGATGTCTAGTGAAAAGTGTTTTACCTATGGTTCCTCTTGTAAATTTATGCTCTAAAAGAAAGCTTGCTAAGGTCTCATACCAAGCTCTTGGAGCTTGCTTTAAACCATACAGAGCTTTATGCAATTTAAAAACAAAAGAGGGTTGAGTTGGAGAGATAAAACCTGGAGGTTGTTCTACATAAACCTCTTCTTGAAGTACTCCATTCAGAAATGCACTCTTGACATCCATTTGGTAGACCTTGAATCTTTTGTGAGCTGCATAGGCAAGGAATATTCTTATGGCCTCTAGCCTTGCAACAAGGGCAAAGGTTTGGTCATAATCAATTCCTTCCAATTGCCTGTAGCCTTGAGCAACAAGCCTACCCTTGTTTCTCACAATGTTGCCTTGAGCATTGATGATTTGCTTTGCTAACAAGTAATAACTCAATGTGATTTCATTCTACATTCTAATACAACTATGTAGATGGGCTTAAACTAGATTGAATTAGCATTCAGGCAAGTGCACCTATCAATCATATTATAAAAGAAATCTACACCTCGTGTCGTATTCCACAGGGTCATTTCAACTACTCATACTCACCCTCTCTTTATTATCATACCTCTAAATAAAATTTATATATAAACTATATTAACCTAATTATGACCATTTGGATGATTCAGCATTGGAGAAGTAAAAATGATAAAAGACATGAAGCTTTTAAACAATTACATGAACGAATTCATTTATTAGTTCAATTCTAAGTGATCATGAAATGAAAAGACTATTAAATTTGTTGTAATGCAAAGGTTACATGTTCATCAAAATTCTCTCTCGAGCAATTCCAAATCGAAATCTAAGATAGTAAATTTTCTCTCGAACAATTTACAACACTCAAGTTCGCATTAAGTAAAGTACCCTTATTACTACATAAATTCATGAATTTTATCTCTAAATTACCATGTATCCTTTTACTCGTGTTCAAATTTTCCAAACAAAATATCTCTCGATCATAGAGTTTGATTTACAAAGAGAATTAACATAACAATGTGAATATACAAATATCACTACAAAGAACCAATTTCTCAATCTAGCAATTTGCAAATTATGTAAAGCAAAAAAGTAATTCATAAGGAATATTAAACTCTTTGTTTGCAAGCATAAACACAAATAAAATACCACAAATTTAACATAAACAAAGTGATACATGATTACTAGAATGTTCAAATAGAAGTTCATGCAAATTAAAACAATAATTGAAGATGAATCATCAAGAGAAAGGAAAGATTAAAAAGGGTTAATGATTAGATAAAAAATACATATAGAATACCCTTCAATCCTCCTTGTCTTGGATGCTCCCCTTCAGCCTTCAGCAGTTCTCCAATCCAGAAATGATCCAAAAGTTCTAAAAAAAATTTTCTACAGGAAATATATAGTCCCATTGCAAACAGGACAGACACGGGTTCCAACACGGCCGTGTGTCAGGCCGTGTGGACTGTTCCTAGGCGGTTCCTCACGAGCAGGCGTGTCTGGTAGTGGGACGTATCAGATGACATGGGTATGGACATGGCCGTGTGTTCGGCTGTGTTCTTCAGACACGGGTTGGTCGGCAGGCGTGTTCAATATGACACGGGTAGGCACACAGGCGTGTGGTCTACCCGTGTGAGTCTATGTCTCCTGCGTACAATTTCTTCAGCTCCAGGTGCATAGGACACGGGTAGGCACACGGCCGTGTGTCTGGTCATGTGCACCAAATTTTCGTCCTGTCATCAGCTATGTTGACTCCGTGAACTCCTCTGTTTGCTCCGAGACTTTTAGGTCCAATGGTTGGCATTACCTGCAATAGAAAAATGAAAGAATCAGTAAATTGTTTATTACAAGGAATGTCAAAGACTTCTAAATGCGCTCTTCTATCTATGATACAATAATTTCTTTACTATTATCGTGAAATCAACACAAAAAGGGGCAGGAAATAGTAGACATGATTACAATTATGATAGTTAAATGCATATCATAATCGTACTCATCAAATACCCCCAGACTTAGATGTTTGCTTGTCCCTAAGCAAACTAATTCAAACACTTGGGTTACCATTAAATAATTTTGCCTCCGCACACTGGTTGCTATGAATTTAAGAGAACACTCAGGCCACATATCACTATGTCTTTTTTTTGGGTTCAAAGTAGGGATCATTCCAAGTGGGTGCAAGTATACACGCACTCAGAACACATATCACTATGAACAAATCATTCCAAGAAGGCATCAATGATAGGCGTGCTAATAGGTAAGGATTTGTCCTTTGTGAATTTTAGTAGTAGAGTGTCAAAAGAATAGGGATTCGGTTCAAATTGGGTGTGCAAGGGTATCATGTTAAAGGTTTTGGGTTAACAAGGCTCAAGCTACCCAATAGGAGTCCTAAGTCAATTCCGCCCTTACTAATTGACCTATGTAATGTTTTGAGGAATGCTAGAGGGTAAGTCCTAGACATCAATAGAGAGTAATTTTCATTTTAAACCCCTAATACCAAATTATAAAAATGTTACACACATCGACTCACTTTATTATAGATAATTATATTTCCTAAAATAGAGTGTTGGATAGTTACTAATATAGAGAAGTAATCTTAAAAGTAAATTATATAGAGAAAATTAAGCTAAAAAATTTCTATGCTTAATTACGAAATCAACAAAGTTGAATACTCTATGAGTCTACATCAATTCATTTTAATCAGCGTGCGAAGTTAAATTAGATAGTTATAATCCCAAATGAATGAATAATGAGAGCTTAAAAGATCAAACAAAAATTTGTAGGGGGGTATAACAAACTTGAGTATTATGATAAGCAGACTAGAATCAATTATAACCACATGAATAGCCATTATACCCCCAGACTTAAGATTTGCAATGTCCTCAGTGCAATGTAAAAAGCGGACATAGAGTGATTTCACGATGACATAAGAAAAAAAAACTGCTATCGTAATAAGTAGAAGAACACAGTAATAAGAGAGGAGCTAAAATGAAATGTACTGATATACAATAGGTAAAAGAACTAAATACACTGATATAAGAAATAGTACAAGATATAATACATAAAGATAACACTACATCGATACACATCAGAAGTATGCAGGGTGGTCGGTCGGATCATCAGGGAAGGAAGGCGGGGCTGGAGCTGGCGGCTGGCGAGGACGTTCCCTAGGTGGTCTCTGATCTGCATGAGGAGGTCCTCGGTCTGCTGCTGCGACTCCTCAATGTTCTGTAGGCGCGGCGAGAGCTCGGTCTCGAAAAACTGTCGAAACTCGCCCGAGTACCGTGAATGAGGTGGAGGAGGTGCAGTAGAAGATTCGCCATGAGCGTAAGTGGAATGGGGCGGAGGCACAAATGGCACATCGAGGTCAGGATCTACCTCATCATCACTGTCATCCTGTACATACAGCCCACGTCATGCAATAGAATATATGACCCCTCCCCGGCCCTGACGGGCGGTGACGAGGCGGAGGGAGCGAAGACTAGCCATCGTGATAGGCACGGTCTTTGCGACCACTATCATCTAGGGGAGGGCTGAGAATATACCCATATTCTTCACGAGGCGAGTAATGTAGGGTGCTACACAAATAGACCCTATGCGGGGGG
Source organism: Platanthera guangdongensis (assembly GCA_039583875.1). NCBI lineage: Eukaryota > Viridiplantae > Streptophyta > Magnoliopsida > Asparagales > Orchidaceae > Platanthera > Platanthera guangdongensis. Next base: position 140,333,306 of record CM077151.1, read on the forward strand.
TGTCGGCGTGGTGGAAAATAAACTGGGCCAGAAGGTAACCGAGATGTAGAGGATAACGTGAAGTCATGTTGTAGAGATATAGTAGGTCCTATCAACTGACAACACCGGAGCTTTCGCCCCGGCCGCTCAACATGTGGCTAAGGAGATGGTGGATGTAATGGAGGGCGGGAGAAACCAACTTAGAGGCCTTGGATCGCTTGGCCTCATATGCGCTAGTATCAAAAGAAATCTGGCGCCAGATACCGCCAGCCATATCGCGATTGGGGAGGTCGAACTGGAGCTCGGGGTGGGCAGCAGTAAAGAGGAATGACTCCTCATACACCCCTAAATACTGGGTGAACTGGAGCATGATGAGTGTATAAAATGTGCCACCCACTCGAAACGAGATTATCCCCTCGGGCGCGTGCGGCGCATCGATGAAGTTAGGCCGAAAGTTGCAATAAAATGAGGACAGGAACTCTAAAGTGAGTTCCCTAAACCCTAACTCCTCTATGGCGAAAAATTGCTCCCACCCCGTTACAGAAATTAATGTCATGACATCTCCAGCTAAATTTATCTCTTCAAGCACGCTCCAATCAATCATGCGGATATCTTGAAATTTTTTTGATTGTATGTGGTTGAAGCGGGCGGTGTGCGATGCGTCGGGGAATGTTAGCGGAGCAGCGGCATCCCGCCTCTCCATTGAGACTTGTAGCTCCGGTCGGCGACGACGACCTCCTTGACTTCTTCCGGACGACATGATGTAGAAGGAGAAAATATGAGTAAAGGAAGACGAGAATTTGAAAAGATGGCGCCTTGAAGATCAGTCCACGGGGGGATCTATGCTGGGAGAAGGTTTGGAATGAGCAGAAAAAGAAAGTCACACGGCCCTATTTAAAGAAGTTGCACACGGGTTCGCACACGGGCGTGAGGGAGCCCGTGTTATGGAATCCACAGCCTCGTGGAACACGGGGTGCGTCGATCTGTGTGTAAAAGATGAACACGGGTGCGCACACGGCCGTGTGTGTGCACCCGTGTTAGGGAATCCGAGGCCTCGTGGAACACGGGGTGCCTCGGTCCGTGTGGTCAAACTGGCTGGGGACAGCGCGTCAGGTGGACACGGGCAACGACACGGCCGTGTGTTGACCCGTGTCTCAGTTGGTACGGTGTATCAACACGGGTAGGTAGGTGACACGACTGTGTGGTATCAGACACGGGCGTGTCGGATGTCTCGACACAGCGGTCTCGACGATCGTCGAGCGGACGACATGGCTAGCCACACGGGTGGGTGTGAACCCATGTTGTGCTCGGGTAGAATTTGGCTTTTTTGTGGAATTAATCCACACGGCTGGGCCTGAGGTTGTGTCACATACACGGTGACCCACATGGGCGTGTGGTGAGCCGTGTGCCCCTCAAGGTTTGCATTTCTCCAACAATTTTGACAGAAATTTTTTATTTTTTTTTATTAAAATTTTGCTGGAAATTTTTTTCATTATATTTTTTTCATTAAATTTTTCATTACAATTAATTAGATTTATACTAAAATAGAGATATTAAGAAACACTTACTATAGTTTAACATGAAACTAATCTAGACGGAGGCAGCTCTCTAGACGAGCGAAGTCCATAGGGAGTTCACCATAATAAGGCTTAAGTCGGTGACCATTAACCTTAAAATCTCCCTTCTCAGGGTGAGTTAACTCGACGGTACCGTAGGGAAAGACTTCTTTAACCTTAAAGGGTCCGGACCACTTAGACCTTAACTTCCCTGGGAATAAACGTAATCTGGAATTATAGCGGAGGACTTGGTCACCTTTTTGGAATACCTTGGGTTTGCGAAGGTGACGGTCATGAAATAGCTTAGTTTTCTCCTTATAAATCCGACAGTTCTCATAGGCCATACTTCTCCACTCATCTAATTCGTTAAGTTGGAGTTTACGCTTCTCTCCTATAGAACTAGTGTCAAAATTTAAAGAACGTATTGCCCAATACGACTTGTGTTCTAATTCTATAGGCAGGTGACAAGATTTACCGTAGACCAATCTAAAAGGGGTGGTCCCTATAGGTGTTTTGTAGGCGGTCCTATATGACCACAAACAATCGTTAAGTTTCCTAGACCACTACTTCATATTCCCTTCTATAGATTTTTCTTGGATTCTCTTAAGTTCTCTATTGGAAACTTCAACTTGACCACTAGTTTGAGTATGATACGGAGTGGCTATCCTATGTGTAACTCCATATTTTTGTAATACTTTGTCTAGTTGTAGATTACAAAAGTGTGAACCCCTATCGCTAATAAGTGCACGTGGTGTGCCAAATCGTGCGAATAAGGATTTCAAAAATCTAATTACAACCCTACTATCATTAGTAGGCAAAGCTTGCGCTTCAACCCACCTTGATACATAATCTACAGGTACCAAAATATATTTATTACCAAAAGAAATTGGAAATGGTCCCATAAAATCTATACCCCACGCATCAAATACTTCACATTCAAGGATAACTTTTTGCGGCATTTCATGTAATTTAGAAATATTAGCTGATTTCTGGCAAGAATCACATGAAAGCACATACCTTTGGGCATCCCTGAATAGAAGGGGCCAATAAAAACCAGAATCAAGAACCTTTTTAGGCGAGCGATTCGCTCCATAGTGACCACCAGCAGGGCCTGCATGACACTGCTCTAAAATCTTCCAACTCTCCTCCGCTGATACACACCTTCGTATAACAGAATCTGCACATATCCGAAAAAGAAAGGGGTCCTCCCAAAAATAATATTTCAAGTCAGAGAAAAGTTTCTTTTTCTGCTGATATGAAACGTCTTTTGGAAGGACCTTAGCAACAAGATAGTTTGCATAATCTGCAAACCATGGATAATCAAGATGTACATTTATAGATATGGTAAATAGTGATTCCTCAGGAAATGTATCAGAAATTTCAGATTTAACTAACATTGATCGTAGTGGATTTTCTAAACGTGAAAGATGATCTGCCGCTAAGTTTTCCGCTCCTCGTTTATCCCTAATTTCTAGATTAAATTCTTTCAACAGAAGAACCCAACGGATTAAACGAGACTTTGCTTCCGCTTTGGCTAGCAAATATCTAAGGGCAGAGTGATCCATGTAAACTACGACTTTGGACAATGTTAAGTATGGTCTAAATTTATCAAAAGCGAATACCACTGCTAGGAGTTCTTTTTCGGTTGTTCTATAATTCTCCTGTGCATTACTAAGTGTTTTGCTAGCATAATATATTGGGTGAAAATGTTTGTTTCGGCGTTGTCCTAAAACAGCCCCTACCGCAAAACTACTAGCGTCACACATGATCTCAAATGGTTGACTAAAATCGGGTGCGATCATAATAGGAGAATTAATTAATTTCTCTTTTAAGAACTCAAAGGCATGTAGACACTCTTGTTCAAAAATAAAAGGTGTGTCTTTTTCTAAAAGCCTTGTAAGTGGTTTAGCTATTTTAGAGAAGTCTTTAATAAACCGGCGGTAAAATCCCGCATGTCCTAAGAAACTTCTCACTGCCTTAATGGAGGTTGGTGGTGGTAATTTTTCTATGGTCTCTATTTTTGCTCTATCGACTTGAATTCCTTGGCTTGAGATTTTATGGCCAAGTAGTAACCCTTCTTGTACCATGAAATGGCACTTCTCCTAACTAAGCGCTACGTTCGTCTCCTCACACCTCCTAAGAACTTTCTCTAAATTATTCAAACATGTATCAAATGAGTCGCCAAAAACAGAAAAATCATCCATGAACACTTCCATGATATCTTCAACATACTCGTTAAAGATGGCTAGCATGCACCTCTGAAATGTGGCGGGTGCATTACATAACCCGAAAGGCATACGTCTATAGACAAAGGTACCAAATGGGCAAGTAAATGTTGTTTTCTCTTGATCTTCTGGTGCTATAGGAATTTGGAAGTATCCAGAAAGTCCATCTAGAAAACAATAATAAGAATGTCCCGATAAGCGTTCTAATATCTGGTCAATGAAAGGAAGAGGGAAATGGTCTTTCTTAGTGGCATCGTTTAATTTCCTAAAGTCTATACAGACACGCCAACCTGTTACCGTTCGCGTTGGAATTAATTCATTTCTATCATTTGCTACCACAGTCAGGCCACCCTTCTTAGGAACTACTTGGACGGGACTAACCCATGAACTATCTGAAAAAGGATATATAATATCAGCATCTAATAACTTAACAATCTCTGCTTTAACTACCTCTTTCATATTAGGATTTAGCCTACGTTGCGGTTGAATAGAAGATTTATAGTTTTCTTCCAAAAGGATTTTATGAGTGCAAAAACTAGGATTAATACCCTTTATATCAGATATTTGTCATGTTATTGCACCTTTACATTTCTTCAATACAGTTCTTAATTTTGTTTTTTCAATATTGGAAAGATTTGAAGATATGATAACTGGGTATGAAGAGTTAGTTCCTAGAAATGCATACTCAAGATGATCCGGTAATTTTTTTAATTCTACTATTGGTGGATTCTTAGTATTATTCTTAAGAGCTTCATGATCTCCTTCAGTAATTAAACTATATTCAGTTGTTCTATTCATGGAAACACAATTATCTAGAAAAAATAATTGTTCAACAATGTCATCATTTTTATCATCTTCTAGATAGCTATTAGTTATGCAAATTTCTAAAGGATCTTTATAATAAAAATTAGAATTTATAGAAGACATAATGTCATCAATACCATGAGAAAAATAGCAATAATCATCATTATCTAAAGATTGTTTCATAGTATTGCCAATTTGAAAAGTGACTTCATCTTCTCCTACTCGCAATACTAATTTACCATCAATAACAACAATAAGTGCTCTAGAAGTAGCTAGAAATGGACGACCAAGTATGAGTGGTACTTTGATATTTTCATTCATATCTAGAATAACAAAATTAGCAGGAAATATAAATTTGTCTACCTTAACCAATACATCCTCTACTATTCCTCTAGGATACTTAACCGATCAATCTGCTAGTTGAATACTCATTCTAGTTGGGCTAAGTTCTCCTAGGCCTAGTTTCAGATATAGTTTATAAGGCATTAAATTTATACTCGCTCCTAGATATGCTAAAGCCTTTTTTACTTGTAAATCACCGATTAAACATGGAATTGAAAATGAACCGGGATCCTTAAGTTTTTGTTACAATTTATTTTGCAAAATAGCAGAACAATCTTCACTTAATGTTACTAATGATAATTCTTCTATTTTCTTTTTATTAGAAATCAAACCCTTAAGAAATTTTGCATATTTAGGTATTTGAATAATTTCAGAAAAAGGTAAGTTAACATGTAATTGCTTAAACATAGATAAAAATTTATAATACTGCGCATCCATGCGCTCCTTGTTAAGCTTTGCTGGGTATGGTAATGCTGGTTGGTACTCCATCGGTTGTACATTCATCTCACTTGATCCTTCGCCGCTAGACTCCATTTGGGGTTCTTCCTTTGCAGGCCTTGGGTCTTGTAACTCCTTTCTGCTTCTCAATTGAACGGCTTTTGCATGCTCCCTTGGATTTATCTCAGTGTTCCCCGGAAGTGTTCCTTGCTGCCAATCAAAAACCATCCTTGCAAGCTAACCAATCTGATTCTCCAAGTTTCGAATTGAACCCTCTTGATTCCAGAAAGCTACATCGGTAGTTTGCATGAACTTGGTAAGCACATCTTCCAATGTAGGCTTCCTTGGTTCCAACTGTGGTTGTTGTCCAAACATGGGTTGCTTCCCTTGATTTCCTTGTCCTCCCCAAGAGAAATTGGGGTGGTTTCTCCATCCAGGATTATATGTAGAACTATATGGGTTGTTGGCTTGATTGAAAGGTGGTCTAATATTATTACCCATATAGTCAACATGCTCTTGAACTTGTGGTTCACAACCAGGCATTCCACTGCATGAAGAGTCCCATTGTTGAGGTGCCATGGAAGGTGATGCTAAGGCAAGGTTGTCCATCTTTTGGTGAAGCTTCTCCACTTGAATAGCTAAGGCGGTGACGACATCTACTTCATAAAATCCTGTGGCCTTGCTAGGCTTTTGTCTCACAGTAGTCCATTGTTAATTGTTCATAGCCATGTCCTCTATCAACTGCTGAGCCACTTCAGGTGTCTTGTTGTTCAAAGTTCCTCCACTAGCCGCATCAATCATTTGTTTAGTGGCCGAATTTAGACCATTGTAGAAGGTCTGAATCAGAAGACAAGAAGGTAGAGCATGGTGGGGACATCTCCTTAACAACTCCTTGAATCGTTCTCATGTGTCATACAACGATTCAGACTCCAATTGAATGTATGTAGAGATGTCATTCCTTAACTTCACAGTCTTCGCAGGTGGAAAATACTTCATCAGAAAATTCTCAACCATCATGTCCCAAGTATTGATCGACCCTCTAGGTAGTGAATTCAACCACTGCTTTGCCTTATGCCTTAAAGAAAATGGAAACAATCTCAATCGAATGGCGTCGTTGGAAACACCATTGATCTTAAATGTATCACATATCTCCAAGAATCCGGCCAAGTGGGTGTTAGGATTCTCATCTTGCAAGCCATCATACTGGACATACTGTTGAACCATTTGTATCACACTAGGCTTCAATTCAAAATTATTGGTAGCTATCGGTGGTCTAACGATGCTCGACCCGGTTCCTTGGAGATTAGGTTTAGCAAAGTCAGACATGGTTTGCTCATTTTGGTTGGCCATGGTATCTAGGTTTTCAGGATGATTTTCTCCTTGGTTTACTATCTCCTCTTGTGATAGTCCGTTTGAAATATCTGTGGTATTAATTCCCACGTCCCTTAGGTTAGTGTTATGGATAAGTCCTTCTGGGTCAGGATGAAATGGTATTATCCCAGAATTTCTGCCCCTGGTCATAGACTAATAGACTACAAAAAAAGATATTACCCAATATAATTATTCAAATACTAATTTACAACTATATAAATGAAAATTGGTAGATTAATAAAGATTAGGATTTCGAAATATTGAAAACGTCCCCGGCAACGGCGCCAAAAACTTGATGATTTGCTTTGCTAACAAGTAATAACTCAATGTGATTTCATTCTACATTCTAATACAACTATGTAGATGGGCTTAAACTAGATTGAATTAGCATTCAGGCAAGTGCACCTATCAATCATAGTATAGGAGAAATCTAAATCTCGTGTCGTATTCCATAGGGTCGTTTCAACTACTCGTACTCACCCTCTCTTTATTATCATACATCTAAATAAAATTGATATCTAAACTAAATTAACCTAATTATGACCATTTGGATGATTCAGCATTGGAGAAGTAAAAATGATAAAAGACATGAAGCTTTTAAACGATTACATGAACGAATTCATTTATTAGTTCAATTCTAAGTGATCATGAAATGAAAAGACTATTAAATTTGTTGTAATGCAAAGGTTACATGTTCATCAAAATTCTCTCTAGAGCAATTCCAAATCGAAACCTAAGATAGTAAATTTTCTCTCGAACAATTTACAACACTCAAGTTCGCATTAAGTAAAGTACCCTTATTACTACATAAATTCTTGAATTTTATCTCTAAATTACCATGAATCCTTTTACTCGTGTTCAAATTTTCCAAACAAAATATCTCTCGATCATAGAGTTTGATTTACAAAGAGAATTAACATAACAATATGAATATACAAATATCATTACAAAGAACCAATTTCTCAATCTAGCAATTTGCAAATTATGTAAAGCAAAGAAGTACTTCATAAGGAAGATTAAACTCTTTGTTTGCAAGCATAAACACAAATAAAATACCATAAATTTAACATAAACAAAGTGATACATTATTACTAGAATGTTCAAATAGAAGTTCATGCAAATTAAAAAAAATAATTGAAGATGAATCATCAAGAGAAAGGAAAGATTAAAAAGGGTTAATGATTAGATAAAAAATACATATAGAATACCCTTCAATCCTCCTTGTCTTGGATGCTCCCCTTCAGCCTTCAGCAGTTCTCCAATCCAGAAATGATCCAAAAGTTCTAAACAATTTTTTCTGCAGGAAATATATAGTCCCATTGCAAACAGGTCGGACACGGGTTCCAACACGGCCGTGTGTCAGGCCATGTGGACGGTTCCTAGGCGGTTCCCCACGAGCAGGCATGTCTAGTAGTGGGCCGTGTTAGATGACATGGGTATGGACACGGCCGTGTGTTCGGTCGTGTTCTTTAGACACGGGTTGGTCGACAGGAGTGTTCAATATGACACGGGTAGGCACACGGGCGTGTGGTCTACCCGTGTGAGTCTATGTCTCCTGCGTACAATTTCTTCAGCTCCAGGTGCATAGGACACGGGTAGGCACATGGCCGTGTGTCTGGCCGTGTGCACCAAATTTTCGTCCTGTCATCAGCCATGTTGACTCCGTGAACTCCTCTGTTTGCTCCGAGACTTTTAGGTCCATTGGTTGGCATTACTCGCAATAGAAAAATGAAAGAATCAGTAAATAGTTTATTACAAGGAATGTCAAAGACTTCTAAATGCGCTCTTCTATCTATGATATGATAATTTCTTTACTATTATCGTGAAATCAACACAAAAAGGTGCAGGAAATAGTAGACATGATTACAATTATGATAGTTAAATGCATATCATAATCATACTCATCAAGCATCCAACTTGTTCCAGTAGACCCATTTGGTTCCAATAACTGGGTAGTTATGGGGTCTTGGAACCAAGTCCCAAACTCTACATCTCTCAAACTGATTTAGTTCCTCTTGCATTGCAATGATCCAGTGGGGATCTTGCCCTGCTTCATGGATGGTGAGATGTTCAATTTGAGAGAGAAAACAGGCATGCATCAAGTCTTGGTTGAGTTGATGCCTTGTCTGTACACCTACTGAAATGTCTTCAATCACTTGATATCTGGGGTGATCTCTAAGTTTGACATGATCAGTTGGTGGAGTTTGTTGAGCAACAGCTTCTGTAATTAATTCCTCTTGAGGAATGGTACTAGCTGTTGAGGGAAGTTCAGCCACTTCCTGTTGGGGAGCTCTAGGAGCTGAGAAGCACTGCCTGATACCTTCCTTCTCACAGAACTCATGCATAAGAAGAGACTCAAACTCTGTGTTATGATCACTTCTGATCAATGCAAAATGAGTAGAGAACTCAATCTGTAAGGTCCTGAGAAAATCTGTAAGAACCTTGAATGTATCTGACTTAGCTCTTAGAAAGGCTACCGAACTGAATCTAGAGAATTCGTCAACAATCACTAAAGTATAAGACTTCCCTCCTAGGCTTTGTACTGCAATGGGTCCAAATAGATCCACATGAAGCAAATATAATATCCTAGGTGAATCACTTTTATTAATGGATTTAAAGCTAGTTTTGGTTTGCTTGCCTAGCTGACAAGCCCTGCATAGGCTTTCCTTCTTGTAGGGGCCAGAAGGTAAGCCTCTGACAAGGTTGTCCTTAGATAACCTAGATATATTCTTAAGGTTTACATGTCCTAGTCTTTTATGCCATAACTCATTTTGATTACTAGTAACATTCAGTAAGTAGATATCAGTTGTGGCAGATATAAAATCTACTAAATATATGTTACCTTGTCTAAGTCCAATTAAAACAGTTTTGTTTTTATTATCAATAATAGAACAGGAAGTAGAATTAAAATGTACCTGATAACATTCATCACATAATTGACTTATGGATATAAGGTTATGTTTAAGTCCTCTTACATAAGTTACTTTCTTGAAAGTCACTGATCCAATCTTCACTGTCCCATATCCTTCTGATTGACCACTGTTGGAATCTCCAAAAATCACCTTTGGTCCTATCTTGGGCTTGTAATTGGATAGATTGCCCTTGCTGCCTGTCATGTATTTGGAGCAACCACTGTCCAAGTACCAGGTTTGACTCACCCTTGGACAGCTCTTCACCTGTACCTGCAAAGAGAAACAAAATTCAATTGTTCTTGACCCAGGTTACCTTGGGTCCTTTATTTTGTTGAAATGAAAAGCTGGAAATAACTGATAATGCAGGTTGGGATTTATAGCCTAAGGGGTGATATCTCCTAGGTGGAATTACCCAATCAGCTACTGGATTAAATATCTTATTAGTTGGTTTAAAGTTTCTGTAAGAGAAATAGTTTAAGTTTGGTCTTTCTGGGTTCGACGAATTGTTATAAGTTCGTCGACCAGAGTTCGACGAATAGGGTTGAGATCGTCGATCTCTGCTCAGAGAATGACAGTAGTCATTTTCTGTGTCCCAAGTTCATCGACCTCTGCTCGACGAACCATACACAATTCATTGATCACAGTTAGAAGAATTGTTATTACTAGAATTTGCATTCAGCGTTCGTCGATTTGGGTTCGACGAACGGGCCACATTTCGTCGATCTGAGTTCGACGAATGCTGCTGAACTTTGCTTTTATTAACTGTTTTCTGTTTTCTGTTTCTCTTGTCTATGGGTTTTGTGTTGTTAGCTGACATTGGTTTATCTATTAACTTTTCTTTTCCCTTTGCAGAGATAAACTTGATGGGGGTTGAAAGAATATTCTTCTTAATTATGGGGGGTAAACTTGATGAAGCACCCAAGCCCAGCTTGCCATTTAATCTGGCATTCACTGTGCTTGTAATGTCTATCAGCTTGAGGCTTCTCCAATTGAGAGATTGCTCAAGTTGTTTGGCCTCACATAATTCAGATTTTAATTTAATTATTTGTTCATTAGCTAAGGTTAGTTGGTCTGTTAGCTTTATGTTCTCTGAATTTACAGATTCAAGACTCCCTAATCTTTCTCTAAGAGTTTTTATTTCCTTTTCTGAATTGATTAGGTCTAAGCACATAGATTTGAATTCATCTTTAAATAAATCAGAACTAAAGTCAAAGTTAGAGATAACCTGATCTGCCTCTGAGTCTGAGCAGCTTCTTTTTCTGATTCTTCTTCTGATCAAGAACAGCTCCTGGAGGCATCAATTGTCATTAGGCAAACCTCCTTGGATCTAGCTTCTTCCTCTTCTTCACTTGAACTGGAGAAAGATGTTTCTTCTTCTGTATCATTCCAAGTCTCAGCAACAAAGCCCTTGTCTTTCTTTTTATATTTGCTGGAGGAGGGTCTGCTACTGTGCTTTCTCCTGGAGTATCTTTCTTTGCTCTTATCCTTCTTCTGGTTTTCTGGACATTCTGAGATGTAGTGTCCAGGATTTCTGCACCCAAAACACACAACCTCCTTGGTTGGTGTCTTGTCATACTTGGGCTTATAATCCTGTCTGGATGCTTTACTTCTGAAATCCTCCCTTGCCATGTTGTAGAACCTTTTGACAAAGAGGCTCATGAGCTCTTCATTGGATGTTGATGTCTCACTTTCTTCAGATGCTTTGAAGGCTATGTTGTGCTCCTTTCTAACTGGAGTTGTTGCCTTCTGTTCTGCTGCTTCTCTTGATTTGATCAGCTGCTCATAGCATTTCAATTTGCCTAACAGAGACTCAGTTGATATCTCATTGAGGCTTCTAGCTTATTTGATAGGCCAGATTCTGGAATCCCAAGAGCTAGGGAAGCACATCAATATCTTGTCATTCACCTCTGTCAAGGTGATGTCCTTATCCAAGGTTCTGAGCTCATTGATGATTGTGCTCAGCCTGTTGTACATTTCTGCCAATGATTCATTCTCATCCTTTTTAAAGTTCTCATACAGGGATATGAGATTGGATCTTCTGTCCTTTCTTTCATCTGTAGAGCCAGCTACCATTTGGTTGAGGGAATCCCAAATGGCCTTGGCTGAGGTGCACTCAGCCACCTTCTGGAATATGTCATCTGACATAGTCTGGGCTAAGATATTCATTGCCTTAGCATCTGCCATCTTGGCTTTCTTGTAGGCATCATTGTTTTCTGGAGGGGGCACTGCAGTCATGTTGGTTGAAGTGCTGGCAGAAGCTGCAGGTGCTGGAGGTACACCTGTCAAGATGATGGTTAAAACTCCAAAATTATTTACGGTCACGCGGCGACCCGGCGGTTTTATTTGAGAAAAAGGCGGAATGATTTTATTTAAGAAAACAGGGCGCGCGTATTTATTTATTTTGGATATAAAAAGGTTTAGATCGAGTTTTAACGAAAGGAGGCAAGTGCACCTATCGTGAGTAGTACAGGATATTCCGGGTGGAATATCGAGGTCGTATTATTCTCGGGTCCGGTTCGATTATTTCTACTCTTCCCTGGAGGGGACTATTATTTTACCGATAATTATCTTGTCGGGATATTTATATATAATAAAATGCAGAAAATGACAGAAAGAAAATGAAAGCAATAAAAAGAAAGATTGAAGGTGGTGCCGATGAAGAGCTTAGCTCGATGGCACCGAAAAAACAATTGAACTAAAATAGACTTTAAATAAAAAGAGCTCCTAAATTTCTAATTAATTAAGGCGGAGACTTGGCCGTGGAGGTTCCACTAAAATGAGCTCACCTATCTCTAGGACTATCGCTCACCTGAACGCTATGACTATTCGACCGAACGTTAGTCCGACGAAGGATTCCTCTTAACGCCTGCATTACGCTAAGAACCCCGCTATTGGGTGGGGAACCCAATCCGGTAGAGTTGGCGCGCCTCCTCTCTCGAGGGTTAGTGCGGAACTCTCTTTGCCAAGGGGTGATCTGTCCATACGCACGGCCTCTTGGCGAGCGTATGGAAAACGGAAATAGGGCCCACACATCGATATGTGGTCCTACGCGTCGTTAACCCCGGGCAAACCTTAAGTACTTTTAATTAATTAGAAAGATTAGACCTTTAATTATTTTAAGCTATTTTATCTGTCCCAATGCTCTTCGATACCGAGGGCTAAGAACTGTTAGCCACTCATCGGAATGGGGACGGCTTGCGGGAAAAGCAGAAAATAAAGCAGTAAAGAAAGCTGAAAATGAAAGCAGTAAATGAAAGCAGGAAAATAAAGCAGAAAATTGCAAGTCCTACTCAAACGAGTAGGACTGAAGAAAGCTGTAAATTGCGAGTCCCGGCGCAAACGCGTGGGCGGGAGAAATGAAAGCAGTAAAACGCACACACGCAAGTCCTACTCAAATGAGTAGGAGAAAATAAATGCGGGTCCTACTCAACCGAGTAGGACAAAATAAATGCAACACACGCACACTTTCTCTCGACATAAAGTAAACACACACACTCTACCGAAATAAAATCCAGCCATTAAACTCAAGTGAGTAGGCGGAAAAAAGAAAATTACAAACTCACGCACTCTACAGAAAGTAAAATAAGCGAGCGCCATTTAACTCTTAACGAGTAGGCGGAAATAAATGCGCACACACACAAAATTGCAAAAAAACTAAGTTACCGAAAAATTATAACAACTGCATTTCTACCGCTAGAATGCGGTAGAAATGCATAAAAAGCGAAAATAAAAATTAACTGGAAAGAAAGGTTTGCAAATAAACGCAAAGTGAAAATGCTCTAAAAATTAAAACGAATACATTTCTACCGCTAGAATGCGGTAGAAATGCATAAAAAGAGAACGAAAAAAATTAAAAGTGCAAAAGTTTAAATGAAAATCAAAGTGCACGAAAAATTAAAACGACTATATTATCATTCCTATAATTCCGTAAAAAATGATTAAAAAGTGAAAATAAAGTGAAAAGAACGAAAAAGATTTTACATCCTAAAAAGAAAAATCTAACTTAAAAGAAATGAAAATTACTTTGAAATCAATTTTACGGGTTTATAACAATGATATAGAAAGCTATAAAAAAAACTAAGTTAACCAAAAAAAGTAAAAATAACTAAACATAAAAACATGAAAACTATACTCATACACACACACACACATATAAAGAAGAATAAAAACTAAGTTAAAACAAAAGAAAATAAGATTGCATAAGGTGTGAGTTGCATAGCTACATTCCAAAGGCAATATAGGAGAAGAAAACACATATTTCATTAAATAAAAAGACAAGTTACAAAGACAAGAAACTAAAAGCTAAGGAGAGGGGGAGAAAATATCCCTTACATAACCCTTGGAAGCAATCCAGCAGCACAACACCTAAGCAAAATGGTGCCCAAAAGGGGAACAGAAATCCAGAGCAGAACCTCTGAATTTATAGAAAAAATTTACATGGGTCACGCCCTTGGTCACGGGCGTGACAGGGGGCGTGACAGTACTATTTGAGAAGGCGGCCGGCGATTTGACGGGAAAGTGGACTTCGGGCTGGACACGTGTCGGTCTCGCAGTGGTCACGCCCTTGGTCACGGGCGTGACAGGGGGCGTGACAGGCAGGTGGATCTGGGCGCGGTGCGTCAAAAAGTCGCCGTGCGGGTCTTGTCGGGCTAGCTGGAAAGGTCACGCCCCAGGTCACGGGCGTGACTCTGGGCGTGTCGGCTGGTGTCGACACTCGACGAATGTCGAGCTGCAAGTGTCGAGTTGAAAATCGTCGAGCGGAAATTGAGTCACGCCCCAGGTCACGGGCGTGACGCTGGGCGTGACTGTTGGTGTCGACACTCGACGATCGTCGAGATGAATTCGTCGAGTGGAGTGACAAGGGCTTGGGTCACGCCCCGTGTCGGGTGACACGGGCGTGACCCCGGGCGTGTCATGCTTTGCTCTTCAAAAATTGCTGATTTCACGGTTTTTGCATTGTCACGCCCTGGTCACGGGCGTGACCAATTTGTCACGGGCGTGACATGGCATTTTTTGCAGATTTTTGATTTTTTCCTGAAAAATAAAATAAAATAAGTTAGTATAATATTTACAAAAATAGGAGCATTTTATTGAATAAAAATAAGTAAAAACGACAAAAATAAATGAAAACAACTAAATTAATGTACACAAAAATAGGTATATTCACAATTCATCAAATACCCCCATACTTAAGCTTTTGCTATTCCAGAGCAAAAGTTGGAGATGAACTTATAAGGAATAAAAGAAATCCTAAGTTTAGCTACCGCTTGACTTAATTAAAAGGAAGATCAAAATAAACATCCGGGGTTAAAGAATTAAATCCTAATTTATGAAATGTTATGAATAGAGGAACAGTTTCAAAAAGACTTCTAGATAAAATAAAATAGGAAGCAAAAATTTATTTTTGTTAGTTTAACAAAGATGGATTGGATTTATATAAAAAACCTTAGCTTAAAAGAAGTTAAAGGAAATAATGCAATTTAAAAATTATGCTCTCAAAAAAATTTAAATTAATTCTAGAATTATTGAAATATGCTAAGTGGTTTGGTGGTTTATGAAGAAGGCTTGGATATTGAGGTGAGGTAATTTTTTCTCGAACCTCCAATTTTTTTTCTTTTTGGATAGTTAGGAAAATGAAATCTTATTTTCCTAACACATAAATTTTTTTTTCTTTCTTCATAAGGATAAAATTAACCCAATGTATATTTGTAGGAGTAATGAATTTTATCCTCTTACTCCATATATAATCTTTTTAAATTATTGGGTGCCTATGTTTACGGAACGAAATCTTATTCCCATTGACATAGGATCTTTTAAGGGATAAAGTAGGGGAAAACATGTCAATTAAGACACGAAAAAAATGGAAGTGGGTTTAGTTTTTCAAAAATAAAACTAGCTTTTAATCAAAAAGTTTTGAGAGCAACCTTTTTAAAATAAACGTTCCAATGTTTCTAAAAGCATGAAGTAGAAATAATTGAAATCCATGGATGTTATTTTCTAACATAAAAAACGAGCTTCTATTTATAAAATTAGAAGTGGTGGTGAAAAACAAGTTCCCTATTATAAGGAAAAGACATAAAAAATTCTTTAAATCTTAACCCCAGACACTTAAATCTATCGAACTTTAATTAATAAACGAATAGTAAGCAAAGAATTACTAAAATTCGCATATAAATTAACTCGAAACTAGATTTTTGGAAAGCAAAAAGGGTTAAGAAATGGTATATTCGAATTATTTTGTTACATAATTTAACAAAACATTTTTTTTGATTTTTAGAGTTTTATCATTTTTTTTTTGTGTTTTAATTATTATCTTTTTAGGATTTTTTTAGATTTTTTATCTTTTTAGGGTTTTTGGGTTTTTCTAATTTTTTTGATTTTTAGTTTTTGAGGATAAATTATTTACAAGAATGAGGAGAGAAAGAAGAGTTATTTACAAAAAAGATAGGGGGGAAAGAGAGATTTTTACAAAAAAGGCAAAGTAAAAACTCGATTGCGGCCCCGCTAACAGACTCTTATTTGAATGGTTGGTTCGATGAGTCGAACGTCGCGGGCAAGCAAGACGCAAGTGTTTACAAAAAAGAAGATGGGGGGAAAGAGAGATTTTTTTACAAAAAATATTTACGAAGTAAAAAGATTTTTTTTTTTTTGAGTTTTATGAATTTTTATTTTTTTTGAAGTTTTATGATAATAAAAACACGGAAAATATTTTTAGATTTTAAGTTTTGTAAATTTTTTTTTATAGTTTTGCTGAGTACAGAATAAAAAAAATGCAGTATAGGAAAACACCCCCATACTTAAACCCAACATTGTCCCCAATGTTGCAGTCTAAGTATGCGGAACGATTAATATACAAAATATAATAAGTACAAAAAGAAAAAGGGAGGGAAGTAGCTTCCCTTAGACGAGTCCGGGAAGGCGCAGGTTGAAACGCTGAATTAATATTAGAAGAGGAAAGAAGAGCAAAACAATAATAGAAAAAACAAAAAAAAACGAAAAATTCGGCTAAAGGGTTGCAGGCGGTAGGGGGGGCAAGTGCGTGGGGGAGTCGATGGTAGCTAAGGCCTTAGCTACGTGAGTGTGATGAAAATGCGCACCCCTAACGTGCACAAGAATGGAAGCGCGCCGAAGCGAAACAAAACAAAATAAAACAAGTTAAAAAAATAAAGACAAAATATATACACTTGTATTTTTTGTGTTTTTAACGACGTTTTTTATTTTTTATTTGTTTTTTCATTTTTTTCGAATGTATTTTTTAGTTTTGTTTGTTTTATAGTTTTTTTTTATCTTTTTATTAAAAGAATGAAATTTTTTTGTTAAGTTTTTTTTGTTTTTTTTCATTTTTTTGGGTTTTAGTTGTTTTTTATTTAGTTTTTTTTTTAGTTTTATAGTTTTTTCAAATTTTTAATTTTTAAGGTTTTTCAAAATTTTTTTGGTTTTGTAAGTTTTTCAAAATATTTTTTTTTTTATAAATTTGTAAATATATATTTTTTAGTATTTATTATTATTATTATGATTATTATTATATTATTTTTGTTGGCCATTTTTAATTTTTGTTATATATATAGATATAGGTAAAATTAATAGATTTCCAGGGTTTAAAATAACGAACCGAAAAGTGGCGGCTGCACGCCATGGAGTAAATGCTCAAGAGCTTTACCGTTGGGTGAGAACCCTGATACGGTGGTGGGCAAGAGGTTGCCAGAACACCAAGAATGTGCCCTGAGTGCACGGACCGTTGGGTCGGGTGGCGAACGGTTGTGATGGCTTGTGTGCGTGAAAGCACTTTTTGATGATATAGCTTGCCATACTTGTGATATGATATGCCTGCAGGGAAAAATACCGCTGCCCCGAGAGAAGGGGTAGGGTCGTTATAATTTGGTCAGCTGAACGCTGACCGTTGCTTTTGTTTGCCACCAGTGGGTGGATTGTCCCTTGCACAGGTGCTGGAGAGCCGAGCGGGACGCGTAGAGGTTGATGATCCTGCTGGTGTTGCTGCTGCTGCTGTTATCCCTTGAAGGCTAAATATGTTCTTTTGAATGTTTTCTTTTATTGTGGCCGGCCTGCGCGCCAATCTGTTTTAGGCCACTGTTTGAAAGCCATGTAAGGCCATAAGGCCAACTCTTTTGACATGTTGTAAGACATTCCTATATGTATATAAAATGTGGAGTTTTATGTTTGGACATTCATGAGGAGTTCAAGTAGTTTAGGCTTCCGCTAGAATGCTTGTGATAGGTGCGATGCGCTACTCTGGTATCATCCTGTCCCTTCACCGACTGTTTTGTGGTATATCCTGTGGGGCCCCGGCCGGACCTTCTAGAATATATCATATGAACGGATGGGGTTGTTACATTTTTGGTATCGGTTGTCTTGGTCTTTCCCTCACGAAGTCGTGGTCGACTTCTTTTGTGGGGTGGCGAGCACGTGTTTGTGCACACCAAAGTCTACGATTGAACTCCTGAATGTCCATGATAGGAATGCATTTTTGTATGTTTGAGGAACCTGCGTGTTCCTATTTTGTGTTGTTTGCTTCGGTACGACCGCTAATGTATGTGTCTTGTCCACCTTTAGGTGACACGAAGTGGAGCTGGGCCGTCTGAGCCCCAGCGTTCTGATGAAAGTACGGCACCAGCCGCGGTGCCTACACCTCCACCGTCTGCGGAACATGTCTGTTTAGTTGCGGAGGCCTTATTTACCATGATCCAAGGTCAGCCACTTAGGCAGGAACAAGAGGCTGTGAGGCCAGAACAGGTGGTGGCAAGGCCTGAACCTGTCGTGGATGTGGTTCCTCGAGCGGCTGAGAAGCAGCTAACACGGTTTATGAGTTTCCATCCGCCTACGTTCTCGGGAGCGGGAACCCCAACGCAGGCTGAGGATTGGTTATCGCGCGTCAAGCGAGTGATGACGGCGATAGGAACGGCGGAGCATCAGAAAGTTACCTTAGCCACCTTCTTGCTTGAAGGAGAAGCTCGTTTATGGTGGGATGAGATGGAGTTGCATCATTTGGCGGGTCGTCCGTTAACCCAAGTGTCGATGGAAGAATTCTCTCGGCTCTTCCTAGCAAAGCACATTCCTGTGGCACAACGGATAGCCATGGAAAATGAATTCCAACGGTTGACTCAAGGTGATGGCAGTGTTGACGCGTACCTGCATGAGTTTACTCGTTTGGGGCGGTATGCGGGTTCGATCTTTGCGGATGAACAGAGGAAGACTAATCGGTTCTATGAAGGACTGAGGGACGAGCTGAGGTTCCTTGTGTCCAGTTCTGTGAACCAAGGTTTCCAAGCATTGGTTGACACCGCGACAGCGTTGGAAAAGGATATGAAGAGGGTGCAAGGGAAGAGAGCTTTGGCTGTGTCGCAACCAGAGTGGAAGGCGCCCCGATCGGGAAAATCATTTTATAAGAAGAAATGGGGTAAGAAGTCCAAGCTTAGTGGACAAGCTCCTTCCTCAGTTGCAACGGGAGCAACATCAGGGGCAACCTCCAAGCCAGACACTCGTACCTGCTTCAATTATGGTAGGATGGGGCATATTGTGCGAGATTGTCGGATGCCGCCAAAGAGTGAAAAGAAGGCGGGAGCATCTTATGCGGAGAAAGGAAAGGCGGTGGTGGATTCCTCTGCCTCGCAGGCGCAACCCCGAGTCTACAATCTTGGCCTGCAAGAGGCCATCAAGCAGAGTGACGTGGTCACAGGTATGAGTTTAGTTTTGCATATGCGATTGTTTGTATGCTTTGCTTAGTACGCCTATGTTTGTGGTTTGTGTGTGTGACATGGTTGTCATAGGTTTTGTAATGATTCGGGACACGCTGGCGCGAGCACTGTTTGATACAGGTGCATCGCATTCTTTTCTGTCTCGTGAATTTGTTACGCGGCTTGGGATACCCAGTCGTGCAAAGACAGATAGCGTCAGAGTGGTGTTGCCGAATGGATGTTGGATGCTTGCGGATCAAGCTTGCGATGTGGCGGTTCAGTTAGGAAGTCGGGATTTTTGTTTAACCGCATTTGTTTTGCCAATATCGGAATTCGATGTGATTTTTGGGATGGATTGGCTTGCGGAGCAGCATGCTATGATTGATTTCCAGTCCAAAGAAATCACGTTGGGCCAGAATACCGAACAGGAGACCAAGTTCGCGGGTATGCGAGGAGTAGGCGGGACGTTGATGTCTGCACTCCAGGTAGTCAAAGCTGTTCGGAAGGGTGCGGAGTGTTACTTTGCACTAATTCAGGCTGTTGAGCCTAAGGCCACGTTGTGCGAGGTTCCGATTGTGGCAGAATTTACAGATGTGTTTCCCGCGGATCTCCCTGGGCTACCACCCCAGCGGGAGATTGACTTCACAATTGAGTTGGTGCCAGGTGCGAAACCCGTGGCCCGCTCGCCATATCGCGTCGCGCCTAAAGAGATGGCTGAGTTGAAGGTTCAACTACAAGAAATGCTAGAGCAAGGTTATATCCACCCAAGTATGTCACCTTGGAGCGCGCCTGTGCTTTTTGTAAAGAAGAAAGATGGTGGGTTACGGTTGTGTATTGATTACCGTGAATTGAATAAGCTGACCGAGAAGAATAAGTATCCTATTGATTGTCTCTTAGATATCTGCAAGGAGAGAGAATAACCAAACTAACAATTCATCAAGGCAAGCATACCTATCGAAATGCAGCTAGGGGACACAAGTGTCGTATTGAAATCCGGGAACAGTTGAGTAAGCTTACTCACACGAAATCTATTATTTTATCGACGGAAAAATAAGGTTTTCTTAAGCTAAATGTACTAAAGGAAGAGAACTACTTGCATGAAAAGATAAAGAGAGCTAAAGAGCGATTAACTTAAGCTTGGTAACAATGAAGGGAAAATGCACTCGATCAGAAATCACCTCGGCAAGAGTGGTTAGAAAAATACGATAAATAAACCTAAGCTAATTAGGGTAAAGGTCTTTGACCGTGGAGGTTCCATGAATATTGACACGCTTCTCTCGAAGGCCGTGCCTAACTGAGTTTAGGAAGGTCCGACCGACTTTCGCCTAAATCGGAGGCCTAAAACACGCTTTACGCGGTGAACCCCTCTAATGGATTTTACTCCAATCCGGGAGATTTGATCGTCTGCCTCTCTCGAGGGGTGCGAACAACTCCCTTTACTCTTGAGTGCTCATTTCAAACTTTCGGCCTCTCGGCTAGCCCAGAATGAAAGCAAAGGTGGAGAGTATATATCGATAATATACCTCCAACCCGTGATAAATCAAGAGTAATTCAAAGCTAAACCCTAAAAAGAAAAGGTAAGATTCAAAGCATCATAACCTAATCACTCGAACCTCGGATCATTAAGATCGAGTACATGGAGGATTAGTTAATCATGGTGAGGTGGAAGAGGGGGGATGAGTAGAAGAAAAATACTGAAAATGGAGCAGAAACGTAAAAGAAAACAGCAATTTTTATTAATAGAAACAGTGATCTTACAGCTTGAAAACCAGAGATTACAAGAACATGAGAAGGAAACTACACTATCATTAGCATCATACTACAGAAATAAACTAGGAGCTAATACAGGGAAAGCATAAAGCTAGAGCTACGAACTAAAAATGGAAAGACATGCTTAAAAAGTTCAGAAATACAAAGGACAGAACCTCCCCTCTCAAAGCGAAAAGTTGTCCTAAAACCCCTAGAGTTGGGCTCTATTTATAGAATTTTTCGGGTCGGGTCACGCCCCCTTGTCACGCCCTGGTCGGGCGTGACCCTGGGGCGTGACACATTCGGCGCGACTTTTTCGGGCAGGAATTGAATTCTGACGGAGTTGTTGCGGTACACGCCCACCGGTCACGCCCTGGTAGGGCGTGACCCTGGGGCGTGTTCTTTGCGGCGTGACTTTGGGAGCTGAAATTGAATGCTGGAGGTGACGGGCGGAATTGCTGAAGTACACGCCCATATGTCACGCCCGGGTCAGGCGTGACCCTGGGGCGTGACACTTTCGGTGCGGCGGTGGAGCGGGAAAGACGAGCGCGCTGCGGCGATTCCTCGGAACCTGGGGACACGCCTATAGTACACGCCCGTGCCGGGTGTGTCACGGGCGTGACCGAGGGCGTATACACTAAGTTTCCACGGAATGTAGTTTCAGACCAATTGCTTCATTCCTCTGGGTTACACGCCCTAGGTACACGCCCTGGTAGGGCGTGACCTTGGGGCGTGTCACAGCAAAATTCGGCTGAAAGCCGTGAAAACCTGCAAAAAGCAGAAAAAATGCATTAGCGACAAAAATATATACAAAGGGGAATCAAAACAAGTACTTTACAAGACATGATTGGCTTTAAAACCCCGAAAATATCCTAATAAAATTGACTGCAAACGTATTATCAAATTCCCCCAAGCTTAAGTTTTGCTTGTCCCCAAGCAAAGATATAAAGACAAGCTAATCATAAAAAGTGACTAATTCAAAAGGTTTTAATCATACTCACACAAGTACTATGCGAAATTCTAGGTAGGGAGAATGTAAAACGTAAATCTAAAACAATTATTTAGGTATGGTTTAACTTTTATAAACTTTACTTAATAAAAATAAATCATCCAAAATTTTGATGAAATTCTTTAAATAGATTTAAGTAAGGCAATGAAAATGAAAAGAACGTATTGAGTTATTACTAGATCCAAGCAACGCATTATAATTATATCAATTAAATAACAAAAATCTAAGTTTAAATCCAAAACTAAAACTGATTTACTTTTCTTCTTTTCTTAGTTGTTAAATAAAATAAAAAAAAAGGGCGTGAATCAAAAGGACTTAATAGGACCGAAACGTTTGGTTTAGGAATATGAATAGGAGTGGAATTCAAATATAAACATGGAGGCTTAAAAATCACACTAAACCAAAACAACGAGTTTCAAAAAAATAAATTTATTTTAAACAAAATATGTATAAATAAATTTATTTTTTCTCTTTATGATTATTTATCTCTCTTTGTTTTTTTTTATTATTTTCATTCATTTTTGTTTTTTTTTTCAATTTATTGCTTTTGAGTACACCTTTTTCAACAATATTTCCACAGATAAGACAAAATTTCCTATCAAACAAAATTAGCGTGATTAGATAGGTAGGAATTTGGGCTTTGGTGAAAATGAAATGGTGTGTGGAGTTTATCAAATGAATTTGGAAAAAAGGCTCAAAAACGGCTAACTAGTGGTAAAAGAGTTTAGGTTGGCAAGAAAGCTCAAACGTAAACAAAAATGGCCTAAATCATTTTCACGCGTTTTTTTTTAAATTTATTTAAAACATAGAGTCGATAAATTTCAAAAAGCAAGTTCGAGATAATAAAAGAAGATTGATGAAATTATCTTGAAAATAAAAATAATATGTCACTTGGATCGTTCATATCTACTACGTTATTCAAAATATGTTCTTACAAAAATCATCTAAAGACGAAAAGGAAAATAGTGGATGATAAATTTTTAGAGAAAGTAAAGAAAATAAAGAACGGAAAACCATAATAGAAATGCATGGTTTAGAGAAATATTTTACCTTAACATGCTACCGTGAATTAGAAACACAGCATGGCCATCATTTTACTTGTGAAATATGATTAAAAAGAATGATTAGAAAAATTATAATTAACTACGTTGTTTATAAAGAAGTTTGAGAAAAACAAAACATAAACATGAGGTACTTATTGAAATACCAAAATGCATATATATATATAATATTTTGTTTGAAATGTTTTTGAAATTTTGGATTTTTTTTGGGATTTTTACAAAACAAAAAGAAAACAAAAAGAAGGAGGAAGTCCTCCCCCAAGCTTAAAATCTACATTGTTCGCAATGGAGAAGGAGGTCGGAGAACGAGAGAAAAGTAAAGTACAGAAATAAAAGACAGAATTGAAAAGCAGGTACTTCCCCGGTTTTATTTTGCAGGGCAAGTTGAGTGATACCGCTCCTCCATGCCTGTGCTGTGGATCTTCATGAAACGTCGTCCGGCGGACTTTGGCATGGAAGCAGAACCGTTGGAGCAGGCGATCGCAGAAGTTTCAGCTTGCCGGAGCCAGTCGGGGCAAAAAGTGTAAAAGAAAGAAAACAGAAAAAGATAACTTGGGTTGCCTCCCAAGAGCGCCCTTTGTTTAAAGCGTCGTTTGAGCTCGACGCATCAAAATAAGATTGTCCCAAATATTGTTTTAAAAATAAGTTCGAATAAATGTCAAAGTTTGTGAGTAAAATAATGTTCAGATTAATCAAATGTCAGGACCGGAAAGATAGATTTAACAGGGTTGAGACTGACATCACCACAGAAATACAGTTTAAGACGCTGACCATTCACTTTGAAAGTACCCTTATCAGGGTGAGAAATTAAAACAGTACCATAAGAAAAGACTTCTAAAACAGTAAAAGGCCCAGACCAACGTGATTTTAATTTACCCGGGAATAAACGTAAACGAGAGTTATAAAGAAGCACTTGGTCGCCTGGCTTAAAGATTTTTGGGTGCCTAAGATGTCGATCGTGTAAACGCTTCGTCCGCTCTTTATAAAGTCTGTTATTTTCATACGCGTAAGAGCGCCACTCGTCGAGTTCGTTAAGTTGAAATTTTCGAAAATCGCCGACAGAGTGGGGATCGAAGTTTAAAAATCGCAAGGCCCAAAAGGCGCGGTGTTCTAACTCTACGGGTAAATGACACGATTTTCCATAAACCAACCGATATGGCGTACAGCCGAGGGCGGTTTTGTACGCTGTTCGGTAGGCACATAGAGCATCGTCTAATTTGGCGGACCAGTCTTTTCTAGATGTTGAAACAGTCTTTTCTAAAATTCTTTTTATTTCTCTATTCACTACTTCGACTTGTCCGTTAGTTTGGGGGTGGTAGGCAGTGGAAAGATTATGAGTAACGCCATATTTAGTTAGGATTTTTGAAAATTGTGCGTTACAGAAATGGGAACCCCTATCACTAACGATAGCACGCGGCGTACCGAATTGAGAAAATAATTTTTTGAGGAAATTAACTACGACTCGGGCGTCATTCGTTGGAAGAGCTTGGGCTTCGGCCCAACGTGAAACATAATCAACGGCAATTAAAATATACTTATTCCCGAAGCTAGAAGGAAAAGGACCAACAAAATCAATCCCCAGAGGTCGAAAACTTCGCACTCTAGAAAATAATTTTGTGGCATTTCATTTTTATTCGAAATATTCCCCGACCGTTGGCAACTATCACACCTACTCACAAAGGCATGCGCGTCTTTAAACAGGCTGGGCCAGTAAAAACCCGCGCTTAACACTTTGTGAGCGGTGCGAGCAGCTTGATAGTGCCCACCTGTCGGTCCTTCATGCAAATGTTTAATAATATCTAATCCTTCATCCAAGGAAACACACCTCCTGATCACTTGGTCTGCACAGACTTTAAAAAGATGCGGGTCCTCCCAAAAGTAGTTCTTCAGCTCAGAAAAGAATTTCTTCTTTTGCTGAGATGAAAACTCTTTTGGGAGCACACGGGCCACTAGATAGTTGGCGATGCGGGCAAACCAAGGAGAAGTAGATGTGTTAATTACGAAAAGCTTCTCATCAGGGAAATAGTAATGAAAAGAATTTTCATCTAATTGTTCTATAAACGGGTTGTCTAGGCGCGAAAGGTGGTCGGCGGCCAAGTTCTCGGCACCTCGCTTATCACGGATCTCTAAGTCAAACTCCTGGAGGAGTAAGACCCAGCGAATCAAGCGAGGCTTGGCATCCGTTTTAGAGAGAAGATATTTGAGGGCCGAGTGGTCCGTAAAAACAATAATTTTCGAAAGAGTAATATAAGGGCGAAATTTGTCAAATGCGAATACTACAGCTAAGAGCTCCTTCTCGGTTGTGGTGTAATTTTCCTGTGCAGATGTGAGAGTTTTACTAGCGTAATAAATGGGGTGGAAGTTTTTGGAAATACGTTGACCTAGTACGGCTCCCACCGCATAACTACTCGCATCACACATTATTTCAAATGGAAGATCCCACACCGGAGCTATCATGATTGGCGCATTAACTAATTTTTCTTTTATTAAATTGAAGGCAGCTAGACAGAGGTCATCAAAGATGAATGGGCCGTCTTTTTCTAAGAGATGGGTAAGGGGCTTGGTGATTTTGGAAAAGTCCTTTATGAAGCGGCGGTAGAAACCCGCATGACCCAGGAAACTTCTTATGGCTTTTATGTTCGTAGGTGGCGGCAGTTTCTCGATAACTTCTATTTTCGCAACGTCTACTTCAATACCCCTTTCAGAAATTTTATGTCCCAAAACTAACCCTTCCCTTACCATAAAATGACATTTTTCCCAATTTAAGGCGAGGTTAGTTTCTTCGCATCGCTCTAAGACTTTTTCGAGGTTCTCTAAGCAACTATCGAAGGAATTCCCGAAGACGGAGAAATCATCCATGAAGACTTCCATAATATTTTCTACGTACTTGTCAAAGATGGCGAGCATACATCGTTGGAATGTAGCCGGCGCATTGCACAATCCAAACGGCATTCTTCGATAGGCGAAGGTGCCGAAGGGACAAGTAAACGTAGTTTTCTCCTGGTCCTCGGGGGAGATTGGGGATTTGAAGATACCCCGAGAGTCCATCGAGAAAACAATAAAAGCTATGTCCGGAAAGTCGTTCTAAAATTTGATCAATGAACGGCAAGTGGAAGTGATCCTTGCGGGTGGCGTCATTCAACTTACGGTAATCTATACACATTCGCCATCCGGTCACCGTCCGAGTCGGGATTAATTGATTATTTTCATTACTTACGACCGTTATCCCTCCCTTCTTTGGTACTACCTGTACTGGGCTAACCCACTTACTGTCGGATATAGGATAGATAATTCCTGCGTCTAACAATTTCATAACCTCGCCCTTAACTACATCTTTCATGTTTGGGTTTATACGGCGCTGAGGTTGTATAGAGTTACGAGAATTATCTTCCATTAAGATTTTATGAGTGCAGAAAGATGGGCTTATGCCCTTGATATCAGATATTTGCCAAGCAATAGCTTGGCGATGCTTTTGTAAAATTGAAAGAAGTTTATTCTTTTGTGCATCCGTGAGGTAGGCCGAAATTATGACAGGCAGCTTAGAGTCCTTTTCTAAGAAAGCGTATTGAAGGTGCTCTGGTAGTTCTTTCAGTTCCAAGGTAGGGGGGTCATCATACGAGGTCTTGGAAATTTGTTCTTTTTCAAAAACTATGTCCTCGTACACTTTTTTATATGTAAAATTAAAAGGGGTGTTGCTAGCGGCCATGGAGGCTTTGTGCAGCGATTCAGTTGAAAAAGTAGAAGAGGAACAGAAATCATTAAATTCTTTTTCAAAATCAGAGGGGCGAGTGGAGGATTCTTCACTTATGTGTAGAGATTCAGTTGGAAGAGTAGGAGAGGAACAAAAATTGGAAAATTCTTTGTCAAAATCAGAGGTGGGAGAGAAGAATTCTTCACTTATGGTATCCATGAAAAAACAGGAGTCATCATTAGCTAGTGTGTTCTTCATCGAGGGGGTGATAGAGAAAGTTACCTCATCGTCGCCCACTCGAAGGAAGAGCTTACCATTGCTTACATCAATGATAGCTCGGGAGGTGGCAAGGAAGGGTCGGCCAAGGATCAGGGGAACCTCGACGTCTTCTTCAATGTCTAAAATGACAAAGTCCACCGGGAAGATGAACTTGTCAACTTTGACTAGGACGTCCTCCACTATTCCTAACGGGTATTTGACTGACCTGTCGGCTAGCTGGATACTCATGCGTGTGGGGTTGAGACTACCAATTCCTAACTTTTTAAACAACGAGAGGGGCATAAGATTAATACTCGCACCTAAGTCGGCTAAAGCGTGTTTGACAAAGAGATCACCGAAGACACACGGGATAGAGAAACTACCCGGGTCACTGATTTTTTTCGGTAATCCGTTTGTCAAAACCGCCGAGCACGCGGCATTTAACGTGACATAAGAAAGGTTCTCTAACTTCTTCTTGTTAGTTAGGAGGTCCTTAAGGTATTTTGCGTACTTCGGCATCTGGGATATGGCTTCGTGGAAAGGCAGATTTACGTGGATTTGCTTAAACATTTCCAAAAAACGGGTCTATTGATCATCCTGTCGTTGTTTATTAAGTTCGGAAGGGTATGGCGGGGATGGATTATTTTTAAAGGTGGGTGGTGGAGTGAATTCTTTTTCTACGATAGGGGTGATAATTTCTTCGGCAGAGGATGGAATTTTTAAAAGGGGAACGGAGCTTTGATTTTCAAAAACGGGAGCGGAGCTTTGATTTTTAAAAACGGGAGCGGAGCTTGCCTCGGGTTCTTCACTTACCATACCAGGAACTTTCTTCCCACTCCGAAGAGTTATAGCTTTCGCTTGCTCTCTCGGGTTGGGCTCGGTATTGGAAGGAAGAGACCCTACGGGTCGCTCAGAAATCATTTTAGCGAGCTGTCCTACCTGATTTTCTAAGTTTTTAACACTTCCGGTTAAGGTCCTAATCGTAGCGTCATTAGCATTCATGTATTTTGAAAACACTTCCTCCAAATTTGGAGGTTTTGGAAAACTTTGAGGAGGAGGTGGTGGTGGAGCAGAAAAATCACTTTGCGGTGGCGGGCGCACAGCATTCGATGGATTGCTCCACGAAAAATTCGGATGATTTCTTAACGCAGGATTATAACTATTCCGAAAATTAAAACCAGGAGGATGATAATTCGCAGCAGAAAAATTATTAAAAGCAGTTCTAGGCATATTATTTACATAATCCAAATGTTCAGCGGGAGGAGTTGCAGATTCCCATACCTGAGGGGCGGAGGCAGCAGTCATCTCCGTAATTTTTTTGCTTAATATTTCAACTTGCAGTGCGAGTTGTGAGACGTTGTCCACTTCAAAGAGACCTGCAGGTTTGTTTGGGCGGGACCTAGGCACATTCCACTGGTAAGTGTTCATGGCCATGTCTTCAAACAGCTCAAGAGCTGCTTCCGGGGTCTTATGGTTTAAAGTACCGCCAGAAGCTGCGTCTATCATTTGCTTCGTGCTTTGATTTAGCCCATTATAAAACGTCTGCACCTGCAACCATACAGGCAGAGCGTGATGTGGGCATCGTCTTAATAATTCTTTAAATCTTTCCCAGGTTTCATAAAGGGTCTCTGAGTCTATTTGTCCAAAGGCAGAAATGTCATTCCTAAGTTTAGCAGTTTTAGCAGGCGGAAAATACTTGGCCAAAAATTTTTTAGTTAATTACGTCCAAGTAGTTATGCTATTTTTAGGAAGGGTGTTCAACCACTGCTTAGCCTTAATTCTAAGAGAGAAAGGAAATAATCTTAGCCTAATAGCATCATTTGTGACACCATTTATCTTGAAGGTGTCACAAATCTCAAGAAAGCTGGCTATGTGTGCGTTCGGGTCTTCATCTTGAAGCCCGTCAAATTGCACATACTGCTGCACCATTTGAATTATGCTAGGCTTTAGTTCAAAATTATTATTATTTATTGCAGGGCGAACTATACTAATTTCTGTACCCTCGAGATTTGGTCGTGCATAATAGGACATAGGCCTTTGCACGACTTCCTCCACGTTGGGTTCTGCCATTCTTAAGGTAGAAAATGACTCGGAATCCTCAACCGGCACTTGGGTAGTAGGGCCTTGAAATCGCGATCTTCTCTGAAGAGTACGCTCAATTTCGTGGTCCAGGTCCAAAGTAACCGACGGACTTCCGCGGGTCATACACTAGAAGAAGAGAGGAGAAGCAAGACTAAAAAGTAAAAGAGCTAATAAAGTTGGAAAAAATTTTTGAAATAGATTTTTTTATGTTTTAACTCCCGAACTTCCCAAGGGCTACCCGGTGAAGGGTTCGCAAGGTACTAGACAAGATAGTGGCATTTAGAGCCACTTTGCCCTTTTCGAGAGAGTTAGGTGGTGTAGAAAATTTTGTGATGTGGGTTTCTATTACGAATGCGGTAATTAAAATCCAGCCATTTATCTCTATGCGAGTAGGCGGAAATTAAAAGCTATACTCACGCACTCGACAGAAAATTAAAACACACCCACTCGACAGAAAGTAGACACACTCTACTGAAATAAAGCCTGCCAATTAACTCAAGTGAGTAGGCGGAAAAATAAAATACGCACACTTGCTTGAAATAAATCCATCCAATTAACTCAAGTGAGTAGGCGGAAAAATAAAATACGCACACTCTACTGAAATAAATCCAGCCAATTAACTCAAGTGAGTAGGCGGAAAAATTAAAAATACGCACACTTAACAAAATCCAGCCAATTAACTCAAGTGAGTAGGCGGAAAAAATTTAAGAAGGAGGCTGAGAAAGAGAAGTGATAAAATTAATATATTCGCGTTTTCAATTTATCAACAAGCGTTGCTTCCCCGGCAACGGCGCCAAAAACTTGATTGTCTCTTAGATATCTGCAAGGAGAGAGAATAACCAAACTAACAATTCATCAAGGCAAGCATACCTATCGAAATGCAGCTAGGGGACACAAGTGTCGTATTGAAATCCGGGAACAGTTGAGTAAGCTTACTCACACGAAATCTATTATTTTATCGACGGAAAAATAAGGTTTTCTTAAGCTAAATGTACTAAAGGAAGAGAACTACTTGCATGAAAAGATAAAGAGAGCTAAAGAGCGATTAACTTAAGCTTGGTAACAATGAAGGGAAAATGCACTCGATCAGAAATCACCTCGGCAAGAGTGGTTAGAAAAATACGATAAATAAACCTAAGCTAATTAGGGTAAAGGTCTTTGACCGTGGAGGTTCCATGAATATTGACACGCTTCTCTCGAAGGCCGTGCCTAACTGAGTTTAGGAAGGTCCGACCGACTTTCGCCTAAATCGGAGGCCTAAAACTCGCTTTACGCGGTGAACCCCTCTAATGGATTTTACTCCAATCCGGGAGATTTGATCGTCTGCCTCTCTCGAGGGGTGCGAACAACTCCCTTTACTCTTGAGTGCTCATTTCAAACTTTCGGCCTCTCGGCTAGCCCAGAATGAAAGCAAAGGTGGAGAGTATATATCGATAATATACCTCCAACCCGTGATAAATCAAGAGTAATTCAAAGCTAAACCCTAAAAAGAAAAGGTAAGATTCAAAGCATCATAACCTAATCACTCGAACCTCGGATCATTAAGATCGAGTACATGGAGGATTAGTTAATCATGGTGAGGTGGAAGAGGGGGGATGAGTAGAAGAAAAATACTGAAAATGGAGCAGAAACGTAAAAGAAAACAGCAATTTTTATTAATAGAAACAGTGATCTTACAGCTTGAAAACCAGAGATTACAAGAACATGAGAAGGAAACTACACTATCATTAGCATCATACTACAGAAATAAACTAGGAGCTAATACAGGGAAAGCATAAAGCTAGAGCTACGAACTAAAAATGGAAAGACATGCTTAAAAAGTTCAGAAATACAAAGGACAGAACCTCCCCTCTCAAAGCGAAAAGTTGTCCTAAAACCCCTGGAGTTGGGCTCTATTTATAGAATTTTTCGGGTCGGGTCACGCCCCCCTGTCACGCCCTGGTCGGGCGTGACCCTGGGGCGTGACACATTCGGCGCGACTTTTTCGGGCAGGAATTGAATTCTGACGGAGTTGTTGCGGTACACGCCCACCGGTCACGCCCTGGTAGGGCGTGACCCTGGGGCGTGTTCTTTGCGGCGTGACTTTGGGAGCTGAAATTGAATGCTGGAGGTGACGGGCGGAATTGCTGAAGTACACGCCCATATGTCACGCCCGGGTCAGGCGTGACCCTGGGGCGTGACACTTTCGGTGCGGCGGTGGAGCGGGAAAGACGAGCGCGCTGCGGCGATTCCTCGGAACCTGGGGACACGCCTATAGTACACGCCCGTGTCGGGTGTGTCACGGGCGTGACCGAGGGCGTGTACACTAAGTTTCCACGGAATTCAGTTTCGGACCAATTGCTTCATTCCTCTGGGTTACACGCCCTAGGTACACGCCCTGGTAGGGCGTGACCTTGGGGCGTGTCACAGCAAAATTCGGCTGAAAGCCGTGAAAACCTGCAAAAAGTAGAAAAAATGCATTAGCGACAAAAATATATACAAAGGGGAATCAAAACAAGTACTTTACAAGACATGATTGGCTTTAAAACCCCGAAAATATCCTAATAAAATTGACTGCAAACGTATTATCACCTATACCTCGGATTGATGAATTATTTGATCAGCTAGTTGGCTCGACCGTCTATTCGAAGTTGGACCTGAAGTCTGGTTATTACCAGTTAAGAATTCGGGAAGGTGACATTCCCAAAACCGCATTTGGAACGCGTTATGGGCATTATGAGTTCACAGTCATGCCCTTTGGATTGTGCAATGCGCCTTCGGTGTTTATGGATCTGATACACCGTATTTTTCGTGAGTACCTGGATCTGTTTGTGATAGTGTTCATTGATGACATCCTGGTGTACTCGAAGTCCAAAGCTGAGCATGAGATTCACTTGCGGTTAGTGTTGAACACGTTGAGGCAAAATCAGCTCTATGCCAAGTTCTCGAAGTGCGAGTTTTGGCTATCGTCAGTGGCATTTTTGGGCCATATGGTGAGTGGAGTGGGCATTGCAGTGGATCCAGCGAAGATAAGAGCCATACAAGAATGGCCAATATTGTCTTCCGTGGCCGAGGTCAGGGGTTTCCTTGGACTTGCGGGCTACTATAGAAGATTTGTGGAAAACTTCTCGCGGATCGCTTTGCCGCTAACCACACTGACGCGAAAAGATCAGAAGTTCGTTTGGACGCCAGAGTGCGCACGAGCTTTTGAAGAGCTGAAGGTTCGGTTGACCACGGCGCCGGTGTTGTCTTCACCAAGTGGAACCGACGGATTTGTGATTTATAGTGATGCCTCAGGGAGCGGCTTAGGCTGCGTTCTTCTGCAGAATGGAAAGGTGATTGCTTATGGCTCACGCCAGCTGAAGGTGCACGAGCGAAACTATCCCGTCCATGATTTGGAATTAGCGGCGGTGATTTTTTCCCTTAAGCTGTGGCGACACTACCTTTATGGCGTGAAGGTGGAGATCTATACCGATCATAAGAGCCTAAAGGATCTGTTGGAGCAGAAAGAGTTGAACATGCGACAACGAAGGTGGTTGGAGTTCCTCGGGGACTACACTTTCGAGATTCACTATACACCCGGGAAGGGGAATGTTGTCGCGGATGCCTTGAGTCGGCGAGTTCCGGCTAGAGCGAATTGGTTACAAAGGCATGCTGAACGTCTTATCCAGGAATTGGAGGCATTGGAGATCTATTGTGTTGACAAGAATTCCACTGCCATTGCATATTTGAATTGGACCGAGGTACAATGTGACCTTACGGACCGAGTTCGACGGGCAACGGAGTTGGATGAAGATCTCTTGCGCTATGTGAATGAAGGGCCAGAAGGCAAATTCACCTGGAATGATGGTCTTTTGCGAAAAGAGGGCCAGTTGTGCGTCCTGAATGTGGGGAAACTGAGGGAAGAACTGATGTATGAAGCACATTATACGAAGTATTCCATTCACCCCGGGAGCACAAAGATGTTCAACGATATGAAGAAGCTTTTCTGGTGGCCAGGGCTTAAGAAAGATGTTGCCCTTTATGTAGCCAAATGTCAAACATGTGCGATGGTGAAGGCGGAATGCCAAAAGCCGGGCGGTTATTTGAAGTCACTGCCGATCCCAGTGTGGAAATTTGATGATATTTCCATGGATTTTGTGCATGGATTGCCAAGATCGCAGCGAGGAAATGATTCCATTTGGGTGATAGTTGACCGGCTAACAAAAGTAGCACATTTTCTCCCGAACAGGCGGGATGATTCGGTTGAAAGTTTGGCAAAATTATATGTTGATCAGATTGTGCGACTTCACGGTGTTCCTCGGAGCATCGTAAGTGATCGAGATGGGCGATTCATGTCAAATAATTGGAGGCTAGTTCACCGACTGTTGGGCACGAAGTTGACTTTCAGTACGGCCTTTCATCCCCAAACGGATGGCCAAACTGAACGTACCAACAGAACAATGGAGGACATGCTCCGAATGTGCGCCCTTGACTTCGGAAAGAGATGGGAAGATCATCTCTATATGGTAGAGTTTGCTTATAATAACAGCTACCAGGCAAGCATTGGGATGGCACCATATGAAGCTCTATATGGAAGGAAGTGTCGTACTCCCTTGGCTTGGGTAGAAGCGGGTGAAGCCCGGGTTGTTAAACCAAATGAAGTGGATGAAGCAAACTCAACCATTCGGACTATTCGAGAGAGATTGCTTATTGCTCAAGATCGACAAGCGAAGTACTACAACGCCAAGCACCGGAATGTTGAATTTGCGGTTGGCGATTGGGTCTACTTGAAGATCAAGCCATTCAAAGGTGTCTCCAGGATTCGGCGATTGAAAAAGTTGAGTCCAAGATATTTGGGTCCTTTCGAAGTGGTTGAGCGAATTGGCGAAGCGGCTTATCGGCTCGCTCTGTCGGCGGACTTGGGTGGGTTACATGATGTCTTTCACATCTCGGTGCTTCGGAAGGCCGTGAAAGATCCAGCTCAAGTGATCGCGGATGATCGGGTGCCGGTGGAGTATGGGCTAACAACGAGAGTTAGACCCATTCAGATCGAAGATCGAGCCGAGAAACAGTTGCGGAACAAGACGGTTGGTATGGTGAAAGTCCGATGGGACAACTGCGGCCGTGAAGAGCTGACATCGGAGCGCGAGCAAACCATGCGAGAAGAGTTCCCTGAGTTGTTTCTGTAATTTGGAGCGAGAATATTGTAACATAAACGTTTAGATATATAGAGATATGTTGTTACATTTTTCTTGCTAAGTCTGTTGCTTTCCTGTCTCTAAATTTCGAGGACGAAATTTCTTGTAGGAGGGGAGGATTGTAACAGCCCAAAGTTCTAAAACAGGAAAATTTGGGTGACACGGCCTGGGACACGGGCGTGTCCCAGGGCGTGTCAGGGGACACGGCCTGCGACACGGGCGTGTCGCAGGGCGTGTCGAGGTTGTGTCGACGATTGGGCTTTGTCTCGACGATTTTTGCTCTCGACGATCCGTCGAGAGGAGGCACACGGCCCAGGACACGGGCGTGTCCAAGGCCGTGTCGCATGCTCGACGATTTTTACTCGACGATCGTCGAGTGTCGAGAAGTGAGTGTCGAGAGTTGAACACGGCCTGTGACACGGGCATGTCACAGGGCGTGTCAAATCAGGCGACGAACTCAGCCCGCCGAAGGATTTCGACAGGGCGTGTCTTTGTGCCGTGTCTGGGCACACGGCCTGGGACATGGGCGTGTCACAGGCCGTGTGAAGTCTCGGGATGATTTGGGATTTTTTTTCCCCAGGTACACGGCCACAGACACGGGCGTGTCTGAAGGCGTGTTGGTGACACGGCCCATGACACGGGCGTGTCCCGTGGGCGTGTCACTGGTTTGGATAAGTCGGTTGACCACCGCTTGAGGCACACGGCCTGGCACACGGCCGTGTTCGAGGCCGTGTTAGGTCAAAATATGTGTTTTTGGCAGAATCGTGGCCGTCCATTCCTTCAGTCTGGATCCAAGGGCTGGAGCTTCTTCTTCTTTTTCCTTAAGGGCCGAAATCAGAGAATGATTTCTCACTTTGCTTTGGCCTTCATCTTTCTTCAAGAGAGAGAAAGAGAGAGAAAAAGGAGGAGGAAGAAGAAAGGGGGCTGCTGCTGGTGGTGCTGCGGTTTACCGACGAGAGATCCGAAGCCAGCGTTGCGGAGGAAACGCTCTTGCGCGTCTTGCAAGCTAGCTTGGAGGCCATGGCACCGAAGCGATCGTCAAGGGTAACGACTTTTCTTCCTAGCCATGTGAAGGCTTCCGTTTTGGCATATCTTTTGATTCCCCCACCAAGAGGTGGCTGCTTTTGGGAGTCGTTTGGGTGATTCTTGAAATCCCCTTTTGTTAGCATATAGATCCGGAAATGGAGTACGGAATAGGCATGCTGTGTGAAGCCCATCTGGACAGGTTGGTCTAGATTGGTGATGTTGCATACGAACCGGAGAAGACTCCGTGATAAACGTGTCGTGTAAGGAGTCTACGGGTTCTGCCTGCGAAAAGGAGTAGCAGGAAGTACTGGGGTGGTAACCCAGGAAAATAGCCTTGTGATGGTTTTGTGTCCAAACTGTGAATGAGGCACAGGAAGTACTGGTGGGACCAGGAAAGGCCCTTTTTGTGATGCTTGATGTCATAGGGTGTCCACCTGTGAAGCGAGTAACAGGAAGTACTGGTGTGCCCAGGAAAGACCCCTGACATTTGTACTTAGCGGTGTCCACCTGTGACGGGAGTCACAGGAAGTACTGGTGTGCCCAGGAAAGACCCGCTGTTGCTGTGAGGAAATGGGTATAGTGACATACCCAGGCTTGAATGCCAAGAACAGGATTGGTGAGACCGACCCGCGCCTTTGATATAGCCATGAGTACGCTGTACGCGGAAAAGGCAAGGCGATTTGAGCAACGGGGGGGGTGGAGGATCTGACCTGCGCTATGTCCGTCTGACATGAGACCAAAAAGTGCGGTCTGTTGGAGCGCATAGCAAGAGTCTTCGGCCTGCGCGCCATGACACAACGGGGGGCTACAGGCCATCCCGGTGTCCGAGGACTAACTCCGGCTGCACGCCATGGAGTAAATGCTCAAGAGCTTTACCGTTGGGTGAGAACCCTGATACGGTGGTGGGCAAGAGGTTGCCAGAACACCAAGAATGTGCCCTGAGTGCACGGACCGTTGGGCCGGGTGGCGAACGGTTGTGATGGCTTGTGTGCGTGAAAGCACTTTTTGATGATATAGCTTGCCATACTTGTGATATGATATGCCTGCAGGGAAAAATACCGCTGCCCCGAGAGAAGGGGTAGGGTCGTTATAATTTGGTCAGCTGAACGCTGACCGTTGCTTTTGTTTGCCACCGGTGGGTGGATTGTCCCTTGCACAGGTGCTGGAGAGCCGAGCGGGACGCGTAGAGGTTGATGCTCCTGCTGGTGTTGCTGCTGCTGTTGTTAGCCCTTGAAGGCTAAATATGTTCTTTTGAATGTTTTCTTTTATTGTGGCCGGCCTGCGCGCCAATCTGTTTTAGGCCACTGTTTGAAAGCCATGTAAGGCCATAAGGCCAACTCTTTTGACATGTTGTAAGACATTCCTATATGTATATAAAATGTGGAGTTTTATGTTTGGACATTCATGAGGAGTTCAAGTAGTTTAGGCTTCCGCTAGAATGCTTGTGATAGGTGCGATGCGCTACTCTGGTATCATCATGTCCCTTCACCGACTGTTTTGTGGTATATCCTGTGGGGCCCCGGCCAGACCTTCTAGAATATATCATATGAACGGATGGGTTGTTACAACGGGCGTGACCTATGGGTCACGTGCGTGACCAGCAGGCGTGACACCAAGAACCAGCATTGTCGATCTAAGAACGTCGACCAGACACGTACATGCCCGTGACCCAATGGTCACCAGCGTGACCAAGGGCGTGTCAGGAGCATTTTTCAACCAATAATAGTCATTCCTGCCATTGCCGCCAGATTGTTGTTTCCAGCTTGACAAGTCCTAGGTCACGGGCGTGTCCATGGGGCGTGACGCCTCCATCAAGAGCATTTTATTCTCGCCATTTTCAGCTTCCTGTCATTTTCCAGTAACAGATCAGACACGCCCTAGGTCACGGGCATGACCTAGGGGCGTGACCCATCATTTAACAGATTTTGGCGGTTTCTTCTCCAACGTTCCCGGGCTTTCAAGATGATGGTTCCGAGCCTAACATGCCCTAGGTCACGGCGTGACCAAGGATGTGACCGACGAATAACTTTTTCTATAAATTCCAGATGAGTTCAGGAACTCAGGAGGATTGAGGGAGCTAATGTAGGAGTAGTTCTTAGCCAGTTTTAGTAGTTTATTTTCTTGTATTTGCATTCCTTTCTTTTACTTTTTAAGTCATAGTTTAGTCTTCATTTTGTTATTTACGATTCAAGTACTTTTTTCATTGCAACCATGTCTCTCTCTTTATATCTTAATGTATTATGTTTTGTAGCAAATTCCATTGCACTTGATCATGATAATATTTGAATAAAATAATTCTCTTTTCTGTCAAAACTCTTTATTGCTACTTTGATTTACCTTTGAATTATTTTGTGTCGAATTCATATTTCGCGGATATGTTCTTCGGTTTTAAATATGTATCCTAGATTTATCAAGAGGTTGTGGATACGAGTAGATCACTCAAAGGTAGAAGGAGCCGCATGCACTCCTCGAGAGAGAATCACACGGATCTTCCGGATTGGAGTCAAATCCAATACCAGGGTTCGCCGCATAAGACAAACTTAGGGGTTTCGACTGGCCGAGAGGTCTTAATTGATCAACCTAAGTTTACTCGAGAGCGTATTCTCGAGAGAGGCGCTTTTGTAATTTAGGAACCTCCACGGTCGAAGTAGGTAATTTAGAATCTTGGCTTTCATAAAGAGTTTATTTAAATTCAAGGTGA
Organism: Platanthera guangdongensis; assembly: GCA_039583875.1. NCBI lineage: Eukaryota > Viridiplantae > Streptophyta > Magnoliopsida > Asparagales > Orchidaceae > Platanthera > Platanthera guangdongensis. The sequence goes on from CM077151.1 coordinate 140,371,361, forward strand.
GTCTAGATTAAGTGCTCATTTTTAGTTTATTTTCTTTCATATAGTTTAATTCACTCTTTTCATTTTCTGATAAAATAATACTAATTTGCTTGAGTAGAAGTACTCAACAGGCCCCGAGTGTAATACGACATTTTCTATATTATATTTTGATAGGTACACTTGCCTATTTGAGATTTTAGTTTGGATATATTTTTAAAACTATATAAATTTCTCATCAGGCTAGTTCATTTGAACTACAAGGCCATAGGCAAACTATGCAGTAAAGAGTTTGTTAGGAATGGTCCTAATATTAAATGCTCTAAGGAGAGCATTTGCTCTGCATGCCAAAAAAGCAAGCAGACCAAAGTTTCATTCAAAAGTATTGAATCCAATCACTCAATGAGGTGTTTATACCGCTTGCATATGGACTTGTTTGGTCCTATGTCAGTTCATAGTTTAGGAAGGAGAGTCAACACTGTTGTGATTGTAGATGATTATTCCAGATTTACTTGGGGTTTCTTTCTAAAGAAAAAAGTCTGAAACTACTGATGTCTTCAAGACATTTGTCAAACAAATACAGAATGAACTGAACAGTTCTGTGGTCAGAATCAATAGTGACCATGGAACTGAATTTCAATTTGAATATATGACAAAGTTTTGTGAAGAACTTGGGATTCATCTGGAGTTTTCCTTTCCAAGAACTCCCCAGCATAATGGAATTACTTAGAGAAAGAGCATGACTCTCATTGAAGCTGGAAGAATCATGTTGAGTGACTCTTCTCTCCAAAAATATTTCTGGTCTGAAGCTATTAACACAACATGTCATGTTCTTAATTGAGCTTCAATCAATAAAAGGATGAATAAGACTCCTTATGATCTAATGAAGGGCTGAAAACCAAACTTGACTTATTTTAGAATCTTTGGATGTAGATGTTACGTCTTAAATAATGGAAAAACATACATAACTAAGTTTGCTGAGAAGTCCTATGATGGTATATTTATTGGTTATAGTAACCATAATAATGCCCATAAGGTCTACAACTTGTGGGATCAAGTTATAGAGGAGTCTGTTCATATTGTATTTGATGAAAGTTTTATGTTTTACAATGATAAGCCAGTTTCATCAAGCACAACTGGAGAAGACTTGGAAGTTAAAGGAGCTGTCTATAGAAGATTCAGTTACAGCAAGACAAAATATACAAGATGGAGTCAACATTATTGAAGAAGTGCTTGCACAGGAACAGCGAGAAGAATAAACTTGGCAACAAGATTTAGCTGGTCCAAGAGAAGAAGTCACATTACCAGTAGCTGTCAAACATCTAAGGGATCATCCAAGGGAATTGATCATTGGAGATGCAGCTCAGGGTGTGACCGCAAGAAGTAAACATCAAAACACTTTAATGTACTCAAGTTTTCTGTCTCAAATAGAACGAAAGAAATTTGAAGAAGCCAATGTAGATCCTTTTTGGATAGGTGCAATGCAGGAAGAATTGAACCAGTTCAAGTGATGTAAAGTCTAGAAGCTGGTTCCCAGACCAGATGATTGTAACATCATAGAAACTAAGTGGATCTGCTGAAATAAATTGGATGAGAATGGTGTTATAGTCAGAAATAAGGCTAGACTATTTGCAAAGGGCTATAGACAAGAAAAGTGCATAGACTTTGATCAAACCGTTGCACTAGTAGCTAGATTGGAAGCTATAAGACTATTCCTTGCATATGCAGCCTACAAAGGATTCATGGTTTACCAAATGGATGTGAAATCAACCTTCCTTAATGGTAACCTTAAAGAAAGGGTCTATGTTGAGCAACCCTTAGATTTTATTGATTCTACTAAACCAACTCATGTTTATTTGTTATTAAAATCTCTTTATAGATTAAAATATATCCCAAGGGCTTGGTATGAGACATTGTATAAGTTCCTTCTGGAGAATAAATTATCAAAAGAGAAAATAGAAAAAACACTATTATTATGGGAAGTTAAAGGCAAGACCATCTTAGTACAAATATACATTGATGACATTATATTTGGTTATACTGATGAGTCACTTTGCACTAGGTTTTCCAAACTTATGAAAAGTTAGTTTGAGATGAGTAGCATGAGTGAACTCAAGTTTTCTTGTGTCTCCAAGTTAAGCAAACTATAGATGGACTTTTCATTAGTCAGTCTAAGTTCACTAAGAAGTTAATCAAGAAGTATAACATAGAAACAACCACTTTCATGAGAACTCCTATTAGGTCTAGTATGTCTTTATAAAAGGATGATGCTGGCAAGCCAGTTGATATCACCTTGTATACGGGCATAGTTGGATCACTGCTCTATCTAACAGCCAGTAGACCAGACATAATGTATGATACTTGTGTTTATGCTAGGTATCAAGCTTGCCATAAAAAAATTTCACTATACAACAGTTAAAAGAATATTGAGATATCTAAAGGGCACACCTAATCTTGGTCCATGGTATCCCAGGAATAGTGATTTTGAACTGATAGGCTTTTCAAATGCGGATTATGCAGGTTATAAAGAAGACAGGAAAAACACATCAGGCTCATGTCAATTCCTTGGAAGGAGGTTGGTGTCATGGAGGAGCAAAAAGCGAACAAGTGCAACAATATTCACAGCTGAATCTGAGTACATTTCAGCTGGAAGTTGTTGTGCACAATTATTTTAGATTCAGCATCAGTTACAAGATTACAACTTACAGCTAAGTAAAATTTCTTTGTTTTGTGATTCTACTAGTACTATATCAATTGCAAACAACCATGTTTCACATAATAGAACAAAACATATTGAAATTAGATATCACTTCATTAGGGAGCATGTAGAAAATGAAGATATTAGTTTAGAATTTGTTCCAACAAATAAACAAATTGTTGATAATTTTACTAAGCTCGTAGAAGAAGAAAAATTTAATTTCTTTAAGTTTGAACTTGAAATGTTTAATCTTGAGTAATTAATGCACATATAAAAACTGAAATAAAAGAAGAATAGAAATAATTAGTCAGTAATTAAGTTTACTCATTTAGATATCAAGGATAGATATCATACATGTCAAGAATGTACATTTTAGAAAACAAAATTTTGACAAAGTCAAAAGTTGTGTCGAGACACCAGAGAATGTGTCGAGACATTTAGAAAGTGTCGAGACACCAGAAAGTGTGTCGACACTTTAGATAGTAATGTGTTGAGACATCAAAAAGTGCATCGATGCTGTATAACTACAAAGTGTCGAGACACTAAAATAAGTGTCGAGATACTAAAATAAGTTTCGAGACACTAAAATAAGTGTGGAGACATAAGGGGTGTCGAGACCCTAAGGTATGTGTCGAGAGTCATAATCCTTGTGTCGACTTGAGTTGACACATCTCGACAGACAACCTTTTCCTTGTGTGTACACTAGGTGTTTACCTAAAAATTTAGAATAGTCTAAATGCAGCGCGCCCTTTCGTCTTCAGACAAGAGTAGACTATAAAAATTGTGTGAGAGTAGGAATCGATTTCTTGATTTCTTGAGCTTTAGATTCCTGAGTGTCGAGACCTAGAATCCTGATTAGTCGACACTCGTCAATCCTTTCTCTCATCTCCAATGGCTACCGGGAATGATGACAACATCTTTGAAGGGTATGAGCTTGTTCACAATGGATTCAACTCAGTGGATGAAGAAATTAAGAATGTAATAACCCTAATCAAAGAAGCAGATCTAGAATATCTACTTTCTAAACCGACAAACATCTGGAAATAAGAAGTTTCAGAGTTCTTGTCTAATGCTAAACTGGATTCAAACTCAGACAAGATCAAGTCAAAAGTGAATGGAGCAAATGTTAAGATAACAACTAGGAGATTGGCCAAGGTTTTTCATGTAACAACCCCATCCATTTACATAGTATATACTTGAAGGTCCGGCCGGGGCCCCACAACATATACCACAAAACAGGCGGTGAAGTTACGGTATGATATCAGAGTAGCGCAGCACACCCTAACACATTGCATTCTAGCGAAAGCCTAAACACTAAACTTGAACTCCACCCCTGAATGTCCAACATATAAAAGCTCCTCATTTAGATATAACATAGGAATGTTTTACAAAGACAAACAGTTGGCCATATGGCCTTACAGGGCTTTTACAACAGTGACCTCAACATTGGCGCGCAGGCCGGCCATGAATAAATAAAACACAACATTTATCAGTTTAGCCTTCGAGGGCTAACAGCAGCAGTAGCAAATGCAGCAGGGATTTCAGCCCTTATGCATCCCGCTCGGCTCTCCAACACCTGCACAGGGACAGCCCACCCAACGGTGGAAAACAGAGACAACGGTCAGCATTCAGCTGACCAAATTATAACGACCCTACCTCTTTTCCGAGTTAGTGGTATTCTTCCCTGCAGGCATAGCATGTCACAAGCATATATATATATATATATATATATATATATATATATATATATATATATATATATATATATATATATATATATATATATATATATATATATATATATATATCATATAATGTGCTTCACGCACACATTCCATCACAACCATCAGCCTCTCGGCCCGACGATCCGTGCACTCCGGGAACATTCTTGGTGTACCGGCGAACCAGTGTCCCACCACCGTATCAGGGTCGCAACCCAACGGTAAAACATTGAGCATTTACTCCAAGGCGTGCAGCCGGAGTTCTAGTCTTAGTGCACCGGGATTGGCCTGTAGCCCCCATTATGTCATGGAACACAGGCCTAAGACTCTTGCTATGCACTCCAACAGACCGCACTTTGAGGTCTCATGTCGGACGGATATAGCACAGGTTGGATCATCCACCCCCCGTTGCTCAAATCTCCTTGTCATCACCGAGCACAGTGTACTCGCGGCTATATCAAAGGCGTGGGTCGGTTTCACCGATCCTGTCCTGGCATTCAAGCCTGGGTGCTTTCCTTGGCGCACCAGTACTTACTCTTACACCCATTTCATCTCACACATTAGCCGGTCTTTCCTGGGCACACCAGTACTTCCTGCTCCTCTCTTCACAGGTATGACCCCACAATATCACAAATGTCAAGGGCATTTCCATGGCTTACCATGTCAGTACTTCTTGCTACTTCCCTTCATAGGTCCACCCATGAACATCAAGAATTACAAAGGGTATTTCCTGGACCTACAATCCAATACTTCCTACTACTTCCTTTCGCAGGTACAACCCAATAGCACAGGCATCACAAGGGTATTTTCCTGGACTACCACTCCAGTACTTCCTGCTACTGCCTTTCACAGGATTAACCCACCGACTCCTATACAACACGTTTATCACGGAGTCTTCTCCGGTGCGTATGCATCATCACCAATTCAGACCAACCTGTCTAGATGGGCTTCACACAGCATGACTATTCCGTACTCTATTTCCGGATCTATATGCCAAATGATTGGGGATTCTATGAATCAACCCAAAAGACTCCCATAATCAGCCACCCTCTGGTGGGGGAATCATATGCATATGCCAAAAAGGAAGCCTTCACATGTCTAGGAAGAAAAGTCGTTACACTTGAAGACCGCTTCGATGCCATGAGCTCCTAGTTGGCTAGAAAGAACCGCAACAGCTTTTCCTTCGCAACGCTGGTCTCAGACCTCTCGTCAGAACTCCGCAACACCATCGGTGGCCAACTCCTCTTCCTCCTCCTCCTCCTCCTTCCTCTCCCTTTCTCTCTCTAACTTTGAAGAAAGAGAAGGACAAATAACAAATGAGAATTCTCATCTCATTTCCGACCTTAAGGATACAGGGAGGGCTCTCAGCCAATGGATCCCAGCTGAGAAAAGGAACGGGCGTGATTTTTCCACAAAATCATGTTTTTTGCGTAACATGGCCAGTGACATGCCCGTGTCCAGGGCCATTTTCCCTAAGCGGTGCTCAACCGACTCATCCAAACCAGTACACGCCCATGTGACACGCCCGTGTCACGGGCCGTATCACCTGACACACCTTCAGACACGCCTGTGTCTGTTGTCGTGTTCTTCATGCTACACAACATCGAAATCAACCCGAGAGTTACACGGCCTGTGACACGCCCGTGTCCCAGTCCGTGTGCCCATACACGGCACTAGACACACCCCATCTCAACTTCGTCGAGCTGAGTTCGTCGACCCAATGGACACGCCCGTGTCACAGGCAGTGTCCTATCCACTCGACAATCGTCGACCGAAGTTTTGTCGACCACTCGTCGAATGCTCACCCAAGAAGGACACGCCCGTGTCCCAGGCCGTGTCACCCAAATTTTGCCAAATTCTGGGCTTTGGGGTGTTACAACCCTCCCATACTACAAGAAATTTCATCCTCGAAATTCGTACATAGGAAGGAAAACAGCAAACAAAATGTTATAACGTCACAAATTATGTTCCAACAAAAAGTTCACTTATGCAATCGATTTACAGAAACAGTTTGGGAAAATCAGCTTGCATGGTCTGCTCTCGCTCCCATGTAAGCTCCTCACGGCCGCAATTGTCCAACCGGAATTTGACCATCCCGACCGTCCTGTTCCACAACTGTTTCTCGGCATGATCTTCGATCTGAATGGGCATAACCCTCATTGTTAGCCCATACTCCACTGGCACACAATCATCCGCGATCACTTGAGCTGGATCTTTAACGGCTTTCCGCAGCACCGAGATGTGAAACACATCATGCAATCCACTCAAGTCTGCTGACAGAGCTAGCCGATAAGCAGCTTCCCCGATTCGCTCGACCACTTTAAATGGACCCAGATATCGTGGACTCAACTTCTTCAGACGTCGAATCCTGGATACGCCTTTGAAGGGCTTGATCTTCAAGTACACCCAGTCGCCTACCGCGAACTCCACGTTCCGGTGCTTGGAGTTATAGTATTTCGCTTGTCGATCCTGGGCTATGAGTAGCCTCTTTCGGATAGTACGTATGGTAGAGTTTGCTTCATCGACTTCATTACGATTATAAACTCTAGCTTCGCCCGCTTCTACCCAAGCCAAAGGAGTACGACACTTCCGTCCATACAGAGCTTCATACGGTGTCATACCGATGCTTGCTTGGTAGCTGTTATTATAGGCAAACTCAACCATATAGAGATGATCTTCCCATCTCTTTCCCACGTCTAGGGCGCACATCCGGAGCATATCGTCCATCATCCTGTTGGTCCGTTCAGTTTGGCCATCAGTTTGCGGATGAAAGGTCGTACTGAATGTCAACTTCGTGCCCAACAGTTGATGAACTAGCCTCCAGTCGTTCGATGTGAATCGCCAATCTCTATCACTTACGATGCTCCGAGGAACACCTTGTAGCCGCACAATCTGCTCAACATATAATTTTGCCAACCTTTCCACTGAATCATCCCACCTGTTCGGCAGGAAGTGTGCCACTTTCGTTAGCCGGTCGAAAATCACCCAAATTGAGTAATTTCCGCGCTGAGATCTCGGCAACCCGTATACTTAATCCATGGAAATATCGTCGAACTTCCATTCTGGAATCAGCAACGACTTCAAGTAACCACCAGGCTTCTGGCATTTCGCCTTCACCATAGCACAGGTTTGGCATATGGCCACATAATGAGCAACATCTTTCTTTATCCCTGGCCACCAGAACAGCTTTTTCATATCCCTGAACATCTTTGTGGTCCCTAGGTGGATTGATTACTTTGTATAATGCGCTTCATACATCAGTTCTTCCCTCAATTTACCCAAACTCGGGACGCACAAACGGCCCTCTTTCCGCAAAAGACCGTCATCCCAGAAGAACTTGCCCTCTGGCCCATCTTTAGCATAGCGTAGGAGATCTTCATCCAGCTTCATTGCTCGTCGAATCTGGTCCGCAAGGTCACACTGCACCTCCGTCCAGTTCAAACATGCATTGGCGGTGGAATTTTTGTCAACACAAAAATCTCCAACGCTTCTAGCGCCGGGATGAGACGTTCATCATGCCTCTGCAACCAACTCGCCCTTGCCGGAGCTCTCCAACTCAAGGCATCTGCGACTACATTTCCCTTTTCGGGCGTATAGTGAATCTCAAAGGTGTAGTCCCCAAGGAACTCCAACCACCTTCGTTGTCGCATATTCAAGTCCTTCTGCTCCAATAGGTACTTTAGGCTCTTGTGATCTGTATAGATCTCCACCTTCACACCATAAAGATAATGTCGCCACAGCTTTAGTGCAAAGATCATCGCCGCCAACTCTAAGTCGTGGACGGGATAGTTTCGCTCGTGCACCTTTAGCTGGCGTGAGCCATAAGCAATCACCTTCCCATTTTGCAGAAGAACGCAGCCTAAGCCGCTCCCCGAGGCATCACTATAGTTTACAAATCCATCGGTACCACATGGCGATGACAACACAGGTGTCGTGGTCAACCGAACCTTAGCTCTTCAAAAGCTTGTGCGCACTCTGGCGTCCAAACGAACTTCTCATCTTTTCTCGTCAGCGTGGTTAGCGACAAAGCAATCCACGAGAAGTTTTCAACAAATTTTCGATAGTATCCCGCCAGTCCAAGGAAGCTCCTGACCTCGGCCACTGAAGACAACACCGGCCACTCCTGTATGGCCCTTATCTTTGCTGGATCCACTGCTATGCCGCTCCACTCACCACATGGCCTAGAAAAGCCACTGACGATAGCAAAAACTCGCACTTAGAGAACTTGGCATAGAACGTATTTTGCCTCAAGGTATTCAACGCCAACCGCAAGTGGATTTCATGCTCGGCTTCAGATCGAGAGTAGACCAAAATATCATCGATGAAAACAATCACGAACAGATCCAGGTACTCTCGGAATATTCGGTGCATCAAGTCCATAAACACCGAGGGCGCATTGCAAAGCCCAAACGGCATTACCGTGAACTCATAATGCCCGTACCGTGTTCCAAATGCGGTCTTGGGAATATCTCCTTCTCGAATTCTCAACTGGTAATAACCAGACTTCAAGTCCAACATCGAGTAGACGGTCGATCCCACCAGCTGATCGAACAACTCATCAATCCGTGGAATCGGATATTTGTTCTTCTCTGTCATCTTGTTCAGTTCGCGATAATCAATACATAACTGTAAACCGCCGTCTGCAAACTCCGATACAATTGGAGCATCGCACACACTGGCCATAGGCTCCACAGCCTGAATTAGCGTGAAGTATAACTCCGCGCCCTTCCGAACAGCTTTGACAATTTGGAGTGCAGACATCAACGTCCCGCCAACTCCTCGCATACCCGCAAACATCGTTTCTTGCTCGGTATTCTGGCCCAACGTGATTTCTTTGGAATGGCAATCACTCAAGGTATGCTGCTCCGTGAGCAAATCTATACCAAAGATCACGTCGAATTCCGATATCGGAAATACAGATGTAGTTAAGCAGAAATCCCAACTTCCTATTTGCACTGCCACATCGCAAGCTTGATTCACAAGCATCATACAACCATTCGGCAACACCACTCTAACGCTATCTGTCTTCACACGACTCGGTATCCCAAGACGCGCTATGAACTCTTTAGACAGAAAAGAATGCAACGCACCCGTATCAAACAGTGCTCGCGCCAGCGTTTTCCGAATCATTACAAATCCTGTGCCAATCATGTCACACACACAAGCCGCTTACGCATAGTCAATAAACAAAGCATTTAAGCACTACAATACTCAATAACTTAACTCGTACCTGTGATGATGTCACTATGCTTAATGGCCTCCTGCTGGCCAAGATTGTAGACCCGGGGCTGGGCCTGCGAGGCAGAAGACTCCACCACTGCCTTTCCTTTTTCCGCATACGACGCTCCCGCCTTCTTTTCACTCTTTGGCGGCACCCGACACTCACGGGCTATATGCCCCACCCGTCCACAATTAAAGCATTTACGAGTATCCGGCCTTGAGGTGGCCCTCGACGTTGCTCCCGAGGCAACAAAAGAAGGAGCTTGTCCAGCCATCTTGGACTTCTTACACCATCTCTTCTTATAAAATGACTTCGCCGGTCGAGGCACCTTAAACTCCGGTTGTGTCACATCCAAGGACCGCTTCCCTTACACCCTCTTCATGTCTTTTTCCAGCGCGCACGCAGTGTCGACCAATGCCTGGAAGCCTTGGTTCACCGAACTAGAAAGCAGGAACCTCAACTCGTCCCGCAGACCTTCGTAGAACCTATTGGTATTCCTCTGCTCATCAGCAAAGATCGAACCCGCATATCGCCCCAAGTATGTAAACTCATGAGGTAAGCTCCAACACTGCCTTCACCCTGCATTAGCCTTTGGAATTCGTTCTCCATGGCAATACGATGTGCCGCCGGGAGGTGCTTTGCCAGGAAGAGTCTAGAGAATTCCTCCATCGACACTTGTGTTAACGGTCTCCCTGCCAAGTGATGTAGCTCCATCTCGTCCCACCATAAACACGCCTCTCTTTCCAAAAAGAAGGTGGCTAAGTTGACCTTCTGATGTTCCTCCGATCCAATCGCCGTCATTATCCGCTTGACACGCGACAACCAATCTTCAGCCTGTGCAGGAGATCCCACTCCCGAGAACGTAGGCGGATGAAAGCTCATAAATTGCTTCAACTGCTTCTCAGCCGCTCGAGGTTCTACAGCTGCAACAGGTTCTGGCCTCGCCGGCACCTGTTCTGGCCTCACTGCCGGTTGTGCCTGCCCAATCGGCTGGGCTTGTATCATGGCAAACAAAGCCTCAGAAACTAATCGCATAGTTTCCGCCGATGGTGGAGGTGTAGGCACCTCGACTGGTGTCGTACTTTCATCAAAACACTGGGGCACCGACTGCCCAGCTCCACTCTATGTCATATATAGGTGAACAAGACACACATTAGCGACCGTACACAAGCAATCACAATAAGATAGGAATGAGCAGGTTCCTCAAGCAAATGAATTTGCATTCCTACAGTGGACATTCAGGAGTTCAATCGTGTGAACTTGGTTCGCACAGACACGTGCTCGCCACCCTACAAAAGAAGTCGACCACGACTTCATCAGGGAAAGACCAAGACAGTCGATACCAAAAATGTAACAACCCCATCTGTTTACATAGTATATACTAGAAGGTCCAGTCGGGGCCCCACAACATATACCACAAAACAGGCGGTGAAGTTACGGTATGATACCAGAGTAGCGCAGCGCACCCTAACACATTGCATTCTAGCGAAAGCCTAAACACTAAACTTGAACTCCACACCTAAATGTCCAACATATAAAAGCTCCTCATTTAGATATAACATAGGAATGTTTTACAAAGACAAACAGTTGGCCTTATGGCCTTACAGGGCTTTCACAACAGTGGCCTCAACATTGGTGCGCAGGCCGGCCATGCATAAATAAAACACAGCATTTATCAGTTTAGACTTCGAGGGCTAGCAGCAGCAGCAGCAAATGCAGCAGGGATTTTATCCCTTATGCTCGGCTCTCCAACACTTGCACAGGGACAACCCACCCAACGGTGGAAAACAGAGGCAACGGTCAGCATTCAGCTGACCAAATTATAACGACCCTACCCCTTTCCCAGGGCAGTGGTATTCTTCCCTGCAGGCATAGCATGTCACAAGCATATATATCTCATATAATGTGCTTTCACGCACACATTCCATCACAACTGTCAGCCACTCGGCCCGACGATCCATGCACTTAGGGCACATTCTTGGTGTACCGGCGAACTAGAGTCCCACCACCGTATCACGGTCGCAAACCAATGGTAAAACATTGAGCATTTACTCCATGGCGTGCAGCCGAAGTTCTAGTATTATTGCACTGGGATTGGCCTAAGACTCTTGCTATGCGCTCCAACAGATCGTACTTTCATGTCTCATGTCGGACGGACATAGCGCAGGTCGGATCATCCACCCCCCGTTGCTCAAATCGCCTTGCCATCACAGAACACATCGTACTCGCGGCTATATCAAAGGCGCGGGTCGGTTTCACCGATCCTGTTCTGGCATTCAATCCTGGGTGCTATCCTGGGCATACCAGTACTTACTCTTACACCCATTTCATCTCAAATATCAGCGGGTCTTTCCTGGGCACACCAGTACTTCCTGCTCCTCTCTTCATAGGTATGACTACACAATATAACAAATGTTAAGGGCATTCCATGGCTTACCACACCAGTACTTCCTGCTACTTCCCTTCACAGGTCCACCCATGAACATCAAGAATTACAAATGGTATTTCCCGGACCTCCAATTCAGTACTTCCTGCTACTTCCTTTCTCAGGTGCAACCCAATAGCACAGGCATCACAAGCATCACAAGGGTATTTTTCTGGACTACCACTCCAGTACTTCCTGCTGCTGTCTTTCACAGGATTAACCCACCGACTCCTAAACTACACGTTTATCACGGAGACTTATCCGGTGCGTATGCAACATCACCAATCCAGACCAACCTGTCCAGATGGGCTTCACACAGCATGCCTATTCCGTAATCCATTTCCGGATCTATATGCCAAATGATTGGGAATTCCATGAATCAACCCAAAAGACTCCCATAATCAGCCACCCTTTGGTGGGGTAATCATATGCATATGCCAATAAGGAAGCCTTCACATGGCTAGGAAGAAAAGTCGTTACCCTTGAAGACCACTTCGGTGTCATGGGCTCCTAGTTGGCTAGATAGAACCGCAACAGCTTTTCCTTCGCAATGCTGGTCTCGGACCTCTCGTCGGAACTCCGCAGCACCACCGGTGGCCAACTCATCTTCCTCCTCCTCCTCCTTCCTCTCCCTTTCTCTCTCTAACTTTGAAGAAAGATAAGGCCAAATAACAAATGAGAATTCTCATCTTATTTCGGGCCTTAAGGACACAGGGAGGGCTCTCAGCCATTGGATCCCAGCTGAGAAAAGGAACAGCCACGATTTTGCCACAAAATCATGTTTTTTGCCTGACATGCCCATGTCCAGGGCCGTGTTCCCTAAGCGGTGCTCAACCGACTCATCAAAACTAGTACACGCCCATGTCACACGCCCGTGTCATGGGCCGTGTCACCTGACACACCTTCAGACACGCCCGTGTCTATTGCTGTGTTCTTCAAGCTGCACAATCAACCCGAGAGTTACCCAGCCTGTGACACGCCTGTATCCCAGGCCGTGTGCCCATACATGGCACTAGACACGCCCCAGCTCCGCTTCATCGAGCTGAGTTCGTTGAATGCATGGACACGCCCTATGACATGCCCGTATCACAGGCCGTGTCCTATCCACTCGACAATCGTCGACCGAAGTTTTGTCGACCTCTCGTCGACTGCTCACCCAAGAAGGACACGCCCTGGGACACGTCAATGTCCCAGGCCGTGTCACCCAAATTTGGCCAAATTTTGGGCTTTGGGGTGTTATATTTCAAATACCAAGCATTGTTTAGATAATGACCTTGATTCTGCTAGGACAACGAATCATTGTTGTGGTGTGGATTGGCCCCAATCACTAAGATTGGAAGCACCTTGAACAGGAATGGTATGAATTCACAAGAAAATTTCCTGTCATAAATAATTGGGAAGGTGCTGCTATGTGAAACAGGAGCATATGATAGGATATCTGTTGAGATGTTTGAGCTTATGATGAGTAATTTTCAAAATCAAGACTAACTAGAGTGGAGTAGTTTTTGACAAAATTGCTAAGAGCACCAAGAAGCCCAATATGAGCAGAATTCTATGTCTATACTTGGTTCATGCCATTCCAAACAGCCTCAACCTCAAGATTGGATCCACGATCAATCACATGAGTAGAATGGACATGAGGATACTGGCTAGGTGGGATAGAGTCCTATCCAAAGAAACACTTGCAGTTGAGAAGGTGAAATAGAAAAAGAAGAAGGTTGTAGTTATGGAAGAAAAATCTTCCAGTGAATCTGAAGAATAAGAAAGTTTTGCCTCTGAAAAACAGGACGATACAATAGTTGAGAAATCTCCAAGACCCTCACCTGGAACTGGTGATCACGTGGATGGGGAGACAATATAAGAGATGGATCCAATTGAGGGGGAGAACCTCAATGATCTGCCAGATACTGATATGGACACTATAAATACTATAGTAATGGAGGTAGTACAAGAGCTTGACACAGTTCTGAAACAAGTAGAAGTTCTTGTTCAAGAAATGTCTGACAAAAAGATTGAGGATACAATTTTCAAGTAAACTGGAGAGGAAAATATTCTGAATATAGATCTAGATATCCAGGGGGAGATAACTACTCTTCCAGAAAACCCTGTTCATGTTGCTGAAGTTCAGCAAGATGAGGACAACCTGGACAACACAAACATTGGTGAAGAAGGTGAAATAGTTGAGGGGGAGTTAGCAGATCAGGCCCCAACTACTAAAACAGCCAAAGAGCGAACATCTATTGAGAAGGTTAGTTCATCAGAATCTGAGGAGGAAGAAACATCTCAGTTAAAGAAAAAAAATTATTTGAACTTAAAAAGATAAGTAGAAGTTATAAGAAAACTATTCAGTATGGCACAACTCCTGCTCCTGCTGTGGATTTAAGTTCACTTCTAATAAAAATGCAGATTATGCTAGACCAACACAGGAATCAACTTGAGAAGTATGTAGATGAGAGCAATAAGGAGCTGCAGTTTCAACTAGCTCAAGACATCAAGTCTATTAGATTTGAAGTAAATCTGCTAAAGAAAGATATGACAGATTTCTTTGAAAGTGGAGCAAATGTTGTGGTATACATTGCTAAACAATAAGAGGCATCCAAGAAAACTGAAGATGAAATAGCTGTCAAACAAGGCTATGTCCTTAAGAATCAAAATAAGATGAATGAAAACGTGATTGAATTGAACAATGCTTCACTAGTGAATCTGGCTAAGCAGACTTTTGCATTAGAAACCAAGATCACTTTTACTTCCAAGGAGATTGAAACACAGCTATCTACTCACAAAAAATCTTTGGTTGAGGAAGTGAAAGCATCTCACAAAGAATTGGATGAACATATGCTCAAAGAAAAGAATTATGTATCCTCAGGAATCAATTATCCGGATGGTCAAGTAAGATTTCACAAGATTGACCTGAGAGATCATGTTGAAAGAGAAGTCATAAATGGGGAGAGTAATGAAAAAGGCAAGCTCTGAGCATGCTACTTGGATATCAAATAGCATCAAAGACACTCGAGGCTATCCTCCATTATAGTATGATGGAGACTAAACTGCTGAATCTGGTTGCCAACTAGCTCCTTTTGAAGCTATGCAAACTGCTATCTAGACCATGTACTCTCTCCACCTCAAATTCAGAATGTAGTATGTAAGGAGGTGGAGATGACTGTTTCTACACTATTAAAGGAAAAAGAAGTTCAACTGTCAAAGAAAAGATTCAGGGAGCAAGCTGAAGCTAAGCCTGACTTTGAGCAGTGGAGTCCAAAATCTAGATCAATTATACTAATTGCATGGAAAGCAGTCAATAATAATGCATCTACAGGGGTAAATGGTATTCAGAGCAAGAGTGGGCCAAGCACCGAGCAGCTGGAGATCATCTAGAAATTCAGAAAAGAACTAAAGGCGGGGAAGATTCCAGCTGACTCAATAGAGCACAACAAGTATTTCCCAAGCCCTATCATTATCATGAAAGGCAAAGAATCAAGCAAGAAGAAGTAACTAAAGCCAAGAATGTCAAGGTAAAGGAGAAGGTAGCTAATGACATGATGCTAGAAGTCAAAGCAAAAATTCAATCTGGAAAAGACATTTTTATTAGAGAGCCAGAAGATTCTTAGAATATATTTTCTAGGCATTATGTAATTTTTCTTTAAAAACAGTGTAACAAAATTGAAAAATGTAATCTTTGAACAAATTTAAATGAAAATTTGGTTTCACTTGATGATATTTGTGTCATTATTATTGTGTTCCTTTATATCTTGTTCTACATTTTTCTTATATATCATAATTATTATATTTTGGTATTGTGGTGCATATCATTGAATTGTGTTTATGATTTCTCCAAATAGGGGAGATTGTTGGGTACATTGGACACAATATACTTGATTTGAAGAATCTCATTCAACTCAATGATATACACAAGTATTTATTTGATGTATGTTTCAGTTTATATATGCAGGTTGCCTATTTCATATTGATTGACAGGTGGTTCAAGTCATATTCACAGGTGGACTCAAAGAACATGACTAGAAAGTGAGGAAAATTATCTAAGTATAAAAGCGTCGAGTAAAGTCAGCATAGTGTTGAGTGAAGTCAGCACAGTCTACATCTAGCAACTAGTAGTCCAGAAAAATGACTAAGTACAGAAGTGTCGACACACTTCAACTGTGTTGACACCTTTGCAGCAGCTGTGTTAAGACAAGTCAATTTACTTGACACTTTGAAGTCTAAGTCAGCAGTGTCGAGATAGGTCAGATAACTCGACAAATTCAAGAAAGCTGCGTCGAGACAAGTCAAATATCTCGACACAAAGAAGATTGAAAATTATACTTAGTAAAATAATGTTGAGACAAATCAACTGTCTCGACACAATGAAGGATTAAAGTTTTGACACCGGGAGACAGGAGTGTCGAGACAATTCAACTGTCTCGACATAGTGAAAAAATAAAGCAAGTATAAAAGTGTCGACACCGGCAGACAGTTGTGTCGAGACAATTCAACTATCTCGACATAGAGAAGAAATAAAGCAAGCATAGAAGTGTCGACACTCGGTAGACAGTTGTGTCAAGATAGTGCAGAATTAAAGATGTCGACACAGTGCAAAATTAAAGTTGTCGACACAGATGACAGTTGTGTCGAGACAGGTCAACTATCTCGACACTTTCAAGATCAGATGAAAATTCTTCTAAGTAATATTGTGTTGAGACTGCTTAGATGTGTCGACACAAGTGTCGAGACACTTTGGACATCTCGACACTTATGTTTCTGAAGATCTACAGAGTCAACAAAGAGGTGTCAAGACAAGTCGGAACTGTCACATCAGCTATAGTAACATGATACCTCGACAAAAATAGATTAAGTGAGAATTTGAAGTATGATGTCATATGCTGATGTCATCAATCAGAAATCAGCAATCCACAAACTCTATAAATAGAGGGGTTGTCTATAGAGAAAATCGATCAATCTGAAAATCAAGCTATTCTCTTATTCTGATTTTTCCAAGTCAAAGGAGGGCGATAATTCCGAGAAGAAGAAAGAAAACGAAAGTCGTCAAGAAGATTTTCAGATCCTTTCATCAATTGATCAGAAGATTCAAGTGGGTCTGTTCTATAATTGTTTCAAGGAAATCAAGCCGATCATCAACAAGATTGCAGATCCAGAGAAGAATCTCTTTAGTCAGATTATTCATCAAGATTTAGGTTCGTTTGGGAGGACTTATTTTCACCGGTCAAGCGGTTACGACCGCATGAATCGGACCTTAATTATGGTCGGATTCATGTGGTCATAACCGCTTGACCGATGAAAATAAGTCCTCCCAAACAAAGACTTAATCAAGTGCAGCTGAATTGAAGAATCGGAATTCATTCAGATAAGTCAGATTATAGATTAGTTTTCTGATTATATTTACCTCTTCATTTTTGAAAGATCTCTGTGAGATCTGAGTGGGTATGAGAGTTAATCTCTGAGTTATGAGCCTAATTTATAAAGGCCGAGGAAGGGTTCTTGAGCGACCTAAGGTAGGTGATTTGAGTGGGATCACTGAGGTGTAAGCCTGTGTTATAAAGGCTAAGGTAGGGTTCTTGAGGGACCTGAGGTAGGAGATTGGGTGAATCTCTGAGGTAGGACCTGTTGGTCTGAGTGTAGGTTTCTTAACTGAAACTGAGCCTGTAAGATCATTGGATCTGAGTTGAAGAGGAGGAGCTATAACCTTATCTAGCACATTGCTGGTGAAGAAGAAGGGGGAAAGAAGATGTACTCTAGATAGGGGAACCACTATAAATACTTTGTGTGTTGTGTGCTGTGATTTGTTTGTGCTTGTGCTGTGTTCTGTGATTTGAATGTGTTGTGTTCTGTGGTTCAATTAAGCTGAGTTGATGTGAAGTTAACTACTCAAGCACATCATCTGCTGAACATAATTTTTGTTGAACATTTAAGTGACAATGAATTGACGAAGTATTTTTTAAATAGACACCTATTCACCCCCACCCCACCCCACCCCCACCCCCTCTTGGTGATTATCAACTCATAGGATTATCTTTCACGCCGGGATGGAGTTTTCTTGCCGATGTTCGTGTTTCGGGTCTCAGATTCACAAGGAGAGTTCAGATTTACGGATGCAAGGTCGGAGCGGTCGTTTTCAACCGTCTAGATTTCTCCCATGGTGACAAAGCGTACATCAAGGATAATGATTCTCTTCCTTGGACATGTGAAGTCATTTCTTTTGGCATTAGAGGGTAGATACTCCATGAACATGTGTATATGGTTCTCCCGACGGGTAGATCCGTTTATCCCCGTAGTATTGCACTTAGATCCGGATTCAAAGTACAGAATAGGCATGCTATGTGAAGCCCATTCAGACGGGTAGGTCTGGATTGGTGATGTTTCTATGTTTTGTACGCCAGAGAAGATTTCAAGGTTATCGCATAGATTTCGGAGTCGCGGGGTGTGCAGATGGCTGCGTTGAGAGTACTATAATTTGTCCCCTACCGCGTGATAGTAGATCTATCGCCAGCGATACCTTCCGGTAAGCTATGTATTGTTTGTGAAGCCTGTCTCTGGGAGACCTGAGGGCTATAATTTGATTGAGCATGAGCTTAAATTGCTCAGCTTTGGTAGCTATGTGTGCTAGCCTAGGATCCTTATAGAGTTATGGATAATGCGGAAAAGAGAAAGGGGATGTTGACCCGCGTCAGGCCTGCAAGCCAGATGATTTTAGCACGGGATATGGCTGAACTGTACCCTCCCCTATGCCGGTCGACTTGAAGTGGTCAATGTGTAAATCACATGACTTGTCGTAGCATTAGGGCATTGTCTCTGGCCTTGGACCTTGTGAGACTAAAAGCTCAAACATTGTTGACCGTCACAGTGAATGGTGGTGCGACCCTTGCGGTCCTGTGTACAAAGAATGTGCCCAGAGAGCACGGGGCGTTGGGCGCTTACATCAACGTATGTGGATAACGGTGCTTAAGTTGCACGTTTTAATTGTCAGGTGTTGTTTAAGCTAATGTCAGCAGGGAAGGAACACTGCCATACTGAGTGAGGGGTGGGGTCGTTATAATTTTGTCAGCTAATGCTGACCGTTGCTTTGTTTGCCACCGTGCAGTGGAATGTCCCATTTAGGTGCTGCTGAGCCAAGCGGGAAGTAATGGGCTGAAGCCCAGAAAAGCTGTGCTGAACCTCGAAGGCCAAAAAGAATACTTGTGTTATTTTATCATTCATGTGTGGTCGGCCTGTGTACCGAAGTATGTAACACATTTTAATTCAAGTTGAACATCGTAAGGCCTTAAGGCCAAGACCTTATTTGTGTATTTATTTTACACTCCTAGTTATGGTAGTGGACATTCATGTTGTGGTTGTGTTCTATTTATAATCTTTAAATTACTTCTATTATATTCCACTCTATGTTAGGATGAGAAATATTGGTTTATGATTTCAATTTAGTAACTCCTTTGTCTGTCCATTGTATAAGGCATCGAGCCCTGGCCGGACCTTCTGTTATATGTTAAGTGATGGATGAGGGTGTTACAAAGTTGGTATTAGAGGCAGGTGTCGGTCTTCCTTATTCGAATTCGTGGATGAATTATTTTAAGGGGTGGTGAGCACTTGTATGTGCATTGTCGTTATAACATAAAGAAACTCATGAATGTCCACTTAGGAATGAAAATACACATGTTTGAAGAACTTGAGTGTTCCAATGATTGTGTTTTGGAAATCTATTTGTCGCCTAATCGAATGTTTTTACAACTATAGGAGACTAGGACTTGTGCGGGGCAGCCGCATCAACAGCACCCTGTGGAGATTAGTGCGCATAACGACGCTCCTGCAACCCCTCCTTCGGCAGAAACCATATGGATGGTAGAGGAAGCAGTATTAGCTATGATTAATGCACAAGATGGATGGCAAGTGCAACCTTCTATCCCTGGTGTAGCGGAACCTATGGTAGTAGATCAGGGAGCGGCAGAGCCCGTAGTGCAGAGGAGAGCGACAGAGAAATAGTTAAAGCATGTGATGAGCTTTAATCCACCAGTATTTTGGGGGACTGAGACTCCAACGCTGGCTGAGGACTGGTTGTCTAGAGTTAAAAGAGTCATGTCTGCAACAGAGACAGAGGAGTGGCAGAAGGATATAATAGCCACTTTCCTCCTAGACGACGAAGCAAGGCTATGGTGGGATGAGTAAAAGCTTCATCATCTTGCTGGGAGAAACCTTTCTAACATATCGATGGAGGAATTCTCAAGGCTATTTCTTGCATGGTTCATCCCGACCGCATAGAAGATAGCTATGGAAAATCAGTTTCAGAGACTGACTCAAGGTGAGAGTAGCGTGGACGATTACCTTTATGAGTTCACGAGATTGGGTCGTTATGCTGGCTCAACTTTTACTAACGAGGAGAGCAAGACCAAACGGTTATATGAGGGACTCCGTGCTGATCTGAGGTTACTACTCTCAGGTCCGATGACACAGTGCTTTCTAGTCTTGGTCAACATAGCCCGATCTCTGGAGAAGGATATGAAAAGAGTTTAGGGTAAGAAGGACTTGTCGGTGAAGAGCTCGGAGTTCAAAGTACCAAGATCACTGAAGTTTGCGTACCGAAAGTGGAACAAGAAGGCCAAGTCTTCTGGACCGGCATCTTCATCGGTTACTACTTGCGCATATTCTGGGCAAGGAGGCTCAATTCACTGTTACAATTGTGGAAAGCAGTGGCATATAGCCCGCAATTGTTGGAGTGGAATGTCGGAAAAGAAGGAGAAGCTTCCTATGCTGAAAAGGGGAAGGCGGTGGAGTCAACCGAATCCCATAAAGCTCCAGCCCAACCTAGAGTCTACAACCTTGGCCAGCAGGAGGCCATCAAGTAGGGTGATGTGGTGACAGGTATGCGTTAGATTTTAGTTGTAATATTTTGCATACCTTGCATTTATGCTTTGGTCGTATGACTGTCATGTTTTAGGATTTGTCGTGGTCATGGACTATCTGGCTCGAGCACTGTTTGATACAGGAGCTTCACATTCATTCCTATCTGATTACTTCGTGTCTCATATCGGAGTGCCCTCTTTTGTGGCTAAGGATAGATTGGATGTGCTGCTGCCTAATGGGTGTTCGATGCGCTCGGATAGAGTCTGTTGCGTTAAAGTGCTGATTGGAAGCCAAACTTTTGACTTGGAAGCATAACTACTACCGATAGTAAAGTTTGACATAATATTCAACATGGATTGACTCTCAGAGTAATGTGTGTTCATCGACTGTAGTTTGAAGACTGTTAAGTTTGGGTTGAAGACAATTCAAGAAACTACTTTTTCTGGTATGAAGGGGGGGGGGGAGAAAGACGATAATGTCTGCCCTTCAAGTAGTTAAGGATGTTCATGAGGGTGCGGAGTTGTACTTCACTCTTTTAGAGGCAAAGAAGCCCAAGCCTATTTTGGCAAGTATTCCAGTGGTGTCGGAATTTGTCGACGTATTCCCCGATGATCTCCCTGGAGCTCCACCTCAACGTGAGATTGATTTCACCATCGAGTTGGTGCTTTGATAATACGGTTTGCAGTCAATTTTATTAGGATATTTTCGGGGTTTTAAAGCAAATCATGTCTTGTAAAGTACTTATTTTGATTCCCCTTTGTATATATTTTTGTCGCTAATGCGTTTTTTCTGCTTTTTGCAGGTTTTCACGGCTTTCAGCCGAATTTTGCTGTGACACGCCCCAAGGTCACGCCCTACCCGGGCGTGTATCTAGGGCGTGTAACCCAGAGGAATGAAGCAATTGGTCCGAAACTGCATTCCGTGGAAACTTAGTGTACACGCCCTCTGTCACGCCCGTGTCACATCCGACACGGGCGTGTTCTAGAGGCGTGTCCCCAGGTTCCGAGGAATCACCGCAACGCGCTCGTTTTTCCCGCTCCACCGTCACACCGAAAGTGTCACGCCCCAGGGTCACGCCTGACCCGGGCGTGACATATGGGCGTGTACTTCAGCAATTCCGCCCGTCACCTCCAGCATTCAATTTCAGCTCAACAAAGTCACGCCGCAAAGAACACGCCCCAGGGACACGCCCTACCAGGGCGTGACATGTGGGCGTGTACTCCAGCTACTTCGCCAGAATTAAATTCCAGCCCGAAAAAGTCGCACCGAATGTGTCACGCCCTAGGGTCACGCCCGACCCGGGCGTGACAGGGGGGCGTGACCCGACCCGAAAAAATCTATAAATAGAGCCCAACTCTAAGGGTTCAGGGACACCTTTTGCATTGAGAGGGGAGGTTCTGTCCTTTGTATTTTTGAACTTTTTTAAGCATGTCTTTTCATTTTTAGTTCTTAGCTCTAGCTTTATGCTTTCCCTGTATTAGTTCCTAGCTTCATTCTGTAGTATAATGATAATGATAGTGTAGTTTAACTTTCATGCACTTGTAATCTCTAGTTTTTAAGTTGTAAGATCCCTATTTCCATTAATAAAAAGTGTTATTTTCTTTTTCGTTTCTGCTCTGTTTTCATTATTTTTCTTCTACTCATCCCCCCTCTTCCACCTCACCATGATTAACTAATCGTCCATGTACTCGATCTTGATGATCCGAGGTTCGAGTGATTAGGTTATGATGCTTTGAATCTTACCTTTTCTTTTTAGGGGTTAGCCATGAATTACTCTTGATTTATCACGGGTTGGAGGTATATCATCGATATATACTCTCCACCTTTGCTTTCATTCTGGGCTAGCTGAGAGGCCGAAAGTTTGAAATGAGCACTCAAGAGTAAAGGGAGTTGTTCGCACCCCTCGAGAGAGACAGACGTTCAAATCTCCCGGATTGGAGTAAAATCCAATAGTGGGGTTCACCGCGTAAAGCGAGTTTTAGGCCTCCGATTTAGGCGAGAGTCGGTCGGACCTTCCTAAACTCAGTTAGGCACGGCCTTCGAGAGAAGCGTGTCAATATTCATGGAACCTCCACGGTCAAGGACCTTTACCCTAATTAGCTTATGTTTATTTATCGTATTTTTCTAACCACTCTTGCCGAGGTGATTTCTGATCGAGTGCATTTTCCCCTCATCGTTACTAAGCTTTAGTATAATCGCTCTTTTAGCTCTCTTTATCTTTTCATTCAAGTAGCTCTCTTTCATTGCAACTAGTTCTCTTCCTTTAATACGCTTAGCTTTCTTCTAAACCCTGATTTTTCCGTCGATAAAATAATAGATTTCGTGTGAGTAAGCTTACTCAACTGTTCCCGGATTTTAATACGACACTTGTGTCCCCTAGCTGCATTTCGATAGGTATACTTGCCTTGTTGGATTGTTGGTTTGGTTATTTTCTCCTTGCAGATATCTAAGAGACAATCAAGTTTTTGGCGCCGTTGTCGGGGAGGCAACGCTCGTTGATAAATTGAAAACACGAATATATTAATTTTATCACATCTCTTTCTCACCCTCCTTAAAATTTTTTCGCCTACTCACTTGAGTTAAATGGCTGGATTTTGTTCAAGCAAGTGTGCGTATTTTTAATTTTTCCGCCTACTCACTTGAGTTAAATGGCAGGCTTTATTTCAGTAGAGTGTGCGTATTTTTAATTTTTCCGCCTACTCACTTGAGTTAAATGGCTGGATTTATTTCAGTAAAGTGTGTTTACTTTTTGTAGAGTGGGTGTGTTTTAATTTTCTGTCGAGTGCGTGAGTGTAGCTTTTATTTTCTGCCTACTCACTTGAGTTAAATGGCTGGATTTTAATTACCGCCTACTTAATAGAAACCCACATCACAAATTTTTCTACACCACCTAACTCTCTCGAAAAGGGCAAAGTGGCTCTAAATGCCACTATCTTGTCTAGTACCTTGCGAACCCTTCACCGGGTAGCCCTTGGGAAGTTTGGGAGTTAAAACATAAAAAATCTATTTCAAAAAAAAATTTCGAACTTCATTAGCTCTTTTATTTTCTAGTCTTTCTTCTCCTCTCTTCTTCTAGTGTATGACCCGCGGAAGTCCGTCGGTTACTTTGGACCTGGACCACGAAATTGAGCGTACTCTTCGGAGAAGATCGCGATTTCAAGGCCCTACTACCCAAGTGTCGGTTGAGGATTCCGAGTCATTTTCTACCTTAAGAATGGAAGAACCCAACATAGAGGAAGTCGTGCAAAGGCCTATGTCCTATTATGCACGACCGAATCTCGAGGGTACAGAATCTAGTATAGTTCGCCCTGCAATAGCAAATAATAATTTCGAACTGAAGCCTAACATAATTCAAATGGTGCAGCAGTATGTGCAATTTGACGGGCTTCAAGATGAAGATCCGAACGCACACATAGCCAGCTTTCTTGAGATTTGTGACACCTTCAAGATAAATGGTGTCACAAATGATGCTATTAGGCTAAGATTATTTCCTTTCTCTCTTAGAATTAAGGCTAAGCAGTGGCTGAACACCCTTCCTAAAAATAGCATAACTACTTGGACGCAATTAACTGAAAAATTTTTGGCCAAGTATTTTTCGCCTGCTCAAACTGCAAAACTTAGGAATGACATTTCTGTCTTTGGACAAATAGACTCTGAGACCCTTTATGAAACCTGGGAAAGATTTAAAGAATTATTAAGACGATGCCCACATCATGCTCTGCCTGTATGGTTGCAGGTGCAGACGTTTTATAATGGGCTAAATCAAAGCACAAAGCAAATGATAGACGCAGCTTCTGGCGGTACTTTAAACCATAAGACCCCAGAAGCAGCTCTTGAGCTGTTTGAGGACATGGCCATGAACACTTACCAGTGGAATGTGCCTAGGTCCCGCCCAAACAAACCTGCAGGTCTCTTTGAAGTGGACAACGTCTCCCAACTCGCACTGCAAGTTGAAATATTAAGCAAACAAATTACGGAGATGACTGTTGCCTCCGCCCCTCAGGTATGGGAATCTGCAACTCCTCCCGCCGAACATTTGGATTATGTAAATAATATGCCTAGAACTGCTTTTAATAATTTTTCTGCTGCAAATTATCATCCTCTTGGTTTTAATTTTTCCGAATAGTTATAATCCTGCGTTAAGAAATCATCCGAATTTTTCGTGGAGCAATCCATCGAATGCTGTGCGCCCGCCACCGAAAAGTGATTTTTCTGCACCACCACCACCTCCTCAAAGTTTTCCAAAACCTCCAAATTTGGAGGAAATGTTTTCAAGATACATGAATGCTAATGACGCTACGATTAGAACCTTAACTGGAAGTATTAAAAATTTAGAAAATCAGGTAGGACAGCTCGCTAAAATGATTTCTGAGCGACCCGTAGGGTCTCTTCCTTCCAATACCGAGCCCAACCCGAGAGAGCAAGCGAAAGCTATAACTCTTCGGAGTGGGAAGAAAGTTCCCGGTACGATAAGTGAATAGCCCGAGGCAATCTCCGCTTCCTCTTTAAAAAATCAAAGCTCCGTTCCCGTTTTAAAAATTCCACCCTCTGCCGAAGAAATTATCACTCCTATTTTAGAAAAGCAACTCACTCCACCACCCACCTTTAAAAATAATACATCCCCGCCATACCCTTCCGAACTTAATAAACAACGACAGGATGATCAATACACCCGTTTTTTAGAAATGTTTAAACAAATCCACATAAATCTGCCTTTCCACGAAGTCATATCCCAGATGCCGAAGTATGCAAAATACCTTAAGGACCTCCTAACCAACAAGAAGAAGTTAGAGAACCTTTCTCATGTCACGTTAAATGCCGAGTGCTCGGCGGTTTTGACAAACGGATTACCGAAGAAAATCAGTGACCCGGGTAGTTTCTCTATCCCGTGTGTATTTGGTGATCTCTTTGTCAAACACGCTTTAGCCGACTTAGGTGCGAGTATTAATCTTATGCCCTCTCGTTGTTTAAAAAGTTAGGAATTGGAAGTCTCAACCCCGCACGCATGAGTATCCAGCTCGCCGACAGATCAGTCAAATACCCGTTAAGAATAGTGGAGGACGTCCTAGTCAAAGTTGACAAGTTCATCTTCCCGGTGGACTTTGTCATTTTGGACATCGAAGAAGACGTCGAGGTTCCCCTGATCCTTGGCCGACCCTTCCTTGCCACCTCCCGAGCTATCATTGACGTAAGCAATGGTAAGCTCTTCCTTCGAGTGGGCGACGATGAGGTAACTTTCTCTATCACCCCTTCGATGAAGAACACACTAGCTAATGATGACTCCTGTTTTTTCATGGATACCGTAAGTGAAGAATCCTTCTCTCACACCTCTGATTTTGAAAAAGAATTTTCCAATTTTTGTTCCTCTCCTACTCCTCCAACTGAATCTCTACACCTAAGTGAAGAATCCTCCACCCGCCTTTCTGATTTTGAAAAAGAATTTTTTGATTTTTGTTCCTCTTCTACTTTTCCAACTGAATCGCTGCACGAAGCCGCCATGGCCGCTAGCAACACCCCTTTTAATTTTACATATAAAAAGTGTACGAGGATATAGTTTTTGGAAAAGAACAAATTTCCAAAACCTCGTATGATGACCCCCCTACCTTGGAACTGAAAGAACTACCAGAGCACCTTCGATACGCTTTCTTAGAAAAGGACTCCAAGCTGCCTGTCATAATTTCGGCCTACCTCACGGATGCACAAAAGGATAAACTTCTTTCAATTTTACAAAAGCATCGCCAAGCTATTGCTTGGCAGATATCTGATATCAAGGGCATAAGCCCATCTTTCTGCACTCATAAAATCTTAATGGAAGATAATTCACGTAACTCTATACAACCTCAGCGCCGTATAAACCCAAACATGAAAGACGTAGTTAAGGGCGAGGTTATGAAATTGTTAGACGTAGGAATTATCTATCCTATATCCGACAGTAAGTGGGTTAGCCCAGTACAGATAGTACCAAAGAAGGGAGGGATAACGGTAGTAAGTAATGAAAATAATGAATTAATCCCGACTCGGACGGTAACCTGATGGCGAATGTGTATAGATTACCGTAAGTTGAATGACGCCACCCGCAAGGATCACTTCCCCTTGCCGTTCATTGATCAGATTTTAGAACGACTTTCCGGACATAGCTTTTATTGTTTTCTCGATGGCCTCTCGGGGTATCTTCAAATCCCCATCTCCCCCGAGGACCAGGAGAAAACTACGTTTACTTGTCCCTTCGGCACCTTCGCCTACCGAAGAATGCCGTTTGGATTGTGCAATGCGCCCGCTACATTCCAACGATGTATGCTCGTCATCTTTGACAAGTACGTAGAAAGCATTATGGAAGTTTTCATGGATGATTTCTCTGTGTTCGGGAATTCTTTTGATAGTTGCTTAGAGAACCTTGAAAAAGTCTTAGAGCGATGCGAAGAAACTAACCTCACCTTAAATTGGGAAAAATGTCATTTTATGGTGAGGGAAGGGTTAGTTTTGGGACATAAAATTTCTGAAAGGGGTATTGAAGTAGACGTTGCGAAAATAGAAGTTATCGAGAAGCTGCCGCCACCTACGAACATAAAAGCTATAAGAAGTTTCCTGGGTCATGCGGGTTTCTACCGCCGCTTCATAAAGGACTTTTCCAAAATCACCAAGCCCCTTACCCATCTCTTAGAAAAAGACGCCTCATTCATCTTTGATGACCTCTATCTAGCTGCCTTCAATTTAATAAAAGAAAAATTAGTTAATGCCCCAATCATGATAGCTCCGGTGTGGGATCTTCCATTTGAGATAATGTGTGATGCGAGTAGTTATGCGGTGGGAGCCGTACTAGGTCAACGTATTTCCAAAAACTTCCACCTCATTTATTACGCTAGTAAAACACTCACATCTGCACAGGAAAATTACACCACAACCGAGAAGGAGCTCTTAGCTGTAGTATTCGCTTTTGACAAATTTCGCCCTTATATTACTCTTTCGAAAATTATTGTTTTTACGGACCACTCGGCCCTCAAATATCTTCTCTCTAAAACGGATGCCAAGCCTCGCTTGATTCGCTGGGTCATACTCCTCCAGGAGTTTGACTTAGAGATCCGTGATAAGCGAGGTGCCGAGAACTTGGCCGCCGACCACCTTTCGCGCCTAGACAACCCATTTATAGAGCAATTAGACGAAAATTCTTTTCATTACTATTTCCCTGATGAGAAGCTGTTCATAATTAATACATCTACTTCTCCTTGGTTTGCCCGCATCGCCAACTATCTAGTGGCTCGTGTGCTCCCAAAAGAGTTTTCATCTCAGCAAAAGAAGAAATTCTTTTCTGAGCTGAAAAACTATTTTTGGGAGGACCCGCATCTTTTCAGAATTTGTGCCGACCAAGTGATCAGGAGGTGTGTTTCTTTTGATGAAGGATTAGATATTATTAAACATTTGCATGAAGGACTGACAGGTGGGCACTATCAAGCTGCTCGCACCTCTCACAAAAGTGTTAATCGCGGGTTTTTACTGGCCCTCCCTGTTTAAAGACACGCATGCCTTTGTGAGTAGGTGTGATAGTTGCCAACGGTCGGGGAATATTTCGAATAAAAATGAAATGCCACAAAATTATTTGCTAGAGTGCGAAGTTTTCGACCTCTGGGGGATTGATTTTGTCGGCCCTTTTCCTTCTAGCTTCGGGAATAAGTACATTTTAGTTGCCGTTGATTATGTTTCGCGTTGGGCCGAAGCCCAAGCTCTTCCTACGAATGACGCCCGAGTCGTAGTTAATTTCCTAAAAAAATTATTTTCTCGATTCGGTACGCCACGCGCTATCGTTAGTGATAGGGGTTCCCATTTCTGTAACGCACAATTTTCAAAAATCCTAACTAAATATGGTGTTACTCATAAGCTTTCCACTGCCTATCACCCCCAAACTAACGGACAAGTCGAAGTAGTCAATAGAGAAATAAAAAGAATTTTAGAAAAGACTGTTTCAACATCTAGAAAAGACTGGTCAGCCAAATTAGACGATGCTCTATGGGCCTACCGAACAACGTACAAAACCGCCCTCGGATGTACGCCATATCGGTTGGTTTATGGAAAATCATGTCATTTACCCGTAGAGTTAGAACACCGCGCCTTTTGGGCCTTATGATTTTTAAACTTCGATTCCCACTCTGTCGGCGATTTTAGAAAATTTCAACTTAACGAACTCGACGAGTGGCGCTCTTACGCATATGAAAATAACAGACTTTATAAAGAGCGGACGAAGCGTTTACACGATCGAAATCTTAGGCACCCAAAAATCTTTAAGCCGGGCGACCAAGTGCTTCTTTATAATTCTCGTTTACGTTTACTCCCGGGTAAATTAAAATCACGTTGGTCGGGGCCTTTTACTGTTTTAGAAGTCTTTTCTTATGGTACTGTTTTAATTTCCCACCCTGATAAGGGTACTTTCAAAGTGAATGGTCAGCGTCTTAAACTGTATTTCTGTGATGATGTCAGTCTCAACCCTGTTAACTCTATCTTTCCGGTCCTGACATTTGATTAATCTGAACTTTATTTTTCTCATAAACTTTGAACTTTATTCGAACTTTATTTTTAAACAATATTTGGGACAATCTTATTTTGATGCGTCGAGCTCAAACGACGCTTTAAACAAAGGGCGCTCTTGGGAGGCAACCCAAGTTATCTTTTTTTGTTTTCTTTATTTCACAATTTTTGCCCCGACTGGCTCCGGCAAGCTGAAACTTCTGCGATCGCCTGCTCCAACGGTTCTGATTCCATGACAAAGTCCACCAGATGACGTTTCATGAAGATCAACAGCACACGCATGGAGGAGCGGCATCACTCAGCTTTCCCCGCAACATAAAACCGGGGAAGTACCTGTTTTCCATTTCTGTCTTTCATTTCTGTACTTTACTTTTCTTTCGTTCTCCGACCTCCTTCTCCATTGCGGACAATGTAGATTTTAAGCTTGGGGGATGAGTTCCTCCTTTTTGCTTTTTGTAAATATCCAAAAAATCCAAAAAATATATATATAGCTGCATTTTGGTATTTCAATAAGTACCCCATGTTTATATTTTGTTTTTCTCAAACTTCTTTATAAACAACGTAGTAAATTATAATTTTTCTAATCATTTTTTTTATCATATTTCACAAGTAAAATGTTGGTCATGCTGTGTTTCTAATTCACGGTAGCATGTTAAGGTGAAATATTTCTCTAAAACATGCATTTCTATTATGGTTTTCCGTTCTTTATTTTCTTTACTTTCTCTAAAATTTATCATCCACTATTTTCCTTTTCGTCTTTAGATAATTTTTGTAAGAACAAATTTTGAATAACGTAGTAGATATGAACGATCCAAGTCACATATTATTTTTATTTTCAAGATAATTTCATCAATCTTCTTTTATTATCTCGAACTTGCTTTTTGAAATTTATCAACTCTATGTTTTAAATAAATTTTAAAAAAAAAAGCGTGAAAATGATTTAGGCCATTTTTGTTTACGTTTGAGCTTTCCTGCCAACCTAAAATCTTTTACCACTAGTTAGCCGCTTTTGAGCCTTTTTTCCAAATTCATTTGATAACTCCACATAGCATTTCTTTTTCACCAAAGCCAAAATTCCTACCTATCTAATCACGCTAAATTTTTGAGTTTCATTCTAAAATTTTCATGATAGGAAATTTTGTGTTATCTTTGGCGAAATTGTTGAAAAAAGTGTACTCAAAAGCAATGTTTTGAAAAAAGAAAAAAAAAACGAATGATGAAAAAAAATAAAAAAATAAATAATAATAAAGAAAAAAAAAGAAGAAAAACAAAACATTATATATATATACATATTTTGTTTAAAATAAATTTTTTTTTTGAAACTCGTTGTTTTGGTTTAGTGTGATTTTTAAGCCTCCATGTTTATATTTGAATTCCACTCCTATTCATAATCCTAAACCAAACGTTTCGGTCTCATTAAGTCCTTTTGATTCACGCCCTTTTTTTTAATTTTATTTAACAACTAAGAAAAGAAGAAAAGTAAATCAGTTTTAATTTTGGATTTAAATTTAGATTTTTGTTATTTAATTGATATAATTATAATGTATTGCTTGGATCTAGTAATAACTCAATACGTTCTTTTCATTTTTATTGCCTTGCTTAAATCTATTTAAAGAATTTCGTCAAAATTCTGAATGATTTATTTTTATTAAGTAAAGTTTATAACAGTTAAACCATACCAAAATAATTGTTTTAGATTTACGTTTTACATTATCCCTACCTAGAATTTCGCATAGTACTTGTGTAAGTATGATTAAAACTTTTTGAATTAGTCACTCTTTATGATTAGCTAGTCTTTATATCTTTGCTTGGGGACAAGCATAACTTAAGCTTGGGGGAATTTGATAATACAGTTTGCAGTCAATTTTATTAGGATATTTTCGGGGTTTTAAAGCAAATCATGTCTTGTAAAGTACTTATTTTGATTCCCCTTTGTATATATTTTTGTCGCTAATGTGTTTTTTCTGCTTTTTGCAGGTTTTCACGGCTTTCATCCGAATTTTACTGTGACACGCCCCAAGGTCACGCCCTACCCGGGCGTGTACCTAGGGCGTGTAACCCAGAGGAATGAAGCAATTGGTCCGAAACTGCATTCCGTGGAAACTTAGTGTACATGCCCTCTGTCACGCCCGTATCACATCCGACACGGGCGTGTTCTAGAGGCGTGTCCCCAGGTTCCGAGGAATCGCCGCAACGCGCTCGTTTTTTCCCGCTCCACCGTCGCACCGAAAGTTTCAAGCCCCAGGGTCACGCCTGACCCGGGCGTGACATATGGTCATGTACTTCAGCAATTCCGCCAGTCACCTCCAGCATTCAATTTCAGCTCAACAAAGTCACGCCGCAAAGAACACGCCCCAGGTACACGCACTACCAGGGCGTGACATGTGGGCGTGTACTCCAGCTACTTCGCCAGAATTAAATTCCAGCCCGAAAAAGTCGCCCCGAATGTGTCACGCCCCAGGGTCACGCCCGACCCGGGCGTGACAGGGGGGCGTGACCCGACCCGAAAAAATCTATAAATAGAGCCCAAGTCTAAGGGTTCAGGGACACCTTTTGCATTGAGAGGGGAGGTTCTGTCCTTTGTATTTTTGAACTTTTTTAAGCATGTCTTTTCATTTTTAATTCTTAGCTCTAGCTTTATTCTTTCCATGTATTAGTTCCTAGCTTCGTTCTGTAGTATAATGATAATGATAGTCTAGTTTACCTTTCATGCACTTGTAATCTCTAGTTTTTAATTTGTAAGATCCCTGTTTCCATTAATAAAAAGTGTTGTTTTCTTTTTCGTTTCTGCTTTGTTTTCATTATTTTTCTTCTACTCATCCCCCCTCTTCCACCTCACCATGATTAACTAATCCTCCATGTACTCGATCTTGATGATCCGAGGTTCGAGTGATTAGGTTATGATGCTTTGAATCTTACCTTGAATTTTTAGGGTTTAGCCTTGAATTACTCTTGATTTATCATGGGTTGGAGGTATATCATCGATATATACTCTCCACCTTTGCTTTCATTCTGGGCTAGCCGAGAGGCCGAAAGTTTGAAATGAGCACTCAAGAGTAA
Organism: Platanthera guangdongensis; assembly: GCA_039583875.1. NCBI lineage: Eukaryota > Viridiplantae > Streptophyta > Magnoliopsida > Asparagales > Orchidaceae > Platanthera > Platanthera guangdongensis. The sequence goes on from CM077151.1 coordinate 140,403,823, forward strand.
AGGGAGTTGTTCGTACCCCTCGAGAGAGACAGACGTTCAAATCTCCCGGATTGGAGTAAAATCCAATAGTGGGGTTCACCGCGTAAAGCAAGTTTTAGGCCTCCGATTTAGGCGAGAGTCGGTCGGACCTTCCTAAACTCAGTTAGGCACGGCCTTCGAGAGAAGCGTGTCAATATTCATGGAACCTCCACGGTCAAGGACCTTTACCCTAATTAGCTTAGGTTTATTTATCGTATTTTTCTAACCACTCTTGCCGAGGTGATTTCTGATCGAGTGCATTTTCCCCTCATCGTTACTAAGTTTTAGTATAATCGCTCTTTTAGCTCTCTTTATCTTTTCATGCAAGTAGCTCTCTTTCATTGCAACTAGTTCTCTTCCTTTAATACGCTTAGCTTTCTTCTAAACCCTGATTTTTCCGTCGATAAAATAATAGATTTCGTGTGAGTAAGCTTACTCAACTGTTCCCGGATTTTAATACGACACTTGTGTCCCCTAGCTGCATTTTGATAGGTATACTTGCCTTATTGGATTGTTGGTTTGGTTATTTTTTCCTTGCAGATATCTAAGAGACAATCAGTGCCTGGTGCCAAACCCGTGTCACGGTCTCCTTACGGCTTAGCACTAAGGGAAATGGAAGAATTAAAAGCACAGCTTCAAGAATTGATAGAGCAGGGGTATGTGCGTCTGAGTACGTCACCTTAGAGCACCTGGGTCCTTTTCGTGAAAAGAAGGATGGAAGTATGCATCTTTGTATCGATTATCGGGAACTGAACAAGTTAATAGAGAAGAACAACTACCCGATTCCGAGAATCGACGATCTGTTCGACCAGCTGGTTGGGTCGATGGTGTATTCTAAGCTGGATTTGAATTTAGGCTATTATCAGCTAAGTATCAGGGAAAGCGATATTCCCAAGATGACATTCAGTACACGTTATGGGCATTACGAGTTTACGGTCATGCCTTTTGGGCTGAATAATGTGTCATCTGTGTTCATGGACATGATGAACCAGACATTCAAGAAATATCTGGATCGGTTCGTTATAGTCTTCATTGATGATATCCTCATGTGCTCCCAGTCCGAGTTGAATCATACGGAACATTTACGAATTGTTTTGAAGACTTTGAGAAGCAGTCAGCTTTATGCCAAGTTCTCGAAGTGTGAGTTCTGGCTTTCTTCGGTAGCATTCCTTGGTCATATTGTTAGTGGTGAGGGAATCGCAGTGGATCCGGCGAAGATTGCTTCTACACGGGAGTGGCCTATATTGTCTTCGGTGGTGGAAGTTCGGAGTTTTCTGGGGCTTGCCGGTTACTATAGGCGCTTTGTGGAGAACTTATCGCAGATGGCATTACCGCTCACGACCTTGACAAGGAAAGATCAGAAGGTTGTCTGGTCACCGGCATGTGCACAAGCTGCTGAAGAACTGAAAAGTTGTCTGACCATGGCACCTGTCCTGTGTTCGCCATGTGGTACAGAAGGCTTTGAGTTATACAACGACGCTTCGGGCATCGTCTTAGGTTGTGTTCGACATCAGCATGGGAGTGTAATAGCATATGGGTCACGCCAGTTGAAGGTGCATGAGAGAAATTATCCGGTCCATGACTTGGAGTTGGCGGCCGTGATATTCGCTCTAAATCTTTGGAGGCAAAACCTATATGGTGTAAAGGTCGATATTTATACCGACCATACGATCCCGAAGTATCTACTAGAAAACAAGGACCTAAACATGCGACAGCGTAGGTGGATGGAGTTCCTTGTGGACTATACCTTCAAGATACATTACATGCCTAGGAAAGGTAATGCGGTTGCGGATGCGTTAAGTTGCAGAGCTTCCGCGCAGGCCAATTGGTTGTCAATGCATGACGAGCGTTTGGTTCGAGAATTGGAAGCCTTGGAGATCTCTTTTGTTGATAAGAGGTCTAGTGCTGAAGCTCGACTGAACTGAACAGAGGTGCAGTATGACCTGGCTGATCGGATTCGACAGGCTTTAGAGTTGGATGACAGCATGAAATAGTTCATGGCTCAGGCTTTGGATGGGTCAAATGCCCAATTTACTATCGATGATGGGTTATTGTGCAAGGATAGTCGTTTGTGCATCCCAAGTGTGGGTAAGCTACGAGAGGAATATATGTACGAGGCTCATTATATTAAGTACTCGATTCACCCGTGAGCACCAAGATGTACAGAGATATGAAAAAGTTGTTCTGGTGGCCGAGAGCCCGGGACTGAAGAAGGACATAGCACTTTATGTGGCGAAGTGTCAAACGTGCGCCTTGGTGAAGGCGTAGTGCCAGAAGCCCGGAGGATTCTTGAAGTCTTTGCCTATACCGCAGTGGAAGTTTGACGATATATCCAAGGATTTCGTGCAAGATTTTTCAAGATCGCAAAACGGAAACGACTCGATCTGGGTGGTCGTAGATCATTTGACGAAAGTCTCGCACTTCAACCCAAAAAGGAGGGACGATTCAGTTGAGAAATAGACAAAGATTCATGTAGAAAACATTGTACGATTGCACGGTGTGCCCCATAGCATCGTGAGTGAGCAAGATGGGCACTTCACGTCCAACGACTGGAGGTTGGTGCATCAACTGTTGGGGAACAAGCTGAAGTTCAGTACAGCCTTTCATCTGCAGACGGATGGTCAGACTGAGAGGGTAAATAGGATGATGGAGGACATGCTTCTCATATGTGCCCTAGATTTCGGTAAGAGGTGGGCATTCAAATGGAGTCCTTCGAGGCCCTATACGGTAGAAAGTGTCGTACTTGGTTGTCTTGGTTGGAGAGGGGCGAATCAATGTTGTATAAGTGGAAAGAAGCCGATGATGCGACTTCTATTATGCGAACAATCTGTGAGAGATTATCGGTTGCTCAGTATAGGCAGGCTAAGTATTATAACGCCAAGCACAGCAACGTTGAGTTCGTCGTTGGAGATTGGGTATATTTGAAAATTAAGCCTTTCAAGGGTGTCTCAAGGGTTCGACGCTTGAAAAAGCTGAGTCCAGGATATCTTGGGTCGTTTGATATACTAGAGTGCATTAAAGAAGCTGTTTATCTGTTGAAGTTATCAATGGAATTGAGTGGTCTACACGATGTATTCCACATACCGGTGTTGCGAAAGGTGGTGCAAGAGCCTACGCAAGTGATTGCTGCAGATCAAGTACCGGTTGACAGTGGGTTGACAACGAGGGTCAAGCCAATTCGAAGTGAGGATGTAGAAGTCAAATGACTTCGTAATAAAGAGATTAGGATGGTCAAGATCCAATGGGACAACTGTGGCCGAGAGGAGCTTTCATAGGAGAGGGAGCAAACCATGAAGTCGGAGTTCCCGGAGTTATTCAATTGAGGTACACAGTTTAAAGTTGATTTAATTCCTCAATTTTCTGCATGACTTAATTTCAGGACGAAATTCTTTAAGTGGGGGAGATTTGTAACGCCCCAAATTTCTTAAGGCAGGAAATGGTTCTCTGGAGGTTATTGCCAAGCAGTAGCTAGTTACAGCGCGACGGTAGCTCTAGGATTAGCTTTGAGAGTGTTGAGAGCGGTGAGGAAATTGAACACTGAACTTACCGCATGGCGGAAAGTTATTACCGCGCGGTGCTCGCTGGGGAATTAAACTTGCAGAGCTTTCGGGAAGCTATCGCCCAGTGATAGGGTTACCGCTGGCGATAGCTGGGTCAATTTAATTGATGAGTCTCTCGGGATTCTACCGCGCGACGGTAGCAGTTTGCACGCGGCGATAGCGGCAGGTGTCATGTCATAACCGACGCCGGATATTGTGCGGCGTTAGCATCCAATCGCACAATGATAGTGAAACTGTAACGGCGTGGCCACGTGTCGGCCTGTGATTGGAGGTCCTGGGAGGTTATACGCGAAACGAGGCAGTACCACGCGGCGGTAACTAGTTACCGCGCGACGGTAGTTAGTTACCGCGCGGCGGTAGCTTTATTTATATGTCTGGTTCAGTCATTTCCTCTTCATTATTCTGGAGTTGGAGATCTCAGCCTAGTTTTTTGGAGGAGCAGCAGCGCCGGGAAGGAGGGTTCTTACTGCCGTTCATGTTTCGGGTCTCGGATTAGCAAGGCAAGTTCGGATTTACGGAGGCAACATCGGAGCGATCGTTTTCAACCGTCTAGATTCTTCCCATGGCACCAAAGCGTACATCAAAGGTAACTATCCTCTTCCTTGGACATGTGAAGTCCTTTCTTTTGGCATTAGAGGGTAGACACTGCACGAACACGTGGATGTGGTTCTGTAGATGGGTAGATCCGTGTATCCTTATAGTATTGCATTTAGATCTGAAATCGAAGTATGGAATAGGCATGTTGTGTGAAGCCCATTCAAACGGGTTAGTCTGGATTGGTGATGTTTCTATGTTTTATATGCCGGAGAAGACTCCGTGGTTATCGCGTAGATTTCGGAGTCGCGGGGTGTGCAGATGGCTACGTTGAGAGTACTGGAGGTAGACTCCAGGAAAACACTCGATTCAGGGGAAGAATCGATAGTCTGTCCCAAACCGCGCGGCGTTAGTTCTACCGCCGGCGATAGCTTCTACTAAGTTTTGTATTGTTTGTGAAGCCTGCCTCTGGGAGACCAGAGGGCTATAATTTGATTGAGCGTGAGCTTAAATTGCTCCGCTTTGGTATCCATATGTGCTAGCCAAGGATTCTTATAGAGTTATGGATCATGCAAAAAAGGAAAAGAGGATGCTGACCCGCGTCAGGCCTGCGAGCTAGACGATTTGAGAACGGAATATGGCTGAACTGCACCCTCCCCTATGCCGGTCGACTTGGAGTGGTCAATGTGTAAATCACATGACTTATCATAGCACTGGGGCGTTGTCTCTGGACTTGGCCCTAGTGGGACTAAAAGCTCAAATGTTGTTGGCTGTCACAGTGAACGGTGGTGCGACCCTTGCGGTCATGTTCACCAAGAATGTGCTCTGAGAGCACAGGGCGTTGGACGCTTGCGTCAATGTCTGTGCCTAATGGTGCTTAAGTTGCACTTTTGATTGTCAAGTGTTGTTTAAGCTAATGCCTGCAGGGAAGGAGCACAGCCACCCCGAGTGAGGGGTGGAGTCGTTATAATTTGGTCAGCTAATGCGGACCGTTGATTTTGTTTGTCACCGTGCGGTGGAATGTTGTATGCAGGTGTTGTTGAGACAAGCGGGAAATAGCGAGCTGAAGCCCAGAAAAGTTGTGCTGGCCCTCGAAAACCAAAATGAATACTTGTGTTATTTTATCGTTCATGTGTGTCCGGTCTGCATGCCCAAGCATGTAATACATTTTAATTCAAGTTGAACATTATAAGGCCTTAAGGCCAAGACCTTATTTGTGTATTTGTTTTACATTTCTAGTCGTGGTAGTGGACATTCATAATGTGGTTGGGTTGTATTTATAACCTTAAAATTACTTGCACTAGATTGCACTATGTGTTAGGATGTGAAATATTGATTTACGGTTTTAATTTAGTAACTTCTTGGTCTGTCCGTTGTATATGACGTCGGGCCCCGACCGGATCTTCTGTTATGTGTTATGTGATGGATGGGGTGTTACAGTATCCAAGCCGGATCTAACAATGCTTCTCCTCTCTATCGTAAATTTTCTCCTTCGCTCTACGCTCTCCACCAACGTCGAAAGCTATTTCCTCCAAGACCGGCGACAACACTCTCCAGCAACGCTGGCGGCTATCTACTCCAAGACCTGCGATATCTCAACTCGTCTAAAGCCGGTGGCTATACTCAAAGGCCGGCGGCAACTCCTCCAAGTCGACGATCCTCCTTGAGACCGGCGGCCTCCTCGATCGCGCAAGCAAAAAGAAAAGAAGGGAGGGATAGAAAGAGAGAGAGAGAGAGAGAGAGACTATGGGCGGCTCCTCCTTTGGTTCGGCTGAGAGAAAATCCCTACGTATAGGGAAGAAAAAGCTAGGTTTTATAATAAAACCTAATGTTTAGTGGATCCAGATCCGGGTCTAATGGCGGAAGTAAGAAAATTTTCTTAACTCGAGCATTAATTGAAATATAAATATAATAACTATTAATTTAATATAAAATACTAACATTATAAAATATAAAGTACATTATCCCTTGAGACAAGGCAGCGGGATAAGGCACTGTTAGTCCACAAAGAAATTAAGGGGCATTTGACGAGGCTTATCACGGTTTATTTGTTCCGATGAGATTGGACAAAAATGTCTTTGTCATATCAAATTCTTATGCACCAAACTAGTTTTTTTTATAACGGTGGTTACATTTGTCATATCAAAAATTTCATTCTATGACAATGATATTTTTGTTTAATCTCATCGGAGCAAATAAGGTGCGATAACCATCATGTTCATAACCGTCACCACCGTGCCAAACGGAGCCTAAGAACAAGGTCATTACAAAAACTTTCTCTTTTATAATTTTAAGCGAAACAATCTCTTCTTCTATCCATTCTCTTGAAGGCCTAATAAAAAGAATCCTGAATTTTCATTCTAATTTTTTGCAATCTTATCTTCAAAAATATAATTAGAGCGGGGAAAGCTTTGGGTCGTGATAGATATCAGAAAATAACTAGAAGAGAAAGGGGTAATGAAATTAATAACGAGGGACATCTTGAGGTGGACGTTGATTAACTGCTCCGACACCGGCAAGGCTTCGTTGGCAGTGTATATGCTGTTGGAGAGCTTCGCGTGTGTGGTGACAGAAGTTGAAAATCAATAAGCATCTCATTTGACTACCTCACTGACACGCGCTCCATGCTCTCAACAAAAAATCATAATATGTAACTTGGGCTTAACATTTCATCAAACACTTGAAAGACATCAAAAACCCAAACATAAACAGAAATTACTTTCTATTAAACTATAAATATTTTCAGATGTTGATATAATGCTATCAAAAAAAATATTTCGTTTCAAAAAAATATCGCATCCCAAAAACATATCTATTATGATGCTTGAAGTTACCTTGAATGGGAGGTCTCAACATCGCTTATTGTTTGTTGCCTTGCAATATCAAAACTGAAAACTAGAGATAAGAGATTGAAGAAGGCCAGTGTTGAAGCCGGGAAAATCTCCAGTTCGAAATTTGGATCTAGATGTTGTCCAAGGTTACTGGTCCCATGATTCGACTGAACGATTCTGAGGACAAGAGCAAAGAAGAGAGATAAAATACAAGAGGACTCAATGCGCTGCAGCAAGGAGGTCACATCACATAGCTGGAAATTTGGAGTAAATTTCCCCTCCACAAACAAAATGGCTGAGCAAGGTACGAGGAAGACATCACCTAAAATGTTGGAGTCTCATGAGAATGGGGGGGGGGGAGGGTCACGATTGCAATGTTTCAAGGTATCATTCCTGGAGCCCCTGAGCTCCTATTTATAGACAAATCCTCGGGGGGATCTGTAGGTGACAACACCCAACCCCGCGAGGTTGTCTCTCTGAACCAAATGATCTCGCGACTTGCGCCCTAACGACTATCGACGCATCTTGCCCGAGGTAGGCGAGATGTTAGTGAAGGTCACTATCTGTGCAAGTATTCCTGATGCTCGCCAAAAATCCCCGGGGACTGCACGCTTGGGAGATCATATGCTTGATGTTCGCTTATACTTCTGACGGGTTGCTCGCTCAGGCTAGTATAATACCCCCGAATAAAGACTGTATGTTTTGGCAGGTTGCTGGCCTTGACCTACTCTTCGATGTTGACTTTAACCTTTGTCTATAAAACGCGAATGGGTCGTCCCTTGACAAATACGGGTTGTACACAATACCCTCTCTTTTCGAGCGATCTTGTAGCTCAAAAAGAAACATCCAACCTGATAATCGGCATGGCTTCAGGCGAGTTGACGTGTAACGACTTCCATCCGTTCACAGGTATATACTAGAAGGTCTGGCCGGGGCCCCAGAGCATATACCATAAAACAGGTGGGGAAGTCACGAAGTGATACCAGAGTTGCACATCCTAACTCATTGCATTCTAGCGGAAGCCTATAACACGAAGCTAAACTCACACATATGAATGTCCACCATATAAAAACTCCACATTTATATACATAGCTGTTGAAGTTGGTGACCGGGCGGTCTGGCGGTTTGTCTTGGCGGGTTGAAGACCGCGAGGTCTGGCGGTTTGTCTCAGTCGGCTTGGAGACCGGGCGGTCTGGCGGTCTTCCCTGGTAGTCTCTCTCTTCCTCTCTGGTGGTAGCCGTGCGGTTAGCCCTGCTGTCTAACCGCGCGGCTTGTGCGGTTTGTTTTGTATAGTCCGCTTGTCCTGTAAATTATAGTCCCACATCTCTTATTTGTATTCTCTCATCTCTCCTCCATTCTATATAAAGGAGGGCATACCTTTGTAATAGATATCTTTTTTGGATAATAAAATTTCAATTATTCAAAAGTTTATTCGCTTGTTCTCTACTTTTCGCTTCTTTTCTCTACTTTCTAACATGGTATCAGAGGACACGGTCATTTCCTCCTGATTCTGTGCGCCCTCTGTTGTTCGCGGCTTGTTTTCAGCATTCTGCGACTTGGCTTCTCTCTGTCCGCGCGGCTTGTTTCTATCCGCGCGGCTTGTTTCTGTCCGCTGCCCTGTTCGCACGGCTTGCTTCTTCTTCTCTTCTCCTACTGATCTTTGCCGCGGCGACCTGTTTCCTTGTCGCCGCGCTCCTTGCTCTTTCCTCCCGCTCCGACTTCCTAGTCGTTGCGGTCTGTCCCTATCCGCGTGTGTTGTCTCTCTACTCGCGGCTTGCTGCTGTGATCTGCCTGAACGTGCGGGTTGTTCCTTTCTCACCCGCATCTTGGTCGCGGTCACCAGCTCTTCTCCTCTCTTCTGTTCGCTCGGCCTTTTTAGTCCGCGCGACCTCTTCCCCGCTGTGCCTTTGACCGCCTTCTTGCAGCTGCTGTGTTCTGCCTGACCGTGCGGGTTATTCCTTTATTACCCGCATCTTGGTCGCGGTCACCTGCTCTTCTCTTCTCTTCTGTTCGCTCGGTCTTCTCAGTCCGCGCGCCCTCTTCCCCGCTGGACCTTTGCCTACTTTTTCGCCGCTTTCTTCTTGTTGCCTTCTACCCGCTCCTGCTTGCTAGTCGCCTCGGTCTCATCTTTGGCCGCGCGACTTGTTCTCCTCTGTTCGCCCGACTTTTTTAGGTCGTGCGACTTCTTTCCCTCTGCTTTGCTCGGCTTCTTGGAAGCGGCCTTTCTAGCCGCCCGACCTATTTTCTGGTCGCCCGGCTTGGTGCTCTATTCTCTTCTCGCGGCTTGTTCTTCTCGTAGCGATTTGCTACTCTCGTAGCGGTCCTCCCTCCTCATCATCCTCCTCTAAACTGTGATGCATGTCAACTTGGCAAACATCACCGCTCCTCCTTCCCACCATCGCAGAATCGGGGCTCCTCCCATCCGTTCGACCTCGTTCACTCTGACATATGGGGTCCCGCTCCTACCCTCACCATCGGTCGGGGCAGTTCCTATTTTGTCACCTTCATTGATGATTTCTCTCGATCTACGTGGGTATATCTTCTTAAAGATCGCTCCGAGTTATTCTCTGTTTGGACCTCCTTTTATTCGCTGGTTAAAACTCAGTTCGCTACGTCTATTAAAATCCTTCGTTCTGACAATGCTCAGGAGTATCTTAGCCACGACTTCTCCTCCTTTTGCACTCACCATGGTGTTATTCGTCAAACCAGCTGTGTCTACACTTCCCAACAAAATGGGGTGGCGGAACGCAAAAACCGTCACCTCCTCGATGTCGCTCGCACTATGATGAATCAAATGCATGTTCCTCGCTCCTATTGGGGCTATGCTGTCCTTCTCTCCTGCTATCTCATCAATCGCCTTCCCTCCACCGTTCTCCACGGTGCTACCCCCTTCTCCCTTCTTTATCCGGACAAGGATCCCTTTCCTCTTCCTCTACACATCTTTGGGTGCACCGCTTTTGTGCACTCTCCCGCTGCCACCCGTGATAAACTCTCACCCCGTGCCACCAAATGTGTCTTTCTGGGCTATTCTCCCACTCAGAAAGGCTATTGTTGCTTTGACCCTGTTACCGCAAGCAATTTGTCTCTGCGGATGTCACCTTCTTTGCCAATGCCTCTTACTTCTCTCCCGCTTCCTCTTCTCCTCCTCCTGCTCCTCCTTCTCATACCAACTCATCCATTCCCTCTGCTCCCACTGAGGTTCCGTCCTCTCCACCCACTCCACCGCCTTCCCCATCCTCCTCATCTCCACCCTCTACTCCGCTTTCTCCCTCCACTCCGCTGCCATCTCTCTCTACTCCCGGGCCAGCTCTCTCCACCACGGATACTCCGGATACTGAGGCACCTGCTGACCTGGATCTCTCGATTGCTCTTCGCAAAGGGGTTCGGGCTTGTACCCACCATCCTCTTGCTGCGGTTGTTTCCTACGATCGCCTAACCCCTGCTCGCCGAGCCTTTGCCCTGGCTATCTCGGCCACTACCACCCCCCGTTCCTACCAGGAGGCCCTTACTATTCCTCACTGGAAAGTTGCCATGGATGAGGAGATTGCTACTCTCACTGAACGGGGTACCTGGACACTTGTTCCGCCTCCTTTCGGCACCGATGTTGTTGGTTGTCGCTGGGTCTTCGTAGTGAAGTTTCTCCCAGATGGCAGTGTGGATCGTTATAAGGCTCGCCTGGTTGCCAAGGGTTTTACCCAAACTTATGGGGTTGATTACTTTGACACTTTCTCGCCCGTGGCTCGCCTCAGCACTATTCGGGTTCTTCTCTCTGTAGCTGTCAACAGGGATTGGCCTATCTCGCAGCTAGATGTTAAGAATGCCTTCCTCTATGGAGATCTGCAGGAAGCTGTTTACATGGAGCAACCTCCTGGGTATGTTGCTCAGGGGAGACACGGGTATGCCGGCTAAAGAAGGCTATCTATGGCCTCAAGCAGAGTCCTCGTGCCTGGTTTGACAAGTTCAGTGGCATTGTTGCGGCCATTGGTTTTACACGAAGCTCAGCAAATCACTCCTTGTTTGTTCGGAAAACCGCCTCTGGTCTTGTTGTTCTTGCGGTTTATGTTGATGACATTCTTCTTACTGACGATGACCAGGATGGGATACTGATGACCAAGAAACACCTTCGTCAACATCTGGTTACAAAAGATATGGGCTCCCCGAAATACTTTCTGGGGATTGAAATCTCTAGAAAGCCCAACTCCATGGTCCTTTCACAACGGAAGTATGCTCTTGATCTTTTAAAGGATGCAGGACTCACTGGTGCTAAACCTGCACGTTGTCCTATGGCTGCTGGAGAAGACAAAACTTGGACAGATGACTCACCTCTTCTCTCTGATCTTACGAGATACCGGCGTCTGGTGGGCAAGCTCATATATCTCACGGTAACCAGACCCGACATCTCCTATGCTGTTGGCAAGGTGAGCCAGTTCATGCAAGCTCCGAGGGAGTGTCATCTACAATCTGCTCTGAGGATATTAGAGTATATTAAAGCTGCTCCAGGGAAAGGACTCCTATTTCAGAAGAATGGTCACCTAAGGGTTGAAGCTTACTCTGATTCAAGCTATGCAGATGACAAAGGGGACCGCAAATCGACTTCAGGTTTCTGCACATTTGTTGGAGGCAATCTTGTGAGTTGGAAGAGCAAGAAACAGTCTGTCGTTTCCAGGTCTAGTGCAGAGGCTGAATATCGTAGCATGGCATCGACTACATGTGAGTTGAAGTGGTTGCGGGCTCTCATGCTTGACTTAGGAGAGGTTTACAACTATCTTCTTCCTATGTTCTATGACAATAAGGCCGTGATACACATTTCCAAAAATCCGGTCTTTCATGAGAGAACAAAACACATAGAAGTCGACTGTCATTTTGTTCAGGAAGAAATATTGAAGAAACAGATTTGCACTCCATTTGTCACTTCCGACAACGAGTTGGCAGATGTCTTCACCAAGCCGGTGTCCGCTTCCTTTTTAGCCAGATTTGTACCCTCTGCTCAGAAGTTGGAGATGGAGAATCAATTTCTTGGGTTGACTCAGGGATCCAAAAGCGTGGACGAATATCTGCATGAGTTCACACGGTTGGGTCGTTATGCTGGTGTTATGTTTACAGAAGAAAAGAGTAAGACCAACCGATTCTATGAGGGCCTTTGCGGCGATTTACAGTTACTCCTTGCTGGGCCTAAGGCGCAGGGCTTCCTAGCCTTGGTCAATTCAGCCCGATCGTTGGAAGAGGTTGCGAAGAAAGTTCAAGAGAAGAAGGACCCAGGAGAAAGGAAGACCGAGTTCAAGATGCCAAATAATAAGTCAAGTTTCCGCAGGTGGAACAAGAAGCGGAGGACTTCGAACTCAGCCCCTTCAACTGATGCATCGGGGGCAACTTCAAGTCGAGTCCCCGGAGCTTGCTACAACTGCGGGAAGACGGGGCATTTTGCTCGGGAGTGTTGGAGCGGACGTTCAAAGTCCGAGAGGAGACCTGGAGCGACTTATGAGGAGAAAGGGAAGGCGGTGGAGTCAACCGCATCCCATCATGCTCCAGCTCATCCTAGAGTCTACAACCTTGGTCTGCAGGAGGCCATAAAGCAAGCGGACGTGGTGACAGGTATGAGTTAAATTACAGTGGTTTAACTTTTATAGTTGTTACCTTCGTATTTGTTAGCTTACGTTTGTTAGTGCTAGGCTTTGTGTTAATCTTTGGGTTTCCGGCGAGAGCCCTTTTTGATACAAAACACATAGAAGTCGACTGTCATTTTATTCGAGAAGAAATATTGAAGAAACAGATTTGCACTCCATTTGTCACGTCCGACAACGAGTTGGCAGACGTCTTCACCAAGCCAGTGTCCGCTTCCTTTTTCCACATCTGTGACAAGCTGGGCATGATCGATATATATGCTCCAGCTTGAGGGGGAGTGTTGAAGTTGGTGACCGGGCGGTCTGGCGGTTTGTCTTGGCGGGTTGAAGACCGCGCGGTCTGGCGGTTTGTCTCAGTCGGCTTGGAGACCGGGCGGTCTGGCGGTCTTCCCTGGCAGTCTCTCTCTTCCTCTCTGGTGGTAGCCGTGCGGTTAGCCCTGCTGTCTAACCGCGCGGCTTGTGCGGTTTGTTTTGTATAGTCCGCTTGTCCTGTAAATTATAGTCCCACATCTCTTATTTGTATTCTCTCATCTCTCCTCCATTCTATATAAAGGAGGGCATACCTTTGTAATAGATATCTTTTTTGGATAATAAAATTTCAATTATTCAAAAGTTTATTCGCTTGTTCTCTACTTTTCGCTTCTTTTCTCTACTTTCTAACAATAGCATAGGAATGTACAAATACAAAGTCAGTTGGCCTTATGGCCTTCCAAGGCTTTACACAACAGTGACCTCAAACATTGGCGCGCAGGCCGTCCATATATAAACAAACATAGCATTTAGTTTAGCCTTCAAGGGCTAGCGGCGGTAGCAGCAACAGCATCAGCAAGTCCTTCAGCCTTTGTGCGTCCCGCTTGGTTCTCCAGCACCTGCACCGAGACAGCCCCCCAACGGTGGTAAATAAGGCAACGATCAGCATTCAGCTGACCAAATTATAACGACCCTACCCCTTTCCCGGGGAAGTGGCATTTCTTCCTTGCAGGCATAGCAATCTCATGCATATATATATTCATCACATATTGTGCACTCACGCACATACATTCCATCACAATCGTCAGCCACGCGGCCCAATGATCCGTGCACTCAGGGCACATTCTTGGTGTACCGACGAACCAGGGTCCCACCACCGTATCAGGGTCGCAATCCAACGGTAAAATATTGAGCATTTTCTCCATGGCATGCAGCCGGAGATTATAGTCTTAGTGAACCGGGATTGGCCCGTAGCCCCCATTGTATCACGGCGCGCAGGCCTAAGACACTTGCTATGCGCTCCAACAGACCGCACTTTCAGGTCTCACGTCGGACGGACATAACGCAGGTCGGATCATCCACCCCATGTTGCTCAAATCGCCTTGCCATCACCGAGTACAGCGTACTCGCAGCTAAAGAAAAGGCGCGGGCCGGTTTCACCTTACCTGTTTGGCATAAAACCTTGGTGTTTTCCTGGGCACACCAGTACTTACTATCACACTCATTCATATCATAACATCAGAGGGTCTTTCCTGGGCACACCAGTACTTCCTGCTACTCCCCTTCACAGGTACAACCCCGCAATTATCATAAATGTCAAGGGTATTTTCCTAACTTACCACGCTAGTACTTCCTACTACTCCCCTTCACAGGTACCACCCATGAACATCAAGCATTACAATGGGTATTTCCTGGACTTCCAATCCAATACTTCCTGTTACTGCCCTTCACAGGTACAACCCAATAGCACAAGCATCATACGGGTATTTTCCTGGACTACCACTCCAGTACTTTCTTCTACTGCCCTTCACAGGTTTAACTCATCGACTCCTAAACTACATGTTTATCATGGAGTCTTCTCCGGTGCGTATATGCAACATCACCAATCCAGACCAACCTGTCCAGATGGGCTTCACACAGCATGCCTATTTCGTACTCCATTTCCGGATCTATATGCCAAATGATTGGGGATTTCATGAATCAACCCAAAGGACTCCCGTAATCAGCCACCCTCTGGTGGGGGAATCATATGCATATGCCAAAAAGGAAGCCTTCACATGGCTAGGAAGAAAATTCATTACCGTTGAAGACCGCTTTGGCGTCATGAGCTCCTAGCTGGCTGGAAAGAACCACAACAGCTTTTTCTCCACAACGCTGGCCTCGGATCTCTCGTCGGAACTTCGCAGCACCACCGGTGGTCGGCTCTCCTTCCTCCTCCTCCTCCTTCTTCCTCTCTCTCTAGGTGTATGGAAAGAGAATGACAATTATCAAATGAGTTGTTCCAACTCATTTCCCGGCCCTAAGGACACAGGGAGGAAGCTCAGCCATTAGATCCCAGCTGAAGGAATGGACGGCCACAATTTTGTCACAAAATCTCATTTTTTTGCTTGACACGGCCTGTGACACGCCCGTGTCCCAGGACGTGTACCCTAAGCGGTGCTCAACCGACCTATCAGGACCAGTACACGCCCATGTGATACGCCCGTGTCACGGGCCGTGTCACCTGACACGCCTTCAGACATGCCCGTGTCTATGGCCGTGTACATCAGGCTGCACAAAATCATCTTCAACCCGAGCGGGACACGGCTAGTGACACGCCCGTGTCATAAGTGTTGGGTACATTGGTCAAATGTACCTGATTTGAAGAAGCCTCACCCAACTCAATGATATACATCATAATGTATTTGATGTATGTTTGAGTTACTTGTGCAGGTTAAGAAATCACTGTACTGAAGCAAAAAGTTTCTAAGTCCATGTGTCGACACCCAGAGGGAAAGTGTCGACACTTAAGAAATCTTGTGTCGACACCCAGACAAGCAGTGTCGACACTTGGAGTCATTGTGTCGACACCTGGGATGCAGAGTCGACACCAGACAGAAAGTGTCGACACTTGGAGCTGTGTCGACACTCAGTGAAGAAAAGTGCAGACAGAAAGTGTCGACACAAGGAGGTATGTCGACACCCAGTGAAGCTGTGTCTACACCAGAAAGTGTCGACACTTGGAGTTGTGTCGACACTCAGCAAAAGTCTGCAGAGTCTAAGTACAAGTGTCGACACTCAACATAATGTGTCGACACTATGCAGAAGAGTCAGCACTTGAAGTAAGTGTCGACACTCAACACAATGTGTCGACACTCAACAGAAGAGTCAACATTTGAAGTATGTGTCGACACCCAGAACAATGTGTCGACACACAGCTGAAGACTCAACACTTGAAGAAAGTGTCGACACAAGGAGCTGTGTCGACACTTAGCAAAGAAAAGAATTATCAACAAAATATTCTAAGTACAAGTGTCGACACTAAGGGAATGTGTCGACACTCAGCTGAAGTCTCAACAACAAGAAGGTGTGTCAACACAAGGAGCTGTGTCGACACTCAGCAAGATTCAACATAGAAGACTATGTGTTGACACCAAGAAGCAGTGTCGACACTTGACAGATTCAACACAAGAAGATGTGTCGACACAAAGGAGATGTGTCGACACATAGAAGAATTCAGCAAAAGCTAGAAGAACAAGTACTTGTGTCGACACTCAATTTCAGTGTCGACACATACAGAAGAATCTGTGTCGAGACATACAAGGAGTTGTGTCGACACCTTGTAGACTTGTGTCGACACTTACACAACATGTGTCGACACTTGGACTATAAGTGTCGACACTTAAAGACAGAAAGTCTCGACACTTACAGACAGTTAGAGATTTTCAAGAAGTGACTGGATGATTTGACAGATGCCGTTCCAGCCGGTCTACAGCACCTGTCAGAGATATCAGAAGTCAATTATGGACCGGACCAGCCGGTTACCATGAAGAAAGCCTATAAATAGGCACCTACAGTTTACAGAAACTGTTGTTGTAGAAAGAAGTTCAAAGTTGTTGAAAGTGGTTAAGAGTTGTTGAAGTAATTATTGAAGTAATACCAAGAGAATCAACAAAAGAAGATCTTGCAGTTCAAGTGCAGATCTAAGAAGTTGGAGAGAGAGGGCTCCATCCAAGAAATCAGCCTTTGGAACTAGGCTGAGAAGAAGGATTCAGATTCAGTCTGGATCTTAAGTAGCAGAGGTCAAGGAACAACTGCAGAGGATTCAGTCTTATTCAGTTCTACTCAAGAAGCTTTGAAGAAAGCTAAGTCAGGGTGAATCCAGCTGAGTTCTTCCAAGAACTCATCAAGAATCTCTCAACTCCCCTCCTTTAATTCTGAGTTGTAGAGTTATTATTTGTATTATATTTTTAACTTATAGGATCCATTGGATCTGAGTGATTGTAAGCCTATATTTATAAAGGCTGAGGGTAGGGCTTGTTAGCCTGAGTGTAGGAGATAGAGATCTCTGAGTGTAGGCCTTGTTGGCTGAGTGTAGGCCTTGGTTGGCTGAGTGTAGGCCTTGATTGGCTAAGTGTAGGCTTTGGGATAAAGCTGAGTTGTAAGGCTTTGGGCCTGAGGTGTAGGAACCAATTTGGGTTCTGAGACAGTGCAGGAGTTTGGCCGAATCTAGTACACTGCTAGATAGGCGAAGGGGGAAAGTGGATGTACCCATATCTTGGGGAACCACTATAAATCACTGTGTGTTGTACTGTGCTGAAATTGTTGCTGTGTATACTGTGTTTGCTGTGATAAACTAGTTAGATTGCTGTGATATAACTGATTGCTGCCAATAAAGTTAGAAAAGGGTTAGGTCACCTATTCACCCCCCCCCCTCTAGGTGTTTAGGTACCATATCTTTCAAGTGGTATCAAAGCGAGGTTCCTCAAAACAAGGACTAACAGTCTGAGGAGATCTTGTTTGGCAGATTCAGTGTAAGGGACAACACAGATTCAAGAAATTCAAGAAAATCAAGAACCATGGGTTCTTATGAGAATCACAAGGAATTGGGTTTCATGAAATTACCCATATGCAGAAAGGAGATCTTTGGGATCTGGAAAGAAAGGGTAAGGCTATTTATGGAAGTCTCTGACCCTAGAATCTACATCACAGTTAAGGAAGGGCCTTATGTGCCAATGAAGATTTCAGTATTGGATGCAAATCAGAGAACTCCAAAGGATTTCTCTGAGATGACTAAGGATGAAATTGTCCTGGCCACCATGGACAAGAGGGCACAGAACATAATAGTGAGTGTCATTGATGATGCAACTTTTCAGAACTTAATTCACTGTAAAACAACAAAAGAGATGTGGGATACTCTCATTGTCTATATGGAAGGTTCTGAAGAAGTTAGGCAAGATAGGAAGTCCTTGCTAAATCAGGAGTATGAAAGCTTTAGGCAAGGAAAGGGTGAGAGCATCACTGAGGGCTATAAGAAATTTTACAGAATAGTTAATGAACTCATGTCTTATGGAAGAGAGTTCAGTAACTATGAACTAAATGACAAGTTCCTAAGGTCCCTAACCAAAGATTGGGACACCAAGATCTGTGCCATAAGAGAAATGGCTAAGTTGGCGGAAATTCCTCCCCCCACACTGTTTGGCAAGCTATTGTCTTATGAAATGCAGTTGACAGTAAGAAAAGAGGAGGAGAAATCAACAAGGACTGAGCATAAGGAAAGAACTGTTGCTTTCAAAACAGAAGTTCCCAGAAAGTGCAGGAATAAGTCTTCAACTCCACCTCCAGAGGTAGTTGAATCAGAGTCTGATGAGTCTGTCAGCACAAAGTCTAAGAGCAGTGAAAGTGATGAAGACTTTGCTGCTTTCACTAGACACTTTCAGAAGTTTTTGAAAAAGAAACAGTGGAGGTCAAGGTCTTCTACATCACAAGGAAAGGAAGACTCTTATCAGAAAAAGAGGTCTTCAAAGAATGACAAGAAAAGGACAAAATCAAGCAAGGCAACTGGTTCAAAGATTGTTTGCTATTGCTGCAATAGACAGGGCCATGTTATTGCAGATTGTCCAGAGAAGAGAAAGGAATCTGGTGACAGGAAAAAGACTCACTTCAAAGGGAAGAAAGAAAAGTCTTTTGTTGCTAAGAAGGAGAAGACTCTATCAGATATCTCTTCTTCAGAAACTGAGTCTGAGGCTGAAGCCTACATAGGGCTGTTTGCTGAAGAAGAAGAGGAAGAATTCATGCAGATCTTGGAGTCAATTTATGAACAAGAAGACAGTCATTGCCAAGGGCTAATGGCTTTGACAGAAAGTGCAAAAATCCTGGAGCAGCCAGGACCCAGTCAGGTACAAAGTTCAAGTTTAAATTCAGTTTCTTGTTCTAGTTTAGAATCAGATTCTTCTTCATCAAGTGATGAGAATGTATCTGAGTCTGAGGATGATATTCATCAACTTATAGATGAATATAGAGTGCTGTTGCAAGCTTACAAGAAAAGCAAGTCCCTTGCCAAAAGTCAGGCAAAGGAAATTGCTGATCTTAAAGCTGCTGCAACAGATTTTGAGAAGCAATTTGATCAAAAACTGAATGAGATAGCCAGGCTGAAACACATTACTGTGATTCAGATGGGAACTATCACTTTTAAGAATGATCAAATTAAGTGTCTGGAGAACAATCTTCAGAAGGAGAAGGACTTGGTTGCTAGGTTTTCTAAACCTAAGTCAGTGTTACCCATAATTGATGAATTTGTTCATCACAAGGGTAAAGCTGGACTGGGCTTTGTTAGACCTGCAGGGACTGAGCAGTCCAAGTATAAGTCCAAGGGCAAAGCCCCAACATTCAACAAGCCTGTTGTAGTCATGACAGCCAAGGCAGTACCTAAGCAAAGGTACAATAAATTTGAATGTTGGTGCTGTGGCAAAGTTGGCCATTTTGCAGTAGACTGTTGGCACAATGTGAGTGCCAAAGTGAGTTCCAAACTACCTGTTGGAAAGCCAGTAGGTAGGTTTGTCAAATTGCAAACTAACAATCACCAAGGACCCAAGAATACTTTGGGTTCTAAGGTTCATTAATTTGTTTTGCAGGTGAGTCCAAGTGGCCATACCCCTACATGGTACTTGGACAGTGGATGTTCCAGACATATGACTGGAACTAGAGGACTACTGAAGGACTACATTCCAATCAAAAATGGTCCTAAAGTGACCTTTGGTGGTTCTGAAAAAGGAGTCATCAAAGGGTTTGGTAACATTTCTTCAAACTTAGTTACCATTACTCAAGTGGCTTATGTTAAAGGGTTGAAACACAACCTAATAAGTATAAGTCAATTAAGTGATGTAGGGTATGACATCTCATTTGTTAAAAATGGTTGTCATATCAAGAGGTCAAGTGATCAAGAGATCATTTTGACAGGATATAGGAAGAGGAATGTCTACTGCCTAGACATTATGATTGAGAACAATGGTTCTCCAGTTTGTCTTGTAGCTGATGAGACAGTCTCTCATTGTGTCAAATGGCACAAGAGGCTTGCCCATCTTAACTACAAGACTATTAGCAAACTCTTTAGCAAAGAGTTAGTGAGGAATGTTCCTCAAGTTAAGTGTGTTAAAGATGGTATTTGCTCAGCTTGTCAAAAGGGCAAGCAGACTAAATCCACCTTTAAAAGCATAGAGAACAAAGATGCTGTGAGGTGTTTGTACCTCTTGCATATGGATCTCTTTGGTCCAATGCCAGTTCACAGCTTAGGTAGGAAGGTCTATACCCTTGTAGTTGTAGATGACTACTCAAGGTTTTCCTGGGTGTTCTTCTTAAGACAGAAATCTGAAACACCTAGTGTCTTCTACAGCTTTGTCAAGCAAATTCAGAATGAACTAAATAGTACTGTGGTCAGAATTAGAAGTGACCATGGTACTGAATTTCAGTCTGAAAGCATGACAAAACTATGTGAAGACTTTGGGATATTTCAAGAATTCTCTTCACCTAGAACACCTCAGCAAAATGGCATTGCTGAGAGGAAGAATAGAACCTTGATAGAGGCTGGTAGAACCCTACTAAGTGATACATCACTGCCTGAGTATTTCTGGGCTGAAGCAGTTAACACTGCATGCCATGTTATAAATAGGGCTACCATCACTAAAGGGCTAAACAAGACCCCCTATGAAGTTGTGAAAGGCAGGAAACCAAACCTATCCTACTTCAGGATCTTTGGTTGCAAATGCTTCATACTTAACAATGGGAAGTCTTACTTAACTAAGTTTGCTGCCAAGTCCCAAGAGGGAATTTTTGTTGGGTACAGCAATAATAGTAAGGCTTATAGAGTCTACAACTTGACTACACAAGTTGTAGAAGAATCAGTGCATGTAGTTTTTGATGAGACTAAACTTATTAATAATGAGTTGTCTAGCAATGTATGCAGCCCCACAGGTTTGACAAAGACAATGGACAAGCTGACTATAGAAGAAGTGCCTGCTGCAAGACAACAAGGAGAGGAGAGTAGTTGCTGTCCAGGGGGAGAACTACATGTGCCAATTGCTGAAGAAATCCAAGGAATACAGCATGATGCAGATGTTGAAGTGGTTCAACCTGAAGTGAGGATGCCTCCAGCCCACAGGCATCTTAGAGATCATCCAGTAGAGCTGATTATTGGAGATCCAAGACAAGGAGTTCAAACCAGGAGCAGATACATGAATGCAGCAATCTACTCCAGCTTTTTATCTCAAGTTGAACCTAAAAGATTTGAAGAAGCAATAATGGATCCACAATGGACTGAAGCAATGCAAGAAGAGCTTAATCAGTTCAAGAGGTGCAAGGTCTGGGAATTGGTTCCTAAACCTAAAGACCACAATGTAATAGGAGTTAAGTGGATCTACAGGAATAAGATGGATGAACAAGGGGTCATCATTAAGAATAAAGCTAGACTGGTTGTTAAAGGATATAGGCAAGAAGAAGGTATTGACTTTGATCAAACCTTTGCTCCAGTAGCCAGACTGGAAGCCATAAGAATGTTCTTGGCCTATGCAATCTATCAAGGATTCAAGGTATACCAAATGGATGTCAAGTCAGCATTCCTAAATGGTAATTTGAAAGAAGAAGTCTATGTGGAGCAGCCTGCAGGTTTTGTTGATCCAACTCTACCTCATTATGTCTATAGACTTAGGAAAGCTTTATATGGGTTAAAGCAAGCCCCTAGGGCTTGGTATGAAACCCTATCTAGTTTCCTCATTGAGAACAAATTCTCAAGGGGGAAAATAGATAAGACTCTATTCCTTAGGGAATCTAGAGGCAAAGTCATACTAGTCCAAATATATGTATATGACATTATATTTGGGTCTACTGAAAGCAGCCTTTGCAAAAAGTTTGCAAAACTTATGCAAGGTCAGTTTGAGATGAGTAGTATGAGAGAGCTGAAGTTTTTCTTGGGTCTCCAAGTTAAACAGACTGAGAGTGGTTTGTCCATTTGTCAGTCAAAGTTCACCCTAGAACTCATAAGGAAGTATGGTATGGATTCATCCAGTACCATGAAGACTCCTATGGGGTCAAGTATGTCTCTTAGCAAGGATGATGCAGGGAAACCTGTAGATGAAACCTTGTATAGAGGGATAGTTGGCACCCTATTATACTTGACTGCTAGTAGACCAGACATCATGTATGCTACATGTGTTTGTGCAAGGTATCAAGCTTGCCCTAAAGAGTCTCATTTGACTGCAGTCAAAAGAATATTGAGATATCTAAAGGGCACTCCCTATCTAGGCCTCTGGTACCCTAGGAATGGAGATTTTGATCTAACAGGTTATACAGATGCAGACTTTGCAGGATGCAAAGAGGATAGAAAGAGTACTTCTGGAACCTGTCAATTCCTAGGGGGAAGACTAATTTCATGGAGCAGCAAAAAGCAAACCAGTGTGGCTATCTCCACAGCTGAGTCAGAGTATGTGGCTGCAGGAAGTTGCTGTGCTCAACTTCTGTGGATTCAACATCAGCTAGAGGACTATGGATTTCAGGTAAGTAGAACTCCACTTTACTGTGATTCTACAAGTGCTATTTCAATAGCTAATAACCCTGTATCTCATAGTAGAACAAAACATATTGAGATTAAATATCACTTTCTTAGAGAACATGTAGAAAGAGAAGATATTTCACTTGAATATGTTAAAACTGACAATCAGATAGCTGACATGTTTACTAAGCCCCTAGAAGAAGCTAAGTTCAATAGATTCAAAATTGAACTAGGAATGATAAACTTATACTAAGTTTACAGAATAGAAAATTGGCTAAGTAAAAAGGTGTCGACACATAGACAAGTCTATGTCGACACAGAATAGTGGTGTCGACACTTCAGGAGAAAGGTGTCGACACATCTAGGATGTTGGTGTCGACACTTCAGAATGTTAGTGTCGACACATGTCCAGTAGGTGTCGACACATCCTATGTGGTGTCGACACTTAAGTTTTACTCAGAATTTTTCAAAGTAAAGTCTCGACAATGTGTCGAGTTATGTTGTGTCGACACATAATCAAGTGTCGACACATAAAATCTGTTGACTAAACTTGTGTCGACACGTATGTGTCGATACATTATAAGTCAGTGTCGACACTTATTGCCTGTGTCGACACATGTTAAGCTAGCTGTCCCGCCTATTCATCTTCAAAATCAGAAAGGTATAAATAGGGTTCTGTCTTTGTTTGTTGACACGCTTTCAAAGTTTCGAGACCAAAACTCCTGTGTCGACACCTCTCTTTTCTAAAGACAAATTCTCCAAACCCTAATGGCTCCTAAGCTTGAGGAGAATGTTAACGAGGGCTATGAGCTAGTGCAAGGCGCATTCGATGAAGCTGATCAAGAAATCAAGTCGGTGGTAACCCTAGTCGCCAATTCTGGACTAGAATACTTGGTTTCAGAACCAACAAAGATTTGGAAAAAGGAAGTTCTTGAATTCCTTAATGGAGCTGCTGTAGATGACTCTGGATATAGAATCAAATCCAGAGTTCATGGATCTAAAGTCAAGATTTCACCAAAAAGTCTGAGGAAGGTACTCCAGCTACCTAAAACACAAGATGAAGAAGAAGTAACTGCATCCAAGACCAGGGAAGCCCTTACCTGGTGTGTACTTGATCCAAAGATGAAGATAGGATCTGTCTTTAATAGGAAAGGCATGAACAGTCAAGGAAAATTCATGTCTGAGATTGTGGGCAAGGTTATTCTCAGTAAGCCTGGAGGGCATGACAGGGTGTCTGCCTCTATGTTTGGAATTATGACTAGAATCATATTCACTCTGAAAACAGACTGGTCAATAGTGGTTTTTGACAAGATCAAGGAGAGCTTGAAGAAGCCCAATCTGGGCAGAATTATAAGTCTCTACCTAGCTGGTACAATACCAGAGGTAATGAGCAATGCTGCTGGAAGCAAGATCAACCATATGAGGAAAATGGATCAAAGGATCTTTTCCAGATGGGACAGGGTGTTGTCCAAGGAAGTGGTAACCCCAGAGAAGCGAGTTACTAAGAAAGATTCTCCTCCAAGGAAGAAAAGGAAGACAGCTCCTGTGACACAGGAGTCCTCCAGCAGTTCAGGGAGTGAAGAACAGGTTATTTTCACTCCTGATGACCAAGAGGAAGTGGCTGCAGAGAAGACCCCTGCTGCTCAAGATGTAGCTGAGATCCAGGGGGAGCTGCTACAGGCTAGCCTCCTCCACAGGGATCAAAGCCAGGGGGAGCCTCCAGTAGTAGAAGAACCCTCTACTCTGGACAGTGAGCAAGCCACTAACATCATCCAAGAGGTACTCATTGACCTAAATACATTGAATTTTTCTATAATAGATTCTGATTTGTCTGATGTACATCAGCAAACTCAGCTAGACAGTCAAGAACCAGATGTTGTTATCCAAGACACATCTGTTGTACTAGAAGTGGTTCCTGATCAAGTAGTTGAAGAACCAAGAACTTCTCCAGCTTCTTCACCTCAAGAGTTTACAATGGAAGATCTATTCCTAAATCTAGATCAAGAAGATTTTGATATGGACAAGGATGCTGCTGCTGAAGATAAGAGTGCTGCTGCTGAGGGGGAGCACATGGAAGTACTGGAAGAGCCTATTAGGCAAGAAACTGAAAAGGCAACTGCTGTGCAAGCTGACAAACCTCCAAGCCCTAAGGAAAGGGTTGAAATAGCCAGCACTTCAGAATCTGAAGAAGATGAGGCTGCAAAGGCTAAAAGGAAGAAATTATATGTTTTTAAAAGAAGAAGCCAGAGTTACAAGAAAGCTCTGCAATCTGTAGCCCCACAGCCTATAATTCAACAAGCCCCAACTGTTGATTATAGTGCTTTACTGATTGCACTGCAGATCAAAATGGATGAACAAAGAAAGGCTATAGAGGCTTATGTTGATGAAGGGCAGAAGACTTTACAGTTTGACCTGGCCCATGAAATAAAGTTTATAAGGTTTGAGATGAACCTTAATAAGAAGGAGATGAATGAATGCTTCCACAAGGGTGGAAATGCTGTGGTGTATCTGGCAACACACCAAGAGAAGATAAAGGCTCAGGTAGATGATATAGCCTTAAAGCAAGGATATGTGCTGGAAAACCAAATCAGAATGAATGACAATCTGACTGCATCACACAATTCTATAGTCACTGAATTGAAGAATAAGACTGCTGAACCTTCTACATCTACTGCTGCAGTTAAGGCTGACTTTGATAAAGTATTTCAAGCTGAGATTACTGCTGTCAAGACTGCAATTCAAGCCTCTCAGAAAGCTATCTCTGAACAACTGCAAAAGCTAAAACCATTCTTTAAAGAGGGAATCAGATATTTGGACAGTCAAATAAGATTTCAAAAGGATGATGTCAGAGACCATATGGCTAGAGAAGTCATAAAGGGGGAGAGAGTATTAGTCAAAGCTAGCTCTGACCATGCCAAATGGATATCTAACTCCATCAGAGCTACACTGGGCTATCCTCCACTCTGTGATGATGATAATGTTGCTGAATCAGGGATTCAAACTGCATATCTTGGAGGTGAGCAACCAGAGGTAGCTCAAGTGATTTATCCACCTCCAGATTTTGACATGGTTCAAGCAGATGTCCAGACAATGTATAGCCCAACTGAAGGGAAGCCTACTGTTATTCTGGATAAAGTGGTTCAGCCTATTTCTGCAGCTATGCAAATGGAATTAGAGAAAGAAGAAGAGGCAAGGTTGTCAAAGAAGAGGTTTAGGGAACAAGCAGAACAAAGGCCAGATTTTGAACAGTGGAGCCCTACCTCTAGAAATATAATTTTAACTGCCTGGAAAGCTGCCAAGGACAATGCTCATGAAAGGAACAAGTGGTTCTTTGAAGCAGAATGGAGGAAACATGAAATAAGACAGGAGGCCATTGTTCAATATAGAAGAAAGGCAAAGATGGGAAAGCTACCTCCTACTGCAGTGGAGCCTAGCAAGTACTTCCCCAAGCCATACCACTATTTTGAAAGGCAGAAAATCAAAGCAGAAGAGCTGAAGAAGAAGGACTTAAAAGGCAAGAAGCCTGCTGATGCTGCAACTGCTGAAGCCACTGTCAAAGCTCAAGTCCAATCAGGCAAAGGCATTGTTATCAAAGAACCAGATCAGAAATAGATTAGGAATTGACTTGAAGATTGTTGTAATCTTTTGAATGAAATACATTTTTGTAAACCATTGAAGATGTATTAGAAAAATGTTAGAACAATATATGATAAATATATTTCATGATTGTTCTGAGAATATGTCTATTTCTTGTTTGTTCTGCAATGTTGAATGTGTATACATGTGTGAAATATTACATGTTTATGTTTACCCTCCTGTTTATAACTGCTTTACATCATTCTGTAATTCTTAATTATGAATGGTGTATATCATTGACTAAGGGTTATGACTTCTCCAAATAGGGAGAGATTGTTGGGTACATTGGTCAAATGTACCTGATTTGAAGAAGCCTCACCTAACTCAATGATATACATCATAATGTATTTGATGTATGTTTGAGTTACTTGTGCAGGTTAAGAAATCACTGGACTGAAGCAAAAAGTTTCTAAGTCCATGTGTCGACACCCAGAGGGAAAGTGTCGACACTTAAGAAATCTTGTGTCGACACCCAGACAAGCAGTGTCGACACTTGGAGTCATTGTGTCGACACCTGGGATGCAGAGTCGACACCAGACAGAAAGTGTCGACACTTGGATCTGTGTCGACACTCAGTGAAGAAAAGTGCAGACAGAAAGTGTCGATACAAGGAGGTGTGTCGACACCCAGTGAAGCTGTGTCTACACCAGAAAGT
Source organism: Platanthera guangdongensis (assembly GCA_039583875.1). NCBI lineage: Eukaryota > Viridiplantae > Streptophyta > Magnoliopsida > Asparagales > Orchidaceae > Platanthera > Platanthera guangdongensis. Next base: position 140,430,450 of record CM077151.1, read on the forward strand.
GTCGACACTTGGAGCTGTGTCGACACTCAGCAAAAGTCTGCAGAGTCTAAGTACAAGTGTCGACACTCAACACAATGTGTCGACACTATGCAGAAGAGTCAGCACTTGAAGTAAGTGTCGACACTCAACACAATGTGTCGACACTCAACAGAAGAGTCAACATTTGAAGTATGTGTCGAAACCCAGAACAATGTGTCGACACACAGCTGAAGACTCAACACTTGAAGAAAGTGTCGACACAAGGAGCTGTGTCGACACTTAGCAAAGAAAAGAATTATCAACAAAATATTCTAAGTACAAGTTTCGACACTAAGGGAATGTGTCGACACTCAGCTGAAGTCTCAACAACAAGAAGGTGTGTCGACACAAGGAGCTGTGTCGACACTCAGCAAGATTCAACATAGAAGTCTATGTGTCGACACCAAGAAGCAGTGTCAACACTTGACAGATTCAACACAAGAAGATGTGTCGACACAAAGGAGATGTGTTGACACATAGAAGAATTCAGCAAAAGCTAGAAGAACAAGTACTTGTGTCGACACTCAATTTCAGTGTCGACACATGCAGAAGAATCTGTGTCGAGACATACAAGGAGTTGTGTCGACACCTTGTAGACTTGTGTCAACACTTACACAACATGTGTCGACACTTGGTCTATAAGTGTCGACACTTAAAGACAGAAAGTCTCGACACTTACAGACAGTTAGAGATTTTCAAGAAGTGACTGGATGATTTGACAGATGCCGTTCCAGCCGGTCTACAGCACCTGTCAGAGATATCAGAAGTCAGTTATGGACCGGACCAGCCGGTTACCATGAAGAAAGCCTATAAATAGGCACCTACAGTTTACAGAAACTGTTGTTGTAGAAAGAAGTTCAAAGTTGTTGAAAGTGGTTAAGAGTTGTTGAAGTAATTATTGAAGTAATACCAAGAGAATCAACAAAAGAAGATCTTGCAGTTCAAGTGCAGATCTAAGAAGTTGGAGAGAGAGGGCTCCATCTAAGAAATCAGCCTTTGGAACTAGGCTGAGAAGAAGGATTCAGATTCAGTCTGGATCTTAAGTAGCAGAGGTCAAGGAACAACTGCAGAGGATTCAGTCTTATTCAGTTCTACTCAAGAAGCTTTGAAGAAAGCTAAGTCAGGGTGAATCCAGCTGAGTTCTTCCAAGAACTCATCAAGAATCTCTCAACTCCCCTCCTTTAATTCTGAGTTGTAGAGTTATTATTTGTATTACATTTTTAACTTGTAGGATCCATTGGATCTGAGTGATTGTAAGCCTATATTTATAAAGGCTGAGGATAGGGCTTGTTAGCCTGAGTGTAGGAGATAGAGATCTCTGAGTGTAGGCCTTGTTGGCTGAGTGTAGGCCTTGGTTGGCTGAGTGTAGGCCTTGATTGGCTGAGTGTAGGCTTTGGGATAAAGCTGAGTTGTAAGGCTTTGGGCCTGAGGTGTAGGAACCAATTTGGGTTCTGAGACAGTGCAGGAGTTTGGCTGAATCTAGTACACTGCTAGATAGGTGAAGGGGGAAGTGGATGTACCCATATCTTGGGGAACCACTATAAATCACTGTGTGCTGTACTGTGCTGAAATTGTTGCTGTGTATACTGTGTTTGCTGTGATAAACTAGTTAGATTGCTGTGATATAACTGATTGCTACCAATAAAGTTAGAAAAGGATTAGGTCACCTATTCACCCCCCCTCTAGGTGTTTAGGTAGCATATCTTTCAATAAGCCGTGTACCCCATGACACACCTGTATCGTGCCCATATTCACCCGACCTCAATGCCTTGGGCACATCCAGAAAAGGACACGGCCTGTCACACGCCCGTGTCACAGGCCGTGTGCCCATACACGGCACCAGACATGCCCCAGCTCAACTTCGTCGAGCTGAGTTCGTCGACCCGCAGAGGACACGGCCTCTGACACGCCCGTGTCAGAGGGTGTGTTCCCTCAATTTTCATCGACCGAATTTTCGTCGAACACTCGCCGACTGCTCACCCGAGCAGGACATGACCTGGGACACGCCCGTGTCCCAGGCCGTGTCACCCAAACTTTTCCCAACTCTGGAATTTCGGGTTTTACAACCCTCCCCTCCTTACAAAAATTTCGTCCCCGAAATTTGCACACAGGAAGGAGATCAAACACACGAATTTCATTCCATAATCGTTTAGTACAACACGAGACACACTGCATAACAGTTACATAAAGAGCTCGGGAAATTCAGCTCGCATGGTTTGCTCTCGCTCCCATGTTAGCTCTTCACGGCCGCAATTGTCCCACTGGACATTGACCATCTCGATCGTCCTGTTCCGCAACTGTTTATCGGCACGATGTTCGATCCGAATGAGCATAAACTTCGTTGTTAGCCCATACTCCACCGGCACACGATCAGTCCCGATCACTTGAGCTGGATCTTTTACGGCTTTTCGAAGCACCGAGATGTGAAACACATCATGTAATCCACCCAAGTCTGCCGAAAGAGCTAGCCGATATGCAGCTTCCCCGATGCGCTCCACCACTTCAAACGAACCAAGATACCTCGGGCTCAACTTTTTCAGTCGCCGAATCCTGTACACGCCTTTGAAGGGTTTGATCTTCAAATAGACCCAATCACCCACCGCGAACTCCACATTTCGGTGCTTGGCATTGTAGTATTTCGCTTGACGATCTTGGGCCATCAGTAGCCTTTCCCGAATAGCGCATATGGTCGAGTTCGCTTCATCAACTTCATTACGACTGTACAATTTGGATTCGCCTGCTTCCGCCCAAGCCAAAGGAGTATGACACTTCCGACCATACAGAGCTTCATACGGTGTCATATCGATGCTCGCTTGGTAGCTGTTATTGTAGGCAAACTCCACCATGTAGAGATGATCTTCTTATTTCTTCCCAAAGTCTAGGGCGCACATCCGGAGCATATCCTCCATCGTTCTGTTGGTCCTCTCAGTTTGGCCATCTGTTTGGGGATGAAAGGCCGTACTGAATATCAACTTTGTGCCCAACCGCTGGTGGATTAGCCTCCAGTCATTCGATGTGAATTGCTCATCTCGATCACTTACGATGCTCCGAGGAACACCGTGTAGTCGCACAACCTATTCAACATAAAGCTTTGCCAAACTCTCCACGAAATCGTCCCGTTTATTTGGAAGGATGTGTGCCACTTTCATCAGCCGGTCGACAATCACCCAGATTGAATCATTTCCGCGCTGAGATCTCGGCAACCCGAGCACGAAATCCATGGAAATATCGTCGAACTTCCACTCTGGAATCGACAACGACTTTAAGAAACCGCCAGGCTTCTGGCATTCCGCCTTTACCATAGCACAAGTTTGGCATTTGGCCACATAATGAGTGACATCTTTCTTTAGTCCTGGCCACCAGAACAGTTGTTTCATATCTCTAAACATCTTCGTGCTCCCAGGGTGAATTAAGTACTTCGTATAATGCACTTCATACATCAGTTCTTCCCTCAACTTACCCAAACTCGGGATGCACAAACTGCCCTCTTTCCATAAAAGGCCGTCATCCCAGGAGAACTTGCCCTCTGGCCCCTCTTTCGCATAGCGTTGGAGACTTTTATCCAGCTCCGTTGCTCGTCGAATCCGGTCCGCAAGGTCACACTGCACCTCCGTCCAATTCAGACATGCATTGGCTATAGAATTCTTGTCAACACAAGAAATCTCTAACGCTTCCAATTCCTGGATGAGATGTTCATCGTGCTTCTGCAACCAACTCGCCCTTGCCGGAGCTCTCCGACGCAAGACATCAGCGACGGCATTCCCCTTCCCGGGAGTATAATGGATCTCAAAGGTGTAGTCCCCAAGGAACTCCAACCACCTTCGTTGTCGCATATTCAGGTCCCTCTACTCTAATAAATACTTTACGCTCTTGTGATCTGTATAGATCTCCACTTTCACGCCATACAAATAATGCTGCCACAACTTCAGTGTAAAGATCACCGCCGCGAACAATAGGTCGTGGACGAGGTAATTGTTTTCATGCACCTTCAATTGGCAAGAGCCATAAGCAATCACTTTCCCAGTTTGCAGAAGAACGCATCCTAAGCTGCTCCCTGAAGCATCACTGTAGATTTCAAATCCATCAGTACCACATGGCGATGTCAACACAGGCGCCGTGGTCGGCCGTCATTTTCAGCTCGTCAAAAGCTCGCGCGCACTCTAGCGTCCAAACAAACTTCTGATCCTTTCTCGTCAGTGTGGTTAGAGGCAAAGAGATCCGCGAGAAGTGTGCAACAAATCTTCGATAGTAGCCCGCCAGTCCAAGGAATCTCCTGACTTAGGCCACCGAAGACAACACTGGTCACTCCTGTATGTCCCTTATCTTTGTTGGATCCATTGCGATGCCCTCTCCGCTTACCACATGGCCCAAAAAAGCCACCGACGATAGCCAAAACTCGCACTTCGCAAACTTGGCATAGAGCTTATTCCTCCTCAACGTCTGCAACACCAACTGCAAGTGGTTCTCATGATCGGCTTTCAATTTCGCGTACACCAGGATATCATCAATGAACACAATCACGAACAGATCCAGGTACTCTCGGAATATTCGGTGCATCAAGTCCATAAACACTGAGGGCGCATTGCACAGCCCAAATGACATGACCGTGAACTCATAATGCCCGTAACGTGTTCCAAATGCGGTTTTGGGAATATCACCTTCTCGAATACTCAACTGGTAATAACCAGATTTCAAATCCAACTTGGAGTAGATGGTTGATCCCACCAGCTGATCAAACAACTCATTGATCCGTGGAATCAGATACTTATTCTTCTCGGTCAGCTTGTTCAGTTTACGGTAGTCAATACATGTAACGCCCCGAAACTCAAAGGAGCGACGGGGGACGTTTTGGGCCAGTTTTGGGTTCTGGCTGCAGGCACACGGCCTGGGACACGAGCGTGTCCCAGGGTGTGTCAATCTTGTGACGACACTCAGCCAGGAAGTCGACATTTTGATCTCGACATTGTGTCGAGACCGGGCACACGGCCTGCGACACGGGCGTGTCGCAGGGCGTGTCGACCCGTGTCGACACTTAGCCCGCGAAGTTGACTCTCTGCGTTCGACGTAGTGTCGCGACATGGCACACGGCCTGTGACACGGGCGTGTCGCAGGGCGTGTCAACCCGTGTCGACACTCGTCCTGGGAAGTCGACACTTTGCTCGACGATGTGTCGAGACAAGGCATACGGCCTAGGATACGGGCGTGTCCAAGGCCGTGTCATCAGGTCGACGATCTTCTCTCGACGAAGTGTCGAGTGTCGAGACCGTGTACACGGCCTGGAGCCCAGGCGTGTTGAGGTGACACGGGCAAGGACACGGCCGTGTCCTAGAACCCATGCAGTGCTCGGGTTGTTTTCGGGGAAAAACAATGGGGGTACACGGCCGGCCACACGGCCGTGTCAAGTGGAACACGGGCGTGTCGGCTCGAACACAGGCGTGTTCGATACCTGTGTGTTGTTCTAGGCGAGCCGATTTTGATGGAGAATGAGGCACACGGCCCTGGACACGGGCGTGTGCCAGGCCGTGTGCGGTCTAGATTGGGCATTTCAGTCCCGAATCAAAGCCGTTCATTTCTTTAATTGATGATCCAACCGCTGGGGGTTATTCCTGAAGGGATATACCCAGGATTGGACTTAGAAACCCTCAATTTTCATGAGTGGATTTCTTTCTAAAACCTTAGAGAGAGAGGAGAGCCAAGGAAGGAAGAAGGAGCTAGATCCGGCCATTGGAGGAGTTTCGAAGCTCCAAATCGCGAGCCGACTCTGGATCCACGGAGGAAAAGCTAGTGCGGTGTTTTTCATCCGCTTATTTTTCCATGGCGCCAAAGAAGAACGCAAGGGTAACGATTATCTTCTTGAGCATGAGTAGCTCTCCTTCTTTGCATAGGAAGCCCGCTCTCGTGAGTTTGCGGAGAGTTGGAGGCGTTCCTTCGGGTAGATATGTGAAGTCCCCGTTGTATAGAGTCCGTAAGCGAGAACGGACATAGGCATGATGTGTGAAGCCTACCCGGACATGTTGGTCTGGATCGGTGATGTTGCATTGCATAATGCCGGAGAAGACTCCGTGCTATTGGTTGTTTTTCGGGTTTTCTACACGGTAGATTGCAGCAGGGAGCCTTGGGGATTAACCCAAAGGTGCACCCGAAAAACTGGGCAGATGCGTGATCTTGCCAACTTGGTGGCCTGAGAGCCAACTTGAACATAACCGGGTTATGTGAATTGTGATGGAAATGGGACTTGGTGGAAGTTTGACCCGCGCAAATGGCTTAAATTGTTGTTGCGATGTGAGCACGGGTTAGATGGAACCGTACCCGTTCTATGTCGTTCGGTTAAAGAGACCTAAGGGTACGTGGCACATGCCGTTGGCATAGATTAGGGTCTTCGGCGGTCAATGGCTTAAATTTTCGTGACCCAGGCCAAGAAGACAAAATGCTCATAGGTTTGGCCGTCAAAGTGGCAGTGGTGAGTCCGGAATGTCTATGCCTTTAATTGACGTGACATCGACCGGTTCACCGAGAATGTGCCCTGATAGCATGGGGCGTGTGGCCGTGCGAGCCAACGTCTGTGATAAAATGAATATTATTGTATATTGCTCGCTTATGCTAATGAAATGCAGGGAAGGAGCATCGTCGCCCCGAGTTGGGGGCAGGATCGTTATAATTTGGTCAGCATTGCTGACCGTTGCTTTGTTTTGCCACCGTGCGGTGGTTTGTTGTTTGTAGTTGCTGCTGGACTAAGCAGTCAATAGCGGGCTAAAGCCCTTTTTGCGAAGTCGGCCCTCGAAAGCCTAATTAGAAGTGTTTACTGTTTTATTCATGTATGACCGGCCTACATGCCGTGGTTTGTAAATCATGTAATATCAAGTGAAACATTTTGTAAGGCCTTAAGGCTTGTATTGGTATATGTATAACATTCCTATTTTGGATTAGTGGACATTCATGCTTTAGTGTTGGGTTCTTACTTGCAACTTTTATAAACTGCTTCCGCTAGAATGCTCTGTGTAGGACGTTGATTGGTTGGATGGTTTCCATGAGTAACCACCCGGTCTGTCTATGGCATACGACGTCGGGCCCCGGCCGGACCTACTGCTATATGCTATGCGACGGATGGGGGGTTACAATTTGGTATCAGACTACTGGTTTTGGTCGGGCTTAAAATGAATTCGTGGGCGAATTCTTTTTAAGGGGTGGTGAGCACATTGTGTGCGTCATCGATATAACGGTAAAAGAACCCATGAATGTCCATATAAGAATGAAAATACACGTGTTTGAGGAACCTGCGCGTTCCTATAATTGTTGTTTGCAATTTTATTTGGTCGCTTAACGGTGTTTTGTACCACTATAGGTGACCAGAAGTGGTGTTGGGCCGTCGGAACGTCGAGTTTCTGAGGCTAGCAGTGCACCAGATGTTGCTCCTGCAACACCTCTATCGGCTGAGAACATACGATTGGTGGCTGAAGCGGTGTTGGCCGTGATAAATGCACAGCCTGCAAGGCAAACGCAGCAGCCCGCCCCTGTGATGGAGCAGGAACCTCTTCGAGAGGCTGAGCCGAGGAGAGAGGAGCAAGTGGTTGTGGAACCGGTGGTGCCAAGGAGGGCAACCGAGAGGCAGCTTAAGCATGTAATGAGCTTTAACCCTCCGTTATTCTCGGGGTTGGGAACCCCATCTCAGGCTGAAGACTGGCACTCCAGGGTGAAGAGAGTCATGACAGCAACGGAGATGAAGGAGTGGCAAATGACCACCATTGCTACGTTCCTTTTGGACGGTGAAGTGAGATTATGGTGGGAAGGTTTGGAGCTGCATCATTTGAGAGGTAGACAACTTACAGACATCCCGATGGAAGAGTTCTCGGGATTGTTCTTAGCAAGATACCTCCCTTCTACACAGAGGATTTCGATGGAGAACGAATTTCTGAAGTTGGTTCAGGGTGAGAAGAGCGTGGATGAATATCTCCATGAGTTCACTGTTTGAGTCGATATGCTAGCTCCACCATCGCGGATGAGGAGCGCAAGACAAATCGCTTCTATGAAGGCTTGAGAGATGAGTTGAGATTACTACTCTCGGGGCCGATGACGCAGGGTTTCTTAACCTTGGTCAACACTGCCCGGTCCTTGGAGAAGGACATGAAGAATGTACAAGCAAAGAAAAGCTTGGGTGATAGGAAATCTGAATTCAAAGTGCCGACTACTTCAAAGTCCGGCTATCGGAGGTCTTTCAAGAAGCATAGGACTTCGGGTCCAGCTCCTTCTGGTGCTTCTGGGGCGACTACGAGTCGGACCCCGGGTGCGTGTTTTACTTGTGGAAAGATGGGGCATTTTGCCCGTGACTGTTGGAGCGGACGTCCTAAGTCCGAGAGAAGGCCGGGAGCTACTTATGAAGAGAAGGGAAAGGCGGTGGAGTCGACCGCATCCCATTATGCTCCGGCCCAACCAAGGGTCTATAATCTTGGCCAATAGGAGGCCATCAAACAGGCTGATGTGGTGACAGGTACGGTTTAATTTATAGCAAGTCAATTTCTTTAAATACTTGTTATGCACATGTTACCTTACCACTGCTTGTTTAGGATTTGTACTGATTTGTGAAAATCCGGCACGAGCACTCTTCGATACGGGAGCTTCACACTCCTTCTTGTCCGAAGGATTCATATCACGCATCGGAGTCCCTTCTTCAACGACGAAGTATAAGTTGGATGTGTTGTTGCCCAATGGGTGTTCGATGCGTGCGGATAGGATCCGCGATGTTAAGATTCGTATTGGGGATCAGGAGTTCGACCTGCAGGCGTCTTTACTTCCGTTGGTGGAGTTCGACGTTATATTTGGCATGGACTGACTCTCGGAGCAGCAAGCCTATATCGATTGCGGTCGGAAGGAAGTCAAGTTGGGAGCTAGTCGTGAGACGACTTTTACGGGCTTAAAGGGGTCGAGCAAGACGTTGATGTCTGCTCTTCAGGTGGTGAAGGCGGTTCGTGCCGGTGCAGAACTGTTCGTTACACTAGTGGAGGTTGCAAAGACGAAGCCCACGTTGGATTGTATTTCAGTGGTATCGGAATACCCTGATGTGTTCCCCGCAGATCTTCCTAGAGCCCCGCCTCAGCGGGAGATAGATTTCACGATTGAGCTAGTGCCAGGTGCAAAGCCTGTGTCACGATCTCCTTATCGGCTAGCGCCTAAAGAAATGGCGGAGCTGAAAGTTCAACTGCAAGAGTTGTTGGACCAAGGGTATGTGCGCCCGAGTTCTTCGCCTTGGAGCGCACTGGTCCTCTTTGTTAAGAAGAAGGACGTATGCTTGAGGCTATGTATTGATTATCAGGAGCTCAACAAGTTGACGGAGAAGAATAAGTACCTGATCCCCCGGATTGATGATCTTTTTGATCAGTTGGTAGGGTCGACTGTGTACTCGAAGTTAGATCTCAAGGCTGGGTACTATCAGCTGCGAATAAGGGAGAGTGATATCCCGAAGACAGCGTTTAGTACGAGATACGGGCATTATGAGTTTACGGTCATGCCGTTTGGGCTGACTAATGCGCCGTCAGTGTTCATGGATTTGATGAAGAGGACTTTCAGGGAGTACTTGGACCATTTCCTGATCGTCTTCATCGACGATATTTTGGTGTACTCGCAAAGTGAGGAAGATCACTTCAAGTATCTTCATTTGGTTCTGGAGACGCTAAGGAGAAATCAGTTGTATGCCAAGTTCTCGAGTGCGAGTTCTGGCTATCCTCAGTGGCGTTCCTCGGACATATAGTGAGTGGAGAGGGTATTGCTGTGGATCCGGCGAAGATTGTTGCGATACGGGAGTGGCCTGAGCTTGCTACGGTAGCGGAAGTCCGGAGCTTTTTGGGGCTTGCCGGCTATTATAGGCGCTTCGTAGAGAGCTTCTCGCGGATAGCGTTACCTCTCACTACTTTGACGAGGAAGGAGCATAAGTTCGTTTGGACGCCGGAGTGCGCGCGAGCTTTTGAGGAGTTGAAGTGTCGGTTGACCACAGAGCCTGTGCTGAGTTCGCCATGTGGGACCGAAGGCTAAGAGATTTATAGCGACGCTTAGGGCAGCGGTTTGGGTTGCATGCTGCTGCAACATGGAAGTGTAATAGCTTATGGCTCGAGACAGCTAAAAGTGCATGAAAGGAACTATCCAGTCCATGACTTGGAGTTAGCGGCCGTGATTTTTGCCTTGAAGCTGTGGAGACACTATTTGTACGGTGTGAATATTGATATCTACACCGATCATAAGAGCCTGAAATATCTGATTGATCAGAAGGATCTGAATATGCGACAGCGTAGATGGATGGAGTTCCTGGGGGACTATACATTCAAGATCCACTACGTGCCTGGTAAAGGGAATGCAGTTGCGGATGCGTTGAGTCGCCGAGCCCCAGCTCAAGCCAATTGGCTATCGGTGCATGATGAGCGGTTGGTGCGGGAGTTGGAGGCGTTGGAGATTGTTTGTGTGGATAGACAATCAAGTGCTGAAGCAGTTCTGAATTGGACAGAAGTCTAATATGACCTGGCTGATCGTATTCGGCAAGCTTTGGATATGGATGCTCATATGAAGCAGTTCATTGTAGAGGCTCTGGATGGGTCAAATTCCCAATTCGTTGTGGAGGACGGAATGCTTTGGAAAGACGGTCGTCTGTGCGTCCCAAGTGTGGGCAATTTGCGGGTGGAGTTGTTGTACGAGGCACACCATACCAAGTACTTGATTTATCTGCGGAGCACGAAGATGTACCGTGATGTGAAGAAACTGTTTTGGTGGCCGGGTTTGAAGAAGGATGTGGCTCTATACGTAGCGAAGTGCCAAACTTGCGCCTTGGTGAAGGCGGAGTGCCAAAAGCCGGGAGGATTTCTTAAGTCCTTGCCTATTCCGGAGTGGAAATTAGACGACATCTCTATGGACTTTGTGCACGGTTTGCCAAGGTCACAAAAGGGTAACGACGCCATTTGGGTGGTTGTTGATCGGTTAACGAAGGTGTCGCATTTTATTCCGCATAGGAAGGATGATCCGGTGGGGAAGTTGGCAAAGCTTTATGTGGATAACATAGTGCGGCTTCATGGTGTGCCCCGCAGCTTCGTGAGTGACCGAGATGGGAGGTTCACGTCCAATGATTGGAGGCTAGTGCAGCAAATGTTGGGAACAAAGTTGAAATTCAGCACAGCCTTCCATCCGCAAACGGATGGGCAGACCGAGAGGGTCAATAGAACCATGGAAGACATGCTCCGCATGTGTGTCTTGGATTTTGGAAAGCAGTGGGAAGACCACCTGTATTTGGTGGAGTTCGCATACAACAATAGCTACCAAGCAAGTATTCAGATGGCGCCTTTCGAGGCCCTATATGGTAGAAAATGTCGCACGCCGTTGTCTTGGTTAGAAACGGGTGAGTCAAAGTTGTATAAGCGATCGGAAGTGGAGGATGCTACTTCTTTGGTGAGAACCATTCGGGAAAGGTTTCTTATCGCTCAGGACCGGCAAGCAAAGTACTATAATGCCAAGCACAGGAACGTGGAGTTCGCTGTGGGCGACTATGTGTACTTAAAGATCAAGCCGTTCAAGGGTGTCTCGCGGGTGCGGCGACTGAAAAAGCTAAGCCCGAGGTACCTTGGGCCGTTTGAGGTTCTGGAGCGAGTCGGTGAAGCGGCCTATCGGTTGAAGCTTTCAGTGGAGCTTAGTGGTTTACATGATGTTTTCCATATTTCGGTACTTCGGAAGGCGGTGCAAGAGCCTACGCAAGTGATCGCGGTCGATCAAGTGCCGGTGGATAGTGGGTTGACGACAAAGGTCAAGCCCGTGCGGATTGAGGACTCGGAGGTCAAGCGGCTACGCAATAAAGAGATCAGGATGGTCAAGGTCTGGTGGGACAATTGCGGTCGTGAGGAGCTCTCTTGGGAGCGAGAGCAGACTATGATTGACGAGTATCCGGAGTTGTTCTGCTCAGGTACAAATTTTGGTTTTGTACATGTCTTTCCTTTATATAATTTCGAGGACAAAATTCTTTTAAGAGGGGGAGAGTTGTAACGCCCCGAAACTCAAAGGAGCGACGGGGGACGTTTTGGGCCAGTTTTGGGTTCTGGCTACAGGCACACGGCCTGGGACACGGGCGTATCCCAGGGCGTGTCAAGCTTGTGTCGACACTCAGCCGGGAAGTCGACATTTTGATCTCGACATTGTGTCGAGACCGGGCACACGGCCTGCGACACGGGCGTGTCGTAGGGCGTGTCGACCCGTGTCGACACTTAGCCCGCAAAGTCGACACTCTACGTTCGACGAAGTGTCCAGATATGGCACACGGCCTGCGATACGGGCGTGTCGCAGGGCGTGTCAACCCGTGTCGACACTCGTCCCGGGAAGTCGACACTTTGCTCGATGATGTGTCGAGACAAGGCACACGGCCTAGGACACGGGCGTGTCCAAGGCCGTGTCATCAGGTCGACGATCTTCGCTCGACGAAGTGTCGAGTGTCGAGACCGTGTACACGGCCTGGAGCCCAGGCGTGTTGAGGTGACACGGGCAAGGACACGGGCGTGTCCTAGAACCCGTGCAGTGCTCGGGTTGTTTTCAGGGAAAAATGATGGGGGTACACGGCCGGCCACACGGCCGTGTCAGGTGGAACACGGGCATGTTCGATACCCGTGTGTTGTTCCAGGCGAGCCGATTTTGACGGCGAATGAGGCACATTACCCTGGACACGGGCGTGTGCCAGGCCGTGTGCGGTCCAGATTGGGCATTTCAGTCCCGAATCAAAGCCGTTCATTTCTTTAATTGATGATCCAACGGCTGGGGGTTGTTCCTGAAGGGATATACCCGGGATTGGACTTAGAAACCCTCACTTTTCATGAGTGGATATCTTTCTAAAACCTTAGAGAGAGAGGAGAGCCAAGGAAGGAAGAAGGAGCTAGATCCGGCCATTGGAGGAGTTTCGAAGCTCCAAATCGCGAGCCGACTCCGGATCCACGGAGGAAAAGCTAGTGCGGTGCTTTTCATCCGCTTATTTTTCCATGGCGCCAAAGAAGAACGCAAGGGTAACGATTCTCTTCTTGAGCATGAGTAGCTCTCCTTCTTTGCATAGGAAGCCCGCTCTCGCGAGTTTGCGGAGAGTTGGAGGCGTTCCTTCGGGTAGATATGTGAAGTCCCCGTTGTATAGAGTCCGTAAGCGAGAACAGACATAGGCATGATGTGTGAAGCCTACCCGGACATGTTGGTCTGGATCGGTGATGTTGCATTGCATAATGCCGGAGAAGACTCCGTGCTATTGGTTGTTTTTCGGGTTTTCTACACGGTAGATTGCAGCAGGGAGCCTTGGGGATTAACCTAAAGGTGCACCTGGAAAACTGGGCGGATGCGTGATCTTGCCAACTTGGTGGCCTGAGAGCCAACTTGAACATAACCGGGTTATGTGAATTGTGATGGAAATGGGACTCGGTGGAAGTTTGACCCGCGCAAATGGCTTAAATTGTCGTTGCGATGTGAGCACGGGTTAGATGGAACCGTACCCGTTCTATGTCGTTCGGTTAAAGAGACCTAAGGGTACGTGGCACTTGCCGTTGGCATAGATTAGGGTCTTCGGTGGTCAATGGCTTAAATTGTCGTGACCCAGGCCAAGAAGACAAAGTGCTCATAGGTTTGGCCGTCAAAGTGGCGGTGGTGAGTCCGGAATGTCTATGGCTTTAATTGATGTGACATCGACCTGTTCACCGAGAATGTGCCCTGAGAGCACGGGGCGTGTGGCCGTGCGAGCCAACGTCTGTGATAAAATGAATATTGTTGTATATTGCTCGCTTATGCTAATGAAATGCAGGGAAGGAGCATCGCCGCCCCGAGTTGGGGGCGGGATCGTTATAATTTGGTCAGCATTGCTGACCGTTGCCTTGTTTTGCCAACGTGCGGTGGTTTGTTGTTTGCAGGTGCTGCTGGACCAAGCGGTCAATAGCGGGCTAAAGCCCTTTTTGCGAAGCCGGCCCTCGAAGGCCTAATTAGAAGTGTTTATTGTTTTATTCATGTATGACTGGCCTGCGTGCCGTGGTTTGTAAATCATGTAATATCAAGTGAAACATTTTGTAAGGCCTTAAGGCTTGTGTTGGTATATGTATAACATTCCTATTTTGGATTAGTGGACATTCATGCTTTAGTGCTGGGTTCTTATTTGCAACTTTTATAAACTGCTTCCGCTAGAATGCTCTGTGTAGGACATTGATTGGTTGGATGGTTTCCATGAGTAACCACCCGGTCTGTCTGTGGCATACGGTGTCGGGCCCCGGCCAGACCTACTGCTATATGCAATGCGACGGATAGGGGGGTTACAATACATAACCACAAACCACCGTCTTTCTGTTTCACAAACAGAACAGGCGCGCTCCAAGGTGACATGGTTGGGCGTATATAACCCTGCTCTAGCAACTCTTGCAGTTGGACTTTCAACTCTGCCATTTCCTTTGGCGCAACGCGATATGGCGAGCGGGCCACAGGTTTCGCACCTGGCACCAACTCGATTGTGAAGTTAATCTCTTGCTAGGCTGGTAGCCCAGGGAGATCCTTGGAAAACACATCTGTAAATTCTGATACTACCAGAACATCGCTCACACCGGCCTTGGGTTCAACAGCCTGAATCAGCGTGAAGTAGCACTCTGCGCCCTTCCGAACAGCCTTGACTACTTGGAGTGCAGACATCAACGTCCCGCCCACTCCTCGCATTCCCTCGAACTTAGTCCCCTGCTCGGTATTCTAGCTCAACGTGATCTCTTTGGTATTAAAATCAATCAAGGCATGCTGCTCCGTGAGCCAATCTATACCAAATATCACGTCAAATTCCGATATCGACAATACAGATGAAGTCAAACAGAAATCCCGACTTCCTATTTGAACCACCACAACGCAAGCTCAATCCGTGTGCATCAAACAACCATTCGGCAACACCACTCTGACGCTATCTGTCTTCACATGACTAGGTATCCCAAGCCGCGCTATAAACTCTTTAGATAGAAAAGAATGTGAAGCACCCGTATCAAACAGTGCTCGCGCCAGGGTGTTACAAATCATCACAAAGCCTATGACAATCATGTCACACACACAAGCCGCATACAAGTAGGAACTAAACAAAGCATGTGATAAACAAAGCCATGTAATAACTTAACTCGTACCCGTGACGACGTCACTCTGCTTAATGGCCTCCTGCATGCCAAGATTATAGAATCGGGGTTGCGCCTGGGAGGCAGAGGACTCCACCACTACCTTTCCCTTCTCCGTATACGACGCTCCCGCCTTCTATTCACTCTTTAGCGGTACCACCCGACAATCACGGGCTATATTCCCCACCCGTCCACATGTAAAGCACGTACGTGTCTCCGGCCTTGAAGTTTCCCCCGACGTTGCTCCTAATGCAACCGAAGAAGGAGCTTGTCCAGCCGACTTGGACCTCTTGCCCCATTTCTTCTTATAGTATGATTTTCCAGGTTGGGGCACCTTGAATTCTGGCTTTGTCACAGCAAAGGCCCGCTTCCCTTGCACCCTTTTCATATCCTTTTCCAGCGCGCACGTAGTGTCGACCAACGCCTGAAATCCTTGGTTCACAGAACTAGAGAGCAGGAATCGTAACTCGTCCCTCAGTCCTTCATAGAACCTATTCGTCTTCCTCAGTTCATCAGCAAAGATCGAACCCACATACCGTCCCAACCTCGCGAACTCATGCATGTAAGCTTCAACACTGCCTTCACCTTGTGTCAGCCTTTGGAATTTGTTCTCCATGGCAATACACTGTGCCACCGGGAGGTGCTTAGCCAGGAAGAGTCGGGAGAATTCCTCCATCGACACTTGTGTTAACGGCCTTCCCGCTAAGTGATGCAACTCAACCTCGTCCCACCACAACCACGCCTCGCCTTCCAGCAAGAAGGTGGCCAAGGTGACCTTCTGATGTTCCTCCATCCCGATCGTCGTCATTATCCGCTTGATGTGTGACAACCAATCTTCAGCTTGCGTAGGAGATCCCACTCCCGAAAACGTAGGCGGGTTAAAGCACATAAACAGCTTCAACTGCTTCTCAGTTGCTCGAGGATCCACAGCCGCTACAGGTTTTGGCCTCGCAGCAACCTGTTCTGACCTCAATGTCGGCTGCGTCTGCCCAATCGGCTGTGCTTGAATCATGGCAAACAAAGCCTCAGCAACAAATCTCACAGTTTTCGTAGAATACGGAGGTGTAGACACCTCAGCTAGTGTCGTACTCTCATCAGAACGCTAGTGCTCTGACTGCCCAGCACCACTTCGCATCACCTATAGGTGAACAAGACACGCACATTAGTGACCACACACAAGCAAAACAACCAAAATAGGAACGCGCAGGTTCCTCAAACACATGTATTTGCATTCCTAAAGTTGACATTCAATAGTTCATTCGTGTTAACATGGTTCGCACAGACACCTGCTCGCCACCCCACAATAGAATTCGACCACGAATTCGAAAGGGAAAGACCGAGACAGCTGATACCAAAAATGTAATGACTCCATCCGTTCACAGGTATATACTAGAAGGTCTGGCCGGGGCCCCACAACATATACCATAAAATAGGCGGGGAAGTCACGGAGTGATACCAGAGTTGCGCATCCTAACTCATTGCATTATAGCGGAAGCCTATAACACGAAGCTGAACTCACACATATGAATGTCCACCATATAAAAGTTCCACATTTATATACATAGCATGGGAATGTCCAAATACAAAGTCATTTGGCCTTATGGCCTTA
Source organism: Platanthera guangdongensis (assembly GCA_039583875.1). Classification (NCBI taxonomy): domain Eukaryota; kingdom Viridiplantae; phylum Streptophyta; class Magnoliopsida; order Asparagales; family Orchidaceae; genus Platanthera; species Platanthera guangdongensis. The sequence continues at coordinate 140,447,193 of CM077151.1, forward strand.
CAAGGCTTTACACAACAGTGGCGTCAAACATTGGCGCGCAGGCCGGCCACATAAAAACAAACATAGCATTTAGTTTAACCTTCAAGGGCTAGCGGAGGTAGCAGTAACAGCAGCAACAAGGACTTCAGCCTTTGGGCGTCCCACTTGGTTCTCCAGCACCTGCACCGGGACAGCACACCCAATGGTGGTAAATAAGGCAATGGTCAGCATTCAGCTGACCAAATTATAACGACCCTACCCCTTTCCCAGGGCAATGGCAATTCTTCCCTGCAGGTATAGCAATCTCATGCATATATATATTCATCACATATTGTGCACTCACACACATACATTCCATCACAATCATCAGCCACGCGGCCCAACGATCCGTGCACTCAGGGCACATTCTTGGTGTACCGGCGAACCAGGGTCCCACCACCGTATCAGGGTTGCAACCCAACGGTAAAATATTGAGCATTTTCTCCATGGCGTGCAGATGGGGATTATAGTCTTAGAGAAACAGGATTGGCCCGTAGCCCCCCATTATATCACGATGCGCATGCTTAAGACTCTCGCTATGCGCTCCAACATACCGCACTTTCAGGTCTCACGTCGAATGGACATAACGCAGGTCGGATCATCCACCCCCCGCTGCTCAAATCGCCTTGCCATCACCGAGTACATCGCACTCGAGGCTAAAGAAAAGGCGCGGGTCGGTTTCACCTTACCTATTCGGCACAAAGCCTGGCTTTTTTCCTGGGCACACTAGTACTTACTATCACACCCATTCATATCACAACATCAGAGGGTCTTTCCTGGGTACACCAGTACTTCCTACTACTCCCCTTCACAGGTACAACCCTGTAATTATCACAAATGTCAAGGGTATTTTCCTGGCTTACCACGCCAGTACTTCCTGCTACTCCCCTTCACAGGTACCACCCATGAACATCAAGCATTACAAAGGGTATTTCCTGGACTTCCAATCCAGTACTTCCTGCTACTGCCCTTCACAGGTACAACCCAATACCACAAGCATCACAAGGGTATTTTTTTGGACTACCACTCCAGTACTTCCTCCTACTGTCCTTCATATGTTTAACCCATCGACTCCTAAACTACACGTTTATCACGGAGTCTTCTCCGGTGCGTATATGCAACATCACCAATCCAGACCAACCTGTCCAGATGGGATTCACACAGCATGCCTATTCCGTACTCCATTTCCAGATCTATATGCCAAATGATTGTGCATTCCATGAATCAACCCAAAGGACTCCCGTAATCAGCCACCCTCTGGTGGGGGAATCATATGCATATGCCAAAAAGGAAGCCTTCACATGGCTAGGAAGAAAAGTCGTTACCTTTGAAGACCGCTTCGGCGCCATGATCTCCTAGCTGGCTGGAAAGAACTACAACGGCTTTTCCACCACAATGCTGGCCTCGGATCTCTCGTCGGAACTTTGTAGCACCACCGATGGCTTTCTCTCCTTCCTCCTCCTCCTTCTTCGTCTCTCTCTAGGTGTATGGAAAGAGAATGACAATTATCAAATGAGTTGTTCCAACTCCTTTCCCGGCCTAAAGTACACAGGGAGGAAGCTCAGCTATTGGATCCCAGCTGAAGGAACGGACGACCACGATTTTGCCACAAAATCTATTTTTTTCCTGACACGGCTTGTGACACGCCCGTGTCCTAGGCCGTGTACCCTAAGCGGTGCTCAACAGACCTATCCAGACCAGTACACGCCCATGTGACACGCCCTTGTCACTACCTGACACGCCTTCAGACACGCCCGTGTCCGTGGCCGTGTACATCAGGCTGCACAAAATCATCTTCAACCCGAGCGGGACACGGCTAGTGACACGCCCGTGTCACAAGCTGTGTACCCCATGACACACCTGTATCGTGCCCGTGTTCACCCGGCCTCAATGCCTTGGGCACATCCAGAAAATGATACGGCCTGTGACACGCCCGTGTCACAGGCCATGTGCCCATACACGGCACCAGACATGCCCCAGCTCCACTTCGTCGAGTTGAGTTTGTCGATCCGCAGGGGACACGACCTCTGATATGCCCGTGTCATAGGGTGTGTTCCCTCAATTTTCATCGACCGAATTTTCGTCGTACACTCGCCGACTGCTCACCCGAGCAAGACACGCCCTGGGACACGCCCGTGTCCCAGGCCGTGTCACCCAAACTTTTCCCAACTCTGGAATTTGGGGTGTTTTATGACGATATGCTCAGTGCATGTCTAAGATCTTCCCGCCATCTCAATAAATAGAGGGAAAGGGGCCTTTTCCCAGGTTTCCCTTCTGAACTCTCGCAAGATGCTGATCACAGATGACGAGATTGCAAAGAAGCATATGCTCTTGGGGGAGGAACTAGGCTCGCTAGCCCTACCTCCAAGAAGTAAGATTGTGGCGGCGGCGATGAAAAGGGAGATTGCCAGGACAATAAGAATAAGAAGAGGAATTCCCCTACTAGGGAAGGCTCCTTTGTTCCTGCGGAGGATCTCCTGCCCTATACTGAGCACTCAATAATCCCGGTCACGACCCAGGATATTCTGAACCAGCTGGGTCTAGACGAGAATGTTAAAAATTTTGCTGGTGAACCGGCTCGCCCCATCCCGCCATCGGTCGAGCCTACTGTTGACTCATTTATGCAACGCACTTTGGACATCCTTGTCGAGGTGCTTAATACCTTGTAAGGTAATAAAAATATGACCAAGCATTATCTACATTGTCCTCAGAATGCTCTCCACGTTTTTACGATGGTGACAGAAACTGTGAACAATTGTATAAACCTCCGAGAATTCTTTAGATGGGTGGGGGGTGAATAGAGATTTTAAAAACTTTCTTTAAACAATTTCAGTTAGCTAATGATTTGCAGCACACAGAGAATTCAGACAAGAAACTTAATCACAACACAACACAATAAAGAAATAATGTAAGAAAGAAATCTAGAAAACACAAAAGACACTAAATCTATAGTGGTTCCCCAAAATCTGGGTACGTACACTCTTCTACCACCTTGGTAGGAATACACTATCTCAATGCCTGAGTCTTTTGGTAAGAAAACTCTCAAAACCAACTACTAGATCTTTTGGTAAGGAGATCTTGAATCACTACAACTGTGTCTTTTAACAATGAGACTCTCAAAACCACAACCTGAATCCTTTGAAAAGGAATTTTAAAAACTCTTTACTCAATCAATACAAAAGAGAAATAGAGAGAAACTGAGAGAGAGAGAGAGAGAGTAGTGGAGAAGAGCCTTCTTAATGAGTTATCTCATCAAGAATCTAAGAACAATTAGGCATTAAGTGTTTTAGATACTTCAATATGATGAACCCCTATATGATAGAAGAATTGGAGGGGTTATAAGCCTGGGATCCAGCCAGCTTCTCTGAATGTTGTAATAGATTGAAAGTTCCAGCACCAGCTGAGAAGAATGAGGTGTAAAAAGAAGAAGAAAAAGAAGAAGATGATGATGATGATGAAGAAGAAGAAGAAGAGAAAGAAGTGCAGTCGACCGATTGTATTTCTTGTTGACTATGTATGTTCTTATTTCTTTCATTCTCTTCTGTGATTATATCATTCCTGAATGATTTTGAATTGTCCATTTTCTAGCATGAAATCTTCTGAAGGAATGTTGTTATAATCTTTAAAAAATGATTCCATCAATCTCGATATATTCTTCATAAACTTTCTATAAACTTATCTCTAAATTTGGCATAGAAATCTTTCCTTTAATTTATCTCCCAATAGTTAGAATTATGAGAATAAATTCCGTGAAAGTTCCTTGAATTAAGTCTTGAATGACTCGATAAATATTTCCATTCTGGTGTACACTTGACGCTACATCGACTTCATATAAGAGTATCATCGACTTCTAGATTCTGTATAAAATAAGCATGTAATCGAAATTGTGTCGATATCATATCGACAGATGCGTCGACTTCTATAACGAAGTAGCGTCGAATCGACGCAAGACTACTTATCTTGATTTTCTTCTTCAATTCAGAGTGTTTGGCTCATGTCCTTGACTCTAATAACTTTCTAAGACTTCTAATACCATATTACCCTCTCTATATAACATGGGTAATTCAACAGAGGATGTAAAAATTACTTTAGAATAATTTGTTAAGTTAAATCATCAGGGTTTTTTCCAACAATCTCCCCATATTTAGCTTAACAAATTTTACAAATTTTTGTTGTGATTTTACAAAAGTAAACATATCATACATAAAATGATGTTAAATAAAAATATGAAAAGAAACATATGATGCAAGGATATGAGCATAACTGGCAACTGAATGATAAACAATAGTGAATCATATAGTTCAAACATTGTTACCCATATTTCATAACTGCAAGAAAATGAGTGAATGCAGCATATAGTTTCTTGGACATTCTTTCCACAAAATGAAAGTGAGCTGGTCTTGCACTATCAGGATCATGTTGAATGTTATGATAGATTTTGAACAGCTTCTGAACCTCTACTTCCGCATTGTGAGATGCAGCATTGATTATATAACCATTGCTCAGAATTTTGACCACTTGCTCATCTATAGATTGAAGAATATTCTTAGGGAAATCATCCATTTGATGACCTCTAATCAAGATGATACCTTTTTAAAACTGATTAGTCTAATCATTTCAAATACTTGAGGGAATTGTTCATTTTCATTGAACCCAAGACCTGCCACACTCCTAAAGCTGTCTCCTGTAACATACACAACTTGAGCCTGATGATGTTTTGCGACATATTCCTTGACATTAAATATTGTATTTGTAAATGAGATTAGTCTTTTAATAATTTTATCTTCCTTGGGCTTCCCAGATTTTAGTATTTCAATGAACATTCTTCTTTTAGTGGCTGTATCCTTTTCAGAGGCCTCAAACTCATCAGCCTCTCTTTTTCTTATTTTATTAAGAGCTTTTTTCTAATTCAAGATTTCAACATTCTTCAACAATTTGACAAGGCTCAATCAAGTGTGGCAATTTGCTCCCTTTGTGTTGTTCTTCTTGAGACTTTGTAGTGTTATCCCATTCCAGTTTTCGCTTTACAAAAGAGCTGGCTGGTGATACTTGGTGTGAGGCTTCAGTCATAGGAGTCTCTTCCCATGTTTTAAAGACCTCAATTATCTATTGGATTAAGTTATCAGATGGATGTTCTCCTTGAGAGGTAGGATCCCCCTTAGTTGTTGGCTCCCCCAGCATAATAGGAGCTGACAATATAGCTTCTGGCTTTGGTATAGATATAATCAGCTTGGAGTCAATAACTGCCTCCCCTTCAGACAAAAAAGGTGAACCAGTGACCCTCAGTGTGTAGCCCATAGTATAGATTGTTTTCATTGCTTGTTCTGTAACCATCTTGAACTCTGAGAGTTTGTCTTCATTATTTTCTTCTAAAGTTTCAATATTGCCATCATCCCTCTCTAGAGAACAATCATCAACCCTACCTCAACTCTCCCCATTCTTTATATCCTTGAAAGAGGATGTAAAGACATTGGAAGGTAATTGTGATTGATCGATTTGTTGTTCCAGAAGTTGAACGAAGGTTGATAACTCATTTAGAAGACCTTGAAGACATATTAATGTTCTAGTGAAGCCCTTTGAGAATGTTAGAAACTGCTTAGTGAATTCTGTAATTACTACATTTAGAGCTTTATCAATAGTGCTCCTTATTCCAAATTCAGTAATCTTGTTGATCATTGAAGTACCTGCAAAGAAACTTGAAAAATCAAGTTTAATGAGAGCAAGAAGGCATAGAGCGGTGAAGACAAAGAATTTGAAGGAGTATTAAATAATAACAGAAGTTTGGTACATACGAGAAGTCGAGAAACTAGGGCATAAAGTGATGAACGTTAGGAAGGTTTGAGCACATGTTGTTTAGTCGAAGTCATGTCGAATAGGACTCGACAGAACTGGAGTCTTATTATATCAACTTAGTTGTTGAAGCATGCGTCGATATATGTCAACGTTGCATCGAATTTGTTCAAACTCTTCCTGATCACTGACTCCGGATGTTGCGTTTAGTAGAAGTTGATGCTACTTTGACTTGTAGTAGACATTACATCGAATACAAACATTAGTATTTTAAGTCTCCTGCTAGTTTTTCCTAGCCATGTGTTTATGATATGAGTAAACTTTGTGCATGTCAGAGTGTGGTTTACTGACATCCATCGAGCATGCCCAGTACATTAATGAAGTGCATGTGCTTGATCTCATCAAGAGGCTTAGTGAATATATCAGCCCTTTGATCTTTAGTGGATATATATTCAAGGGAGATTTTCTCTTTCTCTACATTATCCATGAGGAAGTGATGTTTGATATCTATGTGCTTAGTCCTACTGTACAATACTAAATTGGTTGTAAGGGAGATTACACTGGAACTATCATTGTATATTGTGGATTTGGAGAAATCCAAGTTGTAGTTAAGTTACTGATTTTGCATCCACAATAATTATGAGCAGCAACTTCCAGAAGCTATGTACTTAGCCTTTACCGTGGAAGTTGAGACCGAGGTTTACTTCTTGCTAAACTAAGAGATTAGCCTAGCCCCCAAGAATTGGCAGGTTCCCGAAGTGCTCTTCCAATCAAATGTACACCCAACATAATCAACATCTGAGTATCCATATAGATCAAATTCTGATTCTGTAGGATACCACATCCCCATTTTAGGTGTACCTTTAAGATACCTTAAAAATTCATTTTATAGAACTTTTCTTTTGAATCAACCTGAAATCTAGCACACACATATACAAAAAACATTATATCTGCCTTACTAGTTGAAAGGTAGAGAAGAGAGCTAATGATTGCTCTATAAGTTTTTTGGTCAATTGAATGACCTGACTCATCTCTATCAATAACAACATTTGTAGTCATTGGGGTTTTCATTGTGGAGACATTTTCCATCCCAAACTTTTTGATCATTTCTTTTGTATAATTAGGTTGGGATATGAAAATGTCCTCATCACTTTGCTTCACCTAAAGACCAATGAAGAAAGATAGTTCCCCCATACTACTCATTTCAAATCTAGACAGCATTAGGTTAGCAAACCTTTTGTAAAGTCCTTGTATCTGTAGAACCAAATATAATATCATCCACATAAACTTGGACAATAAGCAGTTGATCTTTGAGTGCTCTTGTGGATAGTATTTTATCTACTTTTCCTCTTGTGAAAGAATATTCAAAGAGAAAAGTAGATAGGGTATCATACCAGGATCTTGGTGCTTTCTTGAGATCATAGAGTACTTTATTTAATCTAAAAACATAGGATGGATGAGTCGGATTGAAAAAACTTAGAGGTTGTTCAACATAAACCTCTTCCTGCAGGATTCCATTTAGGAAAGCAATCTTTACATCTATCTGATATATCTTTATCTTCTTATAGGTAGCATAGGCTAGGAACAACCTGATTGCTTCAAGTCTGGCAACTTGTGCAAATATTTGTTAATAATTTATTCCTTTCTCTTGCATATACTGTTGAGCAACTAGTCAAGCCATGTTCCTAACTATTACCCCATTTGAGTCTAGCTTGTTTCTATATGCCCATTTTCATCTAATGATTAGGTAATTTCTAGACCTTTCCACTAGTGTCCAGACCTTATTCCTCTCAAACTAATCAAACACTTCCTGCATAATAACAATCTAGTGGGGATCATTGACTGCTTCTTCAAACTTCTTTATTTCAAATTAGGAGATGAAGCATTGTAGCATAGCCTCAGTGGCAAGTTGATTCCTTGTTCTAAGACCCAAATTGACATCCCCTATCATTAGGGTTTGGGTGTGATCACTAAGGATAACCCTCTCTTGTTCTATTCTTGCTATGCTAAGTACGTGGAATATTTTTTCTTGTACTTTATTTATATTAGGCTTTTTTGCACATTCATATTCAATTGTCGTCTCTTGAGTTATGAGATGGATATAAGCATGTACTATTCATTGTGTTGACAAGATCTTCATTATTGGAGTTAGTTTCAACACCTTCTAGCTAATGATGGTGCTTATCTGATGATTTTTCATTACTGTCCTTAACATACATTCTCTCCAATTTAGCAACTAAGGGGACATGTGCTTGCAAAATGCTTTTGGTGGAAGTAGCCTCCCCCTTGGAAGATGCATTAGCTTCATGAAAGAGAACATACATAGACTCCCATTTTCTGAGAATCCTCTTATTATAACACCTATAGACCCCTGCTAGATGATGAATATTCAAGAAATATACCATTGTCAGCCTTCTTGCCAAATTTGCAAGATGACTCTTCCCATTAATTAGAATATAGCAAGTACACTCAAATATCCTAAAATATAACACTATAGGTGGCTTCCCTTTAGTTTCTCATAAGGTGTCTTCAACTTGGTTTTTTGAACAAGGCCCCTATTTAGAACATAGTTGGTAGTGTTAACTGCTTCAACCCAGAAGGACCTAGGCAAATTTGACTCCACCAATAATGTTCTTCCAGATTCAATTATAGTTCTATTTTTCCTTTTAGGTACCCCATTTTATTGGGGAGTTCTATGAGTTGAAAAACTTTGTCTTATACCATCACCCTCACAGAGTCTATAAATTAATTAATTTTCAAACTCTGTGTCATGGTCACTTCGGATCATAAACACCTGAGTATTGAGTTAAGATTGAATCTGTCTAATGAATCTTGAGAGGATCTAAAAGGTGTCGGACTTAGCCTTCAGAAAGAATACCTAGCTGAATCTAGAAAAGCGTCCATAATAACTAAAACATAGGACTTTTTCCTACGTTCTGAGTGGTGAGTGGACCAAACAAGTCCATATTCAGTAGATACAAAATTCTAGGAGAATCATTCTTACCAATTGGTTTGAATGAGGACTAAGTTTGCTTACATAATTGACAAGCTATACAAGGATTTAGTTTTCTGCACTTACTTTTTGGTAAGCCTCTAACCAGATTATCTTTAGCAAGCTTGACTATGGTCTTGTGATTGAGGTGACCAAGCCTCCTATATCAAAGCTAATTTCTATCTATATCAGCAATGAATGGACAAATTTCCTTATCACTTGAGCTAAAGTCAACCATATACACATTACCATTTCTAGACCTAGATAGCACAATTGCATATGTTCTAGTGTTGACAATTTGACATAGGTTGTAGGTGAAAACAACTTTGTATTCACCATCACACAGCTGACTGATACTAATTAGATTATGTTGAAGCCCTTCAGCATAAGATACTTTAGAGAATGTGATATTTCTAATTTTGATCATACCATAGCCTTTAGTGTGGCGATAATTAGAGTCACCAAAAATTACCTTGGTGCCATTTTGTCCTTGTAGTTTTCCAGCAGGTGTTTTTTCCCAGTCATATGTCTAGAGCATCCACTGTCCAAGTACCACAACTAGTTTATGGAGAGATAGTCCTTTTCCTCATCTTCCTAATTATCTGAGTATGCTCACAAGGCCATCAAATAGGCTTCCTCGACAGCAGCCTCATCTTCACTTTCGAATGATGAGCTTGACTCTGAGCTTGAGTCACTCCAGGTTTCTGCTATAAAAACTCTTTCCTTCTTCCTGTCCTTCCTATTGAAGGGTTTCTTCCTATACTCCTTTTTGATGTACTTGTCCATCTTCTCTTCAGGACATTCTGGAGTTATATGAATTGGATTCCTGCAGGCAATATAGATGACCTCCTAGCTTGGGGTATTATCAAACTTGGCCTTGTTGAAGCCCCATTATCTTCTCCTGGAGTGCTTTGTCTTTATACACCTTCTAATTCTCCTAGCCAAAAGACTAAACATTTCTTCTTCAGAGGTTAAAGGTTCTCCATCTTCAGGATTAAGAGATATGGACTTCTCTCCAGGGTATAGAGGTGTTCCTTCACTTCAGGCTTAGCCTTACTTTTTAATAAGAGTTCATAGGACTTGAGCTTGCCTAATAGAGAATTAGTTGTGAAAGTGCAAGTTAGATCTGAAATACTCTAGAGGGGGAGGGGGGTGAATAGAGTATTGTGCTCACTACAAACGTTTTACAACTTTTGTTGTATTCCTAAGTGAACAAGTCAGCAAATAAAATAAATAAGCACAACAAACTATCTAATCACAGAGCACAACCAAAATAAAAGAAAAGGGCAACCAGACGACACGAGAAATTTTATAGTGGTTTCCCAACCTGGGTACATCCACTCTTCTACCACCCTGGTAGAAATCCACTCAGGTTTTTGATCAGGTGCCTGACACCAATGAGCTTTTGTTCAGTTGCTCAAAAACCAAAACCTCAAGTCTTTTGGAAGGAGACTTGCAACCAGGAATAATTTTGAAGGGAATTAAAACCCTGTACATGAGTTGGAAGAGAGGTGATAGTGTCTTCTCTTTCTCAATAACAACTGAGAAGACTGTGGATTGATGTTAGCAGATTTGCTCCCCCTGAGATCTTGAATGTATCAGGAAAACTGGAGCACTGCTTCAGGGTGACAGGTCTTCAAAACTGGAATGCCTGGACCAGAGATTGTTCAGGAACTTCTTTGACAGATAGAGTTTTGTTGTCCTTTTGAAGTTGTCCTGTAGAATAGAGGATGTTCTCTAGCCTGGGCTGATTGCAGTAGAACTTTTGATTTCTGTATGATTGTTCTTCTATGCAATCTCTCTGTGTGTCTGTATGTCTGAAATTCTGAGTTACTATGTGATTTTCTGACTTCTCTCTTCTGATATCTGAATGACTGTGGAACATTCAAAATTTGAATGTTTGAGCAGTAATTACAGTCGGCATGGGAAGGAAGCAACAATCAATGATTTCTCTAACTGTCCAATGGAAAAACGGCATGTAATAATCCATGATTAATGCGCGTTCCAACGGTAACATTCTGAGAAGATCTGGCATTAATAATTCAGGAATCATCGCCAAGAAAAGGGACGGGAAAACTAGAGAAGACCTAGTCTGGAATCATCGAACGTAGAACATGAATCATCGAGCTGAGTTCACAGTTCGTCGAGCTGAGCTGATGAGTTCGTCGACCAGATAATAGTCTTCAAGTCAATACTGCTACAATCTTCATCGAACTGACAATCTTCATTCGTCGACCAGAGATCTAAAGTTCGTCGAACAGATAATCTTCATTCGTCGAACTGAGTACTGCATTCATCGACCTGAGAAGCTGTGAACTTGAGGTCCAAGTTCGTCGAGCTCAGAATCATGTTCGTAGACCAAAGCCTGGAGTTGGACTTAAAAAACTTCTGGAGTTGTCCTGACTTTAGGTTGTTGAAGAATCTCAGTCTTCGTTGAACAGAGAACAAAGTTCGTCGAGCTCAGCACAAAGAATTGTCTCAAGATCGTCGAGCGCAGAATACCTTTCGTCGAGCTGAGTTCGACGAACGTCGAACTCATTTCGCTTGGTCTTGAAATCTTCTAAGTCTGGAGTCTCTGATGGTCTTGTTGATAGATGGTCCAAATGAAGTTGACTCTAAGGACTTGGCCTAGACTCTAGGACACAAAATTGACCCTGGCTATACATGATGGGTCACATCCTAAGCTAGTGAACCTAGCCCAAATCAACTAGGGATCCAACAATATCCCCCTATTTGGGTGAGGTCACTAAGAGACTCAAAACAGAAACAAAGCAAGAAAAAGAAATATATCTGGCAGAGAATTACTAACACATGCAGCAGATATATATATATAGGCTTTGTTTAAACAAAAAACATAGTTTGAAGACAAATGCAGAAAGAAAATGAAACAAAATAAGGATTACTTCTTCTTCTTCTGCATAGACTTATCTTATGTTTTCTTTTCTCCTGTCTTTTTGAAGATAATTTCTTTGTTAGTATTTGAAGCCTCTGTCTGGGTCATGGTCATGTCAGCTGCCCCAATGATTTTCAGTGAAGTGGCTCTAGGGACAACTGCTTCTGGATGGAGCTTCATATTATCATCAACATTGAAGAGCTTGTTGCCTCTGTCAAATCTTTTTAACTCTTCTTTTCTGTACTTTGACATTGTTGTTAAACCTGATGTGTCTTTTCCTTCAGCCTTTGCTTTATTGATCAAAGATAGGCCAATTAGCTCCTGGAATCTGGCCATTTTAGCAGTATTAGCAGTTTCAGGATCTTCAAATGGAATTGGAGGAGAGTATGGCCTTTTTGGACTGTCAGCTTTCTGTTCTTCAGATATTTGTTGTTGCTGCTGCTGCTGTTTTCCTGATGACGGTTTCCTCTACTGGCTGCTTCCAGATGATCTCCCTCACTGTCTCTAATAGGTTTGCATGGGGGCAGATCTCTGAGAGCTAGAGCCAGTGGCACCAGCTGCTGGAGGAGGAGGAGCCTTTCTTTTCTTTGACAGCATTTTCTTTTTCTTCTTTACAGCATCTTCATCTGAATCATCATCATCATCATCAGCTTCATCATCTTCAGAATCAGAACCCTGAGGGTTATTATAAAGAGCATCCAAAGCTTTCAAAGCTTTATCATCAAAAATAGCCTTTGTTGTAGAAGAGGCAGAAGTTGAGGTTTCAGGAACTGGAGTTTCAGCAACAAGTGAGGAGGAGACTGTAAAGGAATCAGAAACAATAGGGACAGAGCTATCAGCTATTGCCTTATTTTCCTCTTCAATATCAGCCAGGATTAGCTCATCCAAATCTGGCATAGGAGAGCCATCCATAACAAAAACTGGGGCTGAGATGTCTTCTGGAATAACTTCTGGACTGGTTGCAGAGATTGAAGCTAAAGCTAAGATAGCAAAACTGTCACATAGTTGCTTAGCAACTGCTAGACTAACTGGAGAGGTATAGGGTACAATAGCCAAATGTGGCTTAGTAAAATCTACTGAAAGAAACTTCATATGTACAGTATCAAAAACTTGCAGTAATTCTGGTAGATTAACTGTGGGATTCATAATGAAATCACCAACAGTTTTATTTGCTCAACTGACTCATCTAAGTCAACGTCAGTATCCATAAAATGAATCAGTTCAATCATCTCAGAATCAAATTCTGGCAAAATATCTGTATCTGTATCTGAAACTGCTGCTGTGTCTGCTGCTGCTGCTTCTGCATCTACATCTGTTGCCGCTTCATCATAGAGCATCTCCCCCTGCCTGGGTTCAGGAAAACCTGGAGCCAGACCCCTGAATGAAGAGGAGGCAGTAGAAAGGGCAGAAATTTGAACAGATAAAGAATGAATAGAATGCACAAGAGGTGTAATGGCCTCTGTGATAAGGGATTTGATGAGAGGAGTAAGAATGGTGATGATAGATGATATGGTAGTTGAATCAAAGGAGGAAGGGGAAGAGGATGGAATGGAGGGTGGAATAGTAGATATGTGATTAGTGGATGGTGATGAAGATGGAATGGGGGCATTTGGCATGACAGAGTCTGTGGGTATGTTGTAAGAGGGAATGGAGGACAAATGAGGGGGAAGTGGAGACTGAGGAGGTGTAGGGAGATGTGAGTCATGAGGTGAAGCTGGGGGTGTTGGTTGTTGATGAGCTGGAAGTGGAGATGGGATGTTGGTGATGTCCAGAGTTGGAGATGGAGGTGTAGTAGGCACATGAGAAGGCTGTTTTGCTGGAGGGGTGCTGGAAGAGATGGTGGAGGGGGATGGATCTCCTCAGTAGGGTGGGGAGTGGCTTTCACAACCCTGGTGCTCTCAGAAGCTGGGATGGAAGAGGAGGAAGCCTTGGAGGGCTTGGAGATCGTCCTCTCCCATCTGCCAAACAAGGCGCATGTGAGGCGCTTGCTGCCATTGATGAAGATGGTCGGGGAGACCATGCATTCACCAGCCTTTTCCTTAAGGAAGATCCCCAGGATTCTTCCGAAGCAGACTTCCTTCTTGTTATTCTTCTTCTTAATCAACTAAAAGAAAATCTTACTCCAATCAACAGGACGCTCATTCACCACCGCGCGCATGATAAGAAATTGATGTCTGGTTATGTAGTCATGTGCGGTGTGCTTGCCCATCAGTACCTTTCCCACAATATTCGCCAAAAACTGATAGGCGGCAGAAAGTTGTTTCTTCAACAACTTGTTAGAGTTGCTTCCGGAAAACCCCATTAACTTCAGCATTTCACTAAATTCTTCAGAATCCATTTCCATATTATCTTCTCCAGTTACCAAACCAAAAATTTCAGAGAGAACGCCAGGAGACAAAGAAACAGCATGACTCTCGATATTTCCTGTCAAAATATGTTCCTTAGAAACAGACGATGTATACACCCATTCTCTGATTTCAGTTGAGTGCAGTTTAATCCTTCTGGTCATAAAGTCCTTGAGACTAAGTTCTTCTAGCAGTTCCAAGATATAGAGAAATATGGGGTCAGAGTGTTGGAAGGAATCAAAATACATATCGAACCCGGTGTCAAATTTCATTGCGGCTAAGGTGCTCGCTGGAATCGCCATTGATGACCTGCAAGAAAGACAGAGAAAAACGGCGATCAAAAGCAAAGGAACTGACAACGCGGGACAGAGGTCGAAGAAAACCTAGATATAAGATTTTCAGAATAAGAATCGACAATCTCCGTTCCACGAAAAAGAAATAATTCTTCGAACTGAGCTCGACGAAATAACTTATAGACAAATAATTCGTCGATCTCATCCAGAAGAATCGAAAACAGTTCGTCGAACTCCGTTCGACGAAACGTCTTCTGAAGCAAAGTTCGTCGATCGCCGGTCGACGAAAATTGTTTCCACACAGAGAATTCGTCGATCTCCGTTCGACAAGAATCTCTCAAACTTTCCCTAATTCGTCGAACTCTGGAAAATTCGTCGAATGAAGACAGAAACTAGTTTAACTCTTCTCCATTGATCATTCCCAGTTGATTTATAAAGAACAGATGATTTTTCTCATCCAAAGGTTTGGTCAAAATGTCTGCTCTCTATAGATCAGTAGGAATATATATTAAGTTAATTTTATTTTTGTCTACAGTATCTCTAATGAAATGATGTCTTATTTCAATATGCTTAGTCCTAGAATGGTGAACTGGATTCTGTGCTATAGCAATAGCACTAGTATTATCACAAAATAATGTTGAATTAATTAATTTGACACCATAGTCTAGAAGTTGGTTTTGTATCCATAACATTTGTGAATAGCAGCTGCCAGCAGCCATGTATTCTGCTTTTGCAGTTGATGTAGACACAGATGTTTGCTTTTTACAAAACCAGGAGAAAAGTCTCATACCCAGGAACTGGCAAGTTCCAGAGGTACTCTTCCTGTCCACTCTACATCCAACATAGTCTGCATCTGAGTATCCAGTTAACTCAAACTATGACTCTGTAGGATACCAGAGTCCTAGATTAGGACAACTCTTTATATATCTCAAAATCCTTTTTAAGAAAATAAGCTGAGTTTTTTTAGGGTTCACTTGGAACCCAGCAGAAAGGCATGTGGCAAACATTATATCAGGTCTGCTAGCTGTTAGGTATAATAGAGATCCAACAATTGCCCTATAATGTTTCTGATCTACAGGTTTCCCTGCTGCATCAGAATCCACAACAGCATTTGTAGCCATAGGTGTTTTCATTCCTGAAGCATCACCCATCCCAAACTTCATAATAAGCTCTTTAGCATACTTGGCTTGGGAGAGGAAGATACCATCAGGGAGCTGCTTCACTTGGAGACCAAGGAAGTAGGAAAGCTCACCCATGCTACTCATCTCAAATTTAGAATGCATGAGGTCAGCAAACCTCTTGCATAATTTGGGATCAGTAGACCCAAAAATGATGTCATTAACATATATTTGTACTAACAAAATTTGGTTCTTATGATGTCTAGTGAAAAGAGTTTTATCTATGGTTGCTCTTGTAAATTTATGCTCTAAAAGAAAGCTTGCTAAGGTCTCATACCAAGCTCTTGGAGCTTGCTTTAAACCATAGAGAGCTTTATGTAATTTAAATACAAAAGAGGGTTGAGTTAGAGAGATAAAACCTGAAGGTTGTTCTACATAAACCTCTTCTTGAAGCACTCCATTAAAGAATGCACTATTGACATCCATTTGGAACACTTTGAATTTCCTGTGAGTTGCATAGGCAAGGAAGATTCTTATGGCCTCTAACCTTGCAACAGGGGCAAAGGTTTGGTCATAGTCAATTCCTTCCTCTTGCCTGTAGCCTTGAGCAATAAGCCTAGCCTTGTTTCTCACTATGTTCCCTTGGGCATTTAGCTTGTTCCTGTAAACCCACTTGGTTCCAATAACTGGGTAGTTATGGTGTCTTGGAACCAAATCCCAAACTCTATATCTCCCAAACTGATTTAGTTCCTCTTGCATTGCAATGATCCAGTGGGGATCTTACTCCGCTTCATGGATGGTGAGAGGTTCAATCTGAGAGAGAAAACAGGCATGCATCAAGTCTTGGTTGAGTTGATGCCTTGTCTGTACACCTACTGAAATGTCTCCAATCACTTGATATCTGGGGTGATCTCTAAGTATGACAAGATCAGTTGGTGGAGTTTGTTGAGCAATAGCTTCTGTAATTAATTCCTCTTATGGAATGGTACTAGCTGTTGAGGGAAGTTAAGCCACTTCCACTTGAAGTTCTTCTTCACTGTCTTTAGCAACTTGTGGAGTAGGATGGGTTGACACCTCTTGGGTAAGGTTTAGTCCATCCATAGACTCACACAGTTGTGGAACCTGCAAAAAGCTATTGGTAGAAATCTCTTTCTCCTTATAAGACATGTTAGCTTCATCAAAAGATACATGGACAGACTCTTAAATTTTAAGGGTGGATTTATTAAAAACCCTATAGGCCTTGCTTACTTGGGAGTATCCTAAAAAAATCCCTTCTTCAGCCTTAGCCTAAAACTTTCTAATGTATCTCTTGTTATTTGTATGAATGTAACATATACAACCAAAAACTTTAAAGTATGTGATTTTAGGTTTCTTCCCTTTAAGTAATTCATAGGGGGTCTTATTTTCAGCTTATGTATAAGTCTTCTATTCAGGATATAATTAGCAGTGTTTACAGCTTCTGCCCAAAAGGATAGAGGCATGTAAGCATCTGTCAATAATGTACCTACAGATTCAATGAGTGTCCTATTTTTCCTTTCAGCAACACCATTTTGTTGGGGAGTTCTAGGAGCTGAGAAACACTGCCTGATACCTTCCTTCTCAAAGAACTTATGCATAAGAAGAAACTCAAACTCTATGCCATGATCACTTCTGATCAATGAAGCATGAGTAAAGAACTCAATCTGTATGGTCCTGAGAAAATCTGTAAGAACCTTGAATGTATTTGACTTAGCTCTCAGAAAGGCTACCCAACTGAATCTAGAGAAGTCATCAACAATCACTAAATTGTAAGACTTCTCTCCTAGGCTTTGTACTGCAATGGGTCCAAATAGGTCCACATGAAGCAAATACAAAATCCTAGGTGAATCACTTTTATTAATGGATTTGAAGCTAGTTTTGATTTGCTTGCCTAATTGACAAGCCTTGCATAGGCTTTCCTTCTTATAGGGGTCAGAAGGTAAACCTCTAACAAGGTTGTCTTTAGATAACCTAGATATATTCTTAAGGTTTACATGGCCTAATCTTTTATGTCACAACTCATTTTGATTATTAGTGATATTGAGTAAACAAACATCAGTTTTGGCAGAAATAAAGTCTACTAGATATATGTTGCCTTGTCTAATTCCAATTAAAACAGTTTGGTTTTCACTATTAATAATAGAACAAGAGGTAGAGTTAAAGTGTACCTGATAACCTTCATCACATAATTGACTTATGGATATTACGTTATGTTTAAGTCCTCTTACATATGTTACTTTCTTGAAAGTAACTGTCCCAATCTTGACTGCTCCATATCCTTCTGACTGGCCACTCTTTGAATCACCAAAGATCACCTTTGGTCCTAGCTTGGACTTGTAATTGGATAAATTGTCCTTGCTGCCTGTCATATGCTTGGAGCAACCACTGTCCAAGTACCAGGTCTGACTTACCCTTGGACAGCTCTTCACCTGTACCTGTAATGAAAAACAAAACTCAATTGTTCTTGACCCAGGTTACCTTGGGTCCTTTATTTGGTTGAAAAGAGAAACTGGATATAACTGATAATGCAGGTTGAGATTTATAACCTAAGGGGTGATATCTCCTAGGTGGAATAACCCAATCAGCTACTGGATTGAATGACTTATTAGCTGGTTTAGAGTTTCTGTAAGAGAAATAGTTTAAGTTTGGTCCTTCTGGGTTCGACGAATTTTTATAAGTTCGTCGACCAGAGTTCGACGAATAGGGCTGAGATCGTTGATCTCTTCTCAGAGAATGACAATAGTCATTTTCTGCGCCCCAAGTTTGTCGACCTCTACTCGACGAACCATACCAAGTTCGTCGATCGCAGTTAGACGAATTGTTATTACTAAAGTTTGAGTTCAGCATTCGTTGATCTGGGTTCGACGAACTGGCCACATTTCGTCGATCTGAGTTCGACGAATGCTGCTGAACCTTGTTTCTATTAACTATTTTCTGATTTCTGTTTCTCTTCTCTATAGGTTTTGGATTGTTTTCAGAAAATGGTTTGTTTATAATCTTTTCCTTTCCCTTGGCAAAAATAAATTTAATAGGGATTGTAAGAATATTTTTCTTAATTATGGGGGGCAAACATGATGATGCACCCAAGCCCAGCTTGCCATTTAATCTGAAATTAACTGTGCTTGTTATGTCCATCAGCTTGAGACTTCTCCCATTGAGAGATTGCTCAAGTTGTTTGGCCTCACATAATTCAGATTTTAATTTGATTATTTGTTCATTTGCTAGAGTTAGTTGGTCTGTTAGTTTAATATTTTCTGAGTTAACTGTTGGGTATTGTATCCACAATGTACCTGATTTGAAGAAGCCCCTGGACAAGCTAAGGTCAATAAACTATGTATTTGATAAACTTTTTCAAGTTGTACTTGCAGTTTTCTCCACGCTAAGCGCACACCAATGTCAGGGTGCAGTAGGTCAATATACACGGGTCTGCACGACGTAATCCTTCGTTGAGCAGATCAGTGTGTTGGCCTATGTGTACTCTCTCTATTGGAGTGCACTTACTTTCAAGTACAGGGCCGTTCATATGCAAGAAGAGACAAGGAGCATGGAGGATCAAGGAGCAGCTCCTAGGTGGAAGACGAAAATTCGTCCAAGGCAAATTCGACGAGAATCACCAAGTGATTCTCGCCGATTCGACGAGAATCACTAGTGATTCTCGCCGAATCGACGAGAATCATCAGTGATTCTCGCCGACTCCTTCTGGCCATCTCAAAATGGTGCCAAGTAAGATTCGGCGAGAATCACTTGTAATTCCCGCCGAACCAGTGGCCAAGCAGCCCTTGTACACAAAGTAAACTTCGTTGAGAATCGATAAGTGATTCGACGAGAATCACAAACGATTCTCGACGAATCGTCGAGAATCACTTGGTGATTCTCGCCGATTCGTCGAGAATCGTCTGCGATTCTCGCCGATTTTCACTTGGCGTTTTCTCAGGATGCTGCTGGACCGAATTCTGCTTCTGGATCAGTTTGAACCGGATTTTGGGGATTTCTTTTGTGGGTCCCACAACGGTCAAATTTGCTGTATCTACAGGGTATAAATACATAGGTATTTTGAACAGTAAAGATATAGAAAAAGACGCCGAGCTAGCGGAAACCCTAAGATCGCAAAATCACTCCGCCGCCTCCGTCGTCGCTCGCGCAAGTCCGTCGCCGCCACTGATCGATCTTCTTCCCGATCTCCGGCGACAGTAGCTTAGCAAGGCTTGAGTCTCACGCGTCTATCCAGAGATCCTTTGTCTCTCGATTTGTTGATCGGAAACACTTCCCATCCGAATCGATCGAGACGACCGATCCTCGTGTGACCGTTGGAAGACCAAGCTTGCTTCGCAACGAAGTTTGGATCTCAAAGCACTGCAGCAGCGCACCTTCGTTGTCGCCGACTCCGAACCAAGCCGCCGCTCCGATTGCCGCCGCCGGTTCCGGGAGATCCACTCCAAGAGAGACCAAGGTTGTAGACTCTTCATCGACTTCAAGAACACGTCGTCGAACAAAGAGGAACACCGTAGTCTCCAAAAGAAGTTTGTATCACGTTTACACTCTATATTTAATTTTGTTGTAAGGGAACTTTTGTTCCGTGTTGTAAGGGTTGGGTGCAACCCGTTTTGTGGGAGTGTTGACTCTCACGTGTGGAAGGGCTCCTTCCGTTAGTGCTGGGATTGGATTTCAATCCCGTTGGAGAAGTGACCGAGTCGTCCCTTGTTGGGGAGATAGGTCGAAGGGGGAAAGTGGATGTACCCAAGTCGGGGAACCACTATAAACTTGCTGTGTATTCTGTGTGCTGTGGTTTTTGTTTTTATTGTGCAGGTACTTCCGTAAATTCCGCAAAAGAACCACACGTCACCTATCCCCCCCCCATAGGTGCACATAGTTGACACTAGGTGGACTTTCAAGTGGTATCAGAGGGAGGTTGCTCATCAAAAAGGTTAACACCTTGAGTAGAATCCTGCCACCAGTGTCAGAAGCATGGAGCTAGAGTATGAGATGCCGCCACTCAAACTCCCCGCCTGCACAAAGGATTATTATCCCATCTGGCGAATGAGAGTGTCATGTCACCTTGATGCTATCGATCCTCGAGCATCCTTCATCCTGGAGGAGGGTCCGTTTATTCCCATGAAGACCTCCGACTCTGGGATCCAGGTGCCCATGTGCATTGCTGAGATGACAGAGATGGAACTCTCATTTTTCCAACTGGACCAGAGGATTCGACAAATTATCATGGATGTCTGGTCTGGAGCCTCTCGCTCTAGATTGGAAAAATGTAAAACGGCTAAATCTCTGTGGATGATGATCTCAGAGCTGATGGGGGGGTCAGAGAAAGCTGAAATATGCTGCCAATCAGAGGATGAAGCGTATGTGGGGGTCCTCACTTCTGAAGATGAATGCAAGGATCCTTCGGATTGCATCAGAGCTCCAGTATCCTTGTCAGAGACTGAAGAAGATAGTGAGGAAAGCAGCTCCGATGAGGACGAAACATTGGTCACTGATTCTAATGACAATAACTCAGATGAGAAGGTATCATCTTCATCCTGCCCCATATCTTTTGACTTTTCTGAAGACAGAAACTGCTCTCCTCCAGAAAATACTGATTCCCTGAAGAGAGCCCTTCAGGAAAGCAATCTACTTGCTGAGGAGCAAGCTCGAGAGATTGCTCGACTGAAGATCTTGTTGGTTCTCCAATTGGCGTCCAACAAGGTCAAGGACTCTAAGATCTCAGCTCTAGAGAATAGTCTAGATAATGAGAAACGTATAGTATCTAACTTTTCCAAAGTTGATGCTATAAAGAGAAAACAAGAAACCGGGTGGATCTCCCGGATTATCCAGGGATGGAGAAATGGGGAAACGGTGTTCCGACCTCCCACTCCAAGCGGGAAGGCAACTCATCATGCCTTCAGGTATGACCACAGGAATAATCGTGGTCACTGCAAGGGTGATTTGTCCCCATGTGGAAACGTCCATAGTGCAAGAGGCGTCATGGCCACCCATGAGGAAATACCTAAGTCTCATTCTGAGCCCTTTGTATTCACGGCCACTGCCACAACAAAGTGTGGATCTGCATGTCCTAGTTCACAGAAGAATTCTCTCCATTCGAGGACACGGGATAGGGAGAATAGAAGTCATGATGTCAGGCTTCATGGAGCCTCAGCAAGGAAGATGCCTGAAAGAATGGCACCACCTTCTCGGCCTCATAACGCTCACATCATGCATTCGTTCTACCCTTCCTCATGCCTCGATGGAAGAGGAATTTGTGCGACAAGAACATGCCCTATCCCTTTTAGACCTAGGACCGTGACTACATCAGTCACTAGATCAGGTCGAAAACGGTGATACAACATTCACCCTTGTTGGTGCTGCGGCAAAGTGGGACACTTTGCCATTGACTGTTGGCACAACCTCTCTGTGCCCACAGCAAGGGCTTATCCACATTATAGGGACAGAGGCAGTCTTCCAGACAGGCTTTCTGAAGGAAGGCAGTTGCGTGCTTATGCTAATAGAAACCTAGGACCCAATATGATTTGGGTTCCTAAGGTAAAGTAATTCTGTCTTGCAGGGTAGTCTAGATCCCCGTAAATACGATGGGATCTGGACAGTAGGTGGCTCAAGGCTAACGTGGAACAAGCATCTGCAATAACAGATGTGCTACCTGTTTGAGCATACTCACATTGAGCTTCTGATGTGTTCTACCTGTGGGACTGAGCCAATAACTCTCAAAATCCCAGGGAGTAGGGATGACAGGAAAAGCACTTCCGGGACGTGTCAATTCCTCGGAAGAAGGCTTATCTCATGGAACAGCAAGAAGCAGAACTGTGTGGCTACCTCCACAGCAGAATCTGAGTACATCTCAGCAGGCAGCTGCTGCGCGCAACTCCTTTGGATCAGAAATCAGTTGGTCGACTACAACCTTCAGTTCAAGGAAGTTCCAATGTACTGCGACTCCTCCAGTGCAATTGCAATTGCCAACAATCCTGTCTCGCACAGCAGAACGAAGCATATTGAAGTGCGCTACCACTTCATTCGGGAGCACGTGGAAAACAAGGACATCTCTCTCTGTTATGTCCCCACGGACAAGCAGATTGCTGATATATTCACAAAGCCCTTAGACGAGGCAAAGTTCAATCTTTTCAAGACTGAATTGGGGATGCTCAATTATGAAGAATGAAGACTACAGAAGCTCCCGACTCGTGCATGATCTGAGGGGGAGCAGGGAACTCCAGCGTGAGTACAGCTGCAAGAACTGAGGGGGAGCTAAGGGCCAAAGGTTACAGACCCCGATTTGCCGAAGCCGAAAAGGGGGAGATTACCCTCTCGGGGTCAAGGCTAAGGTGGCTCCAGCTTGCTCCAAAGCAATCGGTATTGGTAAGGGATGACTCCCCAGCTTGCTCCAAAGCAATCGGTATTGGTAAGGGATGACTCCACTCAATGCTAAGTTTATGGCTTTCATTTGCTTTCCTTTCCATTTGCTTTATTCACCTTAGCTTGTAGGGTTTAGGCTTCTTCAAATAGGGGGAGATTGTTGGGTATTGTATCCACAATGTACCTGATTTGAAGAAGCCCCTGGACAAGCTAAGGTCAATAAACTATGTATTTGATAAACTTTTTCAAGTTGTACTTGCAGTTTTCTCCACGCTAAGCGCACACCAATGTCAGGGTGCAGTAGGTCAATATACACGGGTCTGCACGACGTAATCCCTCGTTGAGCAGATCAGTGTGTTGGCCTATGTGTACTCTCTCTATTGGAGTGCACTTACTTTCAAGTACAGGGCCGTTCATATGCAAGAAGAGACAAGGAGCATGGAGGATCAAGGAGCAGCTCCTAGGTGGAAGATGAAAATTCGTCCAAGGCAAATTCGACGAGAATCACCAAGTGATTCTCGCCGATTCGATGAGAATCACTAGTGATTCTCGCCGAATCGACGAGAATCATCAGTGATTCTCACCGACTCCTTCTGGCCATCTCAAAATGGTGCCAAGTAAGATTCGGCGAGAATCACTTGTAATTCCCACCGAACCAGTGGCCAAGCAGCCCTTGTACACAAAGTAAACTTCGTTGAGAATCGATAAGTGATTCGACGAGAATCACAAACGATTCTCGACGAATCGTCGAGAATCACTTGGTGATTCTCGCCGATTCGTCGAGAATCGTCTGCGATTCTCGCCGATTTTCACTTGGCGTTTTCTCAGGATGCTGCTGGACCGAATTCTGCTTCTGGATCAGTTTGAACCGGATTTTGGGGATTTATTTTGTGGGTCCCACAACGGTCAAATTTGTTGTATCTACAGGGTATAAATACATAGGTATTTTGAACAGTAAAGATATAGAAAAAGACGCCGAGCTAGCGGAAACCCTAAGATCGCAAAATCACTTCGCCGCCTCCGTCGCCGCTCGCGCAAGTCCGTCACCGCCACTGATCGATCTTCTTCCCGATCTCCGGCGACAGTAGCTTAGCAAGGCTTGAGTCTCACGCGTCTATCCAGAGATCCTTTGTCTCTCGATTTGTTGATCGGAAACACTTCCCATCCGAATCGATCGAGACGACCGATCCTCGTGTGACCGTTGGAAGACCAAGCTTGCTTCGCAACGAAGTTTGGATCTCAAAGCACTGCAGCAGCGCACCTTCGTTGTCGCCGACTCCGAACCAAGCCGCCGCTCCGATTGCCGCCGCCGGTTCCGGGAGATCCACTCCAAGAGAGACCAAGGTTGTAGACTCTTCATCGACTTCAAGAACACGTCGTCGAACAAAGAGGAACACCGTAGTCTCCAAAAGAAGTTTGTATCACGTTTACACTCTATATTTAATTTTGTTGTAAGGGAACTTTTGTTCTGTGTTGTAAGGGTTGGGTGCAACCCATTTTGTTGGAGTGTTGACTCTCACGTGTGGAAGGGCTCCTTCCGTTAGTGCTGGGATTGGATTTCAATCCCGTTGGAGAAGTGACCGAGTCGTCCCTTGTTGGGGAGATAGGTCGAAGGGGGAAAGTGGATGTACCCAAGTCGGGGAACCACTATAAACCTGCTGTGTATTCTGTGTGCTGTGGTTTTTGTTTTTATTGTGCAGGTACTTCCGTAAATTCCGCAAAAGAACCACACGTCACCTATCCCCCCCCATAGGTGCACATAGTTGACACTAGGTGGACTTTCATTAACAGATTCAAGATTTCCTAGTCTTTCTCTAAGAGTTTTTATTTCCTTTTTTGAGCTAATTAAATCTAAGCACATAGTTTTGAATTCAACTTTAAATAAATTAGAATTAAAGTCAAAGCCAGAAAGAACCTGATCTGCCTCTGTGTCTGAGGCTGCTTCATCTTTAGATTCTCCTTCTGATCCTGAATTGCTCCTGGAGGCATCAGTTGCCATAAGGCAAACCTCCTTGGATCTTGCTTCTTCCTCTTCTTCACTTGAACTAGAAGAGGATGTTTCTTCTTCTGTATCACTCCATGTCTCAGCAACAAAGCCCTTGTCTTTCTTTTTGTATTTGCTGGAAGAGGGTCTGCTGCTGTGTCTTCTCCTGGAGTCCCTTTCTCTGCTCTTTTCCTTCTTCTGGTTTTCTGGACATTCTGAGATGTAGTGTCCAGGCTTTCTGCAACCAAAACACACAACCTCCTTGGTTGGTGTCTTGTCAAATCTGGGCTTATCATCCTGCCTGGATGATTTCCTTCTGAAATCCTTTCTAGCCATCTTATAGAATCGTTTTGCAAAGAGGCTCATTAATTCTTCATTTGATGTTGAGGTCTCACTTTCCTCAGATGCTTTGAAGGCTATACTGTGATCCTTTCTCACTGGAGTTGTTGCCTTCTGTTCAGCTGCTTCTCTTGATTTGATCAACTGCTCATAAGATTTTAATTTTCCTAGCAGAGATTCAGTTGATATCTCATTTAGGCTTCTAGCTTCTTTGATAGGCCAGATTATTGAATCCCAAGAGCTAGGGAAGCACATCAAAATCTTATCGTTCACTTCTATCAGGGTGATGTCCTTATCCAAGGTTTTGAGCTCATTGATGATTGAACTCAACCTGTTGTACATATCAGCCACTGATTCAGTCTCATCCTTCTTGAAATTATCATACAGGGATATAAGATTTGATCTCCTGTCTTTTCTTTCGTTTGCTGAGCCAGCTACCATTTGGTTGAGGGAGTCCCAAATGGCTTTGGGTGAGGTACACTCAGCCACCTTCTGAAATATGTCATCTGACATAGTCTGAGCCAAGATGTTCATTTCTTTAGCATCTGCCATTTTGGCTTTCTTGTATGCATCATTATTCTCTGGAGGAGGTACTGCAGTCATGTTGGTAGAAGTGCTGGTAGAAGCTGCAGGTGCTGGAGGTACTCCTGTCAAGATAGAAGAAAAAAATATCCTCATCGATGGAATTCATATATAGTCTGATTCTTGCCTTCCAGATGGCAAACTTGTTAAGATTGCATACTGGAGGTCTGATGCTTGCATAGTCTTTGTTTTGGGCCATTTCTGTGAAGAAATAAATCTAATAACAAAAAAACAAACAAACAGATCTATCAAGAGGGATCTTTATGGTTCAGGTGTTAGCCTGTGCAACCAATTAAGGTGTGATATTTTAACCAACCTCGCTCTGATACTAATTGAAAGTGCAAGTTAGATCTGGAATACTCTAGAGGGGGGGGGGTGAATAGAGTATTGTGCTCACTACAAAGTTTTTACAACTTTTGTTGTATTCCTAAGTGAACAAGTCAGCAAATAAAATAAATAAGCACAACAAACTATCTAATCATAGTGCACAGCCAAAATAAAAGAAAAATGCAACCAGACGACACAAGAAATTTTATAGTGGTTCCCCAACCTGGGTACATCCACTCTTCTACCACCCTGGTAGGAATCCACTCAGGTTTTTGATCAGGTGCCTGACACCAATGAGCTTTTGTTCAGGTGCTCAAAAACCAAAACCTCAAGTCTTTTGGAAGGAGACTTGCAACCAGGAATAATTTTGAAGGGAATTAAAACCCTGTACAGGAGTTAGAAGAGAGGTGATGGTGTCTTCTCTTTCTCAATAACAACTGAGAAGACTGTGGATTGATGTTAGCAGATTTGCTCCCCCTGAGATCTTGAATGTATCAGGAAAACTGGAGCACTGCTTCAGGGTGACAGGTCTTCAAAACTGGAATGTCTGGACCAGAGATTGTTCAGGAACTTCTTTGGCAGATAGAGTTTTGTTGTCCTTTTGAAGTTGTCCTGTAGAATAGAGGATGTTCTCTGGCCTGGGCTGATTGTAGTAGAACTTTTGATTTCTATATGATTGTTCTTCTGTGCAATCTGTCTGTGTGTTTGTATGTCTGAAATTCTGAGTTACTATGTGATTTTTTGACTTCTCTCTTCTGATATCTGACTGACTGAGGAACATTCAAAATTTGAATGTTTGAGCAATAATTGCAGTCGGCCTGGGAAGGAAGAGACAATCAATGCTTTCCCTAACTGTCCCATGGAAAAGCGGCTTGTAATAATCCATGATTAATGCGCGTTCCAACGGTAACATTCTAAGAAGATCCGGCATTAATTGTTCAGGAATCATCGCCAAGAAAAGGGACGGGAAAACTGGAGAAGACCTAGTTTGGAATCGTCGAACGTAGAACATGAATCGTCGAGCTGAGTTCACAGTTCGTCGAGCTGAGCTGATGAGTTTGTCGACCAGACAATAGTCTTCAAGTCAATACTGCTACAATCTTCGTCGAACTGACAATCTTCATTCGTCGACCAGAGATCTAAAGTTCGTCGAAAAGATAATCTTCATTCGTCGAACTGAGTACAGCATTCGTCGACCTGAGAAGCTGTGAACTTGAGGTCCAAGTTCGTCGAGCTCAGAATCATGTTCGTCGACCAAAGCCTGTAGTTGGACTTAGAAAAATTCTGGAGTTGTCCTGACTTTAGCTTGTTGAAGAATCTCAGTCTTCATCGAACAGAGAACAAAGTTCGTCGAGCTCAGCACAAAGAATTGTCTCAAGATCGTCGAGCGCAGAACACCTTTCGTCGAGCTGAGTTCGACGAACGTCGAGCTCATTTCACTTGGTCTTGAAATTTTCTAAGTCTGGAGTCTCTGATGGTCTTGTTGATAGCTGGTCCAACTGAAGTTGACTATAAGGACTTGGCCTATACTCTAGGACACAAAATTGACCCTGGCTATACATGATGGGTCACAGCCTAAGCTAGTGAACCTAGCCCAAATCAACTAGGGATCCAACAAGTTGTGATTTCCTTGTGGCATTTGGAATCTCTGATGGCCCAAATCCTTGAATCCCAAGTGCTTGGGAAGCACATGAGAAGCTTTTCATTGATCTTAGTCAACGAGATCTCCTTGCCTAATCCCTTCAGTTCATTGACCATGATGCTGAATCATTCATACATCTTTGCCACTATCTCTTTAGATTTCTTTTGGAAGTTCTCATACTAGGATATGAGAAGGGATCTCTTATCTTTTCTTTTATCTAAACTTTCATCTATAGTTCTAGACAGTGATTCTCAGATCTCCTCAGCTGACTTCCAGTCATCAACCTTCTGAAAAATATCATCTGACATGATTGAAAATAGAATGTTTATAGCTTTAGCATCCCAGTTCTTTATCTTCTTATCATCATCTGCCAATTGTGATCTTGGCACAAGTTCAGATGCAGTGTTTCCCTCTACATCTTTCTTGTATGACATAAGTGGTCCTGTCAAGATAGGACTAAAAATGCCTCATCAATAGAGTTCATGTATAATTTTATTCTGGCCAACTAGAGTGCGATCTTATCTAAGTTACACATTAAAGGTCTGGTAGATGCAAATCCCTTGAAATTGTTTGAAGCCATTTTTGAAAATAAATATTTATTTATATGTGTAATCTTTGCAACTGTTTAGATCTTTGTGATCAAGGTATTTGCCTTTATTTGATCAAGCTAACACAGATACCAATTGAAATTGTGAACAGTTGTGTAAATATCTGAGAATTCTTTAGACGGGTAGGGGTGAATAAAGATTTTAAAAAAATCTTCTTTCTAAAATTTTAGTTAGCTAATGATTTGCAGCACACACAAAATTCAAACAAGAAACTTAGTCAGAACACAACACAACACAGTACAACACAACACAGAAATAAAGTAAGAAAGAAAACCAAAAAACACGGAAGCCACCAAAGCTATAGTGGATCCCCAAAATCTGGGTACATCTACTCTTCTACTACTATGGTACGAATACACTATCCAGTGTCCGTGTCTTTTGATAAAGAGGCTCTCAAAATCAACAACTAGATCTTTTGGTAAGATATCTTGAACCACCACAACTGAGTCTTTTGACATGGAGACTCTCAGAACTACAACCAAAATCCTTTGAAGAGGGATTCTAAAAACTCTTTACTCAATCAGCACAAAAGAGAAATAGAGATAAATTGAGAGAGATTAGTGGAGAAAATTCTTCTTGATGAGTCCTATTAGTAAGAATCTGAGAACAATTAGGCACTAAGTGTTTTAGATCCTTCAATATGATGAACCCCTTTATGATAAAAGAATTGGAGGGTTTATAAGCTCTAGATCCAGTCAGCTTCTTTAGATTGTTATAGCACTAGCAGGGAATAATGAGGAGTAAGAAGAAGAAGAGAAAGAAGAGCAGTCAGCCGCTTGTATTTCTTGTTGACTGTGTATGTTCTTATTTCTTTCATTCTCTTCTATGATTATATCAATCCTGAATGATTTTTAAATCTCTTTCTGGCATGAAATCTTCTGAAAGAATGCTGATGTAATCTTCCAAAAATGATTTCATCAATCTTGATAAATTCTTCATAAACTTTCTATAAACTTATCTCTGAATCTGGTATGGAAATCTTTCATTAAATCTATCTCCCAATAGTTATAATTACAAGAATAAATTCCATGGAAGTTCCTTGAATAAATTCTGGAATGATTCTCTGAATGTTTCCATTCTGGACAGTATTCGACTCTAAGTCGACTTCATTTAAGAGTAACATCGACTTCTAGATTCTATATAAAACAAGTTTATTGTCAAAGTTGCATAGCTTTCATATCGATGGATGCATCAACATCTATCTTTAAGTAGCGTCGATCTCAGCATTTATGGTTGCTTTGAATTCTTGTCGAAGTTAAGTAGATATTGAGTCGATGTTGCGTTGATTTTTAATTTATGCAATACCATTTCTCTTGGTTTTCTTCTTTAATTCAGAGTGTCTGGCTCATGTATTTGACTCTACTAACTTCCCAGGACTTAAGACCATATTAACCTCTTTATACAACATGGGTAATTCCACCTATGATGTAAAAATCACTTTGGAAAAATTTGTCAAGTTAAATCATCAAGGTTTTTCCCAACAATGACTTTTACACAAATGATGCCATTGGGGTACCTTAGTGAGTTGTCGATCGCTTCTCCAAGCCATAGCATCCCTCTGACCCCTCTGTCTGATGTGTATAGCTCCTCGGCTCATCACAAGTGTAGATCCACTTAGGTTCTGGGGGGGGGGGGTCACCCTAGGGTCAAGCACTCCCATTCCAAGGACCTCACCGGTGAAAGATCAGACAGAAAATTTGCCTCCTCCACCTCATATAATGCCAGGTTTCCTGCAATCCTTGGTGGCCCCTCCAAAAGTTCTACCACCCCCCATCTTCTCACGGTGGAGGGAAGGGGAGGCCATAACCATCAGACCTCCTATCTTCCAATGATCGTCGGGCGCCGGACACTCATAGGAAGGCGCCCGCTGATCCTCCTTTTGACTCCTCCCTAATATCAGAGACCTTACAACAACACATCTTTCACTACCACAGGGATAAACATGGGGGTCGGTTCTTCGGAAGGCGTGGACCGCATCATCGGATTCCCTCTCCTCACCGAGTAAACTCACCTAGGATGGGTCACCTCGCCGATATCGCTATGCACATTAGCACAAGTCCCCTCTTTGGGAGCATTCTCCGCATCAGCGTGAGCCAAGGCCACAAGTCTCGTGCATTGGTAATATTTTGTTTCTGGCTCAAGATCTCTCCTGTCTTTCTAAATCTTGTTCTGATATAGATGAGTTTTTTTGTAGGTCGCCCCCCAGCACCGGTGGCCGCACTACTCGACGCCATTAGTCTCCCACTCCGCAAGGACCAGGAGAATGTTACTTTAGCCTACCTCAGCCTAGATACCAAGTTCAAAAAGCTGGCTATCTGTGGGTTGTGTCGTCACCATAGCTCATTGGAAATGTGGGTTGCCAAGCAAGAGGAGTTTAAGGTGCGATTGATCTTCACTGAGTCATACTTCTACGTGATCAATCACATGGAGCAACGCCTTTCCATGGTGGGGCATCGGCAGGAACCGCTTCACAACAAACTCTATAAGATTTGGGCGGGCATCAGATCAGTTGGAAGGTTGGCAAGGATGGAGGACAATATATGCCAGAGCGAGGAGTGCTTGGAATAGGTGAACAAGTACCTCCGGCGCAAGGATGGTCAGGGCGACATGCCCAACTCTAAGAGTGTCCTGGTAATCTCTGGATGTTATAACATTCGTGATTATTATTTTTAAATAATTTCTATACTAATAATAAAATTCGGATACTTGATACCATTGTCGCTTAACTCTCCCAAATGAGCATGTGTCGCGTTACTTTATTTGCCTGATTTCATAGCTTGTGACGGTAGTATTATGCTTTGCAAGGTGTGTAAGTTTGCTCAGGTTCTTCACTACATTTTGTCGATTGTGCTAACTATTTTCGCAACATTTTCGCGAGTATACGGGTCATGAGTGATTTGTTGAGATAACCATTTTTGATGACAGGCAACCTATGATATGCCAACTGTCATCGCTGAAATGTGGTTGTGCCCCTAGCTTTTGTCCATAAATAGCAGGGAAGGGGGGGGTCAGAAAGTGCTGCTTTTGTGGAACCCTCCTTACTCTCCTACTCTTTCTCTTTAGTCTCCATTTTATTGCCAAGAAAGTGTCCACCAAGGATGCTCATGCTCGCAAGATCACTCATGTCATGCTCTTCTCTGGATCGAACATAAAGAAGCTAATTACTGACAATACGGTACTCAAATATTTCAAGGAGCACTTCTTTTTGCCTATCGAGGATGACTTCCAAACAAGGGTTCCCCGCTCAAGCGAGCATCTAAACGCTTTCTTCCCGGATCGACTGGTACTGTCGATCTGGAATTTTGAGGTCAATTTCTGTCTTTTTTATGTTCGGAGTTCTACGAGATCCTCCATCATTTTGGGTTGATGCCGATATAGATCAACCCCAACATTGTGGCAATCTTCAAGCGGATCTTCACCATAAGAGCAACGAAGGAAGGATTCATCTTCTTCTCCAGCCATACCTGCACCGTCATCGAGACGGTCAACATGGTGAACTGTTGGATCGAGTGATTTGAGGTCATCGGTGGCCCAATCAGTGATGTCCTCTTCTCTCCTTAACAACCTCTGAAGAGCGTCTTCCTTGGGCCCGCTCTCGAGAAGCTGGCCCAAGATCTGCAAACTACCTTTTGCAGGCAGAAGTTTGACATTGTTTACTGGTGGCGCAACGTTGCCAATATACCCTACGTCTATACGGGAATGGGTAATTTGCGCGAGAATCTAGTGCACAACACTAGTTTCTGAAACTCGCTTCTCATGTGGATCTATTCTTTTAGTGCCCAAACGATCCAGCGTAAACCCCTCCAGGTGGCCAAGTAAGTTCCCCCTCCACCGTCTAGCATTGAGGCTCAGGCCAGCTTGTGCGCCTGAGAAGTCTGGTGAATTTTGAAAAGCTGGTTGGCGCGGTAGCCTACAATAATGTCGTTGATTTAGGAGGAACCAATGATGGTCATAGATCTGACCTCGCAGCCCACCACCACCAAACCATCATGGAGACCCGAGCTCAACGAGCCATCAAGGAAGAGGTAGTGGAAGAAGTAGTTTCCACCAAGTTTAAGGAGGCTGTGGAGGAAGGCGAATCTGACAAGCCGTCCTCAAATCCCATTTATGGTTTCAACATCAAAGGGGTGGACAGCTTTGGTCTCCCTTTTGTTACCTGGGAGGAATGTGCTCACAAGGTCCATCTCAGCACCAACCTTCCTCCGTGGTCAGAGGACTAGAATGATGATGACCATGACTATAACGCCACCTTCACGCTATAAGGCCATGAAGATATCACAGTGCTGCTAGAGTCCAGCACCTCCTTCCATGCCAACCAGGCTGCGAGCTCTTCGTTGTCCTCCCTCGAGCTTAATGTATTGTTGATGAGGAACCTCAAGGAAGCGAATGATCAATTCGACATTCATAGCGACTGGATCGACCAGCTCTTGCATTCGTAGAGCGAGTTCCGGGTGAAGATTATTGAGCTCCAGAAATCGCTGGAGGATGCTAAGGAGAAAGTCATCAAATGCAAGTCTTATGAGGCGATCTTGGTTAAATAAAGAACACTTTCCTTTTGCATCCCTAACTGCGAGACATCTTCCTAAAAACGTGCTTCTCTTTCTTGCAAGAGGTCAAGCTATTCACTGCCCAGTAAATCTCAAAGCTGGAGTAGCGGCTTGAGTAGAGCAAGGTGGTCTTAGAGGCGTCCCAAGTGAGGGTTGCGAATTTGGAGACTCGAGAGGTGACGATGAGTAAACCAGAGGCGAGCACCTCTTGAGATAGGAAACAGATTCGGATAATCCATGACGACCTCCCTCGTATGAAGCAGAAAATTGCTAGGGTCATTGACGACACGCTCCTTGACATGCTAAAGTTCAAATCGACAGATGCTGGGCTCCAAGGATTTGATGCTGGAGGATATCATCCCGGGAGTTCTTGTCAAGGAAGTCGGATCGCCTATACTGACACAATCCTCGGGCTTGGAGGAGGACGATGACTCAGATACTTAGGACAAGGATGGTGGCGCGGGCGGGAGCTAGCTACCAAGATTCTTGCCTTTTCTGCTCCAACCTTTTTGGGTGGCTGAGAATCTCACCCCTTTTGCTTTGAAAGTGTAATGACATATTTAAAGGAAATGAAAATTATTTTTTGTTTTTGCTGATTAGTTTACCCGATGCCTGCTATTTGGATGCTCGCATAATATGATGCTCTCTAGGCCCTCAGGCTCGGATGACGATGGACGGTCGTTAGGATCTTAGTCTCAGACGATGATGAGTGCTCGCTAGGCTCTTAGGCTCTGACACCGATTGAAAGTGATATTAGATATTTTCTGATACTAACAAAAAGTGAAGGATAGATCTTATGTTTACTCTTTGGGGGGGGGGGTGAATAGAGTATTAAAAAATTTATTCACTGGTTTCTATTACGGATTAAAAGTATGGTGATATATTAGTATATATGAAAAGAAATCACAGCACATAAATAGAAAAGTAAAGGCAATCCAGATGACACAAGCAAATTATAGTGGTTCCCTTAAAACTTGGGTACATCCACTCTTCTACCACCCTGATAGGAATCCAATAAATGTTTTTGATCAGGTGCCCTGTCACCACAGGTTTTTGTTCAAGTGCCCTGTCACCACAAGATCAATTTTCTTAAGGGAGATCTAGCAACCCTTTGAGCTTTTGATCAGGTGCCGAAAAACCAAACTAAGCCTTTTGATCAGGAGACTTAACAACCAAAGGGGCTAACTTTTGAAGGGAGTTAAAACCCTATACACAGCTGGAAATAAATTAATGATGATGTTCTTCTCTGTCAAAAATCTGAGAGAAGACTAGTGGATTTATATGTTGTCAAAGCTCCCGCTGAGTTATAAATCTGATCAGGAGAATGGAAGCTTTGCTCAGGGTGTAGGTCTTCAATGATGAACTTCTCCTTCCAATATATGTATCTGAGTGATTGAACGTTTGGTCTCAGATTGGTGATTGTTTGCTGGAGGAAAAGCTTCAGGAAGAAGAATATGATGAACAAGAAATTATTTCTCTGTTTCTTGTTCTCTAATTGAAATATTCTCTTTCTTCTTCTTCTTGACATAGTAAAATTTCTCTATAACTTTTGTGTTTGTATTTTGTATATGTGTTAACGATCTTCTGAAATTTTCCTTTATATATGACTATACATTTGAAATTCAAATTCCTTTTGCATATTCTCTAGGAAATGAAAAGGCTATATTTTGTCTTCAATGAATTTTCTCAACTATCCCAGTAAATATGACTGAGATCGACGATCGTCGAGCTGAGTTCAACTATCATTGAGCGACTAATTCTGCTATCTTCAAAACTTTCTTATCTCTTAAGTCTTGAACCTCTGAAGTATTCTGAAGTCGTCTGAAGGTAGGTCTCATTATTCTGACCTAAGTGATTGACCTAAAAACAAACTAAAACTAACAAATGACCGTAGACTATACATGATGGGTCATCAATCCTAATAGTGAACCTAGCCCAAATCACAAGTAGGGTTTTAACAATCTCCCCCTATTTGGGTTTGGTCACTATACAAAATAAAACAAACAAAATCACAAAGCAATAAAAATATCTGCCAGAACCATAAACCATTCAGCAGGTATGAACAATGTGACTTGTGAGTTTACATTTAGCAAGAGTAAAAATCAAAATGCAAAATCAAAAAGATTAAGATTATTTCTTTGAGTCATCTCAAGAAGAAGTAGGTTTAGTGAATATCATCTAGCTTTTGGATCAGAAGCCTGCTGTTGAGTCATCTTCACATCTTGAGCACCAAGAATTTTTACAGATGCAGCTCTGGGCACTACAGCTTCTGGATGTAAATTCATATATGTATCAACATTGAAAAGCTTTTGTTTTACCTGATACTTGTCCAGCTCCTTCTTTATATATAATGACGTGGTTGAAAATTATGATGTATCTTTTCCTTCTTCTTTGGCCTTTCTTATCTGAGATAGTCATATAAGCTCTTGAAATCTGCCCATTCTAAAATTAGGATCCATTTCTGGATCATATGTTGGAGAAGGAGGTCTCTCTGGACTGGAAACTTCTTCTTGAATATCTTCTGATTTCTATTGTTGACTGTTTTGCTTCTTATATTGATGTTTACTTCTTTGAGAGCTATGATGATACTTGCTGTGGATGTAAGATGGTATGGAAGAATGAGAAGATGAATTAGACCTTTATCCTTGAGCAATACTGCCAGCTGATCTAGCTGTATGAGGACGAGGATGAGGAGGACCTTATAACATCCCTCAGATAACTAGACCCCTAGGAGTGGTTTTGTCATGACTAGGTCATGACAAAACCCTAGGAAGCCCAAGAGGGCCAAGTGAACCTAGGAATGTAGGTGAGACCACTATGGTCTGCAAATAGTAAATTTCTAAACCCTAGTTTAAGATGACCATGGGGCTTTACCAAGACTTCAAGACCCCACCATGGTCTCACCAATCCATTGTAAGTTCCATTAAATCAATAAGGGTCCATTGGAGTCAACCCAGGGTGGTCAAGTTGACCTAGAACCACTCTAGGCCTAAATTGGGCAAGGTGCCCTAACTAAGGGCAGTGTGCCCTAGTAAAGCCCAACTAACCCTACTAGGGCCTTCCTAGACCTAAAGTAGGGTCAATGGGTCACTAAGGACCCATGGAGGGTAGTCAAAGTGGTTAAGTTGACCAAAGTCAACTCTAACCCTAAATGGGTCAAACTGACCTGCATAGGGTCAACTGACCTTCCCTTAGCCAAGTGGATCATACTCATGTCCTCCTAACCCTATAGTAAGGTCAATGGGTCACTTAGGACTCATTGGGGTCCACCCAAGAGGTTAAGTTGACCAAAGTAACTCTAACCCTAAATGGGTCAAACTACCTACAATGGGTCAAACTGACCTGTACAGGGTCAATTGAAGTTCCCTTAGCCAAGTGGACCCCACACATAACTTCCTAACCCTAGTGAGGGGCCAATGGGTCACCAAGGACCCATTGGGGTCAACAAAAAAGGCTAAGTTGACCAAAGTCAACTCTAGCCCTAAAGTGGTCAAAGTGCCCTGCTTAAGGGTCAAGTGACCTCCAAAGGGGCCAAGACAACCTCACCTAGACCTTAGGGGAGGTCAATGGGTCACCAAGGACCCATTAGGGGCAACCTCAAAGACCAAATTGACCAAGGTCAACCCTAGTCAAGGTTTAGGTCAAGCTAGCCCAAATGGGCAAACTCAAGCTCAAGCCCAATTCACTTGGGCTAACCTTGTTTTGGTGGAAGAAATAGACATGTGGGCTTCCATTGGGTTAGGTAGGAGTCAAATTTCAGCTTGGTGAGTAGGAGAGAGAAGAAACTCCAAATGAAAGAGAGAGAAAGAGAAGTGATTATTGGGGGAAGACTTTGGGGCTCATCTTTCCCCTTCCCCAACCCCCCATTCAATTCACTAGGACAAGGGGAGTGCAACTAGCTGGTCCTTGACTGGATTGAGCCAGGCTTCATCCCCCACCTACCATGGCCGAAAATTTTGACTAAGGACCAATAATGGCAATGCAGCCTACAGCAACCTAACACCCCAACTCTCCTTCTTAAAAGCTTCACTGGACTCTAGGGAGTAAGTTCCACACCTTACCCGAAGGATCCAAGAGAGTTCACTGTGCTGTTGCAGAAATTCGACCACCACCACCACCACCATGATAATCCGGCGATCGGCAAGGCTATAGCCACCCACACAGGTCCTCCTCCACTCCTTCTTCCATGGGAAGTTAATAGGAATCATTAGGGCCAAGGTTCGGGCTCAATTGAGCCCAATCCAAGTTCAAAATTTCCTGGTTTTTCCGTGAAATTCCACTTGTCCGGTTCGCCGGAATAAGCCCCTCCAACGACTGTGCTGCCGCCTGGCGACAGCCACCACCTCAACGGAGGTGGTGGTGGCGGTGGTCGACCGGGGAGGTGGCCGGATGGCCGGCGGCAGCATGTGGAAGATGCTCCAGGAAAATCCAATCCAGGCCATCCGCTGGAGGTTGAAGACAACGGGATGTCGTCCATGCCACGCCAAGATTCGTGCTGATGAGGAATTAAACTATAGGTTATAATATTCATTTTAATGATTTCTATCATACAGTATGTAATTAATGTTTTTAATTTTTAAAAATACTTAGAGGCTATTTCACAGAATGTGTTAAACATAAAAATTGTAGCCTGGAGAGTCTTGTGTACTGTAAAATTGGTTTGAACCAATTTGGGTGCCTTGTGTGACCAGGGCACCCATTTTGCTGGGGTCTATACCTAGGCCTATGCAGAAATTAAAATGGATGCCCACCTGTTGGGTACATTGGTTCTAATGTACCTGATTTGAAGAAGCCTCACCCTACTCAATGATATACATCAAAATGTATTTGATGTATTTTGAGTTTACCTGTGCAGGTTAAGTATTTGCAGGAAAGATGAAAAAGTTTCTAAGTCCATGTGTCGACACCCAGGAGCAAAGTGTCGACACTTAAGAAGACTTGTGTCGACACCCAGGCAAGCAGTGTCGACACTTGGAGTACTTGTGTCGACACCAGGGATGCAGAGTCGACACCAGACAGAAAGTGTCGATACAAGGAGCTGTGTCGACACTCAATGAAGAAAAGTCCAGTGAAGCTGTGTCGACACTTAGCAGTTGTGTCGACACCCAGTGAAACTGTGTCTACATCAGAAAGTGTCGACACTTGGAGGCTGTGTCGACACTCAGCAAAGTCAGCAGAGTCTAAGTATAAGTGTCGACACAATGAAGAATGTGTCGACACATAGCAGAAGACTCAACACTTGAAGAAAGTGTCGACACAATGAAGAATGTGTCGACACATAGCAGAAGACTCAACACTTGAAGAAAGTGTCGACACAATGAAGAATGTGTCGACACTTAGCAGAAGACTCTACACATGAAGAAAGTGTCGACACTAGGAGGCTGTGTCGACACTTAGCAAAGTTCAAGAAAATTCTAAGTACAAGTGTCGACACAAAGGAGATGTGTCGACACTCAGCCAAAGTCTCAACAGAAGAAGAATGTGTCGACACAAGGAGCTGTGTCGACACTCAGCAAGTATCAACACAGAAGGCATGTGTAGACACCAAGAAGATGTGTCGACACTGAACAATTTCAACACATGAAGATGTGTCGACACAAATGAGTTGTGTCGACACTTACAAGAATTCAACAAAGTGCTGAAGAACAAGAAGCTGTGTCGACACAGAATATCAGTGTCGACACATGATGAAGAAACTGTGTCGAGTAGTGAATTCTACAATACAAGGAGTTGTGTCGACACCTTGAAGGCTAGTGTCGACACTTAGTCAACTTGTGTCGACACTTAGTCTATAAGTGTCGACACTTAAAGACAGACAGTCTCGACACTTTCAAAAAGTAACAGATTTTTCAAGAACTGACTGGATGACTTGACAGCTGTCATTCCAGCTGGTCTACTGCACCTGTCAGAGTTGTCAGAAATCAGTTATGAACCGGACCAGCCGGTTACCATGAAGAAGGCCTATATATAGGCTTATACTGTCAACAGAAAGAGATGATCAAGTGATTGAAAAAGAAAAGAAGATCTAGTTATTCATTGAAGAATCAAGTGAAGATCTAAGAAGTTGGAGAGAGAGAGCTCCATCCAAGAAGACAGCCGTTGGAACCAGGCTATGAAGAAGGATTCAGACCTTGTTCTAAATCTTAAGTTGCAGAGATCAAAGATCAGCTGCATAGAAGATCAATCCTATTGTGTTCTACATTCAAGAAGCTTTGAAGAAAAGCCAAGTGAGATTGATCTCAGCTGAGTTCTTCCAAGAACTCATCAAGAACCTATCAACTCTTCTCTCTCTTCTCTGAGTTGTAGGTATAAACTTTGTATTCTAATTTCTTGTAGGATCCTTAGGGATCTGAGTTGTAAGCCTGTAATTATAAAGGCTGAGTGTAGAGCCTGTGTGCCTGGGTGTAAGAGATCTGTATCTCCGAGTGTAGGCCTGTTATGGCTGAGTGTAGGCATGTTGTGGCTGAGTGTAGGCTTTGTGAAGAAGCTGAGTGTAGGTCTTTGAAGAAGACTGAGTTGTAGGGCCTTGGGCCTGAGCTGTAGGAACCTTTTTTGGGGTTCTGAGTGTAAGATCTGAGGATCTGAGATAGTGGAGGAGTTTGGCCGAATCTAGTACACTACTAGATAGGCGAAGGGGGAAAGTGGATGTACCCAAACCTTGGGGAACCACTATAAACCTATGTGTTCACTATGTGCATGTGTTATTCTGTGATTGCTGTGTGATTGCTTGGAAAAAGTAGTTATAACTCTGTGAAATAATCTGAATTCTCCCTAAAAAGTAAAAAAGATTTAAGTCACCTATTCACCCCCCCTCTAGGTGATTAGGTACAATATCTTTCAAGTGGTATCAGAGTCAGGTTCCTCAAAAAGGGACATAACTGTCTGAGTAGATCCTGTTGGCAGATTCAGTTTAAGTAAATTGCAGAAACAAGCAAATCAAGAATCATGGGATCAACTGAGAATCATAAGGAACTTGGATCCATGACGTTACCCATTTGCAGAAAAGAAATTTTTGGAATCTGGAAGGAAAGGGTGAGACTGTTTATAGAAGCCTCAGACCCTAGGATATACATCATAGTTAAAGAGGGGCCATATGTGCCTATGAAGGTATCAGTCTTGGATGCAAATCAGAGAACACCTAAAGATTTCTCTGAAATGACAAAGGATGAGATAATTCTAGCCACAATGGACAAGAGGGCTCAGAATATCATTGTGAGTGCTATAGATGATGCTACCTTTCAGAACTTGATACACTGTAAGACAGCTAAGGAGATGTGGGATACTCTTATAGTGTACATGGAAGGTTCTGAAGAAGTGAGGCAGGACAGGAAGTCCTTATTAAACCAAGAATATGAAAGCTTCAGGCAAGGTAGATCTGATAGCATAACAGAATGCTATAAAAAGTTTTATAGAATTGTCAATGAGCTAATGTCCTATGGAAGAGAGTTCAGTAATTATGAGCTTAATGATAAGTTCTTAAGGTCCCTTACAAAAGATTGGGACACCAAGATCTATGCCATAAGGGAAATGACAAAGTTAGCAGATATCCCTCCACCCACACTGTTTGGAAAACTGCTATCCTATGAGATGCAGTTGATGGTGAGG
The DNA here is from genome assembly GCA_039583875.1 of Platanthera guangdongensis. Classification (NCBI taxonomy): domain Eukaryota; kingdom Viridiplantae; phylum Streptophyta; class Magnoliopsida; order Asparagales; family Orchidaceae; genus Platanthera; species Platanthera guangdongensis. Next base: position 140,487,647 of record CM077151.1, read on the forward strand.
AAAGAAGAGGAGAAATCTACAAGAAGTGAACATAAAGAAAGGACAGTGGCATTCAAGACAGAAGCCACCAGAAAATACAGAAGTAAGTCTCCAACTCCACCTCCAAAGGTTGCTGAGACTGAGTCAGATAATTCAGAAAGCAGAAATTCTGAAAGCAATGAAAGTGATGAGGACTTTGCAGCTTTTACAAGACACTTTCAGAAGTTCTTAAAGAAGAAACAGTGGAGGACAAAGCCATCTACTTCACAGGGTAAAGAAGACTACTATCAGAACAAAAAGTCAGCAAAGAAAGACAGGAAAAAGACCAAGTCAAGCAAAGCAACTTTATCAAAAATTGTTTGCTATTGCTGTAACAGACAAGGACATGTTATTGCAGACTGTCCTGAGAAAAGGAAAGAGTCTAATGATAAGAAAAAGACTCAATTCAAGGGCAAGAAGGAAAGGTCTTTTGTTTCCAAAAAGGATAAGAGCCTGTCAGATATATCTTCATCAGAAACTGAGTCAGATGCTGAAGCATACATATGACTGTTTGCTGAGGAAGAAGAAGAGGAGTTCATCCAGATAATGAACTCTATATATGAACAAGAGGACAGTCAGTGCCAAGGACTGATGGCATTGACAGAAGATGACAAAATCCAGGAGCAGCCTGGACCTAGTAAGGTATAAAATTGTTCTTTAAGTTCAATTTCTTGTGCTAGTTCAGAATCAGATTCATCATCATCAAGTGATGAGAGTGCATCTGAGTCTGAAGGGGATATTCATCAATTGATAGATGAATATAAAATTCTGTTGCAATCTTTTAAGAAAAACAAGTCCCTAGCCAAGAGTCAGGCAAAGGAAATTGCTAGTCTCAAAGTTGCTGCAACTGATTTTGAAAAAATGATTGATCAAAAGCTAAATGAAATAGCCAGACTGAAGCACATAACTGTGATTCAGATGGGGATAATAACATTTAAGAATGATCAAATCAGAAGTCTGGAGATTAGTCTTCAGAAGGAGAGAGATTTAGTTGCTAGGTTTTATAAAGCAAAGTCAGTTCCACCCTTAATTGATGAATTTGTTCATCAAAAAGGTAAAGCTGGACTGGGGTTTACTAAACCATCTAGGATTGTTCAGTCCAAGTCCAAGGGCAAAGCCCCAGCTCTCAACAATCCAGCTGTAAAAAAAACAGCTAAGGATGTACCTAAGCAAAGGTACAATAGGTTTGAGTGTTGGTGTTGTGGCAAGGTAGGCCACTTTGCCATGGACTGTTGGCACAATGCAAGTGCCAAAGTGAGTAGCAAACTGCCTGTTGGAAAACTTGCAGGTAGCTTTGTTAGGAGGCAAACTAACCAGTACCAAGGACCCAAGAATTCTTTGGGTTCTAAGGTTCACTAATCTGTTTTGCAGGTGAGTTCAAGTGGCCATGCCCCAATATGGTACTTGGACAGTGGATGTTCCAGACACATGACTGGAACTAGGGGATTGCTAAAGGACTACACACCCATCAAGGATGGTCCAAAAGTCACCTTTGGTGGTTCTGAAAAAGGAATCATCAAGGGTTTTGGTAACATTTCTAGCTCCCATATAACTATTACTCAAGTGGCTTATGTTAAAGGTTTGAAACATAACCTTATTAGTATAAGTCAATTGAGTGATGTAGGATATGACATCTCATTTGTCAAAGATGGTTATCATATCAGGAGGTCAATTGATCAAGAGATCATATTGACAGGTTATAGAAAGAGGAATGTCTATTGCCTAGACATTATGGTTGAGAACAATGGTTCTCCAGTGTACCTTGTAGCTGATGAGAAAGTCTCTCATTGTGTCAAATGGCACAAGAGGCTAGCCCATCTCAACTACAAGACAATTGGCAAACTCTATAGTAAAGAGTTAGTGAGGAATGGTCCTCAAGTTAAGTGTATTAAAGATGGAATATGCTCAGCTTGTCAAAAGGGCAAGCAGACTAGATCCACCTTTAGTAGCATTGAAAACAAAGATGCTGTGAGGTGCTTATACCTCTTGCATATGGATCTCTTTGGTCCTATGCCAGTTCACAGCCTAGGTAGGAAGGTCTATACCTTTGTAGTTGTAGATGACTACTCAAGGTTTTCCTGGGTGTTCTTCCTTAGACAGAAATCTGAAACACCTAGTATCTTCTATAACTTTGTCAAACAAATTCAGAATGAACTAGACAGTACAGTGGTCAAGATAAGAAGTGACCATGGTACTGAATTTCAGTCTGATAGTATGGCAAAACTATGTGAAGAATTTGGGATATTCCAGGAGTTTTCTTCACCAAGAACACCTCAGCAAAATGGCATTGCTGAGAGGAAAAATAGAACCTTGATTGAGGCTGGTAGGACCTTATTAAGTGACACATCTCTACCAGAATATTTCTAAGGCTGAGGCAGTTAATACTGCATGCCATGTAATTAATAGGGCTACCATTACTAAAAGCCACAACAAGACCCCCTATGAGATTGTGAAAGGCAAAAAACCAAACCTATCCTATTTCAGGATCTTTGGTTGTAAGTTCTTTATACTTAACAATGGAAAGTCTTACTTGACTAAGTTTGCTGTCAAGTCCCAAGAGGGGATCTTTGTTGGGTACAGCAACAAAGTAAGGCTTATAGAGTCTACAACTTGTCTTCTCAAGTTGTAGAGGAGTCTGTACATGTAGTATTTGATGAAACTAGACTTATTAACAATGAATTGTCTAGTAGTATATGCAGCTCCACAGGTATAACTAAGAAGATGGACAAGCTCACTATTGAAGAAGAACCTACTACAAGACAGCAAGTAAGAAGATAGTGGCTACTGTCCAGGGGGAGTACTACATGTACCTAATGAAGAAGAAGTCCAAGGAGTGCGGCAAGATGAAGAAGTTGAAGAAGTTCAACCTGAAGCAAGGATGCCTCCAACTAATAGGCATCTAAGAGATCATCCAGCAGATCAAATCATTGGTGATCTAAGACAAGGGGTACAAATAAGGAGCAGAAATCAGAGTGCAGCACTCTACTCCAGTTTTCTATCCCAAGTAGAGCCAAAGAAGTTTGAAGAAGCCATCCTAGACCATCATTGGATTGAGGCAATGCAAGAAGAGCTGAATCAATTCAAGAGATGCAAAGTCTGGGAGCTTGTTCCTAAACCAAAAGACCACAACATAATTGGAACCAAGTGGATCTTTAGGAATAAGATGGATGAACATGGAGTAATTGTCAAGAACAAAGTAAGATTGGTTGCTAAAGGATATAGGCAGGAAGAAAGTATTGACTTTGATCAAACCTTTGCTCCAGTAGCCAGACTGGAAGCCATAAGGATGTTCCTGGCCTATGCAACCTATCAAGGATTTAAAGTTTACCAAATGGATATTAAGTCAGCCTTTTTGAATGGTAATCTAAAGGAAGAAGTCTATGCAGAACAACCATCAGGTTTTGTTGATTCAACTCAACCTAATCATGTCTATAGACTTAGGAAAGCTTTATATGGGTCAAAACAAGCCCCTAGGGCTTGGTATGAAACCCTGTCTAGTTTCCTCATTGAGAATAAGTTCACAAGGGGGAAAATAGACAAGACTCTATTCCTTAGGGAATCCAGAGGTAAGATAATACTAGTCCAAATATATGTAGATAACATCATATTTGGGTCTACTGAAAGTAGTCTTTGCAAAAAGTTTGCAAAACTAATGCAAGGACAATTTGAGATGAGTAGTATGGGGAAACTTAAGTTCTTCTTGGGTCTCCAAGTTAGACAGACTGAGAATGGTTTATCCATATGCCAGTCTAAGTTCACCCTAGAACTGATAAGGAAGTATGGTATGGATTCTTCTAGTACCATGAAGACTCCTATGGGGTCAAGTATGTCTCTTAGCAAAGATGATGCAGGGAAACCTGTAGATGAGACTTTATATAGAGGGATAGTTGTCTCCCTACTCTATTTGACTGCAAGTAGACCAGATATCATGTATGCTACATGTGTCTGTGCTAGGTACCAAGCATGCCCTAAAGAGTCTCATTTGACAGCAGTCAAAAGGACTCTGAGATATCTAAAGGGCACCCCTTATCTAGGCCTTTGGTGCCCTAGGAATGGGGACTTTGATCTAACAGGTTATTCAGATGCAGATTTTGCAGGCTGCAAAGAAGACAGAAAAAGTACAACTGGAACCTGTCAATTCCTAGGTAGAATACTGATTTCATGGAGTAGAAAGAAGCAAACAAGTGTGGCTATCTCCAGAGCAGAATCAGAATATGTGGCTACAGGAAGTTGCTGTGCTCAACTTCTATGGATACAACATCAACTTGAGGATTATGGAATTCAGGTAAGTAGAACACCACTGTTTTGTGATTCTACTAGTGCTATATCAATTGCAAATAATCCTGTTTCCCATAGTAGAACTAAACATATTGAAATAAAATATCATTTTCTTAGGGAACATGTAGAGAAAGAAGATATTTTACTGGAATATTTAAAACAGATAATCAACTAGCTGATATGTATACTAATCCCTTAGAAGAAACAAAGTTCAATAAGTTTAAAATTGAACTAGGTATGATAAACTTAGAATAAGTTTATAGAAATGGCTAAGTAAAATAGTGTCGACACACAGAGTTGTCTATGTCGAGACAGAAAATTGGTGTCGACACTTCAGTGAAAAGGTGTTGACACATCTAGGAAGTTGGTGTCGACACTTCAGAAAATTAGTGTCGACACATGATAAGTAGGTGTCGACACATCCAAGGTGGTGTCGACACTTAGACTTTATGCAGAATTAGTGAAGTAATATCTCGACTATGTGTTGAGCTAAGCGGTGTCGACACATAAACAAGTGTCAACACATATATTCTGTTGACTAAACTTGTGTCGACACATAGGTGTCGAGACATTATAAGTCAGTGTCGACACTTTTCATCAGTGTCGACACAATTTGAGTTAGTTATCCCGCCCTTTCATCTTCAATCCTAGAAAGGTATAAATAGGATTTTGCCATTATCAGTCGACACACTCACAAAAGTTTCGAGACCAAACTTGTGTGTCGACACCTCTCTTCTCTCCATTCAAATTCTTCAAGCCCTAATGGCACCAAAGCTTGAGGAGAACGTGAACGAAGGCTATGAACTAGTGCGGCATGCGTTTGACGATGCAGAACAAGAGATCAAAGATGTGGTAACCCTAGTCGCAAACTCAGGGTTAGATTTTCTTGTGTCAGAACCAACCAAGATTTGGAAGAAAGAAGTTTTAGAGTTTCTGAATGGAGCAACCCTAGATGAATCAGGATTCAAGATAAAGTCCAGGGTTCTAGGAGTAAAAGTGAAGGTCTCACCAAAAAGTTTGAGAAAGGTATTAAACCTCCCAAGGACAAAGGAAGAAGATGAAGTTACTGCTTCAAAAACCAGAGAAGCTTTAACTTGGTGTGGACTGGATTCCAAATTGAAAATTGGATCAGTGTTCAATAGAAAGGGGATGAACAGCCAGGGAAAATTTCTCTCAGAAATTGTTGGCAAAGTGATATTGAGTAAGCCTGGAGGGCATGACAGGGTATCAGCCCACATGTTCAATCTTATGACAAGGATTATCTTCACCCTGCAAACTGATTGGTCTGTTGTTGTCTTTGATAAGATTAAAGAAAGTCTGAAGAAACCCAATTTGGGTAGAATATTAAGTCTTTACTTGGCTGGTAGTATACCAGAAGTAATGAGTCAAACTGCTGGATCTAAGATCAATCATATGAGGAAAATGGACATGAGACTCTTCTCTAGATGGGATAGGGTTTTGTCTAAGGAGATGCCAACACCAGAGAAAATAACTCCTGAGAAGGAAACCCCACTCAAGAAGAAGAAGAAGATAGCTCCAGTAGCTCAAGAATCATCAAGTAGTTCAGAAGAACAAGTTGTCTTCACTCCTGATGAAGAAGACACTGGAGATGCTGGGAAGTCTCCAGCTCAACAAGAAGTTGATGAGAGGCAGGGGGAGCTACCTCAAGCTAGCCCCTTACACCAGAATTTAGTCCAGGGGGAGCCTCTAGTAGTGGAAGAGCCAACTCCACTGGAAAGTGAACAAGCAACCCACACTATCCTTCAGGTAATCTCAGAAATCAATCAATTAGATTTCCTTATTGAGAGTGAAGTTATAATTGACAATTTATCTGATGTTAATCAGCAACCTCAGATTGATAGTCAACTCCCAGATGTTGTCATGGAGGACACATCTGTTACAGATCAAATGGAACCACATCAAGTAACAGATGAGATAAGAGACTCTCCATCTCTTCCTCAACAATAATTTACTATAGAATATCTCTTCCTTAATCTGGATCAGACAGACTTTGAGAAGGAAAGTGCTGCTGCTGAGGGGGAAAATGCTCAAGTTGAGGGGGAGCAAGTGGAAATTCTAGAAGAAACTACAAGGACAGAGCCTGAGAAGCCTAAGGAAGTTGAGGAGCTACCTAAGGAGAGGGTAGATATAGCAAGCACATCAGCCTCTGAAGATGAGGAGGCTGCTAGAGCAAAGAAAAAGAAATTTCAAGTATTTAAAAGAAGGATCCAGACTTATAAGAAGGCTTTACAAACTATAGCACCACAACCTGCACTACAGCCAGCACCAACTGTAGATTACAGTGCTCTGATGGTTGCTATGCAAATTAAGCTTGATGAGCACAGGAAAGCCATAGAAACATATGTGGATGAGGGGCATAAGTCTTTATAGTTTAATCTGGCCCAAGACATAAAGTCTATAAGATTTGAAATGAATCTCAATAAAAAGGAAATGACTGACTGCTTCCACAAGGGAGGGAATGCAGTGGTATACTTAGCTACACATCAAGAAAAGATAAAAGCTCAAGTAGCTGACATTGCACTGAAGCAAGGATATGTTCTGGAGAAGCAGCTCAGAATGAATGATAACTTAACTGCTTCCCACAATGCCATAGTAATAGAGATGAAGAATATAGCTGCTGGACAGACTACTTCTACTGCTACTGCTAAGGCAGAGTTTGATAAAGCTTTACAAGAAAGTATAACTGCTGTTACTTCTGCCATTGAATACTCTCAGAAGTTGATAACTGAAAAACTCCAAAGGTTAAAACCTTTCTTTAAAGATGGAGTCAACTATTTGGATAACCAAATAAGATTTCAAAAGGATGATCTAAGAGATCACATGGAAAGAGAAGTCATAAAGGGGGAGAGGGTGTTAGTCAAAGCCAGCTCTGATCATGCAAAGTGGATTTCTAATTCTACAGAGCAACTCTTGGTTATCCTCCTTTATGTGATGATGACAATGTAGCAGAATCTGGGATACATCCTGCATATCTAGGAGGGGAGCAACCTGAAGTGGCTCAAGTAATCTACCCTCCTCCAGATTTTGATATGGTACAAGCTGATATACAGTCAATGTATAGCCCACCTGAGAGTCAGCAAAATGTCATTATAAAGAAGGTGGTTCAGCCAGTATCTGAGGCTATGCAAGAAGCTTTTCTGAAAGAACAAGAAGCCAGACTGTCTAAGAAGAGGTTCAGAGAGCAAGCTGAACAAAGACCTGATTTTGAGCAGTGGAGCCCCACTTCAAGAAACATTATCTTAACTGCATGGAAGGCTGCCAAAGATAATATTCAAGATAGAAACAAATGGTTTTCTGAACTGGAGTGGAGAAAGCATGAATCTAGGCAAGAAGCTATAGTACAATATAGAAGAAAGGCAAAGATGGGAAAGCTACCTCCTACTACCCAGGAGCCTAGCAAGTACTTTCCCAAGTCTTATCATTACTTTGAGAGGCAGAAGATTAAAGCTGAAGAGCTAAAGATGAAGGAGCTGAAAGGGAAGAAGCCTGCTGATACTGAAGATGCTGAAGCCCCTGTACAAGCCAAGATACAGTCTGAAAAAGGGATAGTGATCAAGGATGTTAAGCAAAAATAGAATAGAATTTTCTTAAGTTTACTATGTAATCTTTTGATGATAAACATTCTGTAAACTTTTGAATCATGAATATGACAAAGTTGTTAGAACAATGTGCTGTATAATAAATCTATTTCATAATTGTTTTGACAAGATATCTGTGTATGCATATTTGTTTAATACATGTTATGTACTTTCCCTGAATGTATAATCCTGTTTACATCATACTGTGATTTTGTTATGTATGGTGTATATCATTGACTAAGGGTTATGACTTCTCCAAATATTGGGAGATTGTTGGGTACATTGGTTCTAATGTACCTGATTTGAAGAAGCCTCACCCTACTCAATGATATACATCAAAATGTATTTGATGTATTTTGAGTTTACCTGTGCAGGTTAAGTATTTGCAGGAAAGATGAAAAAGTTTCTAAGTCCATGTGTCGACACCCAGGAGCAAAGTGTCGACACTTAAGAAGACTTGTGTCGACACCCAGGCAAGCAGTGTCGACACTTGGAGTACTTGTGTCGACACCAGGGATGCATAGTCGATACCAGACAGAAAGTGTCGACACAAGGAGCTGTGTCGACACTCAATGAAGAAAAGTCCAGTGAAGTTGTGTCGACACTTAGCAGTTGTGTCGACACACAGTGAAACTGTGTCTATATCAGAAAGTGTTGACACTTGGAGGCTGTGTCGACACTCAGCAAAGTCAGCAGAGTCTAAGTATAAGTGTCGACATAATGAAGAATGTGTCGACACATAGCAGAAGACTCAACACTTGAAGAAAGTGTCGACACAATGAAGAATGTGTCGACACATAGCAGAAGACTCAACACTTGAAGAAAGTGTCGACACAATGAAGAATGTGTCGACACATAGCAAAAGACTCAACACATGAAGAAAGTGTCGACACTAGTAGGCTGTGTCGACACTTAGCAAAGTTCAAAAAAATTCTAAGTACAAGTGTCGATACAAAGGAGATGTGTCGACACTCAGCCAAAGTCTCAACAGAAGAAGAATATGTCGACACAAGGAGCTGTGTCGACACTCAGCAAGTATCAACACAGAAGGCATGTGTCGACACCAAGAAGATGTGTCGACACTGAACAAGTTCAACACATGAAGATGTGTCGACACAAAGGAGTTGTGTCGACACTTACAAGAATTCAACAAAGTGCTGAAGAACAAGAAGCTGTGTCGACACAGAATATCAGTGTCGACACATGATGAAGAAACTGTGTCGAGAAGTGAATTCTACATCACAAGGAGTTGTGTCGACACCTTGAAGGCTAGTGTCGACACTTAGTCAACTTGTGTCGACACTTAGTCTATAAGTGTCAACACTTAAAGACAGACAGTCTCGACACTTTCAGACAGTTACAGATTTTTCAAGAACTGACTGGATGACTTGACAGCTGCCATTCCAGCCGGTCTACTCACCTGTCAGAGTTGTCAGAAATCAGTTATGAAACGGACCAGCCGGTTACCATGAAGAAGGCCTATATATAGGCTTATACTGTCAATAGAAAGAGATGATCAAGTGATTGAAAAAGAAAAGAAGATCTAGCTATTCATTGAAGAATCAAGTGAAGATCTAAGAAGTTGGAGAGAGAGAGCTCCATCCAAGAAGACAGCCGTTGGAACCAGGCTGTGAAGAAGGATTCAGACCTTGTTCTGAATCTTAAGTTGCAGAGATCAAAGATCAGCTGCAGAGAAGATCAATCCTATTGTGTTCTACATTCAAGAAGCTTTGAAGAAAAGCCAAGTAAGATTGATCTCAGCTGAGTTCTTCCAAGAACTCATCAAGAACCTATCAACTCTTCATCTCTGGTCTAAATAACTTGAAATTTGGACAGCGTGTCACCCTAGACCATATCTATGGTATTCCCAAAAATTAGAATTTTTGGGGACAATTTTTCTATAATTTTGGAAATTATTTAATTTAGACTAATAGTTTTTGAACCACATCATAGGACTTAGTCTTTTAGACTAATAGTTTTCGAACCACATCATTTTAGGGGACCGTGGAGCCCAGCATGGAGGAGCAGCCCTGGAGGTCGGCACGCTTGGAGATGGGGCAGTCTAGTACCGGAGTTCAGACAGCAGGGACTATGAGTCCTATTCGCTACTAGTTGTTTTATTTTTGCTTCCACGATGAGAGATTTATAGTGAGGCATTGATGTACTGGGCACAAGCCCAAGATTTTAGTATTTCATTATATCTATGGACACTCCCATTGTGAAGTTTATTTACTATTTTTGTGATTTCTGTGGACTTGCCTTTTATTATTTTGCTACAGTTGTGATCGATTTGGACGGCAGGATCGGCGTTTTGTAGTGATGACCTTCCCGGGCACGAAGGTGTCACAACAAAGCTGCAGTTCTGGGCCTAAGACCCCGGTGTTTTAAAGAAAAAAAGGGGGTCTTACAAGTGGTATCAAAGCAAACCTCGATCGAAAAGTAGCAGTCCACAACCCCTGGGTCACCCCCGCGCGAGTTTAGTTTGGGGACAAACTAAGCAGCGGAAGCAGTGGTGTGCCCATATGGGGGGATCACATGTAAATCATCCACTTTTAATTAGGATTGAATCGACTACTTACAAATAGATTTTGTTACGCAGCCCCCAACACAGCCTGCACCACAGGGCGGAGTCCAGCAGATTCCGGATGTTGCACCACCTCCCCAGGTCCCCACTCAATTCTTACAGTCAGAGATGGGACAGACTCTGACATCTATCCTGGAGGCTTTTAGGGCTCAACAGGTTCCGGCTCCGCAGGCAAACCCGGGGGCCAACTGGCTGAGTATTTTCTGAGGTCTTTCTCCCCCATCCTACTTGGGGACAGAGTCGGCCGTTCGGAGGGAAGAGTGGATGGACAATATGTATGAGATGCTGACGGGGATCCGGTGCCCGTGGGAAGAGAGGGTGCCCTTGGTAGTCTCTTGCATGGAGTCTCTTGCATGTAGTCTCATGCCAAGAGATGGTGGAAGACATCGATGGACACGATGTTTGCTGACAGAGAGGTTGCTGAGATAGCTTGGGGGGAATTCAGGGCCGCACTATTGGAGCATTTTGTTCCGCAGTCGGCCTGGGATGAGCTGGAAGATAGATATCTAAAGTTAAGACAGGGTAGCAAGATAGTGGTGGAGTATCATCGGGAGTTCAACCATCTGGTCCGGTTTGCGGATTCTTACCAGTTGGATGAGGCAGGTTACACCAAGAGCTTCTGTAAGAACCTGCGAGAGGACCTGAGGGAGGATTTGTTGTTCGTGTCCGACGGGCCTATTCCTCGGATATTGGAGATGGCGAAAAGGATCGAGGCAGATTGCCATACTACCCGAGGCCGGAAGCGGCCAACTGAGGATCAGGACCGGGGAGCCAGGAATGATCAGCGACGGGGCCGCATCACAGATAGGAGGAGAGTAGAAGACCAGCCTCGTCAGGTGGTGAGATAGGAGCAGAGGGAACCGGAAGTGGTGGCCCCTCAGCACCCCCAGATGCAGGAGGTGCAGAAACATAGGGGTATGGCATATCCCCCACCAGAATGCTTCAACTGTCATCAGGTGGGGCATATCCGGAGGAAGTACCCTATGAGGGGGCACCACCACCAGCACCTCTGGCTGCCCCGCTAGCTCAGTATTTTGGAGGCCGAGGACGTGGCCAAGGTCGTGGATACCATAGCAGAGACCACAGACAGGAGAGGGAGCAAGTGTATGCACTGGATCTGACTCAACAACGAAATCCGGAGCAAGTGATCACAGGTACTCCAGTTAATTTGAAGTTTCTCTTTCCTAGATAATTAGAGTTATGGATATAGAACTGATAAACTAGGAAAGAAAGCCACAATTAGATTTCTAAGATTTAAACTACCCCATGCATAGTCTTCATCAGCGGTAAGCCCGCCTATACGCTGTTCGATACGGGTGCTTCACACTCGTTCGTGTCGGAAGCCTTCGTGGAAGGACTGGAAGGCATGGTGTGGTTCACTGGCTTGATGATGAAGATATGACTACCATACGGATCAGAGTTATTCACCACCGCCCGCTGCAACATGGAGGCGGAGATCGGCGGAAAGATATTTAAATCACCAGCGATGATCATGAAGATGCCAGTCTTTGATTTGATATTGGGAATGACATGGTTGCACTGGAACCATGCTCAGATTGACTGCATGTCCAAGAGGATTACTGTGAGGCATCGGGATTCCTACATAATCATCGAAGATATTAGATCTGATCCCCCCCTCTTATTGTGATCCGTACAGGCCGTCAAGGCCCATTTTCAGGGGGAGGAAGTCTATGAAGTGCTGTTTGAAATGGCTGAGGCCAAGGGTTCCATCTCGAATATCCCGGTTGTGCGAGATTTTGCCGACGTATTCCCAGAGAAGCTGCCAGGGCTACTCTCGCACCGAGAGCAGGATTTCCGGATACAGCTAGTGCCGGGGGCTAAGCGGCCTCTAGAGCCCCTTACCGGATGCCCCGAAGGAGTTGACAGAGTTTCGAAGCCAGCTCCAGGAACTAGCGGACGTCGGATTTGTCCGGCCAAGCTCTTCACCATGGAGAGCCCTAGTGTTGTTCGTCAAGAAGAAGGACAGGACACTTAGGTTGTGCATCGACTACCGAGCACTGAGCCGACTGATGGTCCGAAATACCTATCCATTGCAAAGGATACATGAGCTGTTTGATCAGCTGGAGGGGGCGCATTTCTTTTGGAAATTGGATTTGAGGTCAGGCTACTATCAGTTACGGATCCAGGAGGAGGACATTCCGAAGACTGCCTTCAGTAGCAGATATAGGCTATTCGAGTTCACCGTGATGCCTTTCGGGCTCACAAATGCACCGTCGGCGTTCATGAGCCTCATGAATCGGGTATTTGAGTCATATCTGGATGAGTTCGTCATTATATTTATTGATGACATCCTCATTTACCCGAGGACAGAGGAGGAGCACACACGACATCTGTCACTGACCCTAGAGAGACTACGGGAGCACCAGCTTTATGCGAAGATCAGCAAATGACAGTTCTGGTTGAGGGAGGTGGCTTTTCTAGGCCATATCATCAGTGGTGCTGGGTTGGCAATGGATCCGGCCAAGATTCAGGCAGTTCGGGATTGGCCGTAACTGAAGTCGGCCACAGATGTACGGAGTTTTCTAGGACTTGTCGGTTACTATCGGAAATTCTTGGACGAATTTTCTCCTATTGGCCTTCCACTCACATCCCTAACAAGGAAGGATGTGCCCTTTGTCTGGACCACGCAGTGTGAGGTGGCTTTTCAGGAGCTGAAGGGTTGGCTCACCTCGGCTCCTATACTTGCCCTTCCTTTGGGGAAAGAAGGATTCCAGGTCTACACCGACGCTTCCTACCAGGGCATGGGTGCGGTGCTGATGTAGAATGATCACATGAAAGCATACGCTTCTCGGTAGCTAAAGAAACATGAGCAGAACTACCCACTTCATGACTTAGAGATGGGAGCGGTCATATTTGCTCTGAAAGTTTGGCGACACTATCTGTACGATGTCCACTGCGACATTTACTCCGATCACAAGAACTTGAGATATATGGACACGTAGAAAGAGTTGAACATCAGGAACAGACGATGGGTGGAGTTTCTAGCGGATTACCAGTACGAGATGCACTACCACCCAGGGAAGGCGGATATGGTGGCAGATGCGCTTAGCCAGAAGGCCGCAAATCCGGGAGCAGGAACGCGGTTGATGGCCTTAGAGTTTGTCCAGATGTTAGAAAAGATGCAGATATCCTTTGTGTCTGAGGATCACCCTGAGCTGTACTGGGAGTACCTAGCGTCGTTGATTTCCCCAGATGACATTCGAGAACGAGTCAGAGATGGGCAGAGGCAGGATGCCCAGGTAGAGCCGATATTCTGGGCCTTAGAAGAAGGCACTACTGGGGATTACTCGCTGAGGGATGGTATAGTGTGTTTCAGAGGACGGATTTACATACCAGAGGGAGGCCAGGTTCGGGAGGATATTATGACGGAGGCCCACTGCAGTCAGTATTCGGTACACCCAGGGATTACAAAGATGGCTGCGAATCTGAAGAAGACCATGTGCTGGCCAGGCATGAAGAAGGATATCACCTACTTCGTGACCCATTGCGAGGCATGCCAGTTGTTGAAAGCAGAGTGCAGAAACCCCGCAGGATTATTACAGCCACTCCGAGTGCCGGAGTGGAAATTCGATGATGTTGCGATGGACTTTATACATGGGCTTCCCCGATCGCGGACGGGGAACGATTCGATCTGGGTGATCTTCGACTGGCTGACGAAGGTAGCCAGATTTATCCCGATCAGAAAGGATGACTCGGTTGGTATGCTAGTTCGGAAATTCGTGGAGCAGTTCGTCCGATATCATGGGGTACCCAGGTCGATTGTATCGGATCGGGATGGACGGTTTACGTCTAGGGAGTGGAGATCAGTGCAGAATTACATGGGCAATCGGCTAACATTTAGTACAACGTTTCATCCCCTGACTGATGGGCAGATGGAATGCACCAATCAGTCTCTGGAAGATCTGCTGTGACTTTGCATATTGGATAGCGGTGAGCCTTGGGAGAAGCTGTTTCCACTGATCGTGTTCTCATATAATAATAGCTACCAGTCCAGCATAAGGATGGCTCCTTATGAGGCCATATACGGACAGAGGTGTAGGACTCCACTATCATGGTTATAGGATAAGGATCCGAAGGCTTTGGGTTCGGAGTTTGTTGAGGACACCGAGGCTCAAGTGAGATTGATACGGGACAGGATGCTAGAAGCACAGAGCTGACAGGCTAAGTATTACGACGCTCGACATCGTCAGGTGGAGTTCCGGGTGGGGGACCAGGTGTTCTTGAAGATCCGACCAATGCATGGGGTTTCACAGGTACGCTGTCGGAAGAAGAAGCTCAGCCTAAGATATATGGGGCCTTATAGGATCCGGGAGCGGATCGGTCCCTTGGCATACAGGCTGGAGCTGCCACCGATGCTGGCGAGTCTGCACGACGTGTTCCATGTATCCTATCTTAGGAGGGCTCTACTATGCCCGGAGAAGCAGATTACGGCCACGGATGGGCCGGTAGCATCTGATTAGTCAGTTCACCTGGAACCGATCCGGATTGACGACAAGGGGATACGAGTCTTGCGCCGCAAGAAGGTACCATTGGTCAAGGTTTTGTGGAGGAATCATGGGCGAGAGGAGCACACATGGGAGCCTCAGGACCTGATGCAATGGAAGTACCCGGAGCTTTTCTGTCAGGTACTACTCACAACCTCTCGAGATGTTACAATTTACCTTTCATATTTGAAACCCCGTAGGCCTAACTAGAATTTCGAGAATGAAATTTTTTGTTTATATATTGGGATTTGTAACATCCCTCATATAACTAGACCCCTAGGAGTAGTTTTGTCATGACTAGGTCATGACAAAATCCTAGGAAGCCCAAGAGGGCCAAGTGAACCTAAGAATGTATGTGAGACCACTATGGTCTGCAAATAGTAAATTTTTGAACCCTAGTTTAAGATGACCATGGGGCTTTACCAACACTTCAAGAACCCACCATGGTCTCACCAATCCATTGTAAGGTCCATTAGAGCCCTAAGGGTCCATTGGAGTCAAACTAGGGTGGACAAGTTGACCTACAACCACTGTAGGCCGAAATTGGGGAAGGTGCCCTAACTAAGGGCAGTGTGCCCTAGTAAAGCCCAACTAACCCTACCAGGGCCTTCCTGGACCTAAAGTGGGGTCAATGGGTCACTAAGGACTCATGGAGGGCTGTCAAAGTGGTTAAGTAGACCAGAGTCAACTCTAACCCTAAATGGGTAAAACTGACCTACACAGGGTCAACTGACCTTCCCTTAGCCAAGTGGATCCCACTCATGTCCTCCTAACCCTATAACAAGGTCAATGGGTCACCTAGGACTCATTGGAGTCCACCCAAGAGGTTAAGTTGACCAAAATCAACTCTAACCCTAAATGGGTCAAACTGACCTACAATGGGTCAAACTGACCTATACAGGGTCAATTGAAGTTCCCTTAGCCAAGTGGACCACACACATATCTTCCTAACCCTAGTGAGAGGCCAATGGGTTACCAAGGACCCATTGGGGTCAACCAAAAGGCTAAGTTGACCAAAGTCAACTCTAGCCCTAAAGTGGTCAAAGTGCCCTGCTTAAGGGTCAAGTGACCTCCAAAGGGGCCAAGACAACCCCACCTAGACCTTAGGGGAGGCCAATGGGTCACCAAGGACCCATTAGGGGCAATCTCAAAGACCAAATTGACCAAGGTCAACCCTAGTCAAGGTTTAGGTCAAGCTAGCCCAAATGGGCTAACTCAAGCTCAAGCCCAATTCACTTGGGCTAACCTTATTTTGGTGGAAGAAATAGACATGTGGGCTGCCATTGGGTTAGGTAGGAGTCAAATTTCAGCTTGGTGAGTAGGAGAGAGAAGAAACTCCAAATGAAAGAGAGAGAAAGAGAAGAGAGTAATGGGGGAAGACTTTGGGGCTCATCCTTCCCCTTCCCCAACCCCCCATTCAATTCACTAGGATAAGGGAGTGCAACCAGCTGGTCCTTGACTGTTTTGAGCCAGGCTTCATCCCCCACCTACCATTGCCGAAAATTTTGACTAAGGACCAATAATGGCAATGCAGCCTACAACCACCTAACACCCCAACACTCCTTTTTAAAAGCTTCATTGGACTCCAGGGAGTAAGTTCCACGTCTTACCTGAAGGATCCAAGGGAGTTCACTGTGTTATTGCAGAAATCCGACCACCACCACCACCATGATAATCCGGCGATCAGCAAGGCTATAGCCACCCACACAGGTCCTCCTCCACTCCTTCTTCCATGGGTAGTTCATAGGAATCATTAGGTCCAAGGTTCGGGCTCAATTGAACCCGATCCAAATTAAAAATTTCCTGGTTTTTCCATGAAATTCCACTTGTCGGGTTCGCCGGAATAAGCCCATCGGCAGTTGTGCCGCCGCCTGGGAACATCCACCACCTCAACGGAGGTGGTGGTGGCGGTGGCCGGCCGGGGAGGTGGCCGGATGGCCGGCGGCAGCATGTGGAAGATGCTCCAGGAAAATCCAATCTAGGCCGTCGGCTAGAGGTGGAAGACAACGGGATGTCGTCCATGCCGCGCCAAGATTCATGCTGATGAGGAATTAAACTATAGGTTATAATATTCATTTTAATGATTTCTGTCACACACCATGTAATTAATGTTTTTAATTTTTAAAAATACTTAGAGGCAATTTCAAAGAATGTGGTAAACATAAAAATTGTAACCTGAAGAGTCTAGTGTACTGCAAACCTGGTTTGAACCAATTTGGGTACCTGGTGTTACCAGGGCACCCATTTTGGTGGGGTCTATACCTAGGGCTATGCAGAAATTAAAATGGATGCCCACCCTTCATCTCTGGTACAAATAGCTTGAAATTTGTACAGGGAGTCTGCCTAGACCATATCTAGGGCCTGCCCAAAAATGAGAATTTTTGGGGACAAGTTTTTTATAGTTTTGAAAATTATTTAAGTTATATATGGTAAATTAATTAAGGGAACAAATTACCTCCAAACTCACCCAAATTTTGTTGAGAGATGCTTAGGGTCATTATAAAGCTCTAGTTAAAATTTCATCTCTTTTGGAGGTGGTTTGAACTGAAATCATGCAACCCTAGCCTTGTCCTAAAAAGGGTATTTTGGTCCAAAAGTACACTTTCGGTTTTGAGTGGCCAAATCACCTCAATAGAAGTTGAAATTGGGGCCAATGGCTTGGCATGGCTTTTATCACCTCCCCATGGAAGATGGGGTAGATTGGAATAGATTTGCCCTAAGATCTTAGGACAAACCCTAAGGAAGGACTTTTGTGCCTTGTGAAGGACATGAGGCCAATAGACCTTGGATGGACTTGAAATTTGGTAGGGAGGGAGCTAGGGTGGCTAAAGCCCTCTGGTAAAAATATTTGGGGATTTTGAAAAGGTAGGCCCCACAAAACCCTAACCCTAGTTTAGGGCACAAACATTTTAGTGCTAGAATAGGTTAGTACAACTCCTTGAACAATAAGGAAAATTGGGTAGTGTGGTCATGAGAATAGATTGAACCTCTGGTAATTTAATTGGAAATTTTGGATCATTATCTTAGCACTTCCTTTGTAACTCATGGTTTTGCCCTAATTAATCATTTGATTATTATGATCCCACTGCCCATTGGAAGGTGAAGAAAATTTGGCAGAGGGAGTTTTAGACATTAATGCCTATGTATGAATTTTATTAGAATTTTTGAATACATATTTGCAGTACCTACTTCACAAGCTCAATAATTTGGAAAATTATGCAATAATTTGTTTAGAGCTCATTACTGCCTAATAAATTATGAAACTTGACTCAGAGCATTTATATGTCCTTACAATCAACCTTGAAATTTCTCAGAATTTTTGGAAATAGTTTTGCTGCACTTATCGCTTACAATGGATAAAAATAATTTATATTTAAAAATTGATTTAGAGGCTTAACCTTGCTGGAAAATGGGGAGACTCTGGATTCTGTGTTTAATAACCATCTTGAATTTATCATAAATTTAGTAGAGCATTTACTTGTCTGATATTGGTACTTTATGTTCAAACATGGGATTTTTGGATGACTAGAATAATTAAATAAAATATCAGATAAATTGGGAAAATTATGAAATTCTGGTGTTAGGCTAAAACGGTCGTGACAACCCTTTAATAATTATTATAGGGGTGCTGGATGAATATTTTGAGTACCTCCCATGTTACACATCATATAACTTAAGTGGTCTGCATTTAGTAAAACTGCAGAAATTAAGTTGGAGTATGATTTTGGGCACATGAGTTGGGATTAGTTGTTTGATGGGTTGGATGAATATAAATGAGTTCATCGTTGGAAGTTGGGATGAGTAGAGTGTTGGATTGGCTAGTGTTAAGTGTACTCGGGGTCGATGAAACATCGTCTTCCCCGTAGGAGAGGAGGTGTCAAATACACTAGGGTTATATCCAGTATAATATTTAAGGGTTGGGAGATACGTAACAACCAATAAAATTAAGTGCCTTGCGAAAGAGATCTTTGAGCGTAATCCCATCGAAGCTCCTAGTTCCCTCGAGAGCCCTTCACGGGGAATACCTTGGGCAGTCCTGGGTTAAACCTAAATTGTAGGCAAAACTGGAATGCAAAAGTAACTAGTAAAATCTAGGGTTTCACCTTCACATACCTCGATGCCTCGGGGAGATAGGTTGGGACACTCGGGCAGTAGGCCCAGTTGTTTTGGTGATGGGCAGGTTAGCCCGACGAGCTTTGGCTCGGTAATGGGTTGTGATGGGCAGGTTGGTTGGCGAGCTTTAGCTCAGTTATATTTCATGACGGACGGGATGGTCCGGGGAGCCTTGGCTCGGTAGCTGATACATAAGGTTGCATGTGCATAAGAATAAGGTGGTGGGTCTTCGGTATTGGTGAGTCGATGCATCGACGCTAATACGTTGACTCGACAAGTGTGGTTTAGCACTTGGCCAATTAAGTCCGGTGCACCAGCCGACAAGAGTACGCAGGAGCTCCGCTTAGTGGACTAGCGTTGAGGCATACGATTGGTCTGACTGGTAGTGCAATTACCGATTTAGAGGTGGGCGAGGCCCAACCCACCACTTCTGTTTGCCACTGCAGAGGTATCCTGGGAGGTTCGGCTCCAGAAAGGGGGAACTAAAGGTCTGTATACACAGAGTCAGATGGGTGAGTTGCACTTGCATGATCATATCATGGCATAATTGTATTTCATAGTATAATCATTGCATATAACCCTGACACCTATTGTATTAGTGGTATAGGATGCTTTATACAACAGGCCCTGCAAAACGACCCCTTGGTTTATAAGTTCGTGCGAGCGTTATTATAAGGTAAGGTTTTCATTCAGTATTATAAATATATGCTTGCTAGAAAACCGACACCCTATCGTATAAATTGGTATGAGACTTTTTATATGATAGGAGCCCTGCAAAAGATCCCTTGGCTTATGTGTTTTCATATAAGTTTAGGTTATTTTCTTGTTCAGTTTTTCATACCTTATTTACGGCCATATATACTATAGAACTGCTAGATTACTTCCACCGCCATCTGATTAATTGTTATTCTCCACCTTCATGTCCTCTCCTTTCCTTCTCCCCGCTCGGTGCCTAGGATCCATGGGGGAAGGGGCAGTGGATGATAGGACTTAGTCTTTTAGACTAACGGTTTTCGAACCACATCATTTTAGGGGATCGTGGAGCGCAGCATGGAGGAGCAGCCCCGGAGGTCGGCACGCTTGGAGATGGGGCAGTCTAGTACCGGAGTTCAAATGGCAGGGACTGTGAGTCCTATTCGCTACTAGTTGTTTTAGTTTTGCTTCCACGATGAGAGATTTGTGGTGAGACATTAATGTACTGGGCACGAGCCCAAGATTTTAGTATTTCATTATATCTGTGGACACTCCCATCGTGGATTTTATTTACTATTTATGTGATTTCTGTGGACTTGCCTTTATTATTTTGCTACAGCTGTGATCGATTTGGCCGGCAGGATCGGCGTTTTGTAGTGATTACCTTCCCGGGCGCGAAGGTGTCACCGCAAAGCGGCGGTTCTGGGCGTAAGACCCCGGTGTTTTAAAGAAAAAAGGGGGTCTTACAGACCTCTCCCATGCTGAGGAGGTGGAGAGTATCTCCTGCTCTTCTTCCTGGCTTTCATTTCATTTTTAGAGTATCTCATCCAGTTAGGAGTATCTGGAGTGAGAGTGATGTTATGCAAAATGTAATAGGGAGTGTCAGCAGTAGGATTTGGCTTAGGAGCAGCCTTTGGTGGTACTTTCTTCTTGAATTTTCTCTTTTTTGAATTTTAGACTTCAGAGTCATCTGACTCATCAATGTCATCATCAGAATCATCAATAGGATTATCATACAAAGCATTTATCTGTTTGAGCATTTCATCAGAAACTATTGGATGAGCCTGTGGCTGTTCAACTATATGTACTTCTTCAGCCTGGGGCTGTGCTAGAACTTCTGGCTCTTTTAATGTAATTTCTATAATTTCTTGAGCCTGAATATCATTCCTTTCTTCTTCCATATCTTGAAACATCATTTCATCAAGATCTGGCATGGGGGACTCAGCCCAGCCAAAGGTAGGAGGAGAAACTTCCTTTAGCTCTGGTGTTGGGTTTAGAATATCTATATGCTCTATAATATCTTCTTTAACTACAAAATTTATACTTATTTGTTCCAGTACTTCAGGACATATAGGTGCAGTATAACAAACTACAGCTTTAGAGTAATAATCAGAAACTGGTATATATCTGTGTAAAGTATCAACCATGGGATTAAGAATGAAATCACCAAACATTTTTATTTCAGGAATTGAAAAATCTATATCTTCTTCTGTTATACATACTGGAATCATCTTTGTATCAGTAACTGCATCTGCTACTGGAATTTCTACTGATGCTGCTACTGCTAGAGCTTCTGCTGGAATTGTTGGAGCTTCTTCATGGAACCTCTCCCACTGCTTAGTTATAGAGATTCCTAAAGCCAGGCACCCTGAAGAAAGGACAGTGGAGATAGAAGCAAGCTGAGCAGATAGAAGGGAATGGAAGTAGCAAGAGGGGCAACAACCTCATTTATGAGGTTCTTTAGAGTAGGAGAAATGAATTTGAGAAGATCATTGGAAATGTCAAAAAAGTTTAGATAAAATTGTTCAGGAGTAGAGGAGGTATAGGTGGATTGATGTCCACAGTTTGAACAGATGGAGAAGCCTGAATGGATGTCTGAAAGTGGAATGTGTGGTAATGTTAGTGGAACATCTGATGGATGGATATCCTGAACAAGTGAGTGATGTGGAGAGTGTGTTGGAGATGAAGATGAAAAAGTGGCACTTGATGAGTAGAAGAGTGTGGAATATCATAAAGATGTGGTGGAAGAGGTGATTGAGGAGGTGGAGATGGTGTATCCTCAAGAATATGGATTGGTGATTGTGGTTGAGATGGTGATGAAGGAGTGATGGAGGTAGATGGTGTGTCTGTAATGATTGTGGATGGTGGTTGAATGTCTGTTGGAATGTTGGAGGTATTGACATCAGGGAGTATAACATCTTCCTGAAGTTGGGAATGTTGTGGAGATGGTTGTTGAAGTGTGGTAACATCAACAAGTGGAGTTGATGAAGGAAATATTGACTGATGTGGAGATGGAGGTGGAGGAGAGGGAATATGATGAACAGGAGCTTCTTCAGGGGTTGGTGAAGTGGCTATGACAGCCCTGGTGTTCTCTGAAGTTATCCTGGAAGAGGAAGAGGCCCTGGAGGGCTTGGTGATTGTCCTATCACATCTACCAAAGAGGGCAGAGGTAAGCCTCTTGGAGGCATTTATAAAGATGGTATGGGAGACCAGCAGTTCTGGGCACTTAGCCTGGAGAAAGATTCTCAGAACTCTTCCAAAACTCACATCTTTCTTACTTATCTTCTTCTTAATTAAATCAAATATAATCTCTCTCCAGTTTACTGATTTGTGATTAATTAAGGCACTCATCACCAAGAATTGGTGCCTAGTTATGTAGTCATGGGCTAAATATTTGCTCAAGATGACTTTCCCAACAACATCAGCCAGGAACTTATATTCAGCAGATAAGTTCTTATTCAACAATTTTGTAGGATTTCCCTAGGAGTGACCCATTGAAACTAGCATATCTTCATACTCGGTGCTAGTTAATTCAGAATCATCTTCTCCATTAATAAATCCAAAGATTTAAGTAAGAATGGCTGGATACAGAGTGACCTGATGTCCAGAAATTGATGCAGAGATGGTGGTTTGGTCTGAAAAGACTGCTATGAAAACCCATTCTTTAATCTCATGCACTGGTAATTTGATCCTGAGAGTCATAAACTGTTATAACTGCGGTGCCTCAAACAACTGTAGTGTATTCTAGAAGATTTGATCAGTGTGGCCGAAAGAGTCGATGTTTGTGTCGAATCGTGCATCAAACTTCATGCCGGAGAGGGTCACTGCCTAAATCGCCATGCTTGCAAAACAAAAGATCAAGTGCATGAGAACTAGAAAGCGAGGGATGGAGTTCGATGAAAAACCCTATTATATGTTTTTGAAATATGAAAAGGCAAACTCCGTCCAACGAAAAACTAAAAACTTCTAACTTAGGTCGACGAAAAAATCTCATAAAGGAATAAAATCGTCGATCTATGTTTGAAGAGGGGGAAAATAGATCGTCGGGCTCCGTTCGATGAGAAATTTTCTGAAACAGAATTCGTCGATCTCTGTTCGACAAAAAGTTTCTCAAAGATATTTCGTCAGTCTCCGTTCGACGAAAGATCTTAAGAAGAGTTCACAGATCGTCGATCTCCATTCGACGAAAGGTGACCGATTCTTCGAACTCAGACAAAAATTAAATTAAGCCGTCTTCATTGATCATACCTAGCTGATTTAAGAAGAACAGATGTTTCTTTTCATCCAATGGTTTGGTAAAGATGTCTGTTCTTTGTAAATCAGTAGAGATAAAGACAAGGTTAATTTTATTTTTATCCACACAATCTCTAATGAAATGATGTCTAATGTCTATATGCTTAGCTCTACTGTGTAGCACTGGATTTTGTGCAATGAAAATTGCATTGGTATTGTCATAAAATATAGTTGAATTATTTAAGTTGAGACCAAAATCCAGGAGTTGGTTTTGAATCCACAAAATTTGAGAACAACAACTACCAGCTGCTATATTTTCAGCTTCAGTAGTTGAGGTTGACACAGATGTTTATTTCTTACAAAACTAAAACACAAGCCTATCACCAAGAAACTGGTATGTTCCTGATGTGCATTTCCTATCAACTCTACATCCAACAAAGTCAGCATTTAAGAATCTTGATAATTTAAATTCTGACTCAGTTGGATACCAGAGTCCTATATTTGGACAACTCTTTATACATCTCAAAATTATTTTAAGTAAGATAAGGTGAGATTCTTTAGGGTTCACTTGGAACCTAGCACAAAGACATGTAGCAAACATTATATCTGGCCTACTAGCTATGAGATACAACAAGGAACCAACAATAGCCCTATATGTTTTTTGATTAACTGGCTTGCCCTGTTCATCAGAATCAATCACAACATTTGAGGGCATTGGTGTTTTCTTGGCTGAGGCATCTGACATCTCAAATCTCTTAATTAGCTCCTTAGAATATTTAGATTGGGAGATAAAAATGCCAACAAGGATTGCTTCACTTGAAGAGTAAGGAAGTAGAAAATCTTACCCATGCTACTCATTTCAAACTTGAAATGCATCAGATCAGAAAATCTTTTGCATAGTTTGGAATCAGTAGAGCCAAAAATGATGTCATCTACATATATTTGTACTATCAAAATTTTATTTTTATGATGTCTAGTAAACAAAGTCCTATCTACAATGCCCCTAGTGAACTTATGTTCTAAAAGAAAGCTAGCTAGGGTCTCATACCAAGCTCTTGGAGCTTGCTTTAGACCACAAAGAGCTTTATGCAATTTAAAAACAAAAGAGGGATGAGTTGAAGAGATAAAACCTAGTGGTTATTCAACATAAACTTCCTCTTTGAGTTCTCCATTCGGAAAGGCACTCTTCACATCCATCTGGTAGACTTTGAATTTCTTGTATGCTGCATATGGAAGAAATATTCTGATAGCTTCCAGCCTCGCAATAGGAGCAAAGGTCTGGTCACAATCTATGCCTTCCTCCTTAGAATAGCTTTGGGCCACCAATCTTACTTTGTTCCTCACAATAATTCCTTGAGCATCCAATTTGTTCCTGAATACCCATTTAGTTCCAATGACTGGGTATTATTTGGGTCTTGGAACTAAATCCCAAACTCTGCATCTCTCAAATTGATTGAGCTCCTCTTACATTACAAGCATCCAGTGGGAATCTTGCTCTGCATCTTTTATGGATTGAAGTTCAATCTGAGATATGAAGCAAGCATGCATCAAATCTTGGTTGAGTTGATGCCTTGTTTGCACACCAACTGATTTGTCTCCAATCACTTGAGATATGAGATGATCTCTAAGTGTGACAAAATCAGTAGGAGGAGTTGGTTGATCAACAGCTTGGGGAATTAATTCCTCTTGTGGAATTATGTTAGTTGTTGTTGGTTCATCTATTCCAACAATTTCTTCTTCACTCTCTTCATCAGCAATAATCTGTTGAGAAGAATGTGATATATCCTCTTGTGTTAGGTTTAAATCATCCATTTTCTTACACAGATTTGGTACCTGCAAATTTTCTATAGTAGAGATGTCTCTCTCCTTGTAAGACATGTTAGTTTCATCAAAAGATATATGTACAGATTCTTCCATTTTTAAGGTTGATTTATTAAAAACCCTATAAGCCTTGCTAACTTGGGAATATCCAAGAAAATTTCCTCTGCAGCTTTGGCTTAAAACTTTCTAAGATGTTTCTTGTTATTATTGTGAATATAATATATACAACCAAATACTTTAAAATAGTTTATTTTAGGTTTCTTCCCTTTAAGTAACTCATAGGGAGTCTTACCCTTAATTTTATGTATTAGACTTCTATTCAGAACATAATTTGCTGTGCTAACTGCCTCTGCCCAAAAGGATAGGGGAAAGTAAGCTTCTGCAAGTAATGTACATGCAGATTCAATCAGGGTTCTATTTTTCCTTTCTGCTACCCCATTTTGTTGAGGAGTTTTAGGAGCAGAGAAGCAATGCATGATACCTTCCTTCTCACAGAGTTCTTGCATGAGAAGAGTTTCAAACTCGTTGCCATGATTACTTCTGATCAATGCAACCTGAGTAGAGTACTCAATCTGCATGCTCTTAAGAAAATCTGTAAGAACTTTAAAGTTATCAGACTTATTTCTCAGAAAGAACACCCAAGTGAATCTAGAGAAATCATCAATAATCACTAGAGTGTAAGATTTCCCTCCCAAACTTTGTACAACAATGGGTCCAAAAATATCAATGTGTAGCAAATACAAAATTCTAGGTAAGTCACTTTTATTAATATATTTAAAAATATTTTTAGTTTGCTTGCCTAACTGACAAGCCATGCAGAGTCATTCCTTCTTGTAGGGGCCAGAAGGTAGTCCTCTAACAAGGTTATCCTTATATAATTTAGCTATATTCCTAAAGTTTATATGGCCTAATCTCTTATGTCATAATTAATTAGTATTACTAATCTAGTTAAATAAGAAAATTTCTGATTTAGCTGAATTGAAATTAACTAAGTATATGTTACCTTGTCTAACACCAGTTAAAATAATTTTGTTTTTATCAGAGATAATAGAGCATAAGGATTTGTTAAAAGATACCTAATAACCTTCATCACATAACTGACTTATGGAGATGAGGTTATGCTTCAGACCATTCACATAAGCAACTTTCTTGAATGTCACTGTTCCAACTTTGACATTTCTATAGCCTTCTGTTGGTCAATAATTGGAGTCTCCAAAGATCACCTTGGGTCCAAGCTTTGTCTTGAAATCACTGAGGTTGGCCTTTGAACCTATCATGTGTTTTGAGCAACCACTATCCAAGTACCACTATTGCTCTGTGGTAGGATAGTTATTTATCTACAAGAAAGCAAGTTAAGAGTTTTTGACCCAGGTTACCTTAGGTCCTTGATTTCTTTCATAAGAATAACTAGAAATATAAGAATAATCTAGTTGATCCTTATAGCCTAATGGGTGATATTTTCTAGTGGAATTATCCATTGGTTAAAAGGATTGTTAAAGATTTTAGTTTTCTCAAAGTTCTGAAAATGATTTAAGTTTCTGTTGCAATTTTCTGGGTTTGACGAATTGCAGTAAGTTCATCGACCTGCGTTCGACAAATAGGGATGAGTTCGTCAAACTTCGCTCAAAAAATGAGAATATTCATTTTCTGTGCCCCAATATCGTCGATCGCGGTTCGATGAACCATATTGATTTCATCGATCGCAGTTAGAAGAATAATTATATAAAGAGTATGCGTTCATAGTTCGCCGATCTGAGTTCGACGAACCATATACATTTCGTCGATCTTGGTTCGACGAAAAATGTTGAACATTATTTTTATTAAAAATTTTATTTTTCTTTTTATTATGTTGATTTTTAGATAAAATTTCTGTTTGTTTATTATTAACCTCTACTTTCGCTTTGTCCTTTTCTGATACAAATTTGATGGGGGTAGATAAAATATTTATCTGTAAAATAGGAGGCTGACTTGATGAAGCTCCCAAGCCCAACTTGCCATTAACTCTGGCATTGACTGTGCTTGTGATGTCCATCAACTTGATGTTTCTCACATTAAGGGATTCTTCAAATTTCTTAGCATCATTTAATTTAATTTCTAAAGAATATATTTGATTATTGGCAGTTTTTAATTCTTCTTTAAGTTGTAAATTTTCTGAAGAAATATTTTCAAAATCAATCAATTTCTCTCTGAGAAGTTTGATTTCCTTCTTAGACTTAATTAGATCAATGCATAATAATTTAAATTCGGTTTCAAATTATTCTGAGGTAAAATCAAAGGAGGAGATTACCTGATCCTCTTCTGGTTCAGATTCTACTTATGAATCTTCAGCTTCTGAGTGGCTGCTAGATGCATTGATTGCCATCAAGCATATCTCTCTAGTTTTTGCTTCATCTTCATCCTCACTGGAGCTGGATGAAGAGTCTAAATCTGAGTCACTCCATGCCTACAAATCCTCTCTCTTTCTTCCTGTATTTGTTGGAAGAGGATTTCTTTGAGTGTTTTCTGGAGCCTATTTCCTTCTTCTTTTCTTTCTTCTTTTCAGGACATTCTGGCAAAATATGTCCAGGTTTCCCGCATCCATAACAAACAATTTCTTAAGTGGGGGTTTTGTCATACCTTAGTCTTCTTGTCTGGATGATCTTCTTGTGAAGTCCTTCTTGGCCATTTTATAGAATCTTTTGGCTAAAAGACTCATGAGGTCTTCATTTGCTAGAATAGCTTCTTCTTCAATTGTAGCCTAGAAAGCAATGAACTTTTCTTTTCTGGGTGATGGTGAAGTTATTTGCTCAGCTTCCCTTGTCTTGATAAGTTTCTCATAGGACTTGAGCTTTCCCAACAAGGTCTCTATTGAGATCTCATTCAAGCTTCTGGCTTCCTTGATTGGCCAGATCCTGGAGTCTCATGTGTTAGGGAAGCACATAAGGATCTTGTCATTTATCTCTGTTAAAGAGATGTCCTTGTTAAGAGTTTTCAGCTCATTGATGATGAGACTGAGTCTGGTGTTCATGTCAGCAACTGATTCTTATTCACCCTTCTTAAAGTTCTCATATTGAGAAATCAAGTGGGACCTTCTGTCCTTTCTTTCATTTGTTGAGCCAGCAACCATTGCATTTAGGGAATCCCAGATATCTTTGGCTGAAGAGCATTCAGCTACTTTCTGGAAAATATCATCAGACATTGTCAGAGCTAGGATGTTCATAGCTTTTGCATCAGCTATCTTCAAATTCTTTTGAGCCTCTGTCCACTCAGGTGGTGGTAGTGATGAGGTATTTGTTGTTGCCAATGGTTGTGGGGGACCTGTCAAGATATAATTGTATATGTCTTCATCAATAGAATTCATATATAACATAATCCTTGCCTTCCAAAGGCAAACTTATTTAAGTTGCACACTGAAGGTCTAGTGCTTGAGTACTCTTTATTTTGTTCTATGAGAAAAGAAACAAACTAGAATAATTAAGATCTATTTGGGATCTTTTGGTTCAGGTGTTAGCCTGTACAATCAATTTACCTAATCTGCCTCTGATACCAATTGAAAGTGATATCATATATGTACTGATACCAACAAAAAGTGAAGGATAGATCTTATGTTTACTCTAAAGGGTGGGGGTGAATAGAGTATTAAAAAATATATTCACTAGTTTCTATTGCAGATTAAAAGTATAGTGATATATATGTATATATGAGAAGAAATCATAGCACACAAACAAAAAAGTAAAGGCAATCTAGACGACACAAAAAAATTATAGTGGTTCCCCTAAAACTTGGGTACATGCAATCTTCTACCACCCTGGTAAGAATCCACTACAGGTTTTTGATCGGGTACCCTACCACTACAGGTTTTTGTTCAGGTGCCCTGTCACCACAAGATCAATTTTTCTAAGGGAGATCTAGCAACCTTTAGAGCTTTTGATCAGGTGCCCAAAAGCCAAATTAAGTCTTTTGATCTGGAGACTTAACAACCAAAGGGGATAACTTTTGAAGGGAGTTAAAACCTTGTACACAGTTGGAAATAAAAGAATGATGATGTTCTTCTCTGTTAATAATCAGAGAGAAAACTAGTGGATTGATAAGTTATCAAAGCTCCCCCTAAGTTATAGATCTGATAAGGAGAATGGAAGCTTTGCTTAGGGTGTAGGTCTTCAATGATGAACTTCTCCTTCCAGTATATGTATCTGAGTGATTGAACTTTTGGTCTCAGATTGGTGATTTTTTGCTGGAGGAAAAGCTTGAGGAAGAAGAAAATGATGAACAAGAAGTTCTTTCTCTATTTCTGGTTCTCTGATTGAGATATTCTTTTTCTTCTTCTTCTTAACTTAGTAAAATTTCTCTGTAAAAATTGTGTGTGTATT
The DNA here is from genome assembly GCA_039583875.1 of Platanthera guangdongensis. Lineage (NCBI taxonomy): Eukaryota > Viridiplantae > Streptophyta > Magnoliopsida > Asparagales > Orchidaceae > Platanthera > Platanthera guangdongensis. The sequence goes on from CM077151.1 coordinate 140,517,120, forward strand.
CTGTATATGTGTTAACAATCTTCTGAAATTTCCTATATATATGACTGCAGATTTGAAATTCAAATTCTTTTTGTATATTCTTTGGGAAATGAAATGACTGTATTTTGCCTTCAACGAATTTCCTCAACTGTCCCAGTAAATATGCCAAGTAATAACTCTGTGAAATCCTAATTAATGTTGTCAGGAATGGCTATATTCTTGGGAATATTAAGCATTAATTATCAGAGTATTACAGTCTTAATACTTGAAATTAATTTAGCTTAGTCGATCTGAGAATCTGCAGAGAAGATAGTCGAACAGAATCTGGATGGAGTTAGTCAAACTTAGGAAAGAATTCGTCGGCCTGAGCTTCAGGATCGTCAAGCTGATAAATCTTCTTCGTCAAGCTAAGCTCCAAGAACGTCGATCTGAAAATGTACATGTCAAACTGAGCATTAAGTTCGTCGAGCTGAGAAGGCACATTGTCGAGCTGAGATCCTGATATAAGCTCACAGTTCATCGACCTGAGCTAGACTTTCATCGAGCTCAACTCAGTGAAGGAATTCTAAGTTCGTCGATTTGAGATCGATGATCGTCGAGCTGAGTTCAGCTATCTTCGAGCGACTAATTCTACTATCTTCAAAACTTCCTTGTCTCTTAAGTCTTGGACCTCTGAAGTCTTCTGAAGGTAGGTCTCAGTATTCTGATCTAACTGATTGACCTAAAAACAAACTGAAACTAACAAATGACCTTAGACTATACATGATGGGTCATCAATCCTAATAGTGAACATAGCACAAATCACAAGTTGGGTTTTAACACAGATGAGCGCTCGTTGGGCTATTAGGCTCGAGAGAGTTCATGTGCTCATTGTACTTCGGTACTACGCAATCTTTCAAATATTAGTTGTCGCTATTTAGGCAAGCATCAATATAAGCTTGCCATGATATGCTCGCATATTCACTTAGGAGAGTATTATACATACTCTCCACATCATGCTCGAGCTCCCAAGGGGGCATGCAGTCTGCATGCCATAGAGTAGCTTGAGAAGTGGCCTGGACTATGACAACTCCACAAATCGAGGGCTTCAATTCACTCATAGGGGAAATTGGCCAATATATAGGTGAGAAGCTCGTACAGGGACTCGTACTACAACAACTACATAACTCGAGGCTTCAAATCACTCGAGGGGCAAAGTAGCAGATATGACGGAGAGAAGCTTGTATAGGGAACTCAGACTATGACAACTCCACAACTTGAGGGATTCAACTTACTCGAGGGGGCAAGTAGTCGATATGCTGGAGATAAGCTCAAGCAGGGACTCGAACTACAACAATTCCATAACTTGAGGGCTTTAAGTCACTCGAGGGGGCAAGTAGCCGGTATGCTAGAGAGAAGCTTTTGCAGGGACTCATACTATGATAACACCACAATGCGAGGGCTTCCATTAGTGTTGTGGTCACTCACCCTATTTCTTGAGAGATCGTCAAAGAGTTAAAATACATCAGCTCCTTTGATGATGAATGATCTATTTTTTAGGGAAGACGATCCTCTCCTTATTAAGTTGGAATGTTGTCCCCAGGTTCTCTTCCAGTAATATCTCCAGTCGGATGTGAAGTGTGATTGGGGGTCAATGACCAACGTGCAAGGGGGAGCTAATCTCGGCCGTCAGTGTAGAGGGTTGGACTTTGGAGGACTCATTATATTACCTGACACTCCATCCCATCATCCATTCTAAGAGTAATGAGGGTTAAGTCTGGGGATCATTTCCTAACTCGGTCGTGATGACTACCATCAAAACCATTGGGAATTATTGTTCCACTACCTGGACCCGAAGGCTGAGATATCAGAAAAAGTAAATGACACTCAAGAGGTCCATCTGGTTGCACATGTTCGAGTCCTCCATCCTTTTCCTGGCTGAGGAGTAAAAGAAACCTGGACAAGTACTAACACTCAGGAGATCCTTCAGGACGCACACACCTGAGGCATTGGTGTGTTGAATTCACTATCAACCCGAAAAGGCAAGTGTACCTATCAAATTGTAGTACCAAGGTCATATTAAAACTCGGGGTTGTCAAGTACTATTACTCACACTTTTACTATTATACTACCGTACGATTGGAGGTTGTTTGAGAATTTAAAATTAAACTAAAGATAATACTAAAATGAAAACTTCGGATAAAAAGATAGCATTCGATCAATGATTCACCATGAAAAGAAGATAAGAAGGATAAAAATATAGTTTTATGATTGAAAATCAAACTCGACCGTGACGGATCCGAAAATAAGAACTAATCTCTCTAGGGCACTAAATCTCCTAACTTATAGACGTTTTGACCGAAATCTCTTTGCAAATCAAAAAGGCCTAATGTTGCATTATCGAAGTGATCCGCACTATTGGATTTGACTCCAATCTGAAGGATTTACGTCATCCTATCTCCAGGATTGCGTGCAACCCCTTCCTTCTTTGAGTGATCTTTCAAATCAACGAGTCTCTTGACTACTATGAAATGAGATCAAATTTCCTACTGCCGTATACCGGAAATATGGAGTCGACACGAGAAAAAAATCAAATAAGGATCGAGAATAATTTTGACAAAAATAAAAATAAGAAGTAAAAGGAAATCTCATCTCATTTCATGGATCCTCATGATCGAATGCTAACGGAAAATTTGCTACGCGTAGTTAAGAAAGAAATCACAATAAGACAAAGGAAATTCATTTTTATTACTTGATAAAAAGGGAAGTACAAAATAATAAAAGAGACAAATTATGTATCGAAAAAGGATTACACTAACAAGAAAAATGGTTACACTAATAAAAAAAACTTAACAACAATCAAGTAAGAAACATAAAAGAACTCTCTCTTGAACTAGCACTCTCACTTGCTCTCCCAAAATCCGAATCTTCCAAATCTTGAGGCAAGGGCTCCTTTTATAGATGAGGGGGATGGTTCTAGAGGGAAGTGGATATGAAGGGGGGAAAGGGGGGGCGGCCATGCATGAATGGAGAGGTGCATGAATGATATTAATGGGGGAGAGAGAAGAGGCTACATGCATGCATTTTTATTTTGGAAAATAAAAAAGAACAAAATAAATATAAGAGGGGGGATGGATGGGTTTAAATGAGAATGAGAGAAGGGGAAAGAGGGGTGAATGAGAAATAAATAAGAGAGACTGGGTGAGTGGCCGACCATGCATGAATGGGGAGAGAAGTATGAAAAGAAAGGGGGAGAGGGAGGAGGCCGGCCATGCATTAATTGGGGAGCCATGCAAGGTGGCTGGATGCATGCATTTTCGGGTTGCACTTTGGAGGAGGCTCGGGATACACCTACAAACAAAAATAATAGAACATAATATTAGTTATGTTATATAACAAAACAAACATATAAAATAAGACAAACAACATAATAGAAATTTTATAATTAAACCTAATAGGATGCATAATAGGAGGCATACAAAACATAATAGGATGCATAAAATAAGAAATTAAAACATAACATCAAAGAAAATAAAAATTAAAACATAACAAACATAAAATACATGAAAATATAATTAATCCTTGCAATATTTATGCTAAACTAACCCAAAAATCGATGACTAAAACTAGTCATCAAATTCCCCCATGCTTAAGTATTTGCTTGCCCTCAAGCAAATGAAATTTAAAAAGTATGGAAGAGGAAGCAAAGGAAGCAAATTTAAGTTACATATTTAGGAAAACCAAAATATGAAAAATTAGACTATCCTAATTTTTATGTTAACAACTAGTGGGGTGAGAAGTGCATAATAGAAAACTAGAAAATGGAAACCTAAAAATATTATTAGAACATAAAGAAGAATTATACATTTCTAAATCCCTAAAACAAGGCATCCAAAATTTAGGAAAATAAGAAAAACAAAAGTAGAGATTCTAAATAAACGGCGCATTGAACGAACTACTAGGTTGATAGAGTAACAATTACCCCTAAATCACCTCAAGATAACCTCCAATGAAATCCATCAATGATGGTGGCCATAGGCTTGTCCGTTCACACTCTCTCCACTGCCGGTTTGCATCACGTTCTAAAGATCAAATGGACTTTTATAGCCGTAAAGACTTGGCTTAGGTATATGATTGGGAATAGAAAATCAAGAATAAAAACGGTGATTAAAACAAACTAAACCAAGGATGAGCTTTAAATAAACATAAAAACACAACAAGTACATCATTTTCTCAAATCAACTTAAAGAAAAGAACAAGGCCATGTATTTTTTCTTTTCACATAATTGGCCAAAAATAAACTTCTTCTTTTTGTTTTTTTTATTGATTTCACATTTTGATAATATTTTTTTCTTTTCATAGGAGAGCTCCAAATGTAAGCTTAAGACTTCCTTTTCATTTTTCAAAGATGATAACCCATCACAAAAATAATATTTAAGTAAAGCTCAAATCTTGTGTGATATAGGAAAGGCATTTTGGCTTTGGTAAAATATAATGAAAGGTGGAGCTAAACAAAGAAAAATTGGAAAGAAGGACCAAAATTATTTTAGCAAAGGTGAAATATTTTGGTGGGCAAAAAGGCTCAAACAGATCAATGAGTGGCCTAAATCATTTCTAAAGTACGTGAAAAATGATGCAAATGCTTCGAGAGTCACTAGAGACAAGTTCTAGACACCAAGAAAGAATTAACCCAAAATGAAAAAGTGACAATGTTATCTAGCAACCATTCATACACAATTTAACCGAATAAAAAGAAAAAAAACTACAAATTGCTAACTTACAAAGTAAAAAACGGATGCCTATATTTAAGAACTAGAAAATAGTAAAATTAAGCTATGTTAAAATAATAGATTTAGAAAACCGATTCAAAGAAATTCTACTTAGAACTAAAGAACCGCATGGGCGTACACACCACTAGAAGAAACATAAAGATAACGATTGAAAATAATTTTTGATTATGATTTTCAAATAGATTTTAGAAATTTTTGGATTTTTTATTTTTTTGATTTTTTTGGGTTTTTGTATTTTCTAGTTTTTTTTGGATTTTTGATAAAGTTAAAGAAAAAGAAAAAAATTTGTACTCCTAAGAGGCTTAATATAACTATAATAATTTTTTTGATTTTGTTATTTTTGTAGAAAGGAACGAAAAAGAAAGAAAATAAAGAAACCCTCCCCCATGCTTAAATTTTTCATTGCCCTCAATGAAAGAAAAAGAAACGAGAAAGAGAAGAAGAAGAGGGGGATAGAAAATGCAGTAAAGTAATAATAAGAAAAAAAAGAACAGGGCTTCCCCGGGTTTGTGAGGCCGAAAGGGGACGACGCTTCCCCATGCTTGCGCGTTATTTCACTTGATCACCAACAGGCTTGACTTGATCCTTCTTGAAATCAACAACGTTGGAGCGGCAAACACAAACTTGTACTTGTATGGCCACCGAGAGGTAGAGCAAAATACAAAAAAAAACCAGATAAATCCTTGGGCATGCTCCCAATAGTGTTCTTTATTTAACAATACAAAGTCCGAATGATAATAAAAAAAATAAGAAGTCCAAAATAATAACAATTCCACTTGGAAATAAATATTTAAGAGACAAAAATAAGATGTTCCTTTGCAGGAGATATGGAATCATTTGAAAAATATAATTTCAGTCTATGACCACTCACTTTAAAGTCACCCTTGTTCGGGTACGAGAGCAACACAGTTCCATAAGAAAAAACTTCCTTGACCGTAAACGGTCCAGACCATCGAGACTTGAACTATCCAGGGAAAAGACGTAAACGCGAATTAAAAAGAAGGACCTGATCGCCTGGTTTAAACATTATAGGGTGGCGCAAGTTCTTATCGTGATAAAAATTCGTGCGTTCTTTATAAATTTTGTTGTTCTCATAAGCGTTCGCTCGCCACTCGTCGAGTTCATTTAATTGATTTTTTCTGTGCTCACCGACCGAGTGCGGGTCGAAATTAAAAAATTTTAGTGCCCAGTACGGACGGTGTTCTACTTCTACCGGGAGATGACAAGATTTTCCATAGACTAATCGGAAAGGAGTACAACCAATAGTGGTCTTGTACGCCGTCCGATATGCCCAAAGAGCATCGTCTAACTTTAAAGACCAATCTTTATGAGAAGTAGAAACGGTTTTCTCCAAAATTCTTTTAAGTTCGCGATTGACTACCTTAACCTGACCGTTTGTTTGAGGGTGATAAACGGTGGATAGTTTATGCGTAATGCTGTATTTAGCTAAATCTTTAGCGAGTTGAGCATTGCAAAAATGACTTCCCCTATCACTAACGATCGCTCGAGGAAAACCAAAACGAGAAAATAATTTTTTTTAAAAAAAAAACTACGACTCGAGTGTCGTTACTGGGTAAAGCTTGGGGCTCCACCTCACCTAGAAACATAATCTACGACGACTAAAATGTATTTATTTCCTAAGCTTGAGGGAAATGGGCCTACAAAGTCAATGCCCCACAAATCGAAAATTTCGCATTCAAGAAAATAATTTTGTTCCATTTCATTTTTATTAGATATGTTTCCAGTCCGCCGGCACCAATCACACCCGCCCACAAAGATTTGTGCATCTTTAAATATGCTTGGCCAATAAAAGCTAGCACTAAGCACTTTATGGGCGGTGTTGTTTGCATGAAAAAGCCCGCCAGTCAGACCTTCATGAATGTAACGCCCCACGCCATATAGCACAGACAAGCAAAGGGGACGTTACAATAAAAGTGCACTTTTATTGTAACGACCCTAGCCGATCCAACGTGACAACGTCACGGCTCCGCTCTAGGCGACGCTACCGGGCTGCAGCCCAAGCACCCCATCCCCTCTCCCTCCACAGGCGGGTTGTTGGTGGCCACAGCCTCCCTTTGATGAGGTAAACTCGATAGTCAAGCCCGCACCACGGGGACTTCCCAGGAGGTCACCCATCCCAGTACTACTCCAGCCCGAGCACGCTTAACTATGGAGTTCTTTCAACTCTCATCACCAATTGAGCTGTAGTACTGGGATGGGTGACCTCCATGGGAAGTCCCCGTGGTGCGGGCTTGACTATCGAGTTTACCTCATCAAAGGGAGGCTGTGGCCACCAACAACCCGCCTGTGGAGGGAGAGGGGTTGGGGTGCTTGGGCTGCAGCCCGGTAGCGTCGCCTAGAGCGGAGCCGTGACATTGTCACGTTGGATCGGCTAGGGTCGTTACAATATCCACCTCTTGGTGGAGGATTCCAAGCACATGTATAGAGAAAGGACTTCGATGTCCAAGAAGGAGATCGTTACCCTTGAAGATCGCTTCGGCGCCATGAAGTAGCCGGATGGAAATCACCGCCTCGGCTCTGCCTTCACGAATCCGCTCTCGGATCTTCGCTCCGCACTCCGCAGCTCCTACAGTAGCTGGAAGACTCCTCCCTTCTCTCTCCCTTAGGCCTTTCTTCTTTTTCTCTCTTGGAATGAAGATGAAGAACAAGAAGAGAATAAAAGAGGGTTTTAAATCCCCTTTTCTCGGCCTCCTAGACACCTGGACAAAGCCCAGCCCTTGGATCCAAGAAGAGGGAAACAAACGGCTCAGATCTGGCCAGAAAAGCTAAAACACGGCCTGACACGCCCTGTGACACGCCCGTGTCACAGGCCGTGTCCCCCTAAGCGGCAGACAATCGACTCAATCCAGCCAGTACACGCCCGTGTGACACGCCCGTGTCACGGCCGTGTACCCGACACGCCCTCAGACATGCCCGTGTCTGAGGCCGTGTACCTCAACAGAAATAATCCCAAATCAACCCGAGACTTCACACGGCCTGGCACACGGCTTGGCACATGCCCGTGTTCATGGCCGTGTGCACCAGGACACACCCGTGTCCCGCAAACACGCCCTAACCCGAGACATCGAGCTGAATTCGACGCCCACTGACACGCCCTGTGCCACGCCCGTGTCACAGGCCGTGTCCTCACTGGAAACTCGATACTCGACGATCGTCGCGTAACACTCGTCGAGCATTCGACACGGCATCCGACACGGCCGTGTCCTGGGCCGTGTGCCCCTCTCGACGATGTCGAGCGAAAATCGTCGACACCAAGCCCAATCGTCGACACAACCTCGACACGCCCTGCGACACGCCCGTGTCGCAAGCCGTGTCAGCTGACACGCCCTGGGATACGCCCGTGTCCCAGGCCGTGTCACCCAAAAATCCTATTTTCAGAAATTTGGCCTGTTACAATGAACATGTTTCAAAATCTGTTGACCTTCTTCACGGGAAACACATCTTCTTACCACCTGGTTCGCACAAATGCGGAATAGAAAGGGGTCCTCCCAAAAATAATACTGCAACTCAAAAAAGAATTTCTTCTTTTGCTGAAAGGAGTACACTTTTGGCAGGACCCGGGCCACGAGATAATTGGCCAGATCGGCAAACCAGGGGGTAGAAGAAGAAACGTTTAAAATTTTTTCATCCGGAAAAGAATAATTAAGAGAATTTTCATTTAAAATACCGATTTCAGGATTTTCGAGGCGAGAAAGATGATCAGCATCTAGATTTTCCGCTCCTTTCTTATCCCGATTCTCCAAGTCGAATTCTTGAAGTAAGAGGATCCAACGAATAAGACGCGACTTGGAGTCTGGTTTAGAAAGGAGGTACTTCAAAGCGGAATGATCTGTAAAAACGATAACCTTAGAAAGAGTAATGTACGGTCGGAATTTATCGAATGTGAAAATAACAGCTAAGAGTTCCTTTTCAGTTGTGGTGTAGTTTTCTTGCGGCGAATTAAGCATTTTGCTTGCGTAATAAATTAGGTGGAAATTCTTAGTTATTCGTTGTCCTAGCACCGAACCGACCACAAAACTACTCGCATCGCACATTATTTCGAAAGGCAAATCCCAAACAGTGGCGATCATAATTGGAGCATTAATAAGTTTAGATTTTATTAATTCGAACGCAGCTAGACAAGAATCGTCAAAAACAAAAGCAGCTTCTTTTTCGAGGAGGTGGGTGAGAGGCTTAGTAATTTTTGAAAAATCTTTAATGAAGCGCCTATAAAACCCCACATGGCCTAGAAAACTTCTAATCGCTTTGATATTCGGAGGCGGCGGTAGCTTTTCAATTACTTCAATTTTGTCTTGTCCAATTCAATTCCCTTAGCGGAAATCTTTTGGCCAAGGACTAAGCCTTCACGCACCATAAAGTGCCACTTCTCCAAATTTAAAACTAAGTTCGTTTCTTCACAGCGTTGTAAAAATTTCTCAAATTTTTTAAACATAAATCAAAAGAATCGCAAAAACCAAAAAATCGTCCATAAATACTTCCATAATATTTTCTATATATTTATCAAAAATAGCTAGCATACACCGCTGAAAGGTAGCAGATGCGTTGCAAAGACTGAAAGGCATCCTACGGTAGGCAAAAGTTCCGAGGGGGCAAGTGAATGTTGTCTTCTCTTAGTCCTCGGGTGCGATAGGGATTTAGAAATATCCTGAGAGACCGTCGAGAAAGCAATAAAAACTATGCCTAGATAAACGTTCTAAAATCTGATCGATAAAGGGGAGGGGGAAGTGATCTTTACGGGTGGCATTGTTTAGCTTACGGTAGTCAATGCACATCCTCCATCCCGTTACCATCCTAATTAAAATTAAATCGTTATTCTCGTTCATCACTACCGTGATCCCACCCTTCTTAGGTACAACCTGGACCAGACTTACCCACTTGCTATTGGAAATAGGATAAATTATCCCCGCATCTAACAATTTAAGCACCTCTCCCTTCATGACCTCTTTCATGTTCGGATTAAGACGACGTTGATGTTGGACTACACCCTTAGAATTATTTTCAAAAAAAGTTTTATGGGTGCAAAAAGAGGGGCTTATGCTAGAAATATCAGAAATTTGCCACGCTATAGCTCGGCGATGCTTTTGTAGCACTTCGATCAATTGATCGTTCTCGGATTGAGAAAGAAAGGCCAATATTATAACGGGCAATTTAAAATTTTTTTCAAGAAAAGCATATTTAAGATATTCAGGAAGAGGTTTTAATTCCAGGTTGGGTGGTTCATCATAAGAGTTTTTCAAAAAATTTTCCTTCTCAAAAGTAAGATTTTCAAAATATTTTTGTCTAAAAATAGTTTCATTTTCAAAAGTGGCTTGCACGGACATAACCATGTCTTCAAAAACATTTGTAGTAATTTCAGAAAAAGAAGAGGAAAAATCATTTGAAGAAACATTGGAAAGAGAAAGAGAGGAGTCTTCATTTAACACATCTAGAAAATAACAAGAATCATCATTTTTTAAAGAATTTTTCATATATTGATTTATCGAAAAAGTGACCTCGTCATCTCCTACACGAAGAAAGAGCTTCCCGTTACTCACATCGATGACTACTCGAGAGGTGGCTAGGAATGGACGACCAAGGATAAGAGGGACCTCGACGTCCTCTTCAATATCAAGAATAACAAAATCCACCGAGAAGATGAATTTGTCGACCTTCACTAGCACGTCCTCTACAATACCTAACAGATACTTTATTGAGCTGGATACTCATACGCGTAGGGCTGAGAGTGCCCAATCCTAGCTTCTTAAATAATGAAAACGGCATCAAGTTGATGCTCGCACCGAGATCTGCTAACGCATGCTTTACAAAAAGATCGCCAAAAATGCAAGGAATAGAAAAGCTACCAGGATCGTTTATCTTTTTTGGAAGATTAGAATTTTTAATGACCGCCGAGCACTCTTCGTTTAACGTTACATGAGATAAATTTTCTAGTTTCTTTTTGTTAGTCAACAAATCCTTAAGATATTTAGTGTACTTAGGCATTTGGCTAATAGCTTCTTGAAATGATAAATTAATGTGGATTTGTTTGAACATCTCGAGAAAACGTTAGTACTGATCATCTAACTTGTCTTTCCTAAGCTTAGTGGGATAGGGAGGTGGCATAAATTCTTTTATAATCACTGGAGCATCATTTTGAAAATTAGCGTTTTCTTTTTCAAAAATAAATTTTTCTTTTTCTTTGTCAAAATCTGTAACGATGGTTTGTTCAGCAGCAGGATAGGCAATCACCTCTGGATCTTCCCTGGTGGTGGGATCGTGGAGTACTTTACCGCTCTGAAGGGAAATCGCTTTCGCGTGCTCCCTTGGGTTAGGTTCAGTGCTTGAGGGAAGAGTCCCAGGTGGCCTCTCGGAGATAACCTTGGCGAGTTGCCAGACCATGTTTTCTAAATTTTTCATCGACCCTGTTAGATTTCTAATGGTTGCCTCGTTTGCGCTTATATATCTAGAAAATATTTCCTCCAAAGATGGAGGTTTTTGAAAATTTTGATTTTGAGTTTGATGTGGTGGTGGTGGTGGAGTAAAATCGTGTGGTTAACGTGTGTTATTTGCGGGATTACTCCATGAAAATTTTGGATGGTTACGCCATCCAGGGTGATACGAATTAGAAGCATTATTAAAACCAAGAGGAGCAAAAAAAGTAGGAAAATTAGAAAAATAGTTTTGAGCATGCCTGGGTATGTTCCCCAGATAATCCACCTGCTCGGCAGCGGCATTTGCATATTCATATACCTGAGGGGCGGAGGCAGCAGTCATCTCCGCTATCTTCTTGTTCAACATCTCCACTTGAAGCGCCAGTTGGGATACAAAGTCCACTTCGTATATACCTGCAGGTTTATTTGGGTGAGTCCTAGATGAGTTCCACTGATAGGTGTTCATCGCCATGTCCTCGATAAGCTCAAGAGCGGCCTCCGGAGTTTTACGGTCCAAGGACCCACAGGAAGTGGCATCTATCACCTGCTTTGTTTCTTGATTTAGCCCATTGTAGAATGTCTGGACCTGTAACCATACAGGCAGGTCATGATGAGGGCAGCATCTCAAAAGTTCCTTGAACCTCTCCCAAGTGTCATATAGGGTCTCGGAAGTAATTTGAGAAAAAGAAGTAATATCATTGCGAAGTTTCGCAGTTTTAGCGGGGGGGGGATATCTATTGAGAAATTTATCTATTAAAATATTCCAAGTGGTGATTGATCCTCTTGGAAGAGAACTCAACCACTGCTTGGCTTTTGTTCTTAAGAAAAAGGGGAAGAGTCTTAGCCTAATTGCGTCATCTGAGACACCGTTGATTTTGCAGGTGTCATAGATCTCGAGAAAACTACCAATATGCAAGTTCGGATATTCATCTTGTAATCCGTCGAACTGTACATATTGATGCACCATTTGTATGATGTTAGGCTTAAGCTCAAAGTTATTGTTCACAATCGCAGGTCGAACAATACTATTTCTATACCCTCCAGGTTGGGTCGAGCATAATCGGACATGATCCTTTGCTGTGCCATTCCTGTGTTGGGTTCTCCCATTTCAGAATTGAAATTACAATCACCGTAGGAATCCTCAACCGCTGTTTGAGAAGTGGAACCCCCGAACCACAAGTTTCTCCGAAAGGAGTGTTCGATTTCTGGGTCCAAATCAACAAGTAGCGACGGATTCGTGCGGGTCATGCACTAAAAAAAGAAAGAGAATGGAGGAAAGAAAAAGAGAATAACTGAAATAGAAACTTGAAGAAGAAAATAGAGAAAGGTAAATTTGTTTTTGATTTTTGCAGAAGTAATAGCGAAAGCGTTCTCCTAATATTAATGAAAAAGCATCCTCGGCAACGGCGCCAAAAACTTGGTGTGTTGAATTCACTATCAACCCGAAAAGGCAAGTGTACCTATCGAATTGTAGTACCAAGGTCGTATTAAAACTCGGGGTTGTCAAGTACTATTACTCACCCCTCTACTATTATCCTACCGTACGATTGGAGGTTGTTTAAGAATTTAAAATTAAACTAAAGATAATATTAAAATGAAAACTTCAGATAAAAAGATAGCATTCGATCAATGATTCACCATGAAAAGAAGATAAGAAGGATAAAAATATAATTTTATGACCGCAAATCAAACTCGACCGTGACGGATCCGAAAATAAGAAATAATCTCGCTAGAGCATTAAATCTCCTAACTTATAGACGTTTTGACCGAAATCTCTTTGCAAATCAAAAAGGCCTAAAGTTGCATTATCGAAGTGATCCGCACTATTGGATTGGACTCCAATCCAGAGGATTTACGTCGTCCTATCTCTAGAATTACGTGCAACTCCTTCCTTCTTTAAGTGATCTTTCAAATCAACGAGTCTCTCGACTACTATGAAATGAGATCAAATTGCCTACTACCGTATACCGGAAATACGGAGTCGACACGAGAAAAAATCAAAGAAGGATCGAGAATAATTTTGACAAAAGTAAAACTAAGAAGTAAAAGGAAATCTCATCTCATTTCATGGATCCTCATGATCGAATGATAACGGAAAATTAGCTATGCATAGTTAAGAAAGAAATCACAATAAGACAAAGGAAATTCATTTTTATTGCTTGATAAAAAGGGAAGTACAAAATAATAAAAGAGATAAATTATGCTACCGAAAAAAGGATTACACTAACAAGAAAAATGGTTACACTAATAAAAAAGAAACTTAACAACAATCAAGTAAGAAACATAAAAGAACTCTCTTGAACTAGCACTCTGACTTGGTCTCCCAAAATCCGACTCTTCCAAAGCTTGAGGCAAGGGCTCCTTTTATAGATGAGGGGGAAGGTTCTAGAGGGAAGTGGATATGAAGGGGGGAACGGGGGGGGGGGGGGGGCGGCCATGCAAGAATGGAGAGGTGCATGAATGATATTAATGGGGGGAGAAAGAAGAGGCTACATGCATGCATTTTTATTTTGGAAAATAAAAAAGAACAAAACAAATATAAGAGGGGGGATGGATGGGTTTAAATGAGAATGAGAGAAGGGGAAAGAGGGGTGAATGAGAAATAAATAAGAGAGAGGGGGTGAGTGGCCGGCCATGCATGAATGGGGAGAGAAGTATGAAAAGAAAGGGGGAGAGGGAGGAGGCCGACCATGCATTAAATGGGGATCCATGCAAGGTGGCTGGATGCATGCATTTTAGGGTTGCACTTTGGAGGAGGCTCGGGATACACCTACAAACAAAAATAATAGAACATAATATTAGTTATGTTATATAACAAAACAAACATATAAAATAAGACAAACAACATAATAGAAAATTTATATAATTAAACCTAATAGGATGCATAATAGGAGGCATACAAAACATAATAGGATGCATAAAATAAGAAATTAAAACATAACATCAAATAAAATAAAAATTAAAACATAACAAACATATAATACATGAAAATATAATTAATCCTAGGAATATTTATGCTAAACTAACCCAAAAACCGACGACTAAAACTAGTCATCAGGCATCCATCCTGACTTTGTCTTACACTACTCGGGAGGGTTTGCTGGCTAAGTCATGATGTGATTTTAAACTTTTTACTATAGTTTACGATCCCGCATCAATCCTATACCTCTCTTGCGGCCTTGATGATATATTTAGTGGTGGAGGACCTTTTTCTCCCAATCGAACTAGGGTGTTGTTTCTAGCTCTTTTTAATAACACCTAAAATCAGGGGGTCAATGAATAGCGTGCAATTGGGGAGGTGATCTCGATCATCAATGTAGAGGATTGGACTTAGGATGACTCATTACATTATCGGTCACACTGTCCCATCATCTATTCTAGGGTTATAAGAGTCAAGCTAAGGGATATTTTCCCTAAACCGATTGAGAGATTAGTAATGTGTTCTTAAACTATGCTTGGAATAATTCATTAAAAAGGGAGGCCATGAATTCCCATCTTTTAGGGTTATGTGTAACGCCCTGAAAATTGTATTTGAGTCGGTCGCGAAAAAGAGATTTTTGGTGCCTGTATAGGGGTACACGGCCTAGGACACGGGCGTGTCCAAGGCTGTGTCTGGCTGGTGTTTTTGGCCATTTTCATCCCGAGAAGGACACGGCTAGAAACACGGCTAAGTGACACGGGCGTGTCATGAGACACGGGAGTGTTCCTACCCGTGTCCCTATCCGTGTTCCTTTGGGTCGTGTCCATTGTCGTGGCAGTTATGCGTGACACGCCCCCGAACATGGGCATGTCGAGGAACTCGACACGGGCATGACAGGTGAGACACGGGCGTGTCTTTGCCCGTGTGTCTTTCCTCTGTTCGACGATCGTGCCTGGAGCGAGGCACACAGCCTGGGACACGGCCGTGTGCCAAGCCGTGTTCGGCCCAGGTCTGGAGATTTTTGAACGGATCTGAGCCGTTCGTTTTCTTTAATTAAGATCCAACGGCCCAGATGTTTTCCTGCTCTGTTAAGGCCAGTAATAGGGGAGTTAATCCTTCATTTCTCTCCAACCATTCTCTCTCTCAAGGAGTTGGAAAGAGGAGGAAGAAGGAAGGGATTCCGGCCGTCGGCGGAGCATCGGAGCACGGTTTCGAAATCTGAGAGCGGATCTGTGGAGGAAAGTTCGTTACGAAGATTTCCATCCGTGTAGTTTTTCCATGGCGCCAAAACGGACTACAAGGGTAACGATTCTCTACTTGAGCATGTGAAGCTCTTTCTTTCTGCATAGGGAATCCCGCTCCCGCGAGTGTGCGGCGAGTGCGTGGTGTTCATTGGGGTTGATGTGAAAAGTCCCCCTTGTGTTACATATAGAGTCCAGAATCATAAGTACAGGCATAGGCATTGTGTGTGAAGCCTACCCGGACGTGTATTGTCTGGATCGGTGATGTTGCATTTGATATGTTTTGCCGGAGAAGACTCCGTGCTTTGGGTTTTTCAGGTTTCTACGCAGTAGATTGCAGCAGGGATCCTTGGAGGTTAGCTTCAAGGTGCACACGGAAAACTGAGCGGAAACGTGTTCTGCTAACTTGGCGGTCTGGGAACCGGCCTTGATCATAACTGGGTTATGAGATTGTTTGGAAAGTTTTGGGATCCGAGAGAAGCTTGGCCCGCGCGTAGGACTTAAAGTGTATATGCGGCGTGAGCAACGGTCAAGTGGAATTGGACCTAGGCTATGTGGAACGTGCGAGAAATCCGAAAAGGGAACTGGCCGTTGGCATAGTCGGGAGCCTTAGACTAGACAGGGTCAGAAAGGCTAAAATGCTCACTTGGTTGCCATCTTTGGGATGGTGGTGAAGACACTGATATGTCAGGATTCACCGTTAATGTGCCTGAGTGCACAGGGTGTTTGGCCGTGTGAGCCTACACCTGTGGCATAGTATAGTTGCGCTTTATTATTTTATTGGGCTAATGGTATGCAGGGAAAGAGCAACTCCGTCCCGAGTTAGGGGCGGGGTCGTTATAATTTGGTCGGCTTTTGGCTGACCGTTGCTTTGTTTGCCAACGTGCGGTGGAATGTGCTTGCAGGTGCTACGGTGCCGAGTACCAAATAGCGGGCTGGAGCCCATGTTGCTGTGCTGGCCCTAGATGGCCGTAAAGAATAGTTGTACTTTACTTTTGTCATGTGTGGCCGGCCTGCGAGCCGAAGTATGGAAAACACTATTTATTAAGTGAACTATTGTAAGGTCATAAGGCCACGTACCCTTTCAGTGTATTTTGGGTTTCATTCCTGTTGTGTGTTGTGGACATTCATGTTTATTGGATTTAAGTTCTGGGTTATTTCAACTTTAAAAGCTTCCTCTAGAATGTTCTGTGTAGGACGAGTAGTTTTAATTGGATAGTTTGTATATTCTTATGTAACCCTTCCGACTGTCTGTGGTATATGGCGTTGGGTTCCAACTGGACCTTCTGTTATATGTCATGCGACGGATGGGGGTGTTACAATTTGGTATCAGACTTCTGGTTACAGTCAGGCTTAAATGAATTCGTGGGCGAATTCTTTTAAGGGGTGGTGAGCACATGTGTGCGTCATCGTTATAACATCAAAAAGAACCCATGAATGTCCACTTAGGAATGAAAAATACACTTGTTTTGTGGAATCTGAGTGTTCCAATGATTGCTTTTAGCAATTTGTTTGTCGTCTAATCGTGTGTCTTTGCTACTATAGGCAGCTAGGAGCGGTGCGGGTCAGTCAGAGCGTCCGCAATCAGCAGAAAGTAGTGCACCAAGGGACGTGCCTACAACACCTCCTTCAGCGGAAAACATCAGGATGGTGGCTGAGGCGGTATTTGCAATGATAAATGCCCAACCTGCAGGGCAAATGTGTCACGCACCTCCTGCGAATGAGCAAGAACCGGTTAGGGAGGCAGAGCCGAGAGTGGTGAAGCGCGCGTCAGTTGATCTGGTAGAGCCGGGGAGAGCTACGGAGAAGCAGCTTAAGCATGTAATGGGCTTTAATCCTCCGAGGTTCGATGGGGTTGGAACGCCAGCTCAAGCTGAGGACTGGCTCTCTTCGATAAAGAGGGTCCTGATAGCCACGTTAACTGAGGAGTGGCAGAAGACCACCATAGCGACTTTCCATTTGTTGGGTGAAGCGAGGCTGTGGTGGGATGAGTTGGAGTTTCATCTCTTAGTGGGAATGCAGCTTGCTGATGTGCCTATGGAGGAATTTTCGAGGTTGTTCCTAGCCAGATTTGTACCCTCTGCTCAGAAGTTGGAGATGGAGAATCAGTATCTTAGGCTGACTCAGGGAGCCAGAAGCGTGGATGAGTATCTTCATGAGTTCACATGGTTGGGTCGTTATGCTGGTGCTACGTTTATGGAAGAAGAACGGAAGACCAACCGATTTTATGAGGGTCTACGTGGCGACCTACAGTTACTACTTGCTGGGCCTAAGGCGCAAGGCTTTCTAGCCTTGGTCAATTCAGCCCGATCGTTGGAGAAGGTCCTTAAGAAAGTTCAAGATAAGAAGGACCCAGGAGAAAAGAAGTCTGAGTTCAAGGTGCCAAATAACAAGTCAAGTTTCCGCAGATGGAACAGGAAGCGGAGGACTTTGAACTCAGCCCGTTCGGCTGATGCGTCAGGGGCAACTACAAGTCGAGTCCCAGGAGCTTGCTACAACTGCTGGAAGACGGGGCATTTTGCTCGTGAGTGTTGGAGCGGACATTCAAAGTCCGATAGGAACTCTGGAGCGACTTATAAGGAGAAAGGGAAGGCGGTGGAGTCAACCGTGTCCCATCATGCTCCAGCCCAGCTTAGAGTCTACAACCTTGGTCTGTAAGAGGTCATAAAGCAAGCGAATGTGGTGACAAGTATGAGTTAAATTTCTGTGGTTTAACTTTTAAAGTTGTTACCTTCATATTTGTTAGCTTACTTTTGTTGGTACTAGGATTTGTGTTGATCTTTGAGTTTCCGGTGAGAGCCCTGTTTGATACGGGAGCATCGCATTCCTTCTTGTCCGAAAAATTCATATCGCGCATTGGGGTTCCGTCCTCGATGGCAAAGGACAAATTGGATGTGTTGTTGCCCAATGGGTGCTCAATGCGCGCGGATAGGATCTGCGTAGTGAAGATTCGGATTGGAGACCGGGAGTTTGATTTGCGGGCATTGGTTCTACCGCTAGTAGAGTAAGACGTAATATTCGGTATGGATTGGCTCTCGGAGCAGGGTGCATGCATTGATTGCAACCGTGAGGAAGTTAAGTTGGGTCTGAACACTGATCGGGAGACTACTTTTGCGGGCATGAAGGGGTCGGTTAAGATTTTGATGTCAGCCCTTCCGGTGTTCAAGGCAGTTTGGTCTGGGGCAGAGTTGTTTGTCACTCTAGTGCAGACTTCGATGCCTAAGCCAAGTCTTGACAGTATCCCAATTGTGTCTGAGTATCCCGATGTGTTCCCAAATGATCTCCCGGGAGCCCCTCCTCAGCGGGAGATTGATTTTACCATTGAGTTGGTACCGGGTGCCAAACCAGTGTCACGCACTCCATATCAGATAACGCCAAGAGAGATGGCAGAGTTGAAGGTGCAACTGTAAGAGTTGCTAGAGCAAGGTTATGTGCGTCCAAGTTCGTCGTCTTGGAGCGCACCAGTTCTCTTTGTTAAGAAGAAAGATGGGAGCTTGCGGCTCTGTATCGACTATCGGGAATTGAACAAGCTTACGGAGAAGAACAAATATCCAATCCTGAGGATTGACGATCTATTTGATCAGTTGGTTGGGTCAATGGTGTATTCAAAGTTAGATCTGAAGTCCGGCTACTATCAATTGAGGATAAGGGATAGCAACATCCGAAAGACAGCATTCAGTATGCGGTTTGGGCATTACGAGTTCACGGTCATGCCGTTTGGGTTGAGGAATACGCCATCCGTATTTATGGATCTGATGAACAAGACGTTCAGAGAATACCTGGATCGCTTCGTGATAGTATTTATCGATAATATCCTAATGTAATCGCAGTGTGAGGAGGATCACTACAAACATCTGCATATGGTGTTGGAGACGTTGAGGAGGAATCAGTTGTATGCTAAGTTCTCCAAGTGTGAATTCTGGTTATCCTCGATAGCGTTCCTTGGTCATGTTGTTAGTGGAGAAGGGATAGCTGTGGATCCGACGAAGATAGTGGCGATACGGGAATGGCCTACTTTGACTAAGGTGGCGGAAGTCTGGAGCTTTCTGGGGCTTGCTGGCTACTACAGGCGCTTCGTAGAGAACTTTTCGCGGATAGCACTTCCACTTGCGATGTTGACAAGGAAGGATCAGAAGTTTGTGTGGTCTCCGGAGTGCGAACATGCTTTTTAAGAGTTGAAGAGGCGGTTGACCACATCGCCTATTTTATGTTCGCCCGTTGGAACCGAAGGGTTCGAGATCTATTGTGATGCTTCGGGTAATGGTTTGGGCTGTGTTCTGTTACAGCATGGAAGAGTGATAGCCTATGGTTCACGACAGTTGAAGGTTCACGAGAGAAACTATCTGGTCCACGACCTAGAGTTAGCGGCCGTGATATTTGCTCTAAAGCTTTGGAGGCACTACCTGTATGGTGTGAAGGTCGATATTTACACCGATCGTAAGAGTTTGAAGTACCTTTTGGACCAAAAGGATCTGAATATGAGGCAGCGGAGGTGGATGGAGTTCTTAGGGGACTACACCTTCAAGATACATTATGTGCCTGGGAAGGGTAATGTAGTGGCGGATGCGTTGAGTCGCAGGACTCCGGCGGAGGCCAACTGGTTATCGATACATGATGAGAGATTGGTCCATGAGTTGGAGGCTTTGGAGATATCTTGTGTCGACAAGCAATCTAGTGCCGAGGAAAAACTGTTTTGGATAGAGGTGCAGTGTGACCTAGCGGATAGAGTTCGGCGGGCTTTGGTTCAGGATAACAACATGAAGCAGATCTTGGATGAATCTTTGGATGGGTCAAATTCCCAGTTTATTGTTGAAGATGGTTTGCTAAGGAAGGATGGTCGCCTATGCGTTCCTAGTGCGGATAATCTTCGGGAGGAGTTGATGTATGAGGCTCATCATACCAAGTACTCAATCCACCCGGGAAGCACGAAGATGTATAGAGACATGAAGAAATTATTCTGGTGGTCAGGTTTGAAGAAGGATGTAGCACTTTATGTGGCCATGTGCCGTACTTGTGCATTGGTGAAGGCGGAATGCCAGAAACTCGGAGGTTTTTTGAAGTCCCTCACTATCCCAGAATGGAAATTCGATGACATATATATGGATTTTGTGCATGGTTTGCCTAAGTCACAGAAGGGAAACGACGCCATTTGGGTGGTCGTAGATAGGTTGACAAAGGTGTCGCACTTTATTCCGGTCAGGAAGGAAGATCCGGTGGAAAGGTTAGCCAAACTCTATGTGGAGAATGTTGTGCGATTGCATGGTGTGCCCCGCAGTATTGTTAGTGACCGAGATGGACGCTTTACGTCGAAGGATTGGAGGTTGGTGCATAGTATGTTGGGAACTAAGCTGAGTTTCAGCACTGCCTTTCATCCACAGATGGATGGTCAGACCGAGAGGGTCAACAGGACTATGGAGGACATGCTTCGCATGTGCGTCCTAGATTTCGGAAAGCATTGGGAGGATCACCTATACATGGTGGAGTTTGCTTACAACAACAGCTTTCAGGCAAGTATTGGAATGGCACCTTTCGAAGCCTTATACGGGAGGAAGTGTCGTACGTCGTTGTCTTGGTTGGAGGAAGGCGAATCGAAGTTCTACAAACGTCAAGCGGTGGAAGACGCCACTTCAATGATACGAACAATTCAAGAAAGGTTGAAGATCGCTCAGGATAGACAGTCAAAGTACTATAACGCCAGGCATAGGAACGTGGAGTTCAATGTTGGCGACATGGTGTATCTAAAAATCAAGCCGTTCAAGGGTGTATCGCGGGTTCGACGCTTGAAGAAGTTGAGTCCGAGATACCTTAGACCATTTGAAATCCTGGAGCGTGTTGGCGAGGCGGCGTATAGATTGAAGCTGTCGGCGGAATTGAGTGGGCTACATGACGTGTTCCACGTATCGGTGTTGCGTAAGGCGGTGCAAGAGCCTTCGCAGATCATTGCGGATAATCAAGTACCAGTTGATTATGAGTTGACCACAAGGGTCAAGCCAGTACGTATTGAAGATGTTGCAGTCAAGCGACTCTGCAACAAGGATATCCGTATGGTTAAAGCCCGATGGAATAATTACGGACGTGAGGAGCTTTCTTGGGAGCGAGAGCAAGCTATGTTGGAGGAATACCCCGAGTTATTCCACTCAGGTATTATTTAGATTTGTGTACCTTTGCTAAATTTCGGGACGAAATTCCTTAAGTGGGGGAGATTTGTAATGCCCCGAAAATTGTATTTGAGTCGGTCGCGAAAAAGGGATTTTTGGTGCCTGTATAGGGGTACACGGCCTAGGACACGGGCGTGTCCAAGGCTGTGTCTATCTGGTGTTTTTGGCCGTTTTCATCCCGAGAAGGACACGGCTAGAAACACGGCTAAGTGACATGGGTGTGTCATGAGACACGGGCGTGTGCCTACCCGTGTTCCTTCGGGTCGTGTCCATTGTCATGGCGGTTATGCGTGACACGCCCCCGAACACAGGCGTGTCGAGGAACCCGACACGGTGAGACACGGGCGTGTATTTGCCCGTGTGTCTTTCCTCCGTTCGACGATCGTGCCTGGAGCGAGGCACACGGCTTGGGACACGGCCGTGTGCCAAGCCGTGTTCGGCCCAGGTCTGGAGATTTTTGAACGGATCTGAGCCGTTCGTTTTCTTTAATTAAGATCCAACGGCCCAGATGTTTTCCTGCTCTGTTAAGGCAGGGAATAGGGGAGTTAATCCTTCATTTCTCTCCAACCATTCTCTCTCTCGAGGAGTTGGAAAGAGGAGGAAGAAGGAAGGGATTCCGACCGCCGGCGGAGCATCGAAGCACCGTTTTGAAATCTGAGAGCGGATCTGTGGAGGAAAGTTCGTTGCGAAGATTTCCATCCGTGTTGTTTTTCCATGGCGCCAAAGCGGACTACAAGGGTAACGATTCTCTACTTGAGAATGTGAAGCTCTTTCTTTCTGCATAGGGAATCCCGCTCCCGCGAGTGTGCGGTGAGTGCGTGGTGTTCCTTGGGGTTGATGTGAAAAGTCCCCCTTGTGTTGCATGTAGAGTCCGAAATCATAAGTACGGGCATAGGCATTGTGTGTGAAGCCTACCCGGACATGTATTGTCTGGATCGGTGATGTTGCAATTGATATGTTTTGCCGGAGAAGACTCCGTGCTTTGGTTTTTTCGAGTTTCAACGCGGTAGATTGCAGTAGGGTTCCTTGGAGGTTAGCTTCAAGGTGCACCCGGAAAATTGAGCGGAAACTTGTTCTGCTAACTTGGCGGTCTGGGAACAGGCCTTGATCATAACTAGGTTATGAGATTGTTTGGAAAATTTTGGGATCCGAGAGAAGCTTGGCCCGCGCGTAGGACTTAAAGTGTATATGCGGCGTGAGCAATGGGTAAGTGGAATTGGACCTAGGCTATGTGGAACGGTGCGAGAAATCCGAAAAGGACACTGGCCGTTGGCATAGTCGGGAGCCTTAGACTAGACAGGGTCAAAAAGGCTAAAATGCTCACTTGGTTGCCATCTTTGGGATGGTGGTGAAGACACTGATATGTCAGGATTCACCATTAATGTGCCCTGAGTGCACGGGGTGTTTGCCTGTGTGAGCCTACATCACATGTTGGGGTAGTATAGTTGTGCTTTATTATTTTATTAGGCTAATGGTATGCAGGGAAAGAGCACCGCCGTCCCGAGTTAGGGGCGGGGTCGTTATAATTTGGTCGGCTTTTGACTGACCGTTGCTTTGTTTGCCACCGTGCGGTGGAATGTGCTTGCAAGTGCTGCGGAGCCGAGTACCAAATGGCGGGCTAGAGCCCATGTTGCTGTGCTGGCCCTAGAAGTCCGTAAAGAATAGTTGTACTTTACTTTTGTCATGTGTGGTCGGCCTGCGAGCCGAAGTATGGAAAACACTATTTATTAAGTGAACTATTATAAGGCCATAAGGCCTTGTACCCTTTCAGTGTATTTTGGGTTTCATTCCTGTAGTGTGTTGTGGACATTCATGTTTTTTGGATTTAAGTTCTGGGTTCTTTCAACTTAAAAAGTTTCCGCTAGAATGCTCTGTGTAGGACGAGTAGTTTTAATTGGATAGTTTGTATATTCTTATGTAACCCTTCCGACTGTCTGTGGTATATGGCGTCAGGTTCCAGCTGTACCTTCTGTTATATGTCATGCGACGAATGGGGGTGTTACATTATGCATATATATAAATTGAAGAAAGTGCAATTATAAAAATACATACTCATCCCTTTTTAGGTGTGAAACCTTTTCAAGTCATCACCGCTCTAGGTGTTACCTAGTGGTTCTACTTCTTAATCCTGCAAGCGGTAACCTCCTATCTCGAGCGCCTTTTGAATGATGAAAGGTCCCTCCTGGTTTGGGTTGAACTTTCTGACAAAGTGCCTTTCCATCCTTCTCTTAAACTCCTCCTTCTTGGTTGATGAAAGGTCTCAAAGTTCTTCGATGTAATCGAGGGACATCTTTTAGGCTTCCCCATTCTCGAGGCATCATTCTTCATCTCCTCCTTTTGTTGCAACTACCATGAGGCTTCTAACCTAAAACTCCACCGAGATGAGAGCCTCAGATCTGTGGGAAAGCTTGAAAAGTTTCTCCCCCGTGGCTAAGTTTGGGGTGGATCTCAATGCCCAAAGAATCGAAGGGAGTTGCTCCACCTATTTCCCCTTTAGGTTTTCAACTTTTTTCTTCAAAAGGTTGATGATGTGTTTGTTTGCATCTTACACCTATCCATTGCTCTGGGATGATGCATCGAAGCGAATCAAAGATCCATCCCTAACTATTGGCAGAAGTCGATCAGTTCCAAGCTGACAAACTGCGGCCCGTTGTCTGTAATGATGGCGAGGGGATCCCAAATCTATAGGTGATATCACCCCATATAATGTTCCTGATGACCTGAGATGTGGTATTAGTCATGTCCTTGGACTCAATCCACTTGGTGAAGTAATCGATCATTACAAGATCAAACTTCTTCTACCTGCTATCCCGGTGAAAGGGGCAATCAAATCTATTACCCAGATGGCAAAACAACCAAGGAGATATGATCGAACGAAGTTTTTGGGCTGGGTGCAGCTGGAGGGAAGCAAATAGATGACACTTTGGACACTTGTTAGAGAAGGCTTCGACTTATTTCCTGATCATCGATTAGAAGTAACCATACCTCAAGATCCTCTGCTCCATTGTGCGAGCCCCCAATAGCTTCTGCACTCCCCCAAATAAATCTCTTCCAAGACCCGAGGAACCTTGAGCTTCAACATGCATCTGTCTAAGAAGTCCAAGATGGTCTTCTGATACAGCTCCCCCTCGTGCATCAGGTAGTATGTCGCCTTGTATCTGAATTTTCTCTAATCTCTTGCTTTCGCTGGGAGATGACCCGTAGCGAGAAATACTACAAATGGATCCCACCAAGAGACATGCTACTCGATCTCCATCATCTCCCATTCCCCAATGGAGGGTTTCCAAAGATCAATAAAAGTGATCCATGTCCTTGGGCCATACTTTGTTAGGTGATCCACTAACATATTATCCTCCCAATGCACATGATAAACAAAGAAAGATTGGAAACCTCCAATCAGACCTTTCAACTTGACAAGGTACTACTGTAAAATGACATCTCTGACCTAAATCTTGCTGCGGATCTATGATGCATCTACCATCAAATCTCTGAAAGCTTAGATGTCTTGAATCCACAACTCCTTAGATAGACGCAACCCTGCGATTATGCCCTCATACTAGGCCTGATTATTGGTGATGGGGAAGAAGATTTTGGCATCCTGCTCTATCTCGTTTCCTTGCGGGCTTATCAAAACGATGCCCACACCTACAGAGCTCTTGATCGAGGCTCCACCCAAAAAATTATTCCAAGTAATTACTCTAGAGGGCTCTCCACCCTTATCCGTCTCCGCTAAGAAGTCTACTAGGAAATCAACAATTGTTTGCGCCTTGATCGCGACCCTTGAGAGAAAAGAGATGGCGAACTCACTGAGTTCCACCAATGACTTTGCTAATCGCCTTGACTTTTCCACCCCACTAAATTTACTTCAAAGGGGATGATTTATCACCATGCAGATGGAGTGCGCTTAGAAATAGGGTCTGAGCTTTCGGGCTGAGATAACCAAGCCAAAGGACAGCTTCTCCAAAATGGAGTACCTCAACTCTGCCTTTCAAAGCACCCTACTCACATAGTAGATGTAGAGCTAATTCATCCCTTCTTCCCAAATAGCATCGAGCTCACCACTTCTACTCCCACTCTCAGAAAGAGTAGTAAGTCTTCTCCTTCCTTCGATCCTTAGATTAAGGGTGCCCGCATTAGCTGCCCTTTGAGCCATTCAATGGCCTTCTCACACTCCTCAGTCCATTCGAATAGCTGATAGCCACAAAGAGTCTTGAAGAATGGGAAGTACTTTTCTCCGAGTTTAACCAAGAAGAGACAAAGGCCTGCCATCCTTACAATCAGCCTTCAGAGTTCCTTGACGCTCTTTTGGGATGCCATTTCTACGATCTCCTTGACCTTGTCAGGGTTCAACTCCACACCCTTAGTGGTGATAAGATGTCCCAATAATTTTCTTCAACCTTCCACGAACACGCAATTCACTAGATTGAGCCCTATTTTGTATTTCTGCAACGTCGCAAAGGTATCCACTAGATCTTGGATGTGTCCTTGGATGCTCTTTCTCTTGATCAAGAGGCTATTGATGTAGGCCTTGAAAGTGATGGTAAGGGAGATACCACCAGAGGGGTTAGACTGTTTTACTCTAGAGGGGGGTGATTAGAGTATTTTAAAATCCTTTAGATTTTTATTTCAGAGTTGAAAATTAGTGATACTACTAAGTGTATTCAGAGAGTGCAGAAATAAAAACTAAGCTACCCAGCAATCAGCACACAGAAAGAATTAAAATAACATCACAGATGACACAAGAAATTTATAGTGGTTCCCCTAAAACTTGGGTACATCCACTCTTCTACCACCCTGGTAGGAATCCACTCAGGTTTTTGATCAGGTGCCCTGTCACCAATAAGGTTTTTGATCAGGTGCCTGTCACCACAAGATCTGCTCAGGTAGATCAGGAAACCCTTCAGGCTTTTGATCAGGTGCCTAAAAACCAAGTTATTAACTTTTGAAGGGAGCTAGAACCCTGTGTACAATGGGTAAAAATGAAGCTTGATGTTATCTTCTCTTTCTCAAGGCAACAGAGAAGATTAGTGGATCCTTGATGGTGTCAAAGCTCCACCTGAGATGAAGATTTGTTCAGGAAGAATGGAATCTTTGCAGGGTGAGTAGGTATTCTAGAAAAGATCTCCAGTAAGCATTAGACTGATTGAAGTTTGGTTGTCTCTTGGCAGCTTGCTGGAGGAAGAACACTTTGATGAAGATAGAGAGATTTGTTCTTGAATTGTTTTCAGATGTCTGTCTTATTCACTAAGTGTTTTCGTCTTTCTTGCTTTCTTATCTCTAATATCTCTATATCTCTGTGTCTCTACACTGAAAGAGAAGAATTCTCTTTTTATATTTCTCTGTATATTCTCCTTTGAATTTTGAATTGTCTGCATTGATTGCTGACATCCTGGAGAATGTAATACAGCTGGAGAGAATATCTGCATTAATTGGATTTCCCCAAATGTCCTATTGAAAAATGACAAGTAATAATCCTGATGAATGCCATAATTAATGTTTCTTCCAATGGAAATATTCAGAGAATATTATGTTTTGATTATTCATGAATTACTATAATAAAATAAGGACAGAAGAGGGAAAAATCCAAGTCTGGATCTACACAGAATTCGTCGAGCAAAGAACAGATTTCATCGACCTAGGTCCAGAGTTCGTCGACCTGAGAGATCATGTTCGTCAACCAGATAATTGTTGTTCGTCGATCTAAGATCCAAGATCGTCGACCTGAGAACTTCTAACAGCTTTCTGATAAAACTTGTCAATTCTGTGCTCTAAGTTCGTCTAGCTGATAATATAACTTCGTCGACTGGAGTTTAGAGAAATGATTCTAGACTTAGAATGTTGAAGTAGAACATCCAGAAATCATCGACCTGAGCTCAAAGTTTGTCGAGCTCAACTCAGAAAATTGTCTCTGAGTTCGTCGAGCTGAGCACGACTTTCGTCGAGCTGAGTTCGACGAAAGTCAAACTCACTTTCCTGAACTTGATTTTTCTCTAAGTCTGGAGTATTCTGTTGTCATCTGTTGACTGGTCCAAGAAATGTTGACTCTAAGGACATAGCCTAGACTCTAGGACACAGACATGACCCTGGCTATACATGTTGGGTCAATTATCCTAATTAGTGAACCTAGCCCAAATCAAACTAGGGATCCAACAATATCCCCCTATTTGGGTGAGGTCACTAATTATAGACACAAAACATTTACAAAGCAAGAGAAAAATATATCTGGCAGAAAACTTTAAAACATGCATCAAATATATATATATACAATGAGCTTTGTATCAGGAAATAAATAAATAGTTTTAAGACATACAGAAAGACTAAACAGTTTAAACTCATTTCTTCTTCTTTGACTCCTTTTGCTTATCCTCCTTAGCTCTATCACCAGGCTGAGTGAACTTTATTTCCCTATTTGGATTAGCTGCTTGACTCTTTGACATAGTCATATCGGCTTCTCCAATAATGTTGAGGGATGTAGCCTTTGGCACCACAGCTTCTGGATGTAATTTCATATAATCATCTACATTAAAGAATTTATTAGCTTTTGCAAACCTGTTTAGTTCCTCCTTTCTGTATTTGGACATTATTGAGTATTGAGAGGGATCCTTTCCTTCAACTTTGGCTTTATTTATCGTAGATATGCCAATCAGTTCTTGGAACCTGGCCATCCTTGCAGTAGTAGTTGTTTCTGGGTCCTCAAATGGAACAGGAGGAGATGCAAGTCTCTTTGGACTTTCAGCTTTCTGAGATTCTGGTGCTTGTTATAGATGTTGTTGATGTTGGTGTTGCTTGCCTGAGGAGTACCTATGCTGGCTACTTCCAGAATATGAAGAGGATCTACCCTGATGTCTCTGATAAGTTTAAAATTGTGTATATCTCTGAGAGGAAGTGCTTGAAGCACCAGCAACAGGTGGAGGAGGTGGAGGAGGATCTTTCCTGTAACTCTGTGGAGGAGGAGAATACTTCCTACTTTTCTTCCTGTCCTTCTGCTGATTCTTGGACAGCCACATCCAAGCTGGCATGCCCTTATAAGGAGTGATATTCTGAAGAATATAGTATGGAGTATCATGAGTTGGGTTTGGTTTTGGAGCAGCAGCTGGAGGGGCTTTCCTTTTCCTAGAGATTTTCTTTTTGGACTTGGGCTCATCATCAGAATCCTCTTCCTCATTTTCATCATCAGAAGATCCTTGAGGAGTATCATATAATGCATTAATTTTTTTTAAAGCTTCTACAGGTATCAACAATTTTTCTGCCTGGGGAGGAGCAGGAGGAAGAGCTAGAGCTGGAGAACTATATACATCAGTGATTTCAGCAACTGATTTACTTTCTTCTTCAATATCTTCCATGATCAACTCATCTAGATCAGGCATGGGACTATCATCCATAATATAAGTTGGAGCAAAGGCAGCCTCTAGAGAAAGAATAACTTTGGGAGCAGATGCAGTTGGAGTTTCTAAAACAGCAAAACTGTCCTTGAGTTGCTTAACAACCGAGGGACTGATGGGTGTTGTGTAAGGAACAATAACCAAGGATGGCTTTAAGTGAATAGCTGGAAGAGAGCTGAAGTAAACTGAATCAAAAGAATTTAATAAATAGAATAAATCCACTGTGGGATTGACACAACAATCACCAACAGTTATTAGTGTTGTATCTTCTATAACTGTATCTGTTTCAAGAGCCATATAAGTATATGTATTTAAATTTGTATCTGTTGTAGCTGTTGTAACTGCTGCTGTTGCTGCAACTAGGGAAGCTTCTTCATTGAGCATCTCCCCCTACCTAATTTCAGTGAAAACTGGAAGCAGGCCCCTGGTGGAAGAAGCAGAGATAGAGGAGGCAACACAGTGAGCAGCAAGAGAAGAGATATAGAGAGCAAGAGGTGTAATGGCTTCTGCTATAAGATTCCTAATCACTGGAGTGATGTGCTCCAGGATTGTAGACAGAGAAGGGGAAACTGAATCCATAAACTCAATTGGAGTTTGAGTGGAAATAAAGACAGAAGCAGGAGTGACATCATGGAGTATGTCATCCTGAGGAGATGATGGGGAATGAGATGGAGAGTGACTGGGAATGTCATGAACTAGAGATGTGGGTGTGGAAGGTAGTGAGGTGAGTAGATTAAATGTGGGGAATGAGAAGAAGGTTGTAACACCACCATTCATCCCATGGAATATAATAGTGGGTCCGGTCGGGCCCCCACGCCATATTTCACAGACAAACGGCAGAGTCACGTGGAGATATCAAAATCTTTTCTACTCGTAGCCTAACTCAAAGCATTCTAGAGCAGCATTTTCTGTTAAAGGAACTCAGCACAGCGAATGTCCACTAATATATGAATTCCACATTTATATATATATCAGTAATGTTTATAACACACACACACACAATCACAGCTTTAAGGCCTTATAGGTTGCTCTTTATAAAATATACAATTTCATATATCAGCATGCAGGTCGGCCACACATGAAATCCAAACATTCTTCGCATGGCCTTCGAGGGACTTCGCAGCAAGCCTTTATTCCGCTCAAGTCAATTCAATCCACCAGCACCTACAAATAATCATCCACCCCAAGAGCGGTAAACAAAGCAATGGTCAGCATTAGCTGACCAATTATAACGACCCTACCCCTTACCCGGGGCAGTGGTTCCTTCCATGTATGCATTGCCATCATAATATCTACCAAGCTACCAATCGCAACCATGTCATAAATGTCGGTATCCACCTGACGCTCCGTGCACTCAGGGCACCTTATTTGTGTACCGGATATACCCGTCGTCCACCGCCGATCAGAGGTTTTTAACTTATTGGTTGGCTGGTCCTAGCCCACCAATCCCGCAGGCTGGCGACATTCCGTCCATCCCACTCAGAGGTACTAACCTCACAGCAAACATGAGCAGATCGACCCACCCTAGTTGTGTAGCAAGCTATTTTTTATTTATGCTCCCCAGGCATTACCACCAATTGACCTCCCATCCTATTATAGATCTACCCACCCTAGTGGTATAGCAAGCCGGGTTTAACTCGGCTCCCCAGGCATTGCCACCAATCGACCCTTCAACTAATATAGATCAACCCACCCTAGTGGTGTAGCAAGTCGGGTTTATCGCGCGCTCCCCCGGCGTTGCTACCAATTGACCTCTCATGACAACCAGGAGCTTTCACAAAGCATCCAAGATCAACATCCATACATCCATATAGTCATACAATAGAGGCTACACTTATATATCTTACATAGCATCAAATCCACGGAGTCTTCTCCGGTTTACCCATAACCATCACCAATCCAAACTAACCGTCGAGATGGGCTTCATATAACATGTCTATGCTGTACTCCACACTTCCGGTTCAAGATGCAGACTCAACCAAGGAATCACTTATGATATCCACCTCTTGGTGGATGATTCCATGCATATGCATGAAGAAATGACTTCAATGTCCAAGAAGGAGATCGTTACCCTTGAAGATCACTTTGGAGACATGACCTAGCCGGATGGAAATCACTACCTCGGCTTTTCCTTCACGAATCCAAACTCGGATCTTGATTCCGCACTCCGCAGCTCCTCTAGCAGCTGGTTTTCTCCTTCCTCCTTTCCTTCCCTTGCCCTCTCTCTCTCTCTCTTGGAGAAGAAGAAGAATGATGAAATGAAGGAGTTTATCCCTCATTTCTCGGCCTTTTATCCGTAGGGAAGGGGCCTGGACCCTTGGATCTAGGATAGGGAAACAAAAGGATTTGATTTGCCCAAAAATAGGCTGAACACGGCCTGACACGCACTGTGACACGCCCGTGTCACATGCCGTATCCCTTAAGCGGCATACCACGGACTCAAATCCAAATAGTATACGGCCATGTGACATGCCCGTGTCTCACCCTACACGCCTGTGTCATGGTCGACACACCTATGTCTAGCAGCCATGTACTTCACCCAGCATAACATCAACTCACTCGAGCGGGACACAGCCATGGGACATGCCCGTGTCCCAGGCCGTGTCCTCCAGGACACACCCTTGTCTCTCAACACACGCAATCCTGGCTGAAACCCACAAAGGGCACGCCCTGTGACACGCCCGTGTCACAGGCTCTGTACCCCCTTTGCATGTCACTCGACGATTATCGAGTGCAGTTCGTTGACCGGAGCACGATACTCCGTGGGACACGCCCGTGTCCCAGGCCGTGTCACCCAACCTGAACCCAAATTGGGCTTTGGGGTGTTATAAAGGTTTCATGGTTGATGTATTGGAGGTGATAAGGAAGAGGAGATTGAGGAGGAGTTGTGTGAAGTGGAGAGTGTGGAGGTGTTGGCACATGAGTGGATGAGGGGATCGAGATGGCTGGAGGTTGTAAAGGAGGAAGTGAAGATGGTTGAGGAGATGGAGGAGTTATTTTTGGAAGGGATGAGGTGGAAGATGGATGTGGAAAAGGAGCTTCTTTTGAACCAGGGTGGGGAGTGGCTGTGATAGCCCTTGTGCCCTCAGAGGTCCTGGAGGAGGAGGAAACCCTGGATGGCTTAGTGATCCTCCTCTCCCATCTGCCAAATAAGGCAGAGGTTAGCCTCTTTGAGGCATTGATAAACACTGTTGTTCACACTAGGTGTTCAGAGGCTTTTTCCTGCAGAAATATCCCCAGTTAATTCCTTTCTTATCCACCAAATCAGCCATCACCAAGAATTGATGTCTGGTTATATAATCATGTGTTGTATGTTGTCCTAACAGCACTTTTTCGACCACATCAGCCAAGAACTTGTATTCAGCCGACAAGTTCTTCTTGAGCAGTTTGTTAGGGTTATCTCTACATTGACCCATTCTATTCAACATATTATTATACTCCTCAGAGTCCATTTCAATGTCTTCTTCACCATTTGAAAGACCAAAGATGTCGGTTAGAATTGAAGGGGAGAGAGTAACTGGATTACCAGAAACTGATCCAATCATCTTATCTTCTTCTGCAGTTGTAGATGTACACACCCATTATTTAACTTCAGTCATGGCTATCTTGATTATGTAAGTCATAAACTGTTTCATATTCTGATCTTTAAATAGCTTTAGGATTTCCACAAAGATTATGTCGGAATTTTGGAATGAATCAAAATCGATGTCAAAGCCCATGTCAAACTTCATGGAGGAGAGAACAGTTGCCGGAGTCGCCATGGTGCACCTGTAAGAGAAAAACAGAGATCAAGTGCGATGGAACTAAAAACATGAGACGGAGGTCGAAGAAAACCTAGATATAAGGTTTTTAGAATATGAGCCGCCAAACTCCATCCAACGAATAATAAAAAGATCTTCGATCTGAGGTCGACGAATTATTTTATTAAAAAATGAGTTCGTCGATCTCAGGTTGAAGAGGACGAATAAATCGTCGATCTCAATTCGATGAAAGATTCACTGAAGCAGGGATCGTCGATCTCCGTTCAACGAAAACTATTTCGCTAAGAAGTGATCGTCGAACTACGTTCGACGAACTCTTCACGATGGGTTCACATATCGTCGATCTCCATTCGACGAACTGTCAACAAATCGTCGACTACAGACAAAAATTAAATTAACTCATCTTCATTGACGATTCCTAACTGATTTAAGAAAAACAGATGCTTCTTCTCATCCAATGGCTTGGTGAATATGTCTGCCCTTTGTAAATCAGTTGAAATGAAGACAAGATTAATTTTCTTTTTGTCTACACAATCTCTAATGAAATGATGCCTTATTTCTATATGCTTTGTCCTACTATGATGCACTGGATTTTGTGCTATGGAAATATCACTGGTGCTGTCACAATATATAGTTGAATTATTTAGATTGTATCTGTAATCCAGTAGTTGGTTTTGTATCCATAAGACTTGTGAGCAATAGCTACCAGCAGTTATATATTCTGCTTCTGCAGTAGATGTTGAAACAGAAGTTTGCTTTTTACAGAACCAGGACACAAGCTTGTCACCAAGGAATTGGCATGTTCCTGTGATGCTTTTTCTGTCCACTCTACATCCAGCATGGTCAGCATCAGAAAATTCAGTTAAATCAAATGTTGACTCTGATGGATATAGAAGTCCTAGATTTGGACAACCCTTTATATCTCTCAAAATCCTTTTAAGCCAAATATAGTGAAATTCTTTAGGGTTCACTTGGAACCTAGCACAAATGCATGTAGCAAACATGATGTCTTGCCTACTTGCTGTGAG
Source organism: Platanthera guangdongensis (assembly GCA_039583875.1). Classification (NCBI taxonomy): domain Eukaryota; kingdom Viridiplantae; phylum Streptophyta; class Magnoliopsida; order Asparagales; family Orchidaceae; genus Platanthera; species Platanthera guangdongensis. The sequence goes on from CM077151.1 coordinate 140,550,786, forward strand.
ATAAATAGGGACCCAACAATGGCCCTATACAACTTATGATCAACAGACTTTCCATGTTCATCAGAATCTATCCCAACATTTGCAGCCATATGTGTCTTCATAGCTGTGGCATCACACATCCAAAATCTTTTAATAAGCTCTTTAGCATACTTGAATTGGGAGATGAAGATACCATCAGATGATTGTTTCACTTAGAGACCAAGGAAATATGAAAGTTCACCCCTGCTACTCATCTCAAACTTTGAGTGCATAAGGTTAGAGAACCTTTTGCATAGTTTGTGATCAGTTGAGCCAAATATGATATCATCTACATAAATTTATACTAATAGAATTTTATCTTTATGATGCTTAATGAAAAGAGTCCTATCTACAATGCCTCTAGAAAATTTATGCTCTAATAAGAAGCTAGCTATGGTCTCATACCAAGCTCTTGGAGCTTGCTTTAAACCATAGAGAGCTTTATGTAATCAAAAGACATGAGAAGGATGTGTTGGAGAGATAAAACCTGGAGGTTGTTCAACATAAACCTCTTCTTTGAGATCTCTATTTAGAAAAGTACTCTTGACATCCATCTGATAAACTTTGAACTTTTTGAAAGTAGCATATACAAGGAAAATTCTTATGGCATCAAGTCTTGCAACTGGAGCAAATGTTTGATCATAATCAATGCCTTCTTCCTGCCTATAACCTTGAGCTACTAGACTTGCCTTGTTCCTCATGATGTTGCCTTCAGCATCCAACTTATTTCTGAATGCCCAATTGGTTCCAATGACACGATAGTATTTGGGTCTAGGAACCAATTCCCAAACTCTACATCTCTCAAATTGATTGAGCTCCTCTTGCATTGCAATGATCTAGTGGGGATCTTGTTCTACATCATTAATGGATTGGGGCTCAAGTTGAGAGAGGAAACAAGCAAACATCAAGTCAAGGTTGAGTTGATGACTTGTTTGCACACTAGTTGAAATGTCTCCAATCACTTGAGATCTGGGATGATCTCTAAGTGTGACAAAATCAGTGGGAGGAGCTGGTTGGGCAACATCTTGGGGGCTAAATTCCTATTTTGGAATTTCATTAGTTGTTGGAAAGGGTTCAGTCACTTCTGTGCTTTCTTTTTCACTTTCTTCTTTAACTTGTGGAGAAGGATGTATTGGAACCTCTTAGGTGAGGCATAGTTCATCCAATCTCTCACACAAGTGAGGTACCTGCAAAGTGATATTGGTAGAAATTTCTTTCTCCTTATAAGACATGTTAGCCTCATGAAAAGTCACATGAATTGATTCCTCAATTTTTAAAGAAGATTTATTGAATACCCTATAAGCTTTGCTGACTTGGGAATATCCTAGAAAAATTCCCTCTTCAGCCTTAGCTTTAAACTTTCTAATATATTTCTTGTCATTATTATGAATTTAACATATGCAACCAAATACTTTAAAATAGGTGATTTTAGGTTTATTCCCTTTAAGTAATTCATAGGGAGTCTTATTCTTAAATTTATATATTAAACTCATGTTCAATACATAGTTTGCTGTGCTTACAGCCTCTGCCCAAAAGGATAGGGGCATGTAAGCATTTGCAAGTAATGTGTCTGCAGCTTCAATTAAGGTTCTATTCTTTCTTTCAGCTACCCCATTTTGTTGAGGAGTTCTAGGAGCTGAGAAGCAATGTCTGATACCTTCCTTCTCACAGAACTCATGCATAAGAAGAGACTCAAACTCAGTACCATGATCACTTCTGATCAATGTAACTGGAGTAGAGTACTCAATCTGTATAGTCCTGAGAAAATCTGTAAGAACCTTGAATGTATCTGACTTAGATCTCAGAAAGAACACCCAAGTGAATCTTGAGAAGTCATCTATAACAACTAGAGTATAAGATTTTCCTCCTAGGCTTTGTACAGCAATAGGTACAAAAAGGTCCATGTGTAGCAAATGCAAGATCCTAGGTGAATCACTCTCATTAACTTATTTAAAACTAGATTTAGTTTGTTTGCCTAGTTGACAAGCCTTGCAGAGGCCTTCCTTCTTGTAGAGACCAGAAGGTAATCCTCTCACAAGGTTGTCTTTAGATAGCCTAGCAATGTTTTTCATATTAACATATCCTAGTCTTTTATGCCATAGATCATTTGGATTGCAAATAATATTAAGTAAACAGATATCTGAAGTTGCAGAATGAAAATCAACTACATATATGTTACCTTGTCTATTTCCAATTAAAATAGTTTGGTTTTCTTTATTAGAAATAATACAAGAACTTGAGTTAAAATGTACCTGATAACCTTCATCACATAGCTGACTTATGGAGATGAGGTTATGCTTGAGTCCACTTACATATATCACCTTCTTAAAAGTGACTGCTCCAATCTTTACTTCTCCAAAGCCTTCAGACTGGCCACAATTTGAATCACCAAAGATCACATTTGGTCCCAGCATGGACTTGTAGTTATTTAAGTTATCCTTGCTGCCAGTCATATGCTTGGAGCATCCAATATCCAGATACCATTGTTGATTAACAGCTGGACAACTCTTTACCTGCAAAGAAAACAATTAGTTGTTCTTGACCCAAATTACATTGGGTTCTTTATTTTGCTGATAAGAAAGGTTTGATATAACTGAAAATTCAGGTTGAGATTTATAGCCTAAGGGATGATATCTCCTTGGTGGAATTTCCCAATCAGCAAGTGGATTAAAAGGTTTTCTAGGTTGATTAGAGTTTTTGTTAGAATTATGACTTTTATTAAGTCTGACTGGGTTCGACGAAAAGTTGTAAGTTCGTCGACCAGAGTTCGACGAAGTGGGATGAGATCGTCGATCTTTGCTCAGAGAATGAACAAATTCATTTTCTTTTCCACAAGTTCATCGATCGCTGCTCGACGAACAATACACAGTTCATTGATCGTAGTAAGATGAATTATTATAACTAATATTGGCATTCATAGATCGTCGATCGGAGTTCGACGAACTAGCCACATTTCTTCGACCTAAGTTCGACGAAATCTGTTGAACTTTATTTTTTACTTAGAGTTTTCTGGTTTCTGTTCTTTTGATTTCTAGAGTTAGGTAATTCTTCTGTAGTTTGTTTATTGTTTATTACCTCTTTACCCTTAGCTGAAACAAATCTTATAGGGGTTGTTAATATGTTCTTCTTAAGTATGGGGGGTAAGCTTGATGATGCACCCAAGCCCAGTTTGCCATTCAGTCTGGCATTGACTGTACTTGTGATGTTCATCAGCTTAAGGCTTCTCCCATTGATAGATTCCTCAAGTTGCTTAGCCTCACATAGCTCTGTTTTTAAAGAAATTATTTGTTCATTAGCTAGTGCTAAATCATCCTTAAGCTTATTGTTTTCAGCAAAGAAGTTATCAAATTCAGATTACCTATCTCTTAGCATTTTAATTTCTTTTTCAGATTTTATTAAATCATTGCATAAAGATTTGAATTCAATTTTAAAATCAACAGAATTAAAATCAAAAGATGAGATTACCTGATCCTCATCTGTCTCAGATTCTTCTTCTAAGTCTTCAGAATGACCTTATGCTTGATCTTCAGCATCAGGTCTACTGCAAGAGGCATTAATTGCCATGAGGCAGACCTCTTTTGCCCTTGCTTCTTCTTCATCTTCATTGGAACTAGAAGATGATGTCTCTTCATCAGTGTCACTCTAGGTTTCAGCAATGAAACCTTTTTCTTTTCTTTTGTATTTGCTGGAGGAGTTTTTGTTTGAATTCCTGCTGGAGTTCTTCTCATTCTCTTTCTCCTTTCTACTTTCCCTTTTCTAAGCTTCTGGGCATTCATGGAGAATGTGCCTAGGCTTTCTGCATTCAAAGCAGACAATCTCCTTGGTAGGAGTTCTGTCATACTTAGGTTTGTCATCATTCTTTGATGGTCTTCTTCTGAAATCCTTCTTGTCCAGCTTGTAGAAACTTTTGGCCTGCAAGCTAATCAACTCTTCATTTGTTGGAATGGTTTCAGATTCTTTAGTTACTTTAAAAGCAATATTATGTTCCTTCCTTGAAGGGTTTGAGGTCTTCATTTCAACTGCCTCTCTATTCTTGATCAATTGCTCATAGGATTTGAGCTTCCCAAGAGAGACTCAGTGGATATCTCATTAAAACTTCTGGATTCTTTGATTGGCCAGATCCTGGAGTCCCAAGTGCTGGAGAAGCACATCAGAATCCTCTCATTTATCTCAGTCAATGAGATATCCTTATCCAAGGTCTGTTATACATCTCTGCCAATGTTTCAGATTCCTCCTTCTTAAAGTTCTCATATTAAGATATATCTCATTAATACTTCTGGACTCAACGCACTCAACGCCTAAGTGCTAGATTCATCGAGTCAACCTTTAACTCGACGAAGGCCTTGAGTGGACTCAATGAACTCAATGGCTGAGACTCAAACTCATCGAATCAACTCCTTGACTCAACGAATCGTCGAGTATACTCAACACACTCAACGCTTAAGTGACATACTCGACAAATCAACTCTTTGACTCGATGAATCGTTGAGTAAACTCAACGCGCTCAATTCCTCCATTCAACAAGTCAACACTTGAGTCGACGAAAGCGTTGAGTGTTCTCAACGCACTCGACGCCTCAAAATCCTGGTTGTGGTAAGTCTTTTCACTCATCATATGAGCAAATCATACTATGCCAATCTCCCAATTTTTCCAAACACACCCTGATAGGCTCATACTGTGTTGGTAGTGAGGCTACATGCTTGATCACTTCCAGATCACAATGGTAACACCAACATGGGCTTCCTCTCGGGTTGGCCGGAAAATCCCTCCACCGGCGGCCAATCCACTGCCAATCGACGGCCACCACCTCAACGGATGTGGTGGTGGCGATGGCTGGCAGGGGAGGAGCTCGGGTGGCCAGGACAGTGGCTTATAAGCCTGGGGCGATCATGTCCATTAGCTAAAGGAAGGAGACAAAATCAGGGCCACTGATTTTGTTACCCTGATCTGTTATTAGCAGACCAACTCGTAATTGAGTTGAACTTTCAACAATTTTCATGCCACGTTTGAGGCACTTAAGGCCATATCATCAAAAGTTTGTTGTGATAACTTTTGTAGAGCTACGTTTCAACTTTCTGCAGGACTTGAGATCAAGTCATTTAGGGAGCCACAGCTCCTTGTAGGCCATTTTTCCTATGATTGGTCCTTGTGTAGGATAGATATTTAAATGTCAATATCTCCTAGATGGTAACTCCAAATGGGATAAAATTTGGACCATGCATGGATGTGTCCTAGACCAAGTATGTTCTCAAAAATCAAATTTTTAGAAGAAAGGTTTTCTATATTTTACTCATTATTTGTTTTACCAAAACAATGTGAATTATGGAGTTTTACAACTCAAAATGGCCCTAAATTTAGGTGGAATGTCTATTAGGTCATTTTAGGACTCTTGTAAAAAATTTGAGTCATTTTAGCATCTACATGTTAGTGTATCCCACATGCATGACTTATGGCATGTATGTAATTAAGAGTGCCTTAATCCAAAAAGGAGTGTTTGTGAAATTTTGCATCAAGTACTTGTTGTTGTTAAAATTCAACAACCTTGGCTCTGATACCATGTTGATATTCAACAACCTTGGCTCTGATACCATGTTGAATTTTATCCAGGTGATCAACGAGATAGCATGACGCCAAATTAATATTTCAGACCTATCAAGATCACACCTTGATCATGCAGAAATTTCCCTGGACCTTGGAGTGAGCAGGGGTTATCTCAACTAAAGTCAGTCAACCAGAAAACACATGCAGCACAAGAGCCTTATTGATTCACAACAAACTTCTTAACAAGGCGAGACATACATGGCGAGACATGATTCACCAAAACCAATACAGGGAGAGCAGAGACAATTACAAAGACAAGATAAACACAAGTTGTGCGGACTCAAATATCAAGCTGTCGGTCTACTGCTGTGGAGTCCGCATAATCCGCCAGGTCGCCAGACCGACAACCAGGCCGCGCGGACTACCCCTCATTCCAATGCTAGCTCTAGCCGCCGATCTGCAAGCCGCCTAACCGTGAGGTCGCCTAGCCGCCATACCGCACAAGCTGCGATGCTGAATAGAACAGTCCGCCTGAAGCAGGCGACTTATTGAACCCCGAACCAAGTTGCCAAAGAGAAGACCGTCTGGTCACTTTCCGCGACCTGTTTTTTACCGCCTATTGCTTAACCGCAGAGTCCGCACTGTCCCTGACCGCAATCAGAGCCAAGTCCTGGCTTTCCAGTGCTATCCGCACAACCTGCACAGCACAACCCGGTCAACTCAAACAGACTGCGCGGACACCAAAAGGCAGTCCGCAGCAACTATTGCGGGCTCAAGTTACTGTTCTCTTACTTCAGCTCTCTTTTTATTCCTGATGTGACATGGGTCCTATTTATCGACACGATGATGAGTGTGGCCACCGCCCTAGCCGATAAGATTACCGCCACATCCCGTAATAAGACGTACGTGTATCCGCAAGACCCGCGGATACACACCAGTCCGCCGCCTCCTTGTGCAGGATAGCCGGTCCTCCATAGCTTTACCAAGGCCGGACACATTTGCCAGTCCGCCTTATAGCCAAAGGCCAAGCCAAGACCGCCACAGCCGAACTCCGTAGCAACATTGTCTGCCAATTCGCGGACATAACTCCAGCCCGCTTATCCTGAGCCAACAACCTCGTCACCAAGGCACCTGCCGGACTCAGCGAACATACCGTTCCAGTCCGCTCATACTGCGGACAGCTTTAGTCTGTTTATCCTTGCAGACAACTCCAGTCTGCATGCCCTGAGTCCATAGCCTTATTACCAAGACACCTGCCGGACTCAGCGGACATCAGCTCTAGTCCGCACGCAGTTGTGGACACAATCTCCAGTCTGCTTATCCCAAACTCGCAACCAAGGCACACAGCACTTCTGCCGAGCTTGGCGGCCGGGACATAGTCCGCACTACACTACATGATCTCTCCGGACTAAGCCAACCATGGACTTGGTTCATAACCAACCAAGTCCACACCACTAGCCACAGGGGCTAGTCCGCACTTATTGGCGGACACTGGATCCAGTCCGCCTGTCCCGGTGAGCTCCAATATCAGTCTGCACTGACTGGCGGTCTCCGCAGCTTTCACTTGCCGCTTCACTAGAGCAAGACCAAGGCCTCTGCCAAGCCAGTCTGCCGAGCTCCAGTTCTTCAGTCCGCTTCTTGCCGGACTCCGCGGATAGAGTCGCTATCCGCCTGGTTAATTCCTGGGATCCAACTACTTGCAGAGCATAAGCCGGCCTAGCAGGCCGTCGCTGCTGTCCACGTAGTCTGCGCAAACAGACCGCCCAGGCTGCCACAGAATAAGCCGTCTGCACCAGCCCCGCCGACCTGGTTGTCTGCCAACTCTATCCGCGTAGACTGCACTGATAGGTTGCACAAGTCCTCCATTCACCCACTTTTACTTCACAAATTTCAACACTCTCCCTTGAAGTAAGAAGTGGTGAACAACTCCAGCATCTCCCGTAACCTTGCACCTGGTCCCTCCGATAGCATCTATGAAGAGATGTCCAAGATATAGTCCTAGCCCCGCATATCATGGACCATGAGGGAGCCCTCCAGCATCTCCCAAAAAGAGCTATGCATCCCTCTGCCTTCTTCTTCAGCTTCATCCTCCACTCATGCATCACAGGAGTATCACCAACAACCTTGGGCACAAAATCCCAAGCCTCATCACCTCTGAGAGTAGTGACCTCCTCAACCTTGGTGTCAATCACCTCCTTGATTCTAGTGGGTTCATCACAGCTAGAAGGTATTCGCTCGACCTGAGGGTTTGCAAGAAAACATGGGACCAAGACCGTCGTGTTCCCTTTTCTATATCGAGCTGGTGGCTTACTGATCCTCTTTGATCTCTGAAGAACCTGAATATGGCTAACCACCTCTGTTGCTCCTCCTTTACCAGCACCGTTCTCGGGCAAACCCGAAACAATGCTCCCCTTGCTTCCTGAACAAGATGCCTCTCACTAAAATCAGGAGCACCTGGATCAACGCTCCCCCTGCTACCTGAACCAGAATCCTTCGCTCTCGAACAAGAACTACCTGGAACATCGCTCCCTTGCTTCCTGAACTGGAAGCCTCCACCTTCGAGCCAGAAGTACTTGGAGCATTTCTCCCCCTATTTCCAGACCCTGATGCCTTTGCCCTGGAACTAGAACAGCCTGGAGCTCCTGGTGACTCAGGCAGCTCCACCTGAACCTTAGCAGTAGCCTCATTCAGCCCACCATCTGACCTGCTCACCTCTAGCTCCACATAAGAGCTATCCCAATATGACGTCAACTCATCGAAGACAACGTCTCTCGACACGATGAGCCTCTTCGTCACAGGATCCATACACCACCATATTCTCCTTTGCTCATCATACTCAATAAAGACTAGCTTCGCCTTGAGAGCAACCAGATATTGTACGTAGAAAGTAGATCCAAACACCCATAGGTGCTTCACACTGGGCTTTACTCCAAACATCAGCCCATATGGAGTCTTCACATAGATCGGACTCAGAGACATCCGATTGATGACATGAGCAGCACTGGACATCCCTTCTGCCCAAAGAGCCTTAGGAATGCCTTTACTCTGAAGCCAACACTTGCAGGTCTCTGTCAACCAACGGATCATCTGAGCTGCAACACTACCTTGCTGTGATGTATGTCCACAAGAAAGATCCTTCTGGATCCCTTGCATCCTGCAAAAGTTTGAGAACTCGGTTGAGCCAATCTCACCACCGATATTTGTCCTCGATTTCTTGATCTGCAGGCCAAGTTGGCCTTCCACAAGCTTCTTGAACTCCACAAACAAGTGCATCATGTTCGACTTCGCCTTCATGAAGTATACTCAAGTATACCTTGAATAATCATCAACCAATATCAGCATGAACCTGCTGCCTCCAAGACTGGCGGTGACGGTCGGTCCAACCAGAGAATAATGTGTTGGATCCCTAGTTGGATTTGTGCTAGGTTCACTAAATTAGGATGTTTGACCCAACATGTATAACCAGGGTCATGATTGTGTCCTAGAGTTTAGGTCATGTCCTTAGAATCGGAACTACTTGGACCAGCCATCAACAGACTACAAAAAGACTCAAGACTTAGAGATTTCAAAGACTCAGGAAAATGAGTTCGACGTTCGTCAAACTCAGGTCGACGAAAGCCGTTCTTAGCTTGACGAACTCAGAGAAAATTCTCTGAGTTGAGCTCAGCGAACTTGGTACTCAGGTCGACAATTTATGGACACTATATTTCAACATTACAAGTCCAGAACTTCTCTTATCTCCAGTCGACGAACTTAGTTCTCAGGTCGACTATTGGTGGGTATTCTACTTCAACATCTTATTCCAGAAACAATTAAGTATTCGAAGTCCAGGATCATATTCCAGTCGACGAATTCATCTTCTCAGCTCGACGAACTTAGACCACATTCTTGGCAAGACTTATCTAGCAGTTAGAAGTTCTCAGCCCGACGAAACTAGTTCTCAGGTCAATGATTTCTGGACACATTACTTAAAACATTCTTGAGTCCAAGAAACATCGAATTCTGAACTCCAGTCGACGAACTTTTATTCTCAGCTCGATGATCTTGATGTATAGAGTTGGCAAGGTTCCAGAGAAAGCATTTCTGTCCTCAGGTCGACGATCTTGGTTCTCAAGTCGACGAACAACTATTTTCTGGTCGATGAACTTAGATTCTCAGCTCGACGAACTCTGAATCCAGGTAGACGAATTCTGCTCAATGATTTCTGTGAAGTTTCAGACTTAGATATTTTCCTCCTTCTGTCCTTATTCTATTGCAAGAATTCCTGAGTAATCAATGCTAAAATATTCTCTGAATATGACCATTAGATGGAGCATTAATTATGGACTTCATCAGGATTACTGTTTGCCATTTTTCAATGGGACGGTTGGGGAAACCAATCAATGCAAATATTCTCTAAGCCGTCAGAAATCAATTTAGAAAGGAAATTTATATGGAAAATATAAAAGGGATTTTCTGTCTCTTCCAGTTGGGGGCAATCAGAAAATACAGGGAATAAGGATCTTCTTCTTCTCTCTCGACAGCACACTAAGAAATAAGAGAGAAAGATACTTATAGAGAAGACAAAACACAGTGATACAAAGAAACAAGCCGTAGACCAAAGAAATAACATCAGGCTGAAGAAGAAGAAGAAGAACAATCATTCAAATCAAGAGTCTTCTTCTCTCTTCATTCAGGATTCTTCAAAGGACAACAAACATTCAATCTGTTAAGAAGTTCTCGGAGTTCTTCTGGTCAAAGCAAAAGTTTGAAGACCTATCACCCTGCAGCAAAGCTTCAACTTCCTGAACCATTCAATATCTCAGGGGGAGCCTTTGCTAACATCAAAATCCACTAGAGTCCTCTCAGTTGTATTTGAGAAAGAGAATACATAATCACTCTCTCATCCCCCACTTTATAAAGGGTTCTTTAACTCCCTTCAAAAGTTATTTCTGGTTGCAAGTCACCTGATCAAAAGACTTGAGGTTTAGTTTTTGAGCATCTGATCAAAAGCTCATTGGTGGTAGTCACCTGATTAAAACTTAAGTGGATTCCTACCAGGGTGGTAGAAGAGTGGATGTGCCCAGGTTGGGAAACCACTATAAAATTCTTGTGTTGTCTGGTTGCATGCACATCAGCCAAGGCCATCTCGGATTCTCTAAATCAAATGGTGGCTCGATCTGCTGATGAAAGAAAAGATAGGAGATCCAATCTCATATCACAATATGAGAACTTCAAGAAGGAGGAAGTAGAATCAGTTGCAGATATGTATAATAGACTGAGCTCAATCATCAATGATCTGAACACTTTAGACAAGGACATCACCCTCACTGAGGTGAATGACAAAATCCTCATGTGCTTCCGAAGCTCATGGGATTCAAGGATCTGGCCAATCAAGGAGGCCAGGAGCCTAAATGAGATTTCTACAGAATCTCTTTTAGGAAAGCTCAAGTCTTATGAGCAGCTCATCAAATCCAGAGAAGCAGCTGAGCAGAGAACACCTCCACCAGCAAGGAAGGAGCATAGCATAGCTTTTAAAGCTGTTGAAGAAGCTGAAGCCTCAACTGTGAATGAAGAGCTGATGAGTCTCTTTGCCAAGAGATTCTATAAAATGGCAAGGAAGGATTTCAGAAGAAAGTCATCCAGGCAGGATTACAAGCCAAGGTATGACAAAACCCCCACTAAAGAAGTGGTTTGCTTTGGCTGCAGGAAACCTGGACACTTCATCTCAGAGTGTCCAAAAAATCAAAAGAAGGAAAAGAGAAGAGAGAAGGACTCTAGAAGACAGCAAAGCAGCAGGCCTTCATCCAGCAAATGCAAGAAGAAGAAGGAGAAATGCTTTATAGCTGAATCCTGGAGTGAAACTGAGGATGAATCCACATCCTCCAGCTCCAGTGAAGAAGAAGAAGAGGCAAGGACCAAAGAAGTATGCCTCATGACCATTGATGCCTCCAGGAGTCATTCAGATGAAGAAAATTCTGACAGTGAAGGAGATTCTGAATCAGAGGCTGATCAGGTATTGTCCTCTTTTGATTATAGTTCTGATACTTTTAAAATTGAATTTAAAACTATGTGCATTGATTTAATAAATTCTGAAAAAGAAATCAAAGCACTTAGTGAAAAACTAGCTAGTCAAGAGATGCTGAAATCTGAAAACACCAAGCTAAAAGATGAACTTACATTAGCTAATGAAAAAATTATTTTGTTAAAAACTGAGTTATTTGAGGCCAAACAACTTGAGGAATCTCTCAATGGGAGAAGCCTGAAGCTGATGGACATCACAAGCACAGTCAATGCCAGACTAAATGGCAAACTGGGATTGGGTGCATCATCAAGTTTGCCCCCAATTCTTAAGAAGAATATTTTATCAACCCCCATTAAATTTGTTTCTGCTAAGGGCAAAGAAGTAACAATCATTAAACAAACCATAGAATAAATGCCCAACTTAAAAGGTCAAAATAACAAAAAACAAGTAAAAACAAAGTTCAGCAGATTTCGTCGAACATAGATCGATGAAATATGGCCAGTTCGTCGAACTCAAGTCGACGAACGTTGAACGCAAATTTATATAATAATCATTCGTCTTGCTGTGATCGACGAACTGTGTATGGTTCGTCGAGCAGAGATCGACGAACTTGGGGCCCAAAAAATGAACTTGTTCATTCTCTGAGCAGAGATCGACGATCTCATTCCATATCATCGAACTCTGGTCGACGAACTCACAACAATTCGTCGAACCAGTCAGACTTAACAAAAATTATAATTAGAACACCAACTCCAATCAAACTAAGAAACCATTTAACCCACTTGCAGATTGGATAATACCTCCCAGAAGATATCATCCATTAGGATATAAATCACAACCTGAGTATTCTGTGATCTCAAGTTTTTCCTATCAGCAAAACAAAGGACCCAAGGTAACCTGGGTCAAGAATAATTAATAATTTTCTCTGCAGGTAAAGAGTTGTCCAGTTGTAAATCAACTATAGTATCTGGATAGTGGTTACTCCAAGGACATGACTGGCAGCAAGGACAACTTATACAATTACAAGTCCAAGCTGGGACCAAAGGTAATCTTTGGTGATTCAAAGTGTGGCCAGTATGAATGCTATGGAGAAGTAAGGATTGGAGTTGTCACATTCAAAAAGGTGACCTATGTAAGTGGACTCGAGCATAACCTCATCTCCATAAGCCAATTATGTGATGAAGGTTATCAGGTACATTTCAACTCAAAAACTTATATTATTTCTAATAAAGAAAAACAAAATGTTTTAATTGGAAATAGACTAGGAAACATTTATTTAGTTGATTTCTATTCTGCCAATTTAGATATTTGTCTGCTTAATATAGTTTGCAATCAAAATGAATTATGGCATAAAAGGCTAGGACATGTAAATATGAAAAACATTGCTAGGCTATCTAAAGACAATCTTGTGAGAGGCTTACCTTCTGGTCCCTACAAGAAGGAAGGCTTTTGCAGGGCTTGTCAACTAGGCAAACAAACTAAATCTAGCTTTAAGTTAGTAAATAAAAGTGATTCACCTAGGATTTTGTATTTGCTACACATGGACCTCTTTGGACTCATTGCTGTACAAAGTCTAGGAGGGAAATCTTATACCCTAGTTATTGTAGATGACTTCTCAAAATTCACTTGGGTGTTCTTTCTGAGATCTAAGTCAGATACCTTTAAATTTCTTACAGATTTTCTCAGGACCATACAGATTGATTACTCTACTCATGTTGCATTGATCAGAAGTAATCATGGTATAGAGTTTGAGTCTCTTCTTATGCATGAGTTCTGTGAGAAGGAAGGTATCAGGCACTAATTCTCAGCTCCTAGAACTCCCCAACAAAATGGGGTAGCTGAAAGGAATAATAGGACCCTAATTGAAGCTGCAGGCACATTACTTGCAGATGCTTACATGCCCCTATCCTTTTGGGCAGAGGCTGTAAGCACAACAAATTATATACTGAACAGAAGTTTGATATATAAACTAAAGATTAGGACTCACTATGAATTACTTAAAGGGAAGAAACCTAAAATCACCTATTTTAAAGTAATTGGATGTGTATGTTATATGCATAATAACAACAAGAAATACATTAGAAAGTTTAAAGCTAAGGCTGAAGAGGGAATTTTTCTAGGATATTCCCAAGAAAGAAAAGTTTATAGGGTATTTAATAAATCATCTTTAAAAATTGAAGAATCAATTCATGTTACTTTTGATGAGACTAACATGTCTTGCAAGGAGAAAGAGATTTATACCAGTAATCTTTTGCAGGTACCTCACTTGTGTGAGAAATTGGAAGGACTAAGCCTCACCCAAGAGGCTCCAACACATCCTTCTCCACAGGTTGATGAAGACAGTGAAGAAGAACCTTTGGAAGAAGTTAAATCTCAGTCAACAGCAAATATAATTCCATAAGAGGAATTAATTCCAAATACTATTGCTGAACCAACTCCACCCACTGACTTTGTCACAATTAGGGATCACCCTAGATCTCAAGGGATTGGAGACATGTCAGTAGGTGTACAGACAAGGCATCAACTCAACCAAGACTTGATGCATGCTTGTTTTCTCTCTCAAGTTGAGCCTCAATCCATACATGATGCTGAGCACGATCCCCACTGGATCATTATTATACAAGAGGAAATCAACCAATTTGAGAGAAGTAGAGTTTGGGATTTGGTTCCAAGACCCAAAGACTACCCAGTCATTGGAACTAAATGGGTATATAGAAACAAACTCGATGCCCAAGGTGTAATTGTGAGAAACAAGGCTAGGCTTATTGCTCAAGGTTATAGGCAAGAAGAAGGGATAGACTATGACCAAACATTTGCACCAGTTTCTAGGTTAGAGGCAATCAAAATCTTTCTTGCCTATGCTGCCTACAAGAAGTTCAAGGTATATCAAATGGATATAAAGAGTGCTTTTCTGAATGGAGTACTAAAAGAAGAAGTCTATGTTGAACAACTTCCAGGTTTTATCTCTCCAACCCATCCTTATCATGTATTTAAATTGCATAAAGCCCTTTATGGTCTAAAGCAAGCTCCAAGAGCTTGGTATGAGACCTTAGCTAGCTTTCTGATAGAGCATAAATTCATTAGAGGCATAGTAGATAAAACCTTATTCACTAGACATCATAAGGATCAAACCATGTTAGTACAAATATATGTGGATGACATTATATTTGGGTCTACTGATTCCAAACTATGCAAGATATTCTCTGACCTCATGCATTCAAAGTTTGAGATGAGTAGCATGGGTGAGCTCTCCTATTTCCTTGGTCTCCAAGTGAAGCAGCTACCTGATGGCATCTTCATCTCCCAGACTAAATATGTTAAGTAGCTTATCAAGAACTTTGGAATGGTTGATGCCTCAGCAAAGAAAACACATATGGAAACTAATGCTGTAATAGATTCTGATCCACATGGGAAACCTGTTGACCAGAAGTTATACAGGGGCATTGTTGGGTCCCTATTATATCTTACAGCTAGAAGACCTGATATTATGTTTACCACATGCCTTTGTGCTAGGTTCCAAGTGAACCCTAAAGAATCTTACCTAAATTTCTTAAAAAAAATTTTGAGATATATAAAGAGTTGTCCTAGTCTAGGCCTTTGGTATCCTACTGAGTCAGAATTTGAGTTAACTGGATACTCAGATGCTAACTTTGCTGGATGCAGGGTGGACAGAAAAAGTACCTCAGGAACCTGCCAATTCCTTGGTATAAGATTAGTGTCCTGGTTTTGTAAGAAGCAGTCATCTGTATCCACATTAACTGCTGAAGCAGCATATATAGCAGCTGGAAGTTACTATTCCCAGATGTTGTGGATCCAAAACCAACTCCTGAACTATGGCTTCAACTTAAATAATTCAACTCTTTTTTGTGATAACACAAGTGCTATAGCCATAGCACAAAATCCAGTCCATCATAGTAGGACTAAACATATAGACATTAGGCATCATTTCATTAGAGAGTGTATAGACAAAAACAAAATCAAACTTGTTTATATCTACACTGATTTACAAAGAGCTGATATTTTCACCAAACCCTTGGATGAAAGGAATCACTTGTTCTTTATAAATCAGTTAGGCATGATCAATGGAGAAGCTTTGATTTAACTTCTGTTTGCACTCGACAAATTCTTCAAAGTTTGTCGAACGGAGCACAATGAACTGGGAAAATTTCTTGAGATATTCGTCGAACGGAGATCGATGAACTCTCTGTGAGTGAAGTTATTTTCGTCAAACGGAGATCGACGAATTTGCATCAGAAAACTTTTGTCGAACAAAGCTCGACGAAATGTCTTCAAATCTTCAGACTGAGCTCGACGAATTGTTTACCTCCAAATTATTTCGTCGACCTCAGATCGAAGAATTTTCCATTTTTCGTGGAACGGAGTTTGTCAATTCATATTCTGGAAAACCATATATCTAGGTTTTCTTCGACCTCCATCCCACGCTTTCAGTTCCTTTGCACTTGATCATCATTTTTCTCTTGCAGGAGCTCTAATGGAGGCTCCAGCAGTAAATCTTGCGGCAATGAAATTCGACACCGGCTTTGATGTCGATTTTGATTCCTTTCAGCATTAAGACCCAATATTCCTGGAAATCCTACAACTGCTTGAAGAACAATAGTTAAAGACTCTAATGTCAACCAGGATCAAACTCGCCAGCACTGAAATCAGGGAGTGGGTCTATACTTCCTCCACCACAGATGAGAACACTCTTACAGGGACAGTATCGGGTAATACTATTTCTCTTACTCCCGTCGTCCTAACAAAAATTTTTGGTTTAAGTAATGGTGAAGAAGAGTTGGAAATTGATACTGAGGAATATGATGTAATGCTGGGTATGATGGGTTACTATGGAGAAACCCTAAATAAGTTGCTGAAGAAACACATGTCTGCTGAATTTAAATTCCTAGCAGACATGGTGGGCAAAGTGTTGTTGGGCAAGCACACTGCACATGACTACATAACCAGGCACCAATTCCTGATTATGTGTGATGTGGTTAACAAGAAAAAGGTAAACTGGGCTCAGATCATGTTTGATCTAATAAAGAAAAAGAATACAAAGAAAGAAGTCTGTTTTGGAAGAATCTTAGGGATCTTCCTAAAAGAAAAGGATGCTGAATCCCTAGTATCCCAGACCATATTCATCAATGCCTCTAAGAGGCTCACCTGTGCCCTCTTTGGCAGATGGGAGAGGACCATCACCAAGCCCTCCAAGGCTTCTTCCTCTTCCACCGGGGCTTCTGAGAGTACTAGGGTTGTTCCAGCCACTTCCCACCCTACTGAAGAGATGCCTCCTCCACCTCCATCACCTCCAGCCATCCAACCTCATCCTCAGATGGCACACCAACTTCCCTCCTCTTCCACCATTCCTTATCTTCAACAACCACAACAATAACCACAACAACAACTAGTTCATATTCCTACTCCAGCTCCATCTCCTACAAATTCTCCACAAATAGATATCACTGACATCCCCTCTTCCCCTCTTCAGAAAACTCAACAACCCTCTCCTTCTCAATCACCACAACCAACCCCACCTCAATCCCCCCATGGTACACCCATTCCATCACCACCTTCATCTCCCTTACCCCACCATCTAGACACCATCCCCTTCTTCAATCTACCTTCATCCCCCTCCATACTTCTTCTCCACCAGATGAACCAATACAAGATGCACCACCTCCACCTCCACCATCCTCCTCCATACCTACTTATGTCTCCACGACTACACCCTCTACACAACCCTCTGCATCTCCACTATTGGATCCCTCCATCATACCACCACTCATTGCCCTTCTCACTCCCCTTCTTAAAACCATTATAGCAGAGGCCATTTCACCTCTTGCTACTTCCATTTCCTCCCTTACTGCATAAATATCTGCTCTCTCTGCTCCTTCCTCTTCAGTTAGGGGCTTGGCTCTAGTGTGCACTGAAACCATGCAGGGGGGAGATACTCCATGAAGAAGAAGCAGCAGCAGCAACAGCAGCAATAGTAGTAGTAGCAGCAACAACAGTAGTAGCAGCAGTAGAAACAATAGCAGCAGCAGACACAGCAGCTGCAACAATAGTAGTAGCAGCAGTAGAAACAGCAGCAGCAGACACAGCATAAAAAGCAGATGTTGATGATGAATTCATGGACTTCATTAATTTTATTGAAATAGATATGGAAATAGATACTGTGGATGATACAGTAACAGAGGAAATAATAACTGCTGGTGATTTTATTATAAATCCCACAATAGATTTGTTAAATTTATCGAGAACTTTTGATATAGTTCATTTGAACTTTCTTCCAGAATACAGTGCTAAGCCATCCATGGCTATAATCTCATATAGCTCACCCATAAGCCCCAAAGTTGCCAAGCAACTAAAGGCCACTATTGCTGTAATAGAGATTGCAGCCATTCCATCTCCTCCAAGAGCTGTTTCCCCCATCATCTCATCTCCTCCTGCTCCAGTTTTTTTTATGGATGATTCACCACTACCTGATCTTGATGCACTGATCATGGCAGATATAGAAGAGGAAAATAAGTTAGTTGCTGAAAGCACTAAAGTGTACAGTTCTCCAGCTCTAGTTCCAGCTCCTCCTCCAGCTCCCTCCCAGGCTGAGAAACCACTGATATCTGTTTAAGCCCTGAAAAAAATAAATGTAATGTATGATAATCCTCAGGATTCTACTGATGATGAAGATTCTGATGATGAGCCAAAGAAAAAGAAAGTGTCTAAGAAGAGGAAAGCTCCTCCACCTCCTGCCCCAAAACCCAATCCTACAAATGATACTCCTTACTATATACTTCAGAAGATCACACCCTACAACGGCATGCCAGCATGGATGTGGCTGTCCAAGAATGAACAGAAAGAAAGAAAGAAAAGCAGGAGGTATTCCCCACCTCCTCAAAGATACAGAAAAGATCATCCTCCTCCTCCTCCACCAGCTGCTGGTGCTTCCAGTTCTTCAACTCAGAGGCCTACCCAGTTTCAAACATATCAAAGGCATTATTCTTCAGGCAGATAGCAACAACATCAACAACATCAAAAGTAATAATTCACTGAACATCAAAAGGCTGATAGCCCCAAGAGACCTGCTTCCCCTCCTATACCATTTGAAGATCTTGAGACAGCTACAACTGCTAGGATGGCCAGATTCCAGGAATTGGTTGGCCTATCCATGATCAACAAAGCAAGAGCTAAAGGAAAGGATCCTTCTCAATACTCTACAATGTCCAAGTACAGAAAGGAAGAACTGAACAGGTTTGCTAAGGCTAACAAGTTTTTTAATGTTGATGATTATATGAAACTGCATCCAGAAGCAGTAGTGCCCAGGGCTACATCTCTTAATATCATTAAGGCTGCTGACATGATAATGACCAAGGCTCAAGCTGCAGATCCTAACAGAGAAATTTTATTTACTCAGCCAGTAGAGAAAACTAAAGAAGAGAAGCACAAGGAGAAGAAGAATAAATAAACTTTGAACTGTCTTTAGTCTTTCTGAGTTACGTTAAACTACTTATCTATTTCTTGATACAAAGCTTATTGTATATATATATATCTGCTGCATATTTTAAATTTCCTGCCAGATATATTATTATTTTGCTTTGTATATAGTTTATGTCTGTAGTTAGTGACCTCACCCAAATAGGGGGAGATTGTTGGATCCCTAGTTAGATTTGGGCTAGGTTCACTAAATTAGGATGTTTAACCCAACATGTATAGCTAGGGTCATGATTGTGCCCTAGAGTTTAGGCCATGTCCTTAAAATCAGCACTACTTGGACCATCCATCAACAGGCTGCAAAAAGACTCAAGACTTAGAGATTTCAAAAACTCAGGAAAATGAGTTCGACGTTCGTCGAACTCAGGTCGATGAAAGTCGTGCTTAGCTCGACGAACTCAGAGAAAATTCTTTGAGTTGAGCTCGACGAACTTGGTACTCTGGTCGACGATTTATGGACATTATATTTCAACATTACAAGTCCAGAACTTCTCTTATCTCCAGTCGACGAACTTAGTTCTCAGGTCGACGATTGTTAGGTATTCTACTTCAACATCTTATTCGAGAAACAACTAAGTATTCTAAGTCTAGGATCATACTCCAGTCGACGAATTCATCTTCTCAGCTCGACGAACTTAGACCACATTCTTGGCAAGACTTATCTAGCAGTTAGAAGTTCTCAGCCCGACGAAACTAATTCTCAGGTCGACGATTTCTGGACACATCACTTAAAACATTCTTGAGTCCAAGAAACATGGAATTCTGAACTCCAGTCAACGAACTTTTATTCTCAGCTCGACGATCTTGATGCACAGAGTTAGCAAGGTTCTAGAGAAAGCATTTCTGTCCTTAGGTCAATGATCTTGGTTCTCAGATCGACGAACAACTATTGTTTGGTCGACGAACTTAGATTCTCAGCTCGACGAACTCTGAATCCAGGTCGACGAATTCTGCTCAATGATTTCTGTGAAGTTTCAGACTTAGATATTTTCCTCCTTCTGTCCTTATTCTATTGCAAGAATTCCTGAGTAATCAATGCTAAAATATTTTCTAAATATTATCGTTAGACGGAGCATTAATATTGGACTTCATCAGGATTACTGCTTGCCGCTTTTCAATGGGACAGTTGGGGAAACCAATCAATGCAAATATTCTCCAGGCCGTCAGAAATCAATGCAGAAAGGAATTCAAATTTCAAAAGGAAATTTATATGGAAAATATAAAATGTATTTTCTGTCTCTTCCGATTGGGGGCAATCAGAAAATATAGGGAATAAGGATCTTCTTCTTCTCTCTCGACATCACACTGAGAAATAAGGAGAAAGATACTTATAGAGAAGACAGAACACAGTGATACAAAGAAACAGGCCCTAGACCAGAGAAAGAACATCAGGCTGAAGAAGAAGAACAACAATCATTCAAATCAAGAGTCTTCTTCTGTCTTCATTCAGGATTCTTCAAAGGACAACAAACATTCAATCTGTCAAGAAGTTCCTGGAGTTCTTCTGGTCAAAGCAAAAGTTTGAAGACCTATCACCCTACAGCAAAGCTTCAACTTCCTAAACCATTCAATATCTCAGGGGGAGCCTTTGCTAACATCAAAATCCACTAGAGTCCTCTCAGTTGTATTTGAGAAAGAGAAGATATAATCACTCTCTCATCCCCCACTATATAAAGGGTTCTTTAACTCCCTTCAAAAGTTATTTCTGGTTGCAAGTCACCTGATCAAAAGACTTGAGGTTTGGTTTTTGAGCACCTGATCAAAAGCTCATTGGTGGCAGTCACCTGATCAAAACCTGAGTGGATTCCTACCAGGGTGGTAGAAGAGTGAATGTACCCAGGTTGGGGAACCACTATAAAATTCTTGTGTTGTCTGGTTGCTCTTTTATTTTGTTCTTGTTATGGCTGTGCTAATTAGGTTTGCTGTGTTTGTGTTTAGAAAGTTTATATTTTGCTGAGCCTGAGGTAGAATAACTTATCTGAGGACTGATTGTTTGTTGATTAGCAAAAAGTTTTATAAAACCTAAATACTCTATTCACCCCCCCCCTAGAGTATTTCAGATCTAACCCTCACTTTCACAATGGACAACCACCAAAGGTGCTTTACATCTAGATTATGCCTTATCAACCATAAAGTGATAAGCTTCACCTTGCTGACATCCTGCACATCCCCGACCATCGCCATAGGATGACAATCTAAGCAAGCCTCTTACGAGTTTTCTTACCTCCATTACTTTTAGCTTGTCCATCCCTACATGCCCCAGTCTTTCATGCTAGATAGCTGCACTATCACTGGCCTTCATCTGATCAGCCTCTGAACTTATTGAAGACCCAACTAAGTTCTTCTCCTTGCCTCCAACATGAGCTACGTTCGCCGAGAGTAAGACAACCTTGCATTTCTTCCTGAGGTGACCATGCTGCTTTCATCTATAGCACCTTGGTCCCTCCTTCCTCTTCCCATCACGCCTAGGAGAAACACTCCTCTCTTACTGATATGAAGTAGAAGGACCATTATCTGCACCAACCTTCACCTCCGTCCTGAACAACCCATCAAGGGAAGTCCAAACCTCCGCAGCTGACTGACATCCACTGATGTGGTCCAAGAGCTCTGATGAGATCACCTGCTTGAGAATAGACTCCGCTTTTGCATTTATATCCTTCCAACCTCTTATCTCTTCAACATTGCCAGCAGTAGCCTCTTGTCTTTCTGCTCCGCATACTACCTCCCAAAGTTCCTCGCCAAGAAGAAAGCTCTCCATATAAGACTTCCACCTATCAAAGTTCACCTCTGTAAGGAGTTCAATTTCAAGACAACTTGCATCTTCCACTGCCATGTTCTACCACTGGTTCCCTCTTCACAAGATCAACAACCACTTCAGTTGATCACTGCTTATCCACTCTAATCCAGCTCTGATACCATGTTAAAATTCAACAACCTTGGCTCTGATACCATGTTGAAATTCAACAACCTTGGCTCTGATACCATATTAAATTTTCTCTGGGTGATCAACGAGATAGCCTGACACCAAATTAATATTTCAGACCTATCAAGATCACACCTTGATCATGCAGAAATTTCCCTGGACCTTGGAGTGAGCTTGGGTTATCTCAACTAAAGTCAGTCAACCATAAAACACATGCAGCACAAGAGTCTTATTGATTCACAGCAAACTTCTTTACAAGGCGAGACATACATGGCGAGACATGCTTCACCAAAACTAATAAAGGGAGAGCAGAGACAATTACAAAGACAAGATAAACACAAGCCACATGGACTCAAACATCAAGCTGTCGGTCTACTGCTGTGGAGTCCGCACAATCTGCCAGGTCGCTAGACCGACTCCTAAGCTGCGCGGACTACCCCTTATTCCAATGCTAGCTCTAGCCACCGATCTGCAAGCTGCCTAATCTCGAGGTCACCTAGCCGCCAGACTGCACAAGCTGTGATGCCAAATAGAACATGAAAGTGCAGCTAGATCTGATATACTCTAGAGGGGGGTGAATAGAGTATATGGTGCTTTGAAACTTTTTACAACAATTGTTGTAATATGAGTGAGCAGGGAAGCAATAATAAATCTAATCACAGAACTAAACTAATCTAAAGCTAATCACAGAATAATCAAGGCCAGAAATAAAAATAAAGACAAGCAAAACCAGAAGACACAAGGAAATATAGTGGTTCCCCTAAACTTGGGTACATCCACTCTTCTACCACCCTAGGTAGGAATCCACTGCAGGATAAGTTGATCAGGTGTCCTGGGCACCAATGAGCTTTTGATAAGGTGCTCAAAAACCAAATCAGATTTTTTGATCAGGTGTCTTGCCACCAATGAGCTTTTGACAAGGTGCTCAAAAACCAAGCTCAAACTTTTGAAGGGAGTTTGAGAAACCCTTTACAGAGAGGGGGTGAGAGAGTGATGGCAGTCTTCTCTTTCTCAAACAACTGAGAAGACTATGTGGATTGTTGATGTCAAAGCTCCCCC
Source organism: Platanthera guangdongensis (assembly GCA_039583875.1). Classification (NCBI taxonomy): domain Eukaryota; kingdom Viridiplantae; phylum Streptophyta; class Magnoliopsida; order Asparagales; family Orchidaceae; genus Platanthera; species Platanthera guangdongensis. Next base: position 140,573,819 of record CM077151.1, read on the forward strand.
TGATTCCTTGAGATCTTCAGGAAAAGAAGCTTTGCTGAGGGTGATAGGTCTTCACAAGTTGAGCTCCAACAAAAGATGATTTCAGCAACAACTGAAATGTTGAGTGTCTGGAGTCCTGAAATATGTTGGCCTTGAACACTTGAAAACTAGAGAGATCTGAAGATTTTAGAAAAGGTTGATCTCCTTGGATGAGTGTTCTTGAGAATTCTTAGAGACAGAATATTTTGTTGAAGATTACTGATGTCTGTCTGTGTGTCTGTGTATCTCTGTAATCTGTCTCAGAGATTCAAACAATTCTTATCTTTTATTCTCTGATACTGAACAAAACATTCTCTGAGAAGAATAGTCATTGGCCTGCATTAATTGCATCCTTAATTGCAAAATATATTCTGGAGGAAGTCCATAGAAATATTCCTTGAAAATCCCTTGAAACTTGGACCAGAAATGAATGAAAACGGCTAGGAAATCTTCAGAATTAATTGCAGAATAACTCCTTAACTGATTTGAATTTGAATCTAGAAACATCCTTGAAGTTATCTGAAAATGTCGAACTAAGCTCTACTATCGTTGAACTGAGCTCAGCGATATGGATAAATACAGCAGCAAAATATCGTCGATCTGAGCTCAAAGATCGTCGAACTGAGATCAGAGATAGAAATCCAAAGCTGAGTCAAGATCGTCGACCTGAGCTTACCGATCGTCGAATGGAGTTCGACGATATGATGAGGTTGAGCTCAGCGATCGTCGAATGGAGTTCGACGATCTGTCGAAGTTGAGCTAGACAATCGTCGATCGGAGTTCGACGAATCATCGTGCTGAGCTCGACGATATGACTTAGTCTCCAAACAGAAAATCCTGGTCTTGAGGGCAGCTTCCAAACCTAGACTTCTAATCCTTAGACTCAATTCTAATTGACCTATTGAGCTATACAGGAGGTCAAGCATTTGTTTCCTAGAGACATAGTGATCCTGACCCAAATTAGTAATAGGGTGTTCCAACAATCTCCCCCTATTTGGGTTAGGATTACTATTTATAGACTTTGGAAAAATCTAATTAACAACATACAAGCAGCAAAATAGAAAAGCAACAAGCTAGACATTGCAGAATCACAGAGATATATAACATCCCAGATAGTAATCAGAAATCACAGAGAATGTCACCTTACATTGTCATTTCTTTTCCTTGCCCTTAACAAGTTTGATCTCTCTGTTGGGATTGAGGGCTTCCTTCTTTGATCTGGTATCATCTGCTGCACCTAATGATGTTTGCTGTTTAGGCCTGGGAACTACAGCTTCAGGATGCAATTCCATATACCTGTCAGAATCAAAGAACTTGCTTGATGCATATCTTTCTAGCTCTTTCTTTCTCTGTTCAGACATTGTAGAAATGTTGGAGGAATCTTTTCCTTGCTCTCTAGCCTTTTTGATCTGATCCAGTGCAGCTAGTTCTTTTAATCTTGCAGTCCAAGCAGCTGGATTGTTCTCAGGGTCCTCAAAAGGGACTGGTGGCTCATATCTGTTAGAAGGATTGTCCTGAGGAGGCCTGGAAGACACAGTTTCCTTTAATTTGTAGGGAAAAGGACCAGATGTGGTATCAAAAGAAATTTGTCCTCCCCTGGAGTATGGGTGTTGCCTTGAGTAACCTTTGGAGTAGACTTGGAGATCTCTTTGATTTCCTCTGTATCCTCCTCTCCTGGATTGAGAACCCCTGGATTGGCTTCCCCTATTATAGGATCTAGCATGAGACTGATAGGGGGCCTGACTTCTGGCAGGGGGTTGAGCTGCAGAACTTTCACCTGCACCTGCATCAGGAGGAGGTGGTGGAGGAGGATGAGAGTGTTGGAATTGTGAGGAACCCTTTTCATATTTCCTCTTCTTTTTCATTGCTTTTAGTTGGTTCTTGGAGTACTGCATCCAGTGTTCAGTGATAGGGCAATCATGAAGAATGTAGTATGGTATATCATTGTTATCTTTGACCTTGGCAGGAGGTACTCTCTTCATGGCTTTGCTCCTTGCCTTTCTTTTCCTGGCAATGGTAGCAGAAGAATCATCAGAGTCTGTTCTGAACTCATCACTTTCAGAACTCTGATTATCATAAATAGCATCTATTTTCTTCATCAGATCCTTCTTGAGCTGTACAGAAGCAGAAGAGGAAACAGATGGTGTAGCAGCAGGTGTTGAAGTAGTAACAGCAGTGACAGCAGCAGATATTGAAGGTGTTGCAATTAAAGTAGAAGTAGTAACAACAGCAGCAGCAACTATAGGCTTTGGAGAAGTGACAGCAGCAACAACAGTTGAGATATCATCAGAAACTGCAGAAGGCTCAAACTCAGGTGCCTCTGACATAAGAATTTCCTTGGAAATTGTCTCAACAGTAATAACAGAAATATCAGCAGCAGTATCAAAAAGTTCAGCAGCATTAGAGGCAACAGCATCAGAAGCAACAACGATGCTTTCATCAGAAGAAGCAGCAGCATACACTGAGTTGACAAAAGAGGTGATGATGCTTGGGTCACAGCAAGAGAATGGCACAAGTGCCTTGGATAGATCCTCTGGAGGCTGGACAGCAACTGGCTCTGGCAGACAGCTGAAATAAAACTGATCAAAGTTTGAAAGCAAAGACCTGAGGTCTATTGCAAGGACTGCAGCAGGAGGGATTTGTTCTTGAGACACAGCAGCAGCAGCAACAGCAAGAACAGGAGCTGAAGAAGCAACAATAACAGCAGCAGCAGCAGATAGGCTCACAGAAACAGTAGCAACAACATCAGCAGGAAGACACACTTCATAGGGCATCTCCCCCTGCCTAGATTCAGACAAGGCTGGATCAAGGCACACTGCTGTAGGGGCTGCCTGAGGGAATAGAGATGAGAGCCTAGCAGAGAGAGCTGCCACTGACAGGTGTAAGGGAGCCAAGGTGGTCTCCAAAAGAAGAGATAGCCTGGGGGCTAGCAGTTCATACAACCTGTCAGCAAGGGCTGGAAGGTCTACTTGCTCAAGGGTGACTGGAGCAGAGGTAGAAGATGGAGGAGCAGCTGATGGTGAGGGTAGTGGAGAGCTGGTGAATGGGGGAAGAGATGGCTGAGGTGTGGGTAAGGTGGATATGGAGGACAGTGGGATGGAAATAGATGGGGTGAATGTGGGTTGGTCAATGATTTCTTGTAGAAGGTCTTGATAGGAAGTGGAGGATGAGGGTAGCTCAGGAGGAGAGGATGGTGAATCATCCATAAAGGAATCATCAATGATGGTGAAGGATGGAATGGAGGGTGATGAAGTGACATCTGGTTGAGGGTAGGAGAATAAGGGATGGAATTGTTCTTCTGGTGTTGGAAGTGTAGGTACTGGAGATGGTGTAGATGTTGGAGAGGGGCTGGAGATGATGATGGTGGATGGGGTTTGAATGGTAGATGGTATGGGAAGGGATGGAATTGGAGGAGGAGGAGAGGCAACATCAGCAGGCAGGTCAGCTGCAGGAGCAGAGACTTGTGGGGAAGTGACTCTGAGAGTCCTTGTGCCTGAAGGAGTGCTGGAGGAGGGCCTGCTGGGCTTGCTGATTTGTCTGTCCCACTTTCCAAAGAGGGCACAAGACAGTCTCTTGGAAGCATTGATATGGATTCCAGAGGAGACCAGCAAAGCAGGGCACCTGTGCTGCAGAAACACCCCAATAATCCTTCCAAAGTTTACAAAACTTTTGTTGATTTTCTTCTTGATAAGGTCAAAGAAGACTTCTCCCCAATTCAAATTTTTCCTGTCTACAAGGGCTCCCATGAGGCAGAGCTGATACCTTGAGATTGTATCATGGGCAGAGTGCTTAGCCAGTAGCACCTTCCCAACTACATCTGCCATGAATCTGTATTCCACAGATAGGTTCTTTTTCAAGAGCTTGCTGGGCTTGGCCTCTGAATGACCCATTCTGGCAAGCAGGTCATAATACTCTTCTCCAGACAGGTCAGCAGTATCTTCACCATTTCTCAACTCAAAAACCTCTGATAAAATTGATGGGGTTAGAGGTACCTGTGTGCCAGATATTGACCCAACAATGGTGGAGTTGTCCTGATTGTGGGCAGTGTAGACCCATTCTTTGATCTCATCAGATGCAAGCTTGATCCTTGTGGTCATAATGGCAGTCAGGTTCTGCTCTTTGAATAATCCCAAAATATCTTGAAAGACCTGGTCGGTTGTGCTGAAGGATTCCATGTCGATGTCGAAGCCAGCATCAAACTTCATTGCGGCGAGAACAGCAACAGACACAGCCATGGGTACCTGCAAAAATTCAACAAACAAAACGACCAAGTGCAGAACTGTTTGGAGGGAAAGAAAATTCTTGCAGAGAAATCGAAAGCGCAAAGGAGAACGACGGCGAAAAATGAATTTTATATTAGGGTTCGACACAGAATTGGAAAGATCGTTGAACTCAGTTTCGACGATCGAGGCTTCTAAAGGAATCTGAAGAGTCTTCAACATCGTCGATCTCCGTTCGACGATATTGGAGAGCGTCGAGCTCTGTTCGACAATCGTTCAGAGAACAAGATCGTCGAGCGTCGTTCGATGATCGTTGACCGGAAGAGATAGTTCATACTATCTGAGAAACGCTGAACTCAGTTCGACGATTTCGGAAATCGTCGATCTCCGTTCGACGATCTGGGGGAAAATCATCGAGCGCAGTTCAGAGATCAGAAAGACTCTAGACACTAAGAGAAATCAGGATGTTTGCCTAGTCTTGGTCAATTTTTAAGCTTTCAAAATCTTGGATATTATTTAAGACTTCCTCCATCTAACATTCCTAACTGATTTAGGAAGAAGGTGTATTTCTTTTCATCCAAGGGCTTGGTGAAAATATCTCCCCTTTGTAAATCAGTTGGGATATATTGTAGTTCAATTTTATTCTTTTCAACATTATCCCTTAAGAAATGATGCCTAATCTCTATGTGTTTTGTCCTACTATGGAGGACTGGATTTTGAGCTATAGAAATAGCACTGGTGTTGTCACAAAAGATTTTAGACTTCTCTAAGTTGTAGCCATAGTCTAGGAGTTGGTTTTGAATCCACAAGATTTGTGAACAACAACTGCCTGCAGCCATATATTTAGCTTCAGTAGTTGAAGTTGACACAGATGTTTATTTCTTACAAAACCAAGAGACAAGTCTGTCACCAAGGAACTGACAAGTTCCACTGGTGCTTTTCCTGTCAATTCTGCATCCAGCATAATCAGCATCAGAGAATCCAGTTAAATCAAATGCTGAATCTTTTGGATACCAGAGACCTAGATTTGGATAACTTTTAACATACCTGAGAATCCTCTTTACTAGTGTTAGGTGTGACTCTCTATGGCTTACTTGGAACCTAGCACATATACATGTAGCAAATATTATATCTGGTCTACTAGTTGTAAGATACAGTAAAGAGCCAATCATTGCTCTGTATGTTGTCTGATCAACAGGTTTCCCATGTTCATCAGCATCCAATACAGCATTAGTAGGCATGGGTGTTTTCATACAAGATGCTTCAGACATACCAAATTTCTTAACCAATTCATTTGCATATTTGGTTTGAGAAATAAAGATGCCTTCAGCATGTTGCTTGACTTGCAATCCTAGGAAGAAGGATAGCTCACCCATGCTACTCATCTCAAATTTAGAATGCATCAGGTTAGAAAACCTTCTGTACAATTTGGAGTCAGTAGAACCAAAAATAATATCGTCTACATAAATTTGTACTAGTAGGGTATGGGACTTATGGGTTCTAATGAAAAGAGTTTGGTCTACTCTACCCCTTATAAAATCATTTTCCAAAAGAAAGCATGCTAGGGTCTCATACCATGCTCTAGGAGCTTGCTTGAGACCATATAATGCTTTGTTCAATATAAAAACATAATCAGGATAAGTTGGAGAGATAAAACCTGGAGGTTGTCTGACATATACTTCCTCTTTGATGTCTTCATTTAAAAATGCACTTTTGACATCCATCTGATATACCTTGAAGCCTTAATGTGCTGCATAAGCTAAAAATATTCTGATGGCTTCCAATCTTGCAACTGGTGCAAAGGTTTGGTCGTAGTCTATTCCTTCTTCTTGAGAATATCCCTGAGCAACTAGCCTTGCCTTGTTCCTTATAATTACTCCTTGATCATCCAGTTTGTTTCTGAATACCCACTTTGTTCCAACAATGGAGTGATCCTTAGGCTTTGGCACTAGTTCCCATACTTTGTTCCTCTCAAATTGATGCAACTCTTCTTGCTTTGCAATGATCCAGTGTGGATCTTGCTCTGCATCTTGAATGGACTGAGGTTCAATTTGAGATAGGAAGCAGGTGTGCAACAGGTTTTGTTTGACCTGATTTCTGGTTTGCACACCAGCTGAGATGTCTCCAATTATTTGGGAAATTGGATGGTCTCTTGATGTTACTAAATCAACAGGGGGTGTTGATTGTTCACCAACCTGTGTTGTTGTTTCCTCTTATGGTACAACAACTGGCTCTTCAAGTTGTTCTTCAATATGTTGAGCATTTTCTTCATCTTCACTGCTTTCATCCATTTGGGTAACCTGCAACTTATTCAAGTCTTCAACTAGAGAATGTTCCTGCAAAGGTTCTATGGTAGAAGAGATCTTCTCCTTGAAAGACATGTTAGATTCATCAAATGATATATGAACAGATTCCTCAATTTTTAAAGATGATTTATTATAGACCCTATAAGCCTTGTTGATCATGGAGTATCCCAGAAACACTCCTTCATCAGCTTTAGCTTGAAATTTTGCTAAATATTTCTTGTCATTATTATGAATGTAGCAAATACAACCAAAGACTCTAAAATAATCAACTTTAGGTTTCTTCCCTTTGAGTAATTCATAGGGAGTCTTTCCCTTTAGTTTATGTATCAAACTTCTATTCAGCACATAGTTGGAGGTGTTCACTGCCTCTGCCCAAAAGGATAGAGGAAGGTGAGCATCTGACAACAATGTAGTGGCAGATTCAATAAGGGTTCTATTTTTCCTTTCAGCTACCCAATTTTGTTGAGGAGTTTTAGGAGCTGAGAAAGTATGCCTGATCCCTTCACTCTGACAGAACTCTTGCATAAGAAGAGAATCAAACTCTGTCCCATGATCACTTCTGATCAGGGCAATGTGAGTATTGAACTCAATCTGTATACATTTGAGAAACTCTGTCAGACACTTAAAGTTATCAGACTTCTTCCTTAGAAAGAACACCCAAGTGAATCTAGAGAAGTCATCTACAACTACTAAAGTGTAGGATTTCCCTCCTAGGCTTTGTACTGTGATGGGTCCAAAAAGATCCATGTGTAACAGATACAATATCCTAGGTGAATCACTCTTATTAAGTGACTTAAAGCTGTTTTTAGTTTGCTTGCCTAATTGACAAGCCCTGCAGAGTCCTTCCTTCTTGTAGGGGCCAGAAGGTAGTCCTCTAACAAGGTTGTCCTTGGATAGCCTAGCAATAGTTCTAAGGTTTAGGTGTCCTAGTCTCTTATGCCATAAGATATTTGGTCTACAGATAGAATTAAACAGGCAAATATCTACATTAGTTGAAAGAAAATCTACTAGATAGATGTTACCTTTCCTTTTACCTATCAACACAGTTGTGTTGTCTTCTGACTTGATTTTTCATAAGGCTTTGCTGAAGGTCACCTGGTAGCCTTCATCACACAGCTGACTGATGCTTATTAAGTTGTGCTTCTGTCCTTCCACATAAGCTACCTTCTTGAAGGTTACTGATCCAATCTGGACTGCACCATATCCTTTAGTCTGTCCAAAGTTTGAATCACCAAAGATAACTTTGGGTCCAAGCTTGGCTCTAAAGGAAGTGAGGTTTTCCTTGTTCCCTGTCATGTGCTTAGAGCATCCACTATCCAAGTACCATTGCTGGTTAGATGTTGGATAGGTCTTCACCTGCACATAAGACAATTCATTTGTTTTTGACCCAGTTTACCTTGGGCCTAGGTTGATAACCTTTAAATTCTGAAATAAAAGACATCCCAGGTTGACTCTTATATCCTTCAGGATGATATCTCCTTGGAGGTATAATTCATTCAGTATAAGAGTTAAAGATTTGGGATGAAGGACCCTTAGGATTGAATTTTGATTCGCCCTTGAAAACTTTTCCAGAGCTCTGACCTCTGTTCGACGATCTTGGAGCTGCGTTCGACGATCTTGGGTCAGATCGTTGAGCTCCGTTCGACGGTCGACTATGGCTGAGATCAGGTACTTGAGATCGTCGACCTGTGTTCGACGATTTTGCCTGAGATCGTCGATCTGCGTTCGGCGATCGTCGATCTCCGTTTGGCGATCGTCGATCTCCGTTCGACGATTTCTGCTGGGACATAGTTTTTTGGGGCAGATCAGAATTTTTCCTAGCAACCTCTACAACTCCCTTTCCTTTATTAGAAATGAATTTGATTGGAGTTGTTAGAACTATGGGTTGGCTGGATGAAGCACCCAAGCCCAGTGTACTATCGAATCTGGAGTTCACTGTGCTTGTGATGTCCATCAGCTTGATGCTTCTCCCATTAAGGGATTATTCAAGCTTCTTGGCCTCAGATAGCTCACTTTTCAGTGAAGCTATCTGCTCCTTACAGCACTCCAACTCCTGAGAGAGTTTGAGGTTTTCTGATTTTAAAGTATTATGTTCAGATAAATGATTTCTGAGAGAGATAATTTCTTTCTCAGACTTTAGCAGGTCTAAACACAATGCTTTAAATTCAGATTTGAAGTCCTCTGAATTAAAATCAAAAGAGCTGATTACCTGATCTTCTTCAGGTTGAGTCTCTGAGTCTGACTCTGACTCCTCTTCTTCTGAATTGTGTTGTGAGGCATTGATTGCCATCATGCAGAACTCTTTTTCTTCTGCATCATCCTCATCATCACTGGAGCTGGATGATGCTTCTGACACTTCTTCAGTCTCACTCCAGGATTCAGCAACAAACCCCTTTCTTGTATGTTTGTTTTTGCTTGATGAGGGTTTGCCATTGTCATTCCTCTTGGAGTCTTTCTCCTTTCTTCTTTCTTTCTTGTCCCTTCTGTCCTTGTTTTTGTTTTCTGGATAGTCAGGAACTATATGCCCTAGTTTCCTGCAACCAAAGCAAATAATGTCTTTATTATTATTAATGGACTTGTCATACCTTAGCTTATCATGTTTCTTGTATGATCTCCTTCTGAAGTCCTTTCTGGCCATCTTATAAAATCTTTTGGCCAACAGACTGAGCAGTTCATCATTGCCTGTGACTTTGTCTTCAAGCTGATCTTCAGTTGCCTTGAAGGCTATGGTCTTCTCTTTTCTTGTGGCTAGTGAGGCAGCCTTCTGTTCTTCTTCTCTATTCTTGATGAGTAGCTCATAAGATTTGAGCTTACCCAATAGAGCTTCAGTGGTGATCTCATTCAGACTTCTGGCATCCTTAATTGGCCAGATTCTTGAATCCCAAGTGCTAGGGAAGCACATTAGAATCTTATCATTGAGTTCAGTTAGTGAGATCTCTTTATCCAATGTTCTGAGTTCACTGACAATTAGACTGAGCCTGTTGTACATATCTCCCACTGACTCAGTTTCTCCCTTCTTGAAATTCTCATATTGAGATATGAGGTGGGATCTCCTATCCTTTCTCTCATCAGCTGAGCCTGAGACTATTTCTGAGAGTTTGTCCCAAATTTCCTTTGCTGAATTGCATTCAGCCACCTTTTGAAATATGTCATCAGACATTATCTGGGCCAAGATGTTCATAGCCTTGGCATCAGCTACCTTCCATCTCTTGATATCAGCATCTGTTCCTGATGGAGGTGGAACAACATTTGTACTGGAGTTCTCTGGGGGTCTTGGACACACTGTCAAAATAGAGTTAAAAATATCTTCGTCAATAGAATTCATGTACAGTCTGATCCTTGCTTTCCAAAGTGCAAACTTGGATAGATTGAACACTGGAGGTCTGGTGCTAGCATAATCTTTTTTTTGGGCCATGATTTATGAAAACAAAATCTAATAATAAACTACAAAAGAAAAACAGATCTAACTTGGGATCTTTGGGTTCAGGTGTTAGCCTGTGCAACCACCAAGGTGTGGTATGTTTAACCAACCTGGCTCTGATACCAATTGAAAGTGCAGCTAGATCTGATATACTCTAGAGGGGGGTGAATAGAGTATATGGTGCTTTGAAACTTTTTACAACAATTGTTGTAATATGAGTGAGCAGGGAAGCAATAATAAATCTAATCACAGAACTAAACTAATCTAAAGCTAATCACAGAATAATCAAGGCTAGAAACAAAAATAAAAACAAGCAAAACCAGAAGACATAAGGAAATATAGTGGTTCCCCTAAACTTGGGTACATCCACTCTTCTACCACCCTAGGTAGGAATCCACTGCAGGATGAGTTGATCAGGTGTCCTGGGCACCAATGAGCTTTTGATAAGGTGCTCAAAAACCAAATCAGATTTTTTGATTAGGTGTCTTGCCACCAATGAGCTTTTGACAAGGTGCTCAAAAACCAAGCTCAAACTTTTGAAGGGAGTTTGAGAAACCCTTTACAGAGAGGGGGTGAGAGAGTGATGGCAGTCTTCTCTTTCTCAAACAACTGAGAAGACTATGTGGATTGTTGATGTCAAAGCTCCCCCTGAGTCCTTGAGATCTTCAGGAAAAGAATCTTTGCTGAGGGTGATAGGTCTTCACAAGTTGAGCTCCAGCAAAAGATGATTTCAGCAACAGCTGAAATATTGAGTGTCTGGAGTCTTGAAATATGTTGGCCTTGAACACTTGAAAACTAGATAGATCTGAAGATTTTAGAAAAGGTTGATCTCCTTGGATGAGTGTTCTTTAGAATTCTTAGAGACAGAATATTTTGTTGAAGATTACTGATGTCTGTCTGTGTGTCTGTGTATCTCTGTAATCTGTCTCAGAGATTCAAATAATTCTTATCTTTTATTCTCTGATACTGAACAAAATATTCTCTGAGAAGAATAGTCGTTGGCCTGCATTAATTGCATCCTTAATTGCAAAATCTCTTCTGGAGGAAAGTCCATAGAAATATTCCTTGAAAGTCCCTTGAAACTTGGTCCAGAAATGAATGAAAACGGCTAGGAAATCTTCAGAATTAATTGCAGAATAACTCCTTAACTGATTTGAATTTGAATCTAGAAACATCCTTGAAGTTATCTGAAAACGTCGAACTGAGCTCTACTATCGTTGAACTGAGCTCAGCGATATGGATAAATACAGTAGCAAAATATCGTCGATCTGAGCTCAAAGATCGTCGAACTGAGCTCAGAGATAGAAATCCAAAGCTGAGTCAAGATCGTCGACCTGAGCTCACCGATCGTCGAATGGAGTTCGACGATATGATGAGGTTGAGCTCAGCGATCGTCGAATGGAGTTCGACGATCTGTCGAAGTTGAGCTAGACGATCGTCGATCGGAATTCGACGAATCGTCGTGCTGAGATCGACGATATGACTTAGTCTCCAAACAGAAAATCCTGGTCTTGAGGGCAGCTTCCAAACCTAGACTTCTAATCCTTAGACTCAATTCTAATTGACCTATTGAGCTATACAGGAGGTCAAGCATTTGTTTCCTAGAGAAATAGTGATCCTGACCCAAATTAGTAATAGGGTGTTTCAACAGAACAGTCTGTCTGAAGCAGGTGACTTATTGAACCCCGAACCAAGTTGCCAAAGAGAAGACCATCTGGTCGTTGTTCGCGACCTGCTGTTTACCGCATGTTGCTTAACCGCAGAGTCTGCACTGTCCCTGACCATAATCAGAGCCAAGTCCTGGCTTTCCAGCACTATCTGCACAACCTGCACAACACAACCTGGTCAACTCAAACAGACTACGCGGACACCAAAAGGCATTCCACAGCAACTATTGGGGGCTCAAGTTACTGTTTACTCACTTCGGCTCTCTTTCTATTCCTGATGTGACATGGGTCCTATTTATAGGCACGATGATGAGTGTGGTCACCGCCCTAGCCGATAGGATTACCGCCACATCCCGCAGCAAGATGTATGTGTATCCGCAAGACCCGCGGATACACACCAGTCCGCCGCCTCCTTGTGCAGGATAGTCAGTCCGCCATAGCTTTACCAAGGTCGGACACATTCACCAGTCCGCCTTATCACCAAATTCAAAGCCAGGACCGCCACAGCCGGACTCCGCAGCAACATTATCCGCCAATCCGCGGACATAGCTCCAGCCCGCTTATCCTGAGCCAACAACCTCATCACCAAGGCACCTGCCGGACTCGGCGGACACACCGTTCCAGTCCGCTCATATTACGGACAGCTTTAGTCTGGATATCCTTGCAGACAACTCCAGTCCGCATGCCCTGAGTCCATACCTTATTACCAAGATACCTGCCAGACTCAGCGGACATCAGCTCCAGTCTACACGCAGTTACGGACACAATCTCCAGTCCGCTTCTCCCAAACTCGCAACCAAGGCACACATCACTTCTGTCGAGCTTGGCGGACCGAGACACAGTCCGCACTCCACTGCGCAATCTCCCTAGACTAAGCCAACCATGGACTTGGTTCAGAACAAACCAAGTCCACACCACTAGCCACAGGGGCCAGTCCGTACTTACTGGCAGACACTGGATCCAGTCTGCCTATCCCGGTGAGCTCTAGTATCAGTCCGCACTGACTGGCAGTCTCCGCGGCTTTCACTTGCCGCTTCACTAGAGCAAGACCAAGGCCTCTGCCAAGCCAGTCTACCGAGCTCCAGTTCTTCAGTCTGCTTCTTGCCGGACTCCGTGGATAGAGTCGTTATCCGCCCGGTTACTTCCTGGGATCCAACTGCTTGCAGAGCATAAGCCGGCCTGGCAGGCTACCGCTATTGTCTGTATAGTCCGCGTGAACAGACCACCTAGGCTGCCACAAAACAAGCCGTCTGCACCAGCCCCGCCGACCTGGCTGTCCGCCAACTCTGTCCGCGTAGTCCACGCGGATAGGTTGCCCATGTCCTCCATTCACCCACTTTTACTTCACAAATTTCAACAGTTGCATGTTGATGAAATTTTGGTCATACACCCAACATGAGGAAAGGAACCAACCGTAGAGATATTAGTATTTTTGGGGTTAAAAATCCTAGAAAATTAATTATGATTCTTTTTGCAATAAAAGCGTATTAGTAAAATAAATGTGACTTAATGACTTAAAAAAAATCCAAGCTTCTGCTCTATGTTTAGAATTTATATTTTAGGTATCTGAGAATTTTGATAGAATTTTTAAAAGTCATATGTATCGGAAATGTCCAAGAATTTAATTTGTCACACTTTTGTATTAAGAAAATATATATAGTTAAAAATATCTAAACAATTATGAAATTTGGACTAGGCTCTTTTTAGGACCTTTCAAACCTATAGTAATTTTCTTAAAAATTTTGGATTAGTTATTTTGGCACTTAATGTACAATGTTACATAATTACCCTTTTTATCATAAATACAAATTATGAGTATAAACCGTCTGTAAAATTGTGCAATTTAGTAAATCATGTTATATTATTAATTATAGGCACTGATGAATTTATTAGGGCATTTGGAGTTCTGTACATGATACTTCCTTTTATAATTAATGCAAGTCAAGAAGTTAATAAATTTTATTGATGGTCAAATTAATTTTAATATTATGAAATTATGATAATTTCTTGTTTTAGTCATGAAGCACCCATGGTATAAATTTTAGCTCAATTGAATATAATATAATGAAGATTGCATTGTAGAGGATAAAACTAGTTCAACTTCATCATGGTCTGCAAATAGCAGAAAATTGATGTTTTGATTAGACCAGTAAGATCCCTTATAAATTATGAAAATCATACAGAAGAATATTACAACCATGATGCATTAGTAGTCTAATTTGTGGTTTCAAGGCTGGTCACCAAGGGGTGACGTGTGCTAGTGAACATGGATACTAAGAGAAGGTGTTAGTTCTCGAGTCCAACAATAGATCGTCACTCTCCTATAAGTATCATAAGATATTAGATTTGTTTAAGAGAAATAATGAGAGTGTGTTGTTAGTAACGGGTAGTCACAAATAAAAGTAATTCTCCTAGAAAGGGGGATTTGGTCTTTAGCCCATCGTATTGCCTAGTACCGCTGCTAGCCCTTCACCAGGTAGACGTCGGGAAGTCCAAGATTAACCTTAAGTCACTATGTACAACTAAAAGTTAGATAAGAAGAGTCTAAAATGTTGAAGGAACAATATAACAATCTCACCAGTGTAGGGGTTGGAGTGATACAGGACGAGTTAGTCCTGCGAGCTAGAGGCTTGAGAGGTGTTATATCAGGACCGGTTGGTCCTGCGAGCTAGAGGCTCGAGAAGATTTATATCAGGACATATTGGTCCTGCGAGCTGGAGGCTCGTGAGGTTTATATCAGGATGGGTTGGTCCTGCAAGCTGGAGGCCCTAAAGTTTTTATATTAGGATGGGTTGGTCCAACGAGCTGGAGGCTCGAGAAGTTTTATATTAGGAAGGGTCGATCCTGCGAGATGGAGGCTCGAGAGGTTTTATATCAGGACGGGTCGCTCCTACGAGCTAGAGGCTCCAGAGGTTTTATATCAGGACGGGTTGGTCCTACGAGTTGGAGGCTTGAGGGGTTTTATATCAGGACGGGTTGGTCCTGCTAGCTGGAGGCTCAGATTGAGACAACTTGCATGTGCATAGAAATAAATTAGTGGTGGGTCTTCAATACTAGATCAGTCATCACACTGATGGCAGTACGTTGACTCTAGCAAGGTGTGCGAGTTTTAGGGGCCAGTAGGTTGTATATACTATGGTCTGGAGGACAAACCCTCGAAAACACACACTTGACCAATAAGATTGGTGGGATGACCATCAATTAGTACACAAAAGCTCTAGAGTGCACTCCTGCCATAGCCACAATGGTGGTACCAGAGCGTTTAGCCTACTCCAAAAATGGGGAACTAAATGTTTGTAATCATAGAGTCATGTGTGTGAGTTGCACTTATATGAATCATAGCATGCATAACTTATCATAACATACATACTTACTATAGACCATTTATACTATAGATCATTATCATATAAATTAGTATGGGCTCTTTTATATGATAAGTTACAGTTCCAGAAATCTTAACTTATAAGTTTGTATGGGCATTCATATAAGTTAAGGTACCCTTGTGATGCTACTATAGTAATAGTTGCTTACTTCACCTGCGCCGCACTTACTTGCTTTACTGCTTCTGTTTGTTTACTTTCCTACTATTTTACCATTCATTACCACTGTTAATATACTTAATTGCCAGCGTAAATTTCATGAACAATGTTAGATTTTACTCACACTAGTATAGTTCCCTTGTACCCTGCTTATTGTTAATATTACCCTTATTGTCCTCTGCTTTCATCCACCTGTATGTTGCTTAGGAGTCACGGGGGTGAGGTGAGGACAAAATGGCTTAGTCTTTATGACTAACGGTCGGTTGTGGCTGTAGGAGCTCTAGGAGTTGGAGCTCCAGCACGGCCACCCGGACAAGGTGGTAGAACCTGAGGAATAGATACATCCCACTACTACTACTCAGTGTCAAGTGATGATGATGAGTGTTTTGTTTTATCTTCTGCTTAGATATATTGTGAGAGATGGATCGTACTTTTATTTGGCATGCACCGGGCTTAAGCCCTTGCCCACTTTTTGTACTCATTGTGGACTATGTTTTCATTTATATGATGATGATATTTTGTGATATGTTGACTTGTGGTTATTCTTTAATTTCCTTTTCTCAAATTGTCTTAAGGGTTGAATGATCGTACTAGCTGGCAGGATCGGCGTCATGCGGTGGTGACTAACATGTGAGTTAGTATCACTGTAAGATGGCGGTTCTGGGCATAAGACCTGGGTAACTCCCTGGTAAGGGAAAGGGGTCTTACAGACTGGTATCACTTGAACAAACAATCATAAGAGAAAGAAGTCTACAAAAATACTAGGTCACTCGGCTCGAGCATTAGTTTACGAACAAACTATGCAGCGGAAGCAATGGTGTGCTCATGTGTAAAAATCACAGAAAATAGTCCTTTTAAGCAATGAGTTAGGCTAACCCAACTAGAACACTACTTCAGTTTGGCTTACCAAGATGATTTTCTGGCATATCTGAAAGTATCTAGTGTCCACCTAAATCACCTAGAGGGAGGTGAATAGGTGATGTTTGTGTCTTTTTGCGGAAATAAAAATTATCTAAAAGTTCATACATACAAACATAGAGATTTATAGTGGTTCCCCGTATTGGGTACGTCCACTATCCCTCCTCGACTATTTACCATGAAGGGATAGATTCGGGTACTTCACCTTTCTCAGATTTCGTCAAATCTTACAACTCAAAGCAACGCTCCTACACCTCGGAAAACAAACTCCTACACCTCGATCCACAACCGGATGTATAACTCGATCCACAAACTGGATCTACAAATTGGATCCTCAAACAGATCAACAAATCTCGATCCACAAACGGATCTACAAATCTCGGAGACAAAGCTCCTACAATAGTAAAAACAATCTTTACAATCAACAATAAAAATTTATACTGCCATATCTGAATTCTGCAAGGCTCTTCCTTCTTGAAAACTGAAAGTTGATGATGAAGGTTGAGGAAGAAAACTGAGAAAACTGGATCTGAAAACATTAGATTCGACACGATTAAGTAGATGTTGAAGAATCTTTGAATCTTGGATCTGTCAAATCTCTTCTTCCTTTGAATCACTGAATCAAGAGAAGAGCGGCAGAGAAAAACGATGATGAAGACAGCGCGGCTTCTCCCGAAATTAAAAAGTGCATTTTTTATTCTGACTGCTGTAATTATTCTTATAATTATTAGGGTTAGCGAAATCCTATGAAAGGACTATTTATAGATCATCTTCTGGCGGTCATAAGTTATTAAGGAAAGATTTTCGTGGATTAATCATGAGATACATAGAAAAATTTGAAATCCCGCCAGACAGTTTAAGAAGAATTTTCTGCAAGTCCATTTCTCGAGAAGAATTAGATTTCTCAAGAAATCATTTTCTTTCTCGAGAAAAGGCACGACCTTCTCAAGAAAAGACTTCACGAAAATTCTTTGAAATGAGAACCTGATTTCTCGAGAAGGATAGTATTTCTCGAGTAAAATACTTAGCGCAAATTTAGAACTGAACTCAGATTTCGTGAGAAGAATATGATTTCTCGAGAAATGAATTGCTTTCTCGAGAAATGGTCGGACCTTTTCGAGAAATTTACTTGATGAAAATTCTGTGAACTTAAGGACTTATTTCTCTAGAAAGAATTTGATGTCTCGAGAAATATAAGTGGCTTCTCGAGAACATTTTTGATTTCTCGAGAACGACTTTCCTTCCTCGAGAAATGAACTTGGTTTCTCGAGAAATATACTTAGCTTTTCTCAAGAAAAGGAATTACAGTATTTCCAGACAATTTCCCGAGAAGTCTTATGGTTTCTCGAGAACAGCTTTGCTTTCTCAAGAAATGTACTTAGACTTCTCGAGAAATACATGTCATTTCTCGAGAAAAGGACTTGGGAAATTTTTAATAAAAATTTTCTTTTCTTCTTTGTTGAAACCAGCAAACCTTGTTTTCCTCCTTTTCTTTAATACTTGAAAATGAAGTGCATCCCAATAGAGAAGTTACAAATGAGTCAACACCATGGATCACACAATGAGGGATTACATTGCTTGGTCCTGTGTTTGGTGACTCATTGTAAACTGATATTGCTCTACACTTAGCAATAATAACCTGCAAGCACTCAACTAAAATACAGCATCAAATACAAACTTAATTCATCTTTATTCAAGGGTTACTTCACACAAATCTAGGTTATTGTGGATACAATACCCAACAATCTCCCCCTATTTGTAGAAGTCAGAACCCTCTACACTAAGGTAAATTATATCAAGATAATAAAAGAATTAACTAACAAGTAAAACAATGTATGTAAAGACATGTAAGAAATAATGAGAACAACAAAATTCAAAATTTTATATATAGAGAGATTGTCCACAAGATTAAATCCAGGTCCACAAAATTCTATAATATTGATAATCATGAATCACTTGTACTATTGTTGATGATGTCTTTCCTTCTTTTCTTATTGCCTTTTCTGAAAACTAAGTGGTTTGGGGTAGTACTTTGGAGGTCGAGGAGGAGCTTTAGGATTATTACGTCCATATTCACGATCATAAATTCTTCTTTTTGGCATTGATTTTTCATAAAGCTCCCACTCTTTGTGACTGTAATGATCATCTTTATTTTCATTATATTCTACAAACAGCTTTAGAGTGTCAAGAATAAGAGACTTTGAAGTTGGACTCCACACTTTAGCAAATTCGTTTTCAATTATTTGGGCAGCACCTTGACTGGGAGATGATCTGCTAGCAGAAGCACCGTCACCATATTTCCTTTTCTCATGCACTAGCATTTCAGGAGGCAGTTCTTGATGTATCTCTGGTGGATCATGAGTCCATACTTGTGAGTAACTTTCAGGAGGAAATTCACACTATTCGGGTCTTGGAGAAAAAGTTGGCTTGAAAGCATTTGGATCTAGATGAGGAGGTTGAGCTTCATTTGGGTCAACCTAAAAGTTTGGAAATATTTGATTATGCATCCAGATAGCAGTCTCATAAGTATAGATATTTACCCCCTTAACCTGCTTTTCTACACTTGTATTGATCTGCTTTAGTTGATCAACCCACTGATTTTTCATTTCTTGAACTTTCTTATCTAGATTTTCTTTTACTTTATCCTTCCCCTTTCTGACTTCTACAGATAGGGTCACAATGGCATATTCCTTGAACTTTCCAACCTCTTCACAAGTCTTGAAATTTTGTTCATCAGTTTTCTTCAATAATAGAATTTGATTGTTTGCCATAGTTACCACTTGATTCATAACTTCACCAACACTGGTGATAGTGTGGTCTATAGCCTTGCCACCAATTTTTGACAGTCTTTTGAATTCATTTGTATTGTTTTGAATTTCAGCAAAACCTCTGCTCATCTCTTTTTCAAGAGCAGTGACTTTATCAGTTACTTCTTGGAGATACTTGTCAAAGTACTCTCGTTGCTTGGTCAGTATAGATTCAATTTTACCTAACAGGGTATCTTCAGGAATAATGTTTAGCTGGAGGGGTGGAGAAGGTAGAGCTGGAGCTGTCCAAATAGGCATTTGTTCAATAATAACTGAACTTGTGCCTCTTTGGGATGAAGTCATCTCATCCCCTTCCTCACCTATAATAGTAGGGAGAGAGAAATCTAAACTCCTCATAGGAGGTTCTACAGGCTCTGGTATAATTGCATCATCATCATCAGAGACTATATCAACATTCTCCCCCTCAACTTGTTCCTGGGGCAGTGAATCTTCTGATAACACTTCAGGAGTCTCTTCTGGATTATCTTCAGGTATCTTTTTAGGAGAGAAGAATGGGGGTTAATCTGAGCCACCATCTTGCTCAAAGGTGCTCTTCTCAACATCAGACTGATCTAAGTTTTTCTCTTCTACTACCACATCATCATCAACAACTTGCTCTGTAACCTGAGCTGCAGGAACATCTGAATGAACCTCTATTTCTAGAATCTTAGCTTGCTGAACTGCTTCATGAATTAAAGGAACAGGCTCCCCCTCAATAGCTGCACCAGATGTGCCAACTGTATCAGTAAGAAGAGGAGATGGGGTCCTGTCCTCATCATCTATGATCCTTAGCACTGCAAGAGCCTGGCATGGCTTTGGAATTCTTATTTCCCATCTTCTGATGGATGAGATAGTGACTTCATTTAGGTGGTGAATTGATATACCTTTAGACAAGTCAAAGATTTGAGGATGCACTTGATTCAAATAAAGAGAAATAATTCTTGCAAAGTTTGGTGCTTTCAGGCTATCCTTAATTTTCTCAAACAACATATGTCCCCAATGGAATTTCTTGCGGCATATCACAGCAGTCGTCATGTACAAAAAATCAGAAGATATATAACCAAGGGAACCTGTTTTGCAGAGTAAGACTTTTGCTAGAATGTCGGCCAGCAATTTGCTTTCATCGTACATGTGTTGTCTTCTAATGGAAGTGGTGGACTGAGAGAGGCCACAGAAGGACAAAGCCCTGGAATAATCTGGTTCTTCTAGGTAGTCCTCTTCATCTATGGACGACAATCTCAGAAGCTCTGTCAACGAAGATGGCTTGATTTTAAATTTCATATCTATGACTGGAGTTTTCAGCAACTTTCCACTCCTCTTAATCTTGGCATTTCTGAAAAACTCTTCTACGTCTTTTATCGGGACTTTGCACGGAAGCTCAAGTATGAAGGTGAGTCTGGCAGATTCAATAAGAAGAACATTAAAAAATTGTCTGAAATTTCTTCGATACCTAATCGAACGAACTCACTGCTCATGCCAATCTTTGTAGAAGGAGCCATCGATAAAGAAGAATGAAGGATTTCTGACTATTCGGAGAAGAATCGAAGGAGTTTCGCGAGAACAGCGACGGAGGCCTTCGGCGGAAATGAAGTCTTTCTCGAGAAAAGGGGTTTTCGAATTCGTTGATTTGGGTTTTTTTATGGACTTATCTATTTGTATAAAGTTGAAAATTTCGAAGAATTAGAGAAGGGCGTACCTGGAATGGCGATTTGTATTCTTAAAAATTTTATATTGGCAGAATTGGACATTTCTCGAGAAAGAGAAGGCTTCTCGAGAAATATAGGTTGTGTTCCGAGAAATCCAGTAGTTTTTCTCGAGAAATCCAGAAGCTTTCGTGAAATCCACTTTAAGTTCTCGAGAAATTTAATAAGTTTTCGAGAAATTTACTTAGAGTTCTCGAGAAATTCAGTCAATTTTTCGAGAAATATAAAAGTTTTTTGAGAAATCCATATCTGACCTTGAGATTTTTCTGAGTATGTATTCTCTTGGAATTTGTTTTGTGGCTAACGTTGAATCTTCTCTTGACTTTAAATATTAGCTTTTCAGAATTCCATGTTGAGCATACCAAATTTTGTCTTGAAGAAGGAGAACTTGGGCTCGTCCAGTGGCTTTGTCAAAATATCTACAACTTGCCTATCCGTCGGGATATAGCTGAGGGCTATGTCCTTATTCTCCACATGCTCCCAGATGAAATGGTAGCGCACCTCGATGTGCTTGGTCTGGCTGTGGGAAACTGGATTGTTTGTGATAGCTATTGCACTGGATGAGTCGCAATATATCGGAATTTCTCTGAACTTCATATTATAATCTTCAAGTTGATTTCTAATCCATAGAAGTTGTGCGCAATAACTACCCGCAGAGATATACTCTGACTCAGCAGTAGAAGTTGCCACACAATTCTGCTTCTTACTGCTCCATGAAATAAGCCATCTTCCGAGGAATTGGCAAGTCCCGAAGTACATTTTTTATCATCCATGCTACCTGCAAAATCAGCATCTGAAAAGCCAATTAGCTCGACATCATTACTTCTTAGGTATCAAAAGCCAAGATTGGGTGTACCCTTAAGATATCTTAAAATCTGCTTTGCAGTGACATAATGAGATTTCTTAGTATTCACCTGATATCTAGCGCAGACACATGTTAAGAACATTATTCTAGTCTACTAGCAGTTAGGTAGAGTAAGGATCCAATTATTCTTCTGTACTTGGTTTCATCAAAAGGTTTTCATTTCTTATCCTTGTCTAGAGACACAGTTAAGCCCATTGGAGTCCTCATCGAGGTTGCATTCTCCATTCTGAATTTCTTAAGAAGCTTTTTGGTGAACTTCGTCTGAGAGATGAAAATTCCATCTTCAGATAACTTCACCTGAAGTCCTAAGAAATACTTCAGCTCACAAATACTGTTCATTTCAAACTTCCCTTGCATAAGTTTGGAAAACTATTTTGCAAAGGTTGTCTTCTGTAGAGCCAAATATGATGTCGTCGACGTAAATTTGCACTAGCAAAATCTTGTCTTTAACTTCCCTAAGAAATAATGTCTTGTCTATCTTAATGTCTTGTCAATCTTGTGGATCCAAGAATCTTCATGATCGTTGACGAAGGTCCTTATGTTCCGATGACCGTCTCCACTATAGATCCAACAAAGAAGGTTCCTAAGAAGTTGATGGATCTCGACAAAGATGAGATTGCTTTTGTGTCTTTAGATAAGAAGGCCAAGAATATTATAGCAAGTGCAGTCGATGACTCCATGTTGCAGAACCTGATCCACTGTCAGTCTGCTAAGGAGATGTGGCAGTCCCTCATTTCCTTGATGGAAGGCACGGAAGTGGTTAGGGATGATAGAAGATCCCTTCTTAATCAGAAATATGAACCCTTCTGACAAGGACCCAAGGATACCATTGCTGACACTTTTGAAAACTTCTTTAAGATAGTCAATGGCCTAAGGGTCTACAGCCGAGTCTTCACAAATGGAGAACTGAATGACAAGTACTTGAGATCCCTAACCAAGGAATGGGATAACAAGGTTTGTGCAATCTGGGAATTTGGAAAGCTAGCTGAGACAGACCCGCAGAATCTCTTCGAGAAGCTTATGTCATATGAGCTACAACTCAATACAAGAAAAGCTGAAGAAGAGAATAGTAGGTCCTCGTCCAAGGAGAAGTCTGTTGCCCTCAAGACAGACACCTCAAGGAAGTTCAAGGCTGCTTCTCCTGCCCCAGCATAAGAAGTTAGTGAAGAAGAAACCTCAGAGCCAAGTACCTCAGGCTTAGAGCTATCTGAAGGAGAGTTCTCCTTACTCTCACGACAGTTCAAGAAATTCTTGAACAAAAAGAAGCAATAGAAAGGCAAGGATGCCTCCTACAGAAGATCACGACATGATGGTGATCGACACAGAAAAGGCTCAAGCAGCCATGACAGGTATACTTCTAAACCGAACAAACATATTTCTACTGATATCGTTTGTTATTGCTATAATAAGCAAGGTCGTGTCATTGCTCACTGCCCCTACAAGAAGAAGGAGGGTGGAAAAAGAGAAGAAAAGAAATAATCTTATAGTAAGAAGAAAACAGAAAAGAGCCTAATAGCCAAGAAGGGCAAAACTCTAAGCGACTCTGACTCATCTGAGTAGAGTGAAGAAGAAGAAGACTACTTCAGGCTCATGGCTCAGACTGATCACGAACAAGAGCCCCAGTTCACTGAGAAGGTAAACTCCCATACTCCGCTCTCTGAATCTGATGTCTCTGAACATGATCATGAGGACAGTTATTCTGACGATGAGTCTGAACTCATGGCCCAGTATAAGGAGTTAATCAAGGCTTACGACAAATGCTGACGAGTCGTGAAAACTCAAGCTATGAAGATCAAATCTCTGAAAGCTAAAGAGAGCACTTTGAGAGAGGAAGTCGCTAAGACAGAATCATTCAGAGAAAACTTCAATGCTGCCATTGAAGAATATAACAAGGCTCTCGAGCACCTAGACCTTAAGGAGAAAATCATAAAAGAACTGGAAGCACAACTTGAAGCCGAAAAGAAACTTGTTGAAAGTTTCTCGAAGCCCAACACTATCCTTTCATTCATTGCTGAATTCTCAGCTAAGGCCAAGGGTGCTGGGCTAGGCCATGTGGAAACTCCTAGTAAATCCTCTAGGAGGAATAAAGCTCAAAGAAAGAATAAGGCGGCCAAGAAGGATTTGACCAAAGACAAGGGGAAAGCCCCTCAAGATCAGATTTCTTTCAAGAAAGTCATATTTACAACAAATGAGTTTGATCTTGACTCATCCTACGGTCACTTTGCTAGGCCTACTTATGTAGAGCCCAAGTCTCGTTACCAAGGATGGACTCGCCCCAGAAACTTTGGTGAGAGTGTCTTTACAGCACCTTATGAAGAAATCACTCTTTAGAGTTATGGCCCTTATAATCATGGTCATAACATAAAGAAAGCACCAAAGGTAAAGCCTATTGTGGAAAGGTCAATGAAGGAGAAGAAATCATGTGATTGTCATCACCATGAAGCTTCCTCCTCCAAGCATGTTGCACCTGCTAGACCACAATCTCAAAAGGTCAAGCAGGAGAACACAAGGGAAAGATACAACAGGTTCGACTGTTGGCGTTGTGACAAAATTATTCACTTTGCCATCGACTGCTGGTTTTATCCCAGGAATTTTGCAACTCCCCATGTTAGCAATATGAGAAAGACCGCTTATAATGCTAATACTC
Organism: Platanthera guangdongensis; assembly: GCA_039583875.1. Lineage (NCBI taxonomy): Eukaryota > Viridiplantae > Streptophyta > Magnoliopsida > Asparagales > Orchidaceae > Platanthera > Platanthera guangdongensis. The sequence goes on from CM077151.1 coordinate 140,597,930, forward strand.
GTAGGGGGAGTATTCTAACAAGAGACCAAGGACCCAAACGTGTTTTGGTTCCTAAGGCAAATTGATTTACAATTGCAGGTATGTCCAAAGGCCACCAAAACGCCTATCTGGTATTTGGACAGTGGATGTTCTCGGCACATGACCGGGACAAGAAGCCTACTTCAGAACTATTATCCAGTCTTGAACGGGCCAATGGTCATCTTTGGAGGTTCGAACCGAGATATTACTAAAGGCTATGATATGATCTCTAACGGTAAAGTATCCTCCTCAGATGTAGCGTATGTTGAAGGATTGGAACACAATCTCATAAGCATAAGCCAACTTTGCGATAAATGATATATTGTTGAATTTCATGCTGATAAGTACTTGATAAAATCTGTTGACAATATGGAAACGATTCTATCAGGCACTTGAAGCAGAAATATATTTTGTTTAAATTTCATTTGTATAGACTCTTCTATACCAGTGTGTTTTATGGCTAAAGATAGTGCGTCTCTTGGTGACCAATGGCACAAGAGATTAGCACATATTAATTTCAAAACTATTAATAAATTATTTTCACTGAATTTAGTACGTGATGCCCTAAATGTCAAGTACGTCAAAGATAGATCTTGTCACGCATGCATAAAAGGCAAGCAAACAAGGGCTACCTTTAAAAGCATTATTGACAAAGATTCTAACAGATGTTTGCATTTGCTTCATATGGACTTGTTCGGTCCACTGCAAGTTAGACATTTGGGAGGTAAGGATTATACATTGGTCATTGTTGATGATTACTCGCGCTTTGCATGGGTGTTCTTTCAAAAACACAAGTCAGATACCTTTGACATCTTTACAAATTTTGTCAAGCAGGTCCAGAATGAATACAAATGTTTCGTAGTCAAAATCAGAAGTGATAATGGAACAGAGTTCAAGTCTGGGGCCATGACAGAATTTTGCGAAATCTTGGGTATCTTTCATGAGTTTTCCTCTCCTCGTACTCCTCAACAAAACGGGGTGGTGGAGAGAAGGAATAGAACACTCATAGAGGCCTATAGGACCATGTTGAGTGATGTCTCACTATCGGAATATTTCTGGGCTGAAGCCGTCAACACTGCATGCCACGTGCAAAATCAAGCACTCATAAATAAGAACCGTAATAAGACACCTTACGAACTTCTAAAGGGCAGGAAACCGATTGTCTCATATTTTAGAATTTTTGGTTGTAGGTGCTTCGTGCTTAACAATGGTAAGTATCATACTACTAAATTTAGCAAAAAGAGTTTTGAAGGTATTTTTGTAGGGTATAGTAGCCATAGTAAGGCATATAGGATATTTAATAGAAAAACTCTGGTCGTAGAAGAATCCATACATGTTGTATTTGATGAGACAAGCTTGCTGCAAGACAACTCTTCTAGTATGTTCATTGAAGATGCAGGTACAAAGTTGAATGAACTTAACTTGGAAGAACTGACTGAAGAAAAAGGTGAAAAGTTCATCAAGATCACCACTCCAACCCCTATTGAAGAAGTTGATGATCAAGATGAAGAAATCGTCTAAGTTGATGAAGTCACTCCGGTGATTGAAGAAGAAGTTCCAGATGCAAGAACTCTAGAGCTCAGACATCTGAAGGATCATCTAATGGATAAAATCATAGGAGATCCTTGCGATGGTGTCAGAACTCGTAGAGGTACAACTAACAAGAATTTATATTTGAGTTTTCTCTCACAGGTTGAACCGAAAAAGTTTGAGTATGCAAACTCAGACGCATCTTGGATAATGGCGATGGAAGAAGAACTAAATAAGTTCAAGCGCTGTCAAGTATGGAAACTTGTTCCAAGACCCAAAGATAAGAATGTCATTGGGACAAAGTGGGTCTACAGGAACAAGATGGATGAGGATGGAACGATCATAAAGAACATGGCCAGACTCGTTGCCAAATGATATCTTCAAGAAGAAGGAATCGACTTTGACTAGACGTACGCTTCAGTGGCAAGGCTAGAGGCAATCAGGTTATTCCTAGCATATGCCGCTCTTACGGGCTTCACTGTCTACCAGATGGACATGAAGTCTGCCTTCCTTAATGGTGACATAAAGGAAGAGGTGTATGTGGAACAACCTCCAGGTTTCGTTGATTCTAACTTTCCCGATTATGTTTATTTATTACATAAAGCATTATATGGTTTGAAACAAGCTTCTCGAGCTTGGTATGAGATGTTGTCTAGCTTTCTTCTTGAGAACAAGTTCACAAGGGGAAAGATAGATAAGATATTATTTCTTAGGGAAATAAAAGGCAAGATTTTGCTTGTGCAAATCTATGTTGACGACATAATTTTTGGCTCTACTGACGACAACCTCTGCAAGAAGTTTTCTAAACTTATGCAAAGGAAGTTTGAAATGAGCAGTATGGGCGAGCTGAAGTATTTCTTAGGGCTTCGGGTGAAACAATCTGAAGATGGAATTTTCATCTCGCATACTAAGTTCACCAATGAGCTAATTAAGAAATTCGGAATGGAGAATGCAACATCTATGAGGACTCTAATGGGTTCAACTGTGTATCTGGACGAGGATGAGAAAGGGAAACCTTTTGATGAAACCATGTACAGAAGCATAATTGGATCCTTACTCTACCTTACTGCCAGTAGACCCGACATAATGTTCTCAACATGTATCTGTGCTAGATTTAAAGTGAACTCTAAGGAATCTCACTACGCTGCTGCAAAGCGGATTTTGAGATACCTTAAAGGTACACCAAATCTTGGCTTATGGTACCTAAGAAGTAATGATAGCGAGCTAATTGGTTTTTTAGATGCAGATTTTGCAGGTAGCAAAGATGACTGGAAGAGCACTTCCGGGACTTGCCAATTCCTTGGAAGAAGGCTCATTTCCTGGAGTAGTAAGAAGCAGAACTGTGTTGCAATTTCAACGGCTGAGTCAGAGTATATCTCTGTAGGCAGTTGTTGTGCACATTTGCTATGGATAAAGAATACGTTTAAAGACTATAACATGAAGTTTCAGAACATTCCATTATTTTGCGACTCTTCCAGCGCAATTGCAATAGCCAACAACCCAGTCTCTCACAGCAAGACAAAGCACATAGAGCTGTGATACCACTTTATCCGGGAGCATGTGGAGCATGGGGACATTGATCTACAAAATGTCCCAACAGACAGGCAGATTGCAGACATTTTCACGAAGCCGCTGGACGAGGCCAAGTTCTCGTTCTTTAAAACAGAACTTGGAATGCTCAACAAAGAAGATTAAAGAAGGTGGACTCACAGAAAGGCTCAGAGATCAAGAAATTCATCAGAAGTAGAAATTTTCCAAAGTTCAGACTTTATGACTCGAGTAAGACAAAGACTACTCGAGTAGTACTTCAGCCTACTCGAGTACTCAGACTTTCACTCAAGTACTTCTTCAGCCACTCGAGTAAACCTACTCGAGTACTTCTTCAACCTACTCGAGTACTAAGTTGGCACTCGAGTATAAATACAGATGTCTCGAGTACTTCCATTTCTTCACTCGAGTACTATCATTATTTCACTCGAGTACTTCTGATTCACTCGAGTACCAGGAAGTCCATTTCCAACTTCAATTCAAATTTCTTTATTGGCAACCCGAGGATTATGCCGCCCTTTTCAAGGTATGTTAAGCTTAATTTACTTTCTTAATCCTCATAAATTAGGGTTATATAAATATAAAAGTCCGGAATTCATTTCTCTACACGAATCAAAACCCTCTCACTCGAGTAAAAGAAAAACTCTTCGCCTTCCGCTGACTATCGCAGAGTTTGCGCCATTTCCTTCCCTGCAGCAGATTTCTCTCAAATCCCTAGATCATGGCACCTTCTTCCAAGATTGGAATCGGCTCTGAACTCGTCCCCGCAGGGATTGCCAACCTATCAAATGATTTCTGCAATCTCCTGATCCTCCTCGACACCGTCGGCCTCACATTCATTCTACAGCAACCTTACAAGATTCTGTTTCCAGAGGTTGAAGTGTTCTTCAAAAACATGAAGGTTAGAAGGAATGGCACAGTTCTCAAGACCACAGTAAAGGGTATCAAGATAAAGCTCACAAAAACATCTGTTTCAACTCTTCTTTGACTGCTAGTGGCTAAAGAAGAAGACGACCCCCTCCTTGTTTGCTCCAATATAGAAGTTCCTTTTGAAGACTGATAAGTTAAAGAAGATCTCCTTTGACCTGAGATAGGAGATATACCCAACATTGATCGCAACACCGTTAGGGATGATTTCGGTCGGCATCAGCCTAAAGTGTCGGAGGATCTCGTAGAACTCCAGCCATAGGGGGAGAAAGAAGTAGAACTTGAAGTGGAAAATCAACAGCACGGGTTGGTCAGATAATATATTAATGCTCTCAGAAGGGCGGGGCACCCTCACACGAAAGCACTCTTCGATTTGCGAGAAGAAGCACTGCTTAAAGTCCTCGAGATCAGCACTATCGGTGATCGACTTCATGAACGTCACGTTGGTAAATGTCGTCACATGGTTGACCTTATGAGCATGAGCATCCATAGCAGAAACCATCCAGGGAGAAGAGTAACGAGTAGCGAATAGCGGGTGTCGAAAGCAGAGTAGGCGGGCAAGAGGCGTTTCCAAAAAACAACATCATTTGCCCCCCCCCCCCCTCCCCTCCTATTTATAGACAAAAGCAACGGGGTGTCGTGCCTTCACAACGATAGATGGCACGTCACGAGTCACTCATTGCTTTGAGAGTCTAACCCTACGTGATAATCACGACCTGCATACTCGTAGAAGGCATAGAAGATATTATCAAAATTGGAAAGTGTGGCAAGAAACTTAAGTATACTCGCAAGAACTCCAAGGCATGGGAACGACATCACAAAACCCATCATCATGAGTCACAAAATTTGAGGAACAAAAGCACCAAATTATATACTCGTCGGGGCGAGCTTTTAATAAATAGTAGTCAGTGTCTAAAAGTTTAATATTACAGACAGGAACAAAAATCAATAAAGAAGAGGCTAAGGCATCTGATGGTTCCCGGGCCGGTCTTCGGCCTGGGCCTATCACCTAGATCAATCAGAGAAAATCAGAGAAAGCATCAAGGCACCAAGTTATGCAAGGATTATCTCTCTACTGCTCCATGAGATCAATCCTGAGGTGTTTCAACTTCTCCAAAGGATCAATACTTCATAATAAGAAGAAGGTCTCCATCTCATCCATTCAGAGGTGGGAGTTGAAGTTGCAGAATCCGGCTCAGGCTGCCATAGCTCATGATCAGCCATCTGCAGAGGACAAGACCCCATCTCCCTCTCCACCTCATGTTGCCAGCACCTATGGTGCAACTACTGAGGGGGATCCTGCTCCATCTGTTCTAGAAGACAGAGTACCTACTCCACCAGCTGCCACTTCTCTCCCTCCATCCACTCCTGAAGAAGTTCCAATAGATGCTCAAATCCAAGAAACCCTTCTCTCCACTGAAGCAGCAACCAATGAGATGATTGAAGAACTAACTTCTGAAGAACCTCTTCCCCCACTGTAAAAAGAACAAACTACTGAAGCCTACAAGCAACCCACACCAGTACCATCTCCCACTCATACTCCTCCCAGATCTCCTGTTACATCTCCTCAATACCCTATTCACCACTCTCCTGCTGCTGACAAAGAGCAGGTTGAGACTATTTTTATTTTTGATGAACCAGAACAATCTCCAGAACCAGTGGAAGCTCCTTTGAAGATCCTGGACTTCCCTATCCCCACCTTCATCACTGAAGAAGGGGATGCCCTGATTTATACTACCAGAGCTGAGAGCTCAGTCACCATTGAAGAAGTCATTCCATGGTCTGCTCCTCTTCCTCCAGTTCCTTCTACAGCTGCTCCTCCTCCTGCTGCAGCAACAAACATTGTTAGTAAGATTGAACAGATGCTTCTTAAACAGAGAAAATATTTTGATGAATCTCTCATAGTTGTCCAAGACAAAGTTACTGCTCTTGAGAAAGAGATGAGAAGAGGATTTGCTGAGATTCAGCATAATACTGATGAATTGAGACGGCTATTCCAGATTGGTGGCAAAGCTCTAGACCCCCCCCCCCCCAATCACTAGTGTTGGTCATGTCATGGATCAAGCTATTATTATTGCCAACAACCAGATTCAGTTTGAAAAGAATGCTCAAGCTCACACCTTCAAGATCTGTGAAGAGGTAGGCACATTCAAAGAAGATGCTATCAATACTCTGACTGTAGAAGTCAGAAAGGGGGAGAATTTAATCAAGGAATACTTATAGAAATAAGATGCCAATAAGCAAACACTCTGGGAAGAAAAGATGAAATAAATTCATGATGATGTGTTGGGTCAGATTCAAAGTGTAAAGTTTCATACTTATGATACAGCAGTGTGGATGCATAATCAGATACTCCCTGACTTTTCAGCTGATCCAAATGTCATTCCTCATAATTTGAATCCCCTAGCTCCAGCTCTAGTTCCTCAACCTTCCTTCTCTCCAAGACCTGAAGGCTTTGAAGACCCTCCTCCAGACTCTTATGCCCAGGTTTGGGAGGCAGATCCAGCAGACATCTTTTTCCAAGCTCCTCCTAAAATTCACATTCCAAAGAACAGAAGATATGGTGATGGAGCCTCTTCCAGTAGATCTATTCCTGTTCCAGATTCATAGAAGAGAAAAGCTCCAGAATTTGTAGAGATTTGGTCTCCTACTTCAAAGTCACTCATTCTTGACACTCTCAATCTAGTCATGGATTTCAATGAAAATAGACATGATCATTACAGCACCCAAAGAATGGGATCTGTATGAGAACTCTATGACTAAAAGAAGACTGTATGACAGAGAACATGGAAGAAACAACCCTAGTGCTCCTCTAAGGCCTCCAATGTACTATCCTAAGCCTTACAGTTATCAGAGAAGACAACAGGAGAAGAAGGACAAACAGCAACAACCTCAAGTTGAAGCATGAAAAAGTTACATGAGTGTGGTTAAGAATTGTGTAGAAAAGACTTTTGGACAATCTTATTTATATAATTCTTAATTTTGTTCATCTACTCCTTGCTTTTAATCCATATGCTTATTACTGTGATTTCTCTCTTGCATATCTAGTTTTTATCTATCTATATAATTCACCTTAGTGTAGAGGGTTCTGACTTCTACAAATAGGGGGAGATTGTTGGGCATTGTATCCACAATAACCCAAATTTGGTGAAGTCAACCTTGAACTAAGATGAATTAAGTTGTATTTTATGTCTTGTTTGAGTTATGTGTTTGCAGGACTAAATTGCCAAGTGTAGACCAATGTCAGTCTACAATGGGTCATCAAACACAAGACCATACAATGTAATCCCTCATTATGTGATCCATGGTGTTGACACATGTGTAGCCTCTCTATTGGGATACACTTCATGTTTCAAGAACTAGGATTGATTGGAGAAAGAAGTGTTGCTAATTTTATTGAAGAAAGAAATTTTCTCTTGAAGGAAAATTTTTCTAAGTCTTTCACTCGAGTAGAAGCTTATGTACTCGAGTTGAATACTTAGTAATTACTCGAGTAAGTCTGTCTGTACTCGAGTAAGGGAAATGGCTCTTGAGTAGTTTGAACATAGCTCTCGAGTAGCCAAGTCCATTACCCGAGCACACCTTCTCTTATTCTCGAGTTAACAGATTTTCCTCTCAGAAATTATTCTAAGTCTTTTACTCGAGTAGTCATGTTAACCACTCGAGTAAATAAGTCTTTTGTCTAGAGTTACAAAAGGAAGATTCTCATGTTATTTTACCCCACTTGAGTAGCTCAGTTCATGTACTCGAGTAGTCTTTCTACTACTCGAGTAGTTTAGCTCTAATACTCGAGTGACCAGTTTTTTTCTCTCAAAATTTTTCTAAGTCCTATACTCGAGTAGTTAATCTACTTCTCGAGTAGTCTATCTACTTCTCGAGTAGTATAGTTTCAGTACTCGAGTTACCAGAATTCCTCTTCCAGAAAACTGGCTAAGTCATCGACTCGAGTAATCCTTCTACCTCTCGAGTAATATTTCTAGTACTTGAGTAGTTCATCTCCACGTCTCGAGTAATCGTATTAGCACTCGAGTAAGTCTTTTTCTACTCGAGTGATTACTCATCCTATTCTGAATTTTCTCAAGGACTTCTACTTGAGCATTCTGTCTCTATCCTCTCGAGTAATCATATTAGTACTCGAGTAGCTTATATCTCACTCGAGTATTTCAGTCAAATTTTCCAGAAATTCTCTATGTCCATAACCGACGAGATTTTCAAATGTCGTGACATGATTGGTCCACGTGTACGTCATTAATGATAATTATGACGGTTATGGAGATCTTATATAAGGTCTTGTCAAATCATTTAACCCTAACAACAAGCTGTCAAGAATTATTCTAAGTTTTCTGAATCCTATTTTCTCTTTCTAAAAACGGAAGCCGCCGCCCTCTTCATCGTGCAAGTCGGCTAGGGTTTTCGACTCAAGAAGATTCAGATCAAGGTTGACTTACAGATCGAGATTGTTCTTCAACTCCTCATCATCTCTCGAATCGTGTGAGTCAAAGATATTCCAGATCCAGATCTTGTTGAGCCTCTTCTTCAACTATTTCTGAAAAGGCCGCAAAGATCAAAGAAGAAGACTTTGGCTGACAGTTTCCAGATCTGAGAAAAATATTCTATTTGTATTTCAAATTTTCTCCATTTATTTTTGTAGGAGATTCTTCTCCGAGTGTAGGAGCTTTAGTCTCCGAGTTGTAGGAAGTTTTTATCTTCCGAGTGTAGATCTGTGTTGTGGATCGAGATTGTAGGAACTTTGTTCTGAGGCGTAGGATTGGTTTTCAATTCGAGATAGTGGAGTAGCCGAGTCTAGTGCTTTGTTAGATCGGTGAGGGAAAGTGGATGTACCCAAGGTTGGGGAACCACTATAAATCTCTTGTCGTCTGTGAATGCTTGTTAGATTATTGTGTGTATTGTTCAATAATTTTTTATTCCCCAAAAAGACGCACAACTCACCTATTCACCCCCCTCTAGGTGATTTAGGTAGACAACTGAATTACTTTCAGAGAATTTCCAGACAATTTCCTGAGACGTCTTATGGTTTCTCAAGAATAGCTTTGATTTCTCGAGAAATATACTTAGACTTCTCGAGAAATACATGTCATTTCTCGAGAAAAGGACTTAGGAAATTTTTAAGAAGAATTTTCTTTTCTTCTTTGTTGAAACCAACAACCCTTGCATTCTTCCTTTTCTTTAGTACTTGAAAATGAAGTGCATCCTAATAGAGAGGTTACACCATAGTCAACACCATGGATCACACAATGAGGGATTACATTGCATGGTCCTGTGTTTGGTGACTCATTGTAAAATAACACTGGTCTACACTTAGCAATAACAACCTGCAAGCACTTAACTAAAATACAGCATCAAATATAAATTTAATTCATCTTAGTTCAAGGGTGACTTCAGAAAAATCTGGGTTATTATGGATACAATACCCAACAGTATCCTAGTCTTAAATCGACCTCATGTATAGATTGGTTAAGGTGGGAAGAGTTTAATGCGAGAGTCGCTGCTTCAGGCTTAAACTTTGATGTTACTACTTCACTTATCGAGTGATATTATAATTTCTTACCCAAACTGATAGGACTGCCTCAACGAGAATTGGTGTTTATAACCTATTAATGGAATAGTATGGTACTCGTAAACTTAACCCTCATACTGATGACTTGATTAAATTGAGACGACCACTGTGAAAAATAATACTGGTCGAATAAGAATTCAAGTTTAGAAGAGACCCATTTTGGGTAGGGTCACATGTTGATCTTAAGAAGATTGTGGTAAATAGTAACCTTAAGGGCCTAAAGTATGTAGCATTTCAATAAGCCTCAGGGTAGCACCCCATATAATGCCCCAAAAATCCTAAACATGGGAAGGAGTTGGTTTTTGGAAGTTACCGTTAGGTGGCAATGTTAATGCCAGAGGTATCCAGATGAATTAATTCGACCTTCATTTCAGGTAGGTACTGTGTGGTGGTAGAAAGGTAACGCGCGGCGGTACGACTCGACGCACTCAACGCACGCGATGTAGCGTTGAGAACCTACCACGGGGCGGTAGTGGCCTATCGCGCGGTGGTAGTTGGCCACGTGTTAGTAAGGCTGAAGCGGGTTTTGAGCGGTAGAGAGATGTTGATTGAGCTAAGCGACCATCGCCTATGATACTGTATGGCGGTAACAGATGTCGCGTGGTGGTAGCTTCCTGATAAAGGCTATGGATGAGATTATTTTCTCATTCACTCTCTCTCTCTCTCTCTCTCTCTCTTAATTCTGGAGGAAGGAGAAGGGAAAAGTCAGGAAGCAAGAGCAAGGGTGTTTTATCCCTATAGAGGAGACGTTCGTGTGATCGAATTCGCGAGTCGAAGCCAGATCTATGGAAAGGAAGTTGTGGTAATCAGTTCTATCCAGATCAAGGGCAAGAGAATGGCTCCTAAGCGATCAACGAGGGTTATGACTTTCTTCTTGGATAAGTGAAGTCCTCATTTTGCATACGTGCATGAAACCTGTAACACCCCCTATCCGTTGTACAACATATAGCAGTAGGTTTGGCGAGGGCCCAATGCCATATACCACAGATAGACTGGGTGGTTACTCAATGGAAAACATCCAACTAATACCCAATGTCCTACACAGAGTCATTCTAGCGGAAGCAATTATTAAAAGTTGCAAGTTAAAGAACTCAGCCACAAGCATGAATGTCCACTATAAAACCCAATAGGAATGAAGTACAATACACAAGTACAATGGCCTTAAGGCCTTACAATTGTTTACTCAAATAAAATGTGTCTTCCATACCACGGCACGCAGGCCTGTCACACATGAATAAACAAGTAAACACTGAAAATTTAGGCCTTCGAGGGCCGGCTCAGCAACATGGGCTTTTGCCCGCTATTTACCGCTTGGTCCTACAGCACCTGCAAGCAACAACCCACCGCAATGGTGGAAAACAAAGGCAAAGGTCAGCTGTGCTGACCAAATTATAATGATCCTGACCCCAAACTCGGGGCGGCGATGCTCCTTCCCTACACTTTATTAGCATAACCAAGCATTATAGAGTAATAACACTACATCACAGGCGTAGGCACGCATGGCCACACACCTCGTGCTCTTAGGGCACATTCTCAGTGAACCCGGTCAAAACTACGGTCTCACCACCGCCACTTGGACGGCATAACTCGTGAGCATTTGAGTCTTTCAGGCAGAAGTTGTAACAGCCCAAATTTCAGAATGGGCAAAAATTGAGTGACACGGCCTGGGACACGGGCGTGTCCCAGGCCGTGTCTCGCTCGGGTTGAGCAGTTGGGTGCGTGGTCGATGAAATTCGGTCGACGAAGTTTTCGGTAGGTCATGCCCTAGACACGGGCGTGACAGGGGGCGTGACCTAGGGCGTGTCCCCTTTGGTCGATGAACTGCGCTCGATGAGTGTCGAGTGGCGAGAAAGGGGTACACGGCCTGTGACACGGGCGTGTCACAGGGTGTGTCCCGCTGTGTCGAGAGGTCGACAATTTTCTCTCGACGAGGTGTCGAGTGGGTTACATGCCCTGGGTCACGGGCGTGACTGGGCTGACACTAGCGTGTACCCTGGCTGTGTTCTATTTTGGATATGTTAGATTGAGTCGGTTCGTGTGCCGCTTAAGGTACACGCCCTGTGACACGGGCGTGTCAAAGGGCGTGTCAGGCCCGAAAAGTGTTTTTGTCCGAGTTTTCTGGTCGTTTATTTCCTAATTCTGGATCTAATGGTCCAGGCTTCTTCCATGTGGATAAAAAGGCCAAGAATGGGATAAATTCCCTTCATTCTCATCTCCTTCTTCTTCTTCTCATTCCAAGAGAGAGAAAGAGAAAGGGACAGGCCAAGGCAAGGAAAGGAGAAAGGAAAGCCAACTGCTGGAGGAGCTGCGGAGTGCGGATTAAAGATCCGAGAACGGATTCATGAAGGCAAAGCCGAGGCGGTTATTTCCGTCCGGCTAATTCATGGCACCAAAGCGATCTTCAAGGGTAACGATCTCCTTCTTGGACATTGAAGTCCTTTCTTTATGCATGTGCATGGGATCCTCCACCAAGAGGTGGATTTCGTAAGCGATTCTGTGGTTGAGTTTGCATCTAGATCGGGAAGTGTGGAGTACGGCATAGGCATGCTATTTGAAGCCCATCTGGACGGGTAGTCTAGATTGGTGATGATTATGGGTAAACCGGAGAAGACTCCATGGATTTGATAACTATGTATGGTTTAGACGTATGGATGTTGTGTGTGGATGTATAGATGTGTGGATGAATGAATCTTGGATGCTTTGCATAAGCTCCTTGTGGTGTGGGCGCTATAAGCGCTAATTACTCTGGGAGAGCGAAAAGCTGCAGCTAATCAAGGGAAGGGGAGGCCGACCCGCGTCTAGTGGTGAGCTACTGACGAATTGAGCACGGGAAAGGCTAACCTGATCCTGGTTGTTTTGGGAGGTCGATTGACGGCAGTGTTTGGGATGATGCGTGGTAGACCCGACTTGCTGCACCACATTGGTGGGTCGATCTTAATGCTCAAGTTTGCCGTGAGGTTATCACCTCTGAGTGGTGTGGGCGGAATGCAACCAATCTGCGGGTTGGGGTGAATAGGACCGGCCAGCCAACAAGTGACTAATTCTCTAATCGGTGGTGTTGTCTCGGAGACTGGGACACCGTAAGGTGCCCTGCGTGCACGGAGCGTCTGGTGGATACCGGCGTTTGTGATATGGTTGTGATTGTTAGATTGATAGAGATTATGATATGGCAATGCATATAGGGAAGGAACCATGGCACCGAGTAAGGGGTCGGGTCGTTATAAGTGGTCAGCTAAAGTTGACCGTTTTTTTGTTTGCCGCTCTTGGGTGGATATGTGTTTGCAGGTGCTGCTGCTTGAAATGAAATGAGCGGAATGGATGGACTGCTGCTAAAGGCCCTTGAAGGCCGTGCGAAGCGTGTTTGGATTTCATGTGTGGCCGGCCTGCGTGCCGATGTACAAAAATGTATTTGTGTAAAGAGAAACTTGTAAGGCCTTAAGGCCAGTGTGTGTGAGTTGTATACATTCCTGGTTTGGATATATAAATGTGGAGTTTATATAGTAGTGGACATTCTTTGAGTTGAGTTCATAATAACTTAAAATGTTGCGCTAGAATGTCTTGAGTTAGGATGCGAGTAGATTTTAATTTCCACAAGTAATTCCGCCGCTTGTCTGTGACATATGGCGTGGGGCCCTGGCCGGACCCACCGTTATATGCCACGTGACGAGTGGGGGCGTTACAAAGTGGTATCAGAGCCAGGTTGATATTGTTTGGGAGTAAGAACATAATTGAACTCACGAATGTCCACTAGGAATGTATGTCATACACGTAAGGGGCATGAGTGTGTAGTCAATGTATAATTACCGTTATGATATGAATGATTAATGGTGTTTTGTACATTGCTAGGTGGCAAGGAGTGGTGCTGGGTAGTCTGAGCCCCAGCATTCCAATGAGAGTGCGGCACCAGTTGAAGCGCCTACACCTCCTTCGGCGGAGACCATTCGTGTGGTGACTGAGATAGTGCTCGCAGTGTTATAGGCACAGCCTACTGGGCAGGCAAGGCCTGCAGGGGTGCCAGTATGGCCTGGTGCAAGGCAAGGGTGTGCTGAAGTTGTGATGGAAGAGCAAGGAGCGGATGAGCAGTTGAAGCAGTTTATGGAGTTTCATCCCCCTATATTTGATGGGGTGACTTCCCCAATGCAGGCGGAAGATTTGATTGCAAGAGTCAAAAGAATCTTGGTAGCAATCCGGACTGCGGAGGCACAGAAGGTGACATTGGCCACGTTTTTGTTGGAAGGCGATGCACGGCTTTGGTGGGACGAAGTGGAAGTGCATCACTTGGCAGGGCGAGGATTGGAAGACATATTGATCGAAGAATTCTCACGATTATTTCTGGCCAAGTATGTGCCAGTATCGCAGTGAATTGCCATGGAGAATGAGTTTCTACATCTGGGGCAGGGTGAGCGTGATATTGATACATACATGTATGAGTTCACAAGACTGGGGCGCTATGCGGGGTCTACCTTCGCTGAGGAGGCGCGAAATACGAATCGCTTTTACGAGGGACTGCGTGATGAGTTGAGGTTAGCACTCCCGAGTTCGGTGAACCAAGGCTTCCAAGCGTTGGTAGATACAGCCCGGGCACTGGAGAAGGATTTCAAGCGGGTACAAGAGAAGAAGAGTCTGGTAGTGGAGAAGGCGGAATTCAAAGTTCCACAGTCGGAACAGTCGGAATTGAGGAGACGAGATAAGAAAAAGTTCAGGTCTGCTGAACTAACTCCGTCTACTGTTTCTTCGGGCGCAACTTATGGACAAGGACGTGTGGAGACACATACATGTTTTCGATGTGGCAAGCAAGGACATCTAGCCAATAATTATTGGAGTGAAGCTCCAAGGGGTGAGAAAGGGGTCGGTGCGTCTTATGAAGAGAAGGGTAAAGCAATAGCCAAGTCATCTGCATCCCGGACGCAATCTCGATTGCATAACTTGGAAGTACACGAGCCGCAAAGATCAATTGGAGAAATTCAGCCTCGAGTTCACCTCTGAGTGGTGTGGGCAGAATGCAACCAATATGCGGGTTGGGGTAACTAGGACCGGCCAGCCAACAAGTGACTAATTCTCTAATCGGTGGTGTTGCCTCGGAGACTGGGACACTGTAAGGTTCCCTGCGTGCACGGAGCGTCTGGAGGATACCGGCATTTGTGATATGGTTGTGATTATTAGATTGATAAAGATTATGATATGGCAATGCATACAGGGAAGGAACCATGGCCCCGAGTAAGGGGTCGGGTCGTTATAAGTGGTCAGCTAAAGCTGACCGTTACTTTGTTTGTCGCTCTTGGGTGGATATGTGTTTGCAGGTGTTGCTGCGTGAAATGAAATGATCGGAATGGATGGACTGCTGTTAAAGGCCCTTGAAGGTCGTGCGAAGCGTGTTTGGATTTCATGTGTGGCCGACCTGCATGCCGATGTACGAAAATGATATGCGGGGCGAGGTGCGGAGGAAGCAACTTAGTCTTTTGACTAATGGTCGGTGACCAAACTATTTTAGGAGCTCGAGGAGACTGAGCACCAGCACGACCGGCAGGACGAGGTGACAGGTTGTGAGGAGCTGATACCACCACCACCTACTACGTCTATTGCAGCCCGACGTCAGGTGGGACGAGTTCTCTAAGGATAGTTTTGCTTCCGCATTTTATTGTGTGAGGAGATTTGATATCATGTACAGGGCATAAGCCCTTTTACTCTTCTTATTATTGTTACTCATTGTGGACTGGATGTACTTCCATTTTATTATTTGATATGTACTGTGATTGTGGACTGGATTGTAGTTCATTTCTACATTACTGTTATACTTCTTACTCTCTTTTGGCCAACAGGTTATGTGATCGTTCTAGCCGGCAGAATCGGCGTGTTGCGGTGTCGACTAACCTGTGTGTTAGTGTCATCGTAAGATGACGCATCTGGGCATAAGACCGGGAGCCTTCTTGGTAAGGGGAGGGGTCTTACAAACTGATATCACTTGAACAAATGATCATATGAGAAAGAAGTCCACAACACTGGACCACCCCGCTCGAGCATTAGTTTGCGGTCAAACTATGCAGCGGAAGCAATGGTGTGCCCATGTGTAAAAAGTCACATAAAACAGTCCACATAAGCAATGAGTTAGGCCAATTCAAATATAAACCTTACCTTTGTGCAGCCTCCCAGGGTCGCCGTACCGCAGAGTGTGGCTCCTTCCCCTCCAGATCCCACCCCTTTTCTACAGACAGAGATGGGCCACACCTTGACGGCCATCCTTGAGGCCTTCAGGGCCCAGCAGGTTCCGGCACCGCTTCCGAATCCGGGATCTAATTGGCTGAGTGTGTTCAAGAGTTTATCCCCGCCCATGTACCACGGGATGGAGAACGCAGTAAAAACGGAGGAATGGCTTGAGGCTATACATGAGATGTTGGCGGGCATCAGCTGCCCTGTCAGCGAGGCAGTTCATTTGGCGACTACAGCACTGGATGCCCATACGAAGAGGTGGTGGAAGTCCATGATGTACTCCACCTATGCAGATAGAGATCTATCAGAAATATCTTGGGAGGAGTTCGGCGAAGTATTCTTGGACCACTTTGTGTCCACCACGGATCGGGATGAATTAGAAGAGAGATTCTTGAACCTCAAGCAGGGGACCAGATCGGTGATTGAGTACCAGAGGGAGTTTTCCCACCTTGCTAGATTTGCGGGGGTACAGGATACAGATGACAGGAGGTATGCCAAGAGATTCTACCGGGGTCTCAGAGACGATTTGAGGCAGGCCCTATTGTTCATCTCTCACGGCACATCAGCCTAGATCATCAAGATGGCCAAGAAGCTGGAGGAAGACCAGCTGATGGTGCAGAACAGAGGAAAGAGACCACAGTATGGGTCATTCTTTGGGGAGAATAGCTGAGGATCGCAGAGGGACAGAGTCATTAGGCACAGGAGAGGTGGGGGACGTCATCGTCCTAACTACAGGAAGGAGCAGGGACCCCCTGCAATACCAGCTCCTCCACCACCACAGATGCATGGCCAGATCAGGCAGGATGATCGTGGTCAGCGACCGATAGTTTGCTTCGCGTGCCATCAGCCAGGTCATATTAGATCAGAGTGCCCGCTTCAGTTTTGTCCACTCCCTCCTCCACCTCCGGTGGCCCCTCCAGTACAGCAGGACCGAGGTCGAGGTCGAGGTCGAGGCCGAGGCCGAGGACCATTTGGCCGAGGCAGGGGACAGGAGCAGATGTATGCATTGGACCTCGCTGAACCGAGGAACTCGGAGGAAGTCATCACAGGTATATATGAAAGTGTGAGCTAGATCTGATATACTCTAGAGGGGGGTGAACAGAGTATGGTGCTTAAAAACTTTTTACAACAGTTGTTGTAATCTGAGTGAACAGGGAAGCAAATATTTCAGAACCTATCTAATCACAATCTACAAAAGAAACTAATCACAGATCCTAACTAATCACAGATCAATCACAGCCAGAAACAAAAATAAAGACAAGCAAGCCAGAAGACACAATGAGCTATAGTGGTTCCCCTAAACTTGGGTACATCCACTCTTCTACCACCCTAGGTAGGAATCCACTACAGGATGAGTTGATCAGGTGTCCTGGGCACCAATGAGCTTTTGATAAGATGCTCAAAAACCAAATCAGATTTTTTGATCAGGTGTCTTGCCACCAATAAGCTTTTGATAAGGTGCTCAAAAACCAAGCACAAACTTTTGAAGGGAGTTTGAAAAACCCTTTATAGAGATGGGGATGAGAGAGTGATGGAAGTCTTCTCTTTCTTAAAGCAGCTGAGAAGACTATGTGGATTTTGATGTTGTCAAAGCTCCCCCTGAGTTCTTGAGATGTTCAGGAAATGAAGCTTTGTTATAGGGTGATAGGCCTTCAGAAGTTGATCTCCAGCAAATAATAATTTCAGCAACAGCTGAAATGTTAGGTGTCTGGAGTCTTGAATGATGTTGGCCTTGAACACTTGAATCAAAAGAGATCTGAAGATTTCAGTTGGTTGATCTCTTTTTTGTTGTGTGTTCTTGTATGAATTCTTTTAGACAGAGAATGTCTACAGCTCTTTCTCTTTCTCTTGTGAACAGTTGGTGTTGAGAGAGATGTTGTTCCAGAGAAAAAAATTGTTCTTGTTCTTCTTGTTCGTTCTGCTTATCTGTGTTGTGAGAGATTCAAAAAATTTTGTATATTATTCCCTAGTTCTGAATAGAAAAAGATCCTCTGTCAAGAATAGCCGTTGGCCTGTCATTAATTGACTCCTTAATTGCAATTGTCTTCTGGGGGAAAGTCCAAAGAAACATTCCTTGATAATCCCTTGAAACTTGGTGCAGAATAAATGAAAACGTCTACAAAATCTTCTGAATTAATTGCTGACAATAACTCCTTAACTGTTCTGAATTTGAATCTTGAAAATCCTTGAACTCTTCAGAAAAACGTCGAACTGAGCTCTACTAACGTCGAACTGAGCTCAGCGATTTGGACTTATACAGCAACAGAGATCGTCGATCTGAGCTCAACTATCGTCGAACTGAGCTCAGAGATAGAGAATCAATACTGGAGTCAAGATCGTCGAACTGAGCTCGAAAATCGTCGAATGGAGATCGACGATTTGTTGAAGTTGAGCTCAGCGATCGTCGAATGGAGTTCGACGATCCGTCGAAGTTGAGCTAGACGATCGTCGATTGGAGTTCGACGATTCGTCGTACTGAGCTCGACTAAATGACTTAGTCTCCAAACTAAAAAACCTTGGCCTTGTGGGCAGCTTCCAAACCTAACTACTAACCCTTAGACTCAATCCTAATTGACCTTTAGATCTATACAATAAGGTCAAAAATAGGTTTCCTAGAGACATAGCGATCCTGACCCAAATTAGTAATAGGGTGTTCCAACAATATAGTTTATGTTATGAAATTAAGACATTTTCCCTATTATTACTATTTTACATAATCTTGACAATGAAGAATGACTACCCATTTGAAACCCAATCCACCTCAGGCATAGTCTTCATCAGCGGCAAGCCCGCTCATACTCTATTCGATACGGGTGCTTCACACTCATTCGTGTCAGAAGCCTTCGTTGAAGGATTGGACGGCGTCGAATGGTTCACGGGCACGATGATGACAGTGAGGCTACCTGATGGATCGGTACAACTATCGGCTGCCAAGTTCAGTATGGAGGCGAAAAACGGCGGGAAGACTTTTGAAGCGCCTGCGTCGATTCTGAAGATGCCGGATTTCGACTCGATCTTGGGCATGACTTGGTTACATTGGAACCATGCCCAGATCGACTGCCCATCGAGGAGGATCACCTTGAGGCACGGAAACTCCCAAGTCATCGTCGAAGGTATTAGACTTGTCTCCCATCTATTATTATCATCTGTACAGGCTGTCAAGGCCCACCATCAGGGAGAGGAGGTGTACATTATATGCTTCGAGATGGCGGGGGCAGAAGCTTCCCTTGCTGACATTCTGGTGGTTCGGGATTTCCCCGACATTTTTCCGGAGAAATTTCCCGGATTACCGCCAGCTAGGGAAGTGGACTTCCGGATACAGCTAGTGCCAGGAGCGAGGCATGTATCTCAAGCACCATACAGGATGGCTCCAAAGGAGCTAGCAGAGTT
Organism: Platanthera guangdongensis; assembly: GCA_039583875.1. NCBI lineage: Eukaryota > Viridiplantae > Streptophyta > Magnoliopsida > Asparagales > Orchidaceae > Platanthera > Platanthera guangdongensis. The sequence continues at coordinate 140,617,128 of CM077151.1, forward strand.
CAGGACCCAGCTGGAGGAGTTAGTGGAGTCGGGCTTCGTTCGACCCAGCTCATCCTCGTAGGGAGCACCAGTATTGTTTGTCAAGAAGAAGGATGGCTCGTTGCGTCTATGTATTTACTACCGGGAGCTGAATCGATTGACGGTCCGGAACACTTACCCATTGCCCCGGATCGATGAGCTATTTGATCAGCTTCAGGGAGCCTTCTGGTTCTCAAAGCTGGACTTACGATCAGAGTATTATCAGCTGCGGATTCAGGAGGAAGACATTCTGAAGATAGCATTCAGTTCTCGCTATGGACTATACGAGTTTACGGTGATGCCTTTCGGGCTCACGAATGCATATTCCGCATTCATGAGTCTGATGAACCGTATTTTCGAGCCTTACCCGGATAGATGTGTCATAGTATTTATTGATGATATCCTCATCTATTCTCAGACGAAGGAGGAGCATATGCAGCATTTGGCACAGGTACTGGAGAGATTGAGGGAGCACCAGTTGTATGCGAAGTTTTCCAAGTGCCAGTTCTGGCTACAAGAGGTGGTATTTCTAGGACACGTTGTCAGTGGAGCCGGGTTGGCCGTAAATCCGGCCAAAGTACAGGCAGTGCATGATTGTCCACGGCCAAAGTCAGCATCGGACATACGTAGTTTCCTGGGGCTCGCAGGATATTATCGTAAGTTCGTGGAGGGGTTTTCAAGGATAGGACTTCCCCTCACGATATTGACGAATAAGGAAGCAGTATTTGTGTGGACCGAAAAGTGCGAGCCATCGTTTCAAGAGTTAAAGAACCGGCTTACCTCTCCCCCCATCCTTGCACTTCTATCTGGGAAGGAAGGATTTTATATATACACTGATGCTTCATACCAGGGGATGGGTGCCGTCTTGATGCAGCACGGCCACGTTATTGCCTATGCCTCTAGGCAATTGAAGAAACATGAACAGAATTACCCGGTGCATGACTTGGAGCTCGGGGCGGTCGTATTCGCACTGAAGATATGGAGACACTACTTGTATGGGGTTCATTATGATATCTACTCAGATCACAAGAATCTCAAATACGTTGACACGCAGAAAGATATGAACCTTCGGCAGAGGAAATGGCTGGAGTTTCTCTGCGATTATGATTATAAATTGCACTATCACCCGGGGAAAGCGAACACTGTGCAGATGCGTTGAGCAGGAGAGCCGGTTGTACAACCTCGTATTCGCAGGTTTTTGGTTTTAAGCTTTTGGAGTGGTTTGAGCTCTTGGTGGCCAATTTAGTCCTAGCCCTCGGAATGTACTAGTAGGGGGAGGAAAAATCTGCCTCCCCCCAGTGGCCCCTTTTTTGGGGGGAGCGGGTGCAACAGGTTGGCGGGGACGAGACCGTCCCGGGGCTGGGCTCTCGCCCCGCCCTGCGGGTTGGCAGGGGCGAGACTGGCCCGGGGCCGGGCTCTCGCCCTGCCTCGCGGGTTGGCGGGGGTGAGACCGGCCCGGGTCCGGGCTCTCGCCCTGCCTCACGGGTTGGCGGGGGCAAGACCGGCCCAGGGCCGGGCACTCGCCCCGCCTCGCGGCTTGGCGGGGGGGAGACCGGTCCGGGGCCGGGTTCTCCCCCTGCTCGTCTTGGGTGCCTGGGGAGATGAGGGGTTTGGCTCCCCCCATCCTTGGTCCCCTTTTGGCCATGCTTTTACCGTTGTACCCTTGGGGTGAAATTACCTCTTTGCCCCCCCCCCCCCCCCGGCGTGGCTGTTTTCTATTGGCCCAAAGCCTTTTATCCACGGGGGTATTTCTGGCTTTTTGGTCCATGAGGTTGGAAAATCTATAAATAGACCCTTAGGGTGCCTTGGAGAGCATCACTTCTTCACTCTCTCTTCACCCTTCAAGGCACGCTAGCTCAAGCATTGGCTAGGGAGGGGGAGACCTCAAAGGTCTTCCGGGTATGAGGTGGGACCTCCGCACTAGAGCTGAGGGTCTGTTTCTAGCTTCTTGATCCTTTGGTCCGTGACGTTCTCATGAGTGTAGTAGGTGCGAGGTCACCCCTTTCTATGGACCCCGAACTCCACAGAGGTCATTTTTGGCTTCAACACTTTTGGTGCGGTGAGCGTGGAGAGTGACCAACACAGAAGATCTCGGGAGAGTGCCATGACTGGAGGTCGGGGAGGTAGTGATGATCTCGGCAAGCTCCCCAGCCCAAGACCCTTTGTGGGGAGGCAAGAGTTCATGGCCTTCATCCAGGGCATCATGGAGATGCTGTGAAGCATTGCTCCTCAGGGAGGCAGCTCCACCCCAACCCCCCAGGAGCTAGCTCCCCCCCCCACCCTCTCGACGAGTCAACTCCTAGGGGTCTAGGCGAGATGACCCCAGCAGGGGGGGGGGGAGGAAGTGTACCAGGAAGAAGGCCCGGGAAGGAGAGGATGGGAGATAGGGTCGAGCGAGACCTCACCGGTCGGGAATTGTTCTCCAGCCCGGCGAGTGCCGGCCTTCCAGGCGAGCAGGTCGCACGAGTGGAGGTGGCGAGACCACCCCTTAGGGGGTCACCCTTTAGCGAGCTGATCATCTCAGCTCCCGTTCCCGAGGGGTTCAGAGAGCCAGACATGGCTTACTATACCGGGAAGGATGACCCCATCGAGCATCTGCAGTGGTTTGAGGATGCCGTCTCCATTAGGCTGATGACAGATGCCTTCAAGTGTCGCCTCCTTGCGATCACGTTGAAGGAGAAGGCAAGGGACTGGTTTCATCAACTCCCTCCGAGGTCGATCTATGGGTTTGAGGACTTGAGTCGGAGCTCTCAGCTCCGCTTCTCCACCTCTAAGAAGAGGAAGAGGAGTCCCGAGTCCATCTTCCTAATAAGGCAGGGGGTCGAGGAGTCGCTGGCCCGTTACGTTGACAGGTTCCAAGAGGAGATCCTGGAGGTCCAGGAGATGTCGGGGTATGCCCTATAGATGGCGTTCACGGTGGGGTTGTGCGAGGGGTTCTTCAAAATGAGCCTGACTCGAAAGGCCCCCCTTTCCTTTGAGGAGCTGATGGAAAGGGCGGCTGAGTAGATAGCCATGGAGGAGGCCAACCCGTCATTTGTCAAGAAGTTGGCAAAGCTAACAGAGATGGAGTCAAAGTAGCAAGGTGGCTCGAGACCTCAGGAAGGAAGAAGGAGAGAGGAGCGGAGAGCTCAGGAGGGTCCAGAACCAGGTTGGAGGTAGCAGGGAGGACCCGTTCAGGGTCCAGGAAGAGGTTACATCCAGGTCCGGGGCCGGGTTCTCCCCCTGCTCGTCTCGGGTGCCCGGGGAGATGAGGGGTTTGGCTCCCCCCATCTTTGGTCCCCTTTTGGCCATGATTTTACCGTTGTACCCTCGGGGTGAAATTACCTCTTTGCCCCCCGGCGTGGCTGTTTTCTATTGGCCCAAAGCCTTTTGGCATGGGGGTATTTCTAGCTTTATGGTCCATGGGGTTGGAAAATCTATAAATAGACCCTTAGGGGTGTCTTGGAGAGCATCACCTCTTCACTCTCTCTTCATCCTTCAAGGCACCCTAGATGAAGCATTGGCTAGGGAGGGGGAGACCTTAAAGGTCTTCCGGGTGTGAGGTGGGACCTCCGCGCTAGAGCCGAGGGTCTGTTTCTAGCTTCTTGATCCTTTGGTCCGTGACGTTCTCCTGAGTGTAGTAGGTGCAAGGTCACCCCTTTCTAAGGACCCCGAACTCCACAGAGGTCATTTTTGGCTTCAACACCGGCACTACTGGACCGGAGCCCCGGGTGATGTCTATGGAGCTGTTGCAGATGTTGGACGATATGCACATTTCAGTCGTTTCCGAGGCCCAGCCGGAGATCTACCGGGAGTATTTGAACTCCTTGATCGTGGAATATGATATACGAGAGTGCATTGGGGTACAGCAGAGGTTAGATGCAGCTTTGGTGCCAGTGTTCAGGGCCATGGAAGGGGGAAGGCCAGGTGATTATTCATTGCTTGATGGCCTCGTTCATTCCCGCGATCGTGTTTATATACCCGCGGGAGGTGGTATCCGGGAGGATATACTCAGGGAGGCACACAGCACTCAGTACTCAGTGCACCCAGGTATCACCAAGATGACAGCGGATCTGCGGAGGAGCATGTACTGGCCAAGGATGAAGAGGGATATCATCTTTTATGTGACACATTGCGAGACATTCCAGAGAGTAAAAGCTGAATGCAAGAGCCCCGGAGGGTTGCTACAGTCTCTGTCGGTCCCTGAGTGGAAGTTTGAGGATATTGCTATGGATTTTGTGAATGGATTGCCTCGCTCCCACTCGGGGCACGATTTAGTATGGGTCATCGTCGACAGACTGACCAAGGTGGCCTGATTTATACCTATCAGGAAGGACGGCCCAGTTACTGTTTTGGTGAGGTTATTCGTGGAGCAGTTCGTAAGATACCACAGGGTCCCCAGGACGATTGTCTCGGACCGTGATGGTCGATTCACTTCCAGGGAGTGGAGAGCGGTGCAGGCATACTTGGGTTCTCAGCTTGCTTTTAGCACCGCTTTCCATCCACAGACTGACGGTCAGACAGAGCGGACCATCAGGACCATGGAAGATCTGCTGCGATTGTGTATACTGGATACAGTGAGGCCCTGGGAGAGACTGTTTCCTCTGGTCGAGTTCTCCTACAACAACAGTCACCAGACGAGTATTGGGATGGCACCTTATGAGGCTCTGTACTGGAGGAAGTGCCAGACTCTGCTATCTTGGGTTCAGGATGAGGACCCCAGGGCACTTGGATCAGATTACATTGAGGATACGGACGCCCAGATACGATTGATCAGGGACCGGATGCTAGAGGCCCAGAGTAGGCAGGCGAAGTACTACGATGCGCGGCATCGGAAGGTAGAGTTCCAGGTGGGGGACAGAGTATTCTTGAAGATACGTCCAGTGCATGGTATTTCTCGGGTGTGGAGGCACAAGAAGCTCAGCCCTCAATATATGGGGCCCTATTTGATTCTGGAGCGGATCAGCCCCTTGGCCTACAGGCTGGAGCTGCAGCCAGAGCTGGGAGCCTTGCACGACATTTTCCACATCTTCTCGCTACGGAGAGCTCTCCTTAGGCCAGAGCAGCATATCACCACTACAGCAGGCCCGCTAGCGTCCGACAGATCACTTCGTTTGGAGCCGCTCCGGATCGATGATACCGCGGTCCGAGTGTTGCGGAAGAAGAGAGTTCCCCTAGTGAAGGTGTTGTGGTCCAACCATGGACGGGAAGAGCACACCTGGGAGCTGAGGGATCTGATGCTAGAGCGGCACCCATAGCTTTTTACATCAGGTAAAATTTTAATTATTAGCTAAAATACTTAAATTCTCATGCTTGAAAACCCATAGACCCGAACTTAAATTTCGGGGACGAAATTATTTCTTTGTTTATTGGAATTTGTAACATCCCACTTGTAAATAGGCCCCTCAACTTAGATTGGGTTAGGCAAGTGGTGGGTGATAAGGATTTTAGCTAGGTTTGACCCTAGAAGGTGGGGTGTAGCCATGTGGGGTCCACTATAGGGCCCAAGTCAAACTAGGTCAAACTAGCCTAAATAGGAACCCTAGCCACACCATGACCCCCCACCACATTATCCTAACCCTAAGAATAATTTAAGTGAACCCTAAAGCATGCCATTAGGTCACCCATTGACCCCAATTTGACCAAGTCAACCCTAAACCTTAATTTGGTCAAACCCACACCTAAAGGCCCAAATAGTCCAAGTGGGCCACCACCATGGCCCAACCCAAGTTGGGTGGTGTCATAGGGTCCATGACCTTCAGGTGGGGTCAGCCCACTCATCAAGTTGACCAAGTCAACTCTAAAAGTCAACTTGGTCAAACCTGTGGCCTAAAGAGGAAAACGAGGGTCAAGCCCATTCCCATTAGGCAAAGCCCACTAACCATGGCCCATGACCATCCCAAGTGGTCAAAGATAACTCCTAACCCCCAAAATCAGGATAGAGAGTACATGCAAAGGGGTATAAAAGGAATTTGGAGAGGAAAGAGGAGATAGAAGAGGAATGAAGAGGAAGGTGGCCACATGGCCACTTATTCAGCTGCCTAAGCCTGCTGGCCGGCCTCCTCAGGCAATTCCAGAGGAACTTGGAGCATGGTGGCCACTTGGCACCATGGGTGGAGCAACCAAAGCTCAACCCGACCCCCCCCCCCCCCCATGGACTTATCTCCTCGTACACCCACTCTCAGCCCAATCTAGCCACACCATTAGCTTCATAGAAGGGAAACGACTGGAGAATGAGTCCTGGAACAAGGAATTTGCTGGAGAATCGAGGAAATGAGGAGGAGTTGCCGGAGCAAGCTCGGCAATGGCTCACCGCCGCCAAACTCGTCTCCAAGCCTCAATTCGGGTTTGTTTCACCTCACCTCTACCCGTACTAGGATCCTAGATCTTTTAGGGGAGATATCGGGCTCAATTGAGCCCGATGCCATGTGAGCATGGAGTGAATTTCTCGAGTTTTTCTTCTTGCTCGGGATCGTCGGAGGAGCCGCCTCCGACCGCCTCACCGCCGGGAAACGCTAGCCCCCACCTCAACGGAGGTGGTGGCAACAATCTTCGGCGGTGGCGCCGGCCCGGGTGGCTGGAAATGCAAAATCAAGGTGACCCAGCCAGGCTTAATCTCAGCCGTTGCTGATCGGGGACGATGAACGGATGTCGTCCTCTTAATTCAAATCAAACTATAGGTTGTATTAATTTTATTCAATTCCTGTCACATATTTACAGTAATCTTGCATGTTTAATATATCCTACTTAGAGGCATTTTCAGAGTTGGTAGTTAAAATCAAAATTGTAGACCTTGCTCTTAACTTTCATTTGTCACCCTAAAGTTCAAATTTGGGACATCAGAACTCCCTGTGGGGCTGTTCTACTAGGACTGGTCCTAGGCAATGACAGAAATTCAAATGAATGCCCATGCCAAACTTGAAGTCCACATGACCCAAAATTTTGGACATGTGTTTGACTAGGGTAAACTTAAACTCTGTCCAGAAATTGGAATTTTTGGGAAACATTTTTCTATAGTATTTGTGAAAATACACAAAAGTAAATTAATGAAATATTTGGAGTAATATGACTCCAAATGGCCCCAAATTTTGGTGGCATGTCCTTGGGTTCATTATAGGCCCATGATAAAAATTTCAGTCACTTTTGACTTCTACGTGATGGGTATTCACTCTTGCATGTGAAGGGTTAACATGGGCTTGGGATGCATATAGCCATATTTACCAAAATGTGAATTTACCCCTTATTAAATATGGTATGACTACAAAACTCTGGACATGAGTTCATAGGGATGGATTTTACCCCTCATAGAAATATTGGTATTTTTGGAAGCAAAAATCCCATTATTTGGAATTTTTGAAAATTAGGCCATTTATATACAAAAATTTTAAAATAGGGATATTGATGATTTTAAAACCCTAGATTTTGTGACAAGCTCAAAGGAGTCATATTTAATCCCTGGAAAATTTAGGGCCCTGATTAGTTGATTTTATGTAGTTTTGACCATTTTGCCCTTTTGGGGAAATTATTTATCTATGGTGGAAATTTCAATACAAATATTCTGGAAAAATTCATAGTGATGTATTTATGAGATATTGACATGGTATAATTATCTTAGAATTTTTGGACGCAATTAAATTTAAAACTCAAGGAATGGCATTTTAGTGATATTTTCATATGGGATAATAAAGGATCTAATTACTGTTTTAAGCTATGAATTTTGAAACTTAGTATTATTTTGGTAATTTACATCTGCAGTAATTTTTATAGAATTGTCAGTAACATATTTCTTGTAGTTCATTTGGAAAGTGGCCGATTAATGGATTTAACAATAAATAGAATTAAATAGAAATATATATGGGAAAATCACAATTCTTGATATCCAGCCATAACTAACCTAGATGATCCTCAAGAAAAATTATTAGACCCATAGCACCATTTGTCATTGTATCTAATACATAAAGTGACATAGACCACTTAATTAAAGAATTTAATTTAGGGTTTTAATGACATGGAAAAATAGTAAAATTTCATATGGTCAATAGTACATATCATACTACACTATGATAAATATTTAGGGTCAAGGTGACCAAAGGATTGGAAGTCCGACTATACGGGTGGTATTGGGTCATGGGTAGTGTCTAGCGCAGTTAGCCCAAACTATTAGGACCACAGGGGAATATGATTAACTATTGAGGTGAGAATTGCATTAGAAGAATAAGCCCTGATTGGTCTCCTATAGGTCACTACCGGATCACGAGGGGTGGAGTGCAAATCATAAGGACAGTGGTTAAAACGGAGATCGACGGAAGACCGCCGATTTCCCGATAATTTCTTAAGTCATTAGGTTGTTCCAAAGCAACAACGAGAGCTGGGGGTAAATTATGGGTAGTCATCAACTAAAGTAAATATCCTTGAGAAATGGAGCTTTGGTCATAATCTCATCGTAGTTCCTAGTGCCCCCGAGAATCGTTCACCGGGTATACCCTGGGCAGACCTGGGATTAACCTTAAATCACTAAGTATAATAACCCCTAGACAAGAGTAGTCCAATAAGTTAAGAAACGTATCATCATTCTCACCCGTATAGGGTTGGAGGGCTTGTGGTAACATTCTCACCCGTATAGGGTTGGAGGGCTTATGGTAACATTCTCACCCGTATAGGGTTGGAGGGCTTGTGGTAACATTCTCACTCGTATAGGGTTGGAGGGCTTGTGGTAACATTCTCACCCGTATAGGGTTTGAGGGATTGTGATAACATTCACACCCATATAGGGTTGGAGGGATTCAGGACAAGTTGGTCCTGCGAGCTAGAGGCTCGGGTTGGAATATCTTGCATGTGCATAAACTTGTGGCGGGTCATGCGGTACTGGGCCAATCGTCACACCGATGGCAGTACGGTGGCTCTGGCAAGGTGTGATAGTTTGAGGGGCCAGTGGGTTGTTTTACAATGCTGTCTGGAGGAGGATCCCTAAAAACACACACTCGACCAAAAAGACTGGTGGGTAGCCAGCAATTAGTACGCAGAGACTCTAGAGTGCACCTAGGACGTGTACAGAGGCGTATGGGAGGTCTAGGCTTGGTAGTGTGATACCCACCTAGGAGTGGAGATGCCCGCTCCACTGTTGCCGTAGCCACAACGGTGGTACCAGAGAGTGATGCTAGCTCCAAAAAGTGGGAACTAAAGGTCTGTGATCACAGATTCGTTGTGTGTGAGTTGCACTTGCATGACTCATAAATAACTACATGCATTCATTCATATTAGAATATACGCTTCATGGATCCTTATCATATAAATTAATATGGGATCTTTTATATGATAAGTTAATTTTGGAAACTCTAACTTATATGTTTGTATGGGCACTCATATAAGTTAGGGTACTTCTGTGATGTATATTAGTAGTAGATTTTTATACTTACTTACAGCACTTACTTAGTTCCAGTTTACTTACCTTCGTACTGTACTTGCTTATACATTTGGACTATATATATAGAACTGCTAGTATAGATTTACTGTTTACATTCATACTTGGTAGCATAGATTCCTTGTCACCTGCTTCCCTTTTGTTACCCCTTGTTGTCCTCTGCTTCATCCTCCCGCACGGTTCCTAGGAGTTGCGGGGCGAGGTGCGGAGGAAGCGACTTAGTCTTTTGACTAATGATCGGTGACCAAACTATTTTAGGAGCTCGAGGAGATGAAGCACCAGCACGACCGGCAGGACGAGGTGACAGGACGTGAGGAGCTAATACCACCACCACCTACTACATCTACTACAGCCCCACATCAGGTGGGATGAGTTCTCTGAGGTTAGTTTTGCTTCTGCATTTTATTGTGTGAGGAGAGTTGATATCATGTACAGGACATAAGCCCTTTTACTTTATTATTATTGCTACTCATTTTGGACTGGATGTACTTCCATTTTATTATTTGATATGTACTGTGACTATGGACTGGATTGTAGTTCATTTCTACATTACTGCTATACTTCTTACTCTCTTTTGGCCAACAGGTTATGTGATCGTTCTAGCTAGCAGAATCGGCGTGTTGCGGTGTCGACTAACCCGTGTGTTAGTGCCATAGTAAGATGGCGGTTCTGGGCATAAGACCGGGAGCTGTTGGGTATTGTATCCACAACGTACCTGATTTGAAGAAGCCCCTGTACAAGCTAAGGTAAATAGACAATGTATTTGATGAAACCTTTTCAGTGGTGCTTGCAGTTATTCCACGCTAAGTACACACCAATGTCAGGGTGCAGTAGGTCAATATACACGGGTCTGCGCGACGTAATCCCTCGTTGAGCAGATCAGTGTGTTGGCCTACGTGTACTCTCTCTATTGGAGTGTACTTATTTTCAAGTACAGGGCTGTGATAATGCAAGAGCAGACAAGGAGCAAGGATGGGTCAAAGAGCAGCTCATGGGTGGAAAGACGAAAAATCGTCTAAGTAACAATCGACGAGAATCACCAAGTGTTTCTCGCCGATTCGGCGATCACCAAGTGATTCTCGCCGAATCGTCGAGAATCACCGGCTCATTCTCGCCGTCTCTATCCAGCTAAATCAGTGCGTGCAAACAAGTCAACTTTGACGAGAATCACCTTTGATTCTCGCCGAATCGTCGAGAATCACCTTTGATTCTCGCCGATTCGACGAGAATCACCTTCGATTCTCGCCGATTTTGCCTTGGGCGAATTCTGGAACCCGCTGGACCGGACTCAGCCGTTGGCGCTGTTTTGAACCGGGCTTAGGGTTTCTTGTTGGTGGGACCCATATCGGTCATAAAGGAGTATTCTACTGTATAAATACACGTGTATTTTGAACAGTAAAGACACACAGAAAAACGAAGCCGAGTCGCCGACCTTGACCTAGATCGCGAAACCAGCTCCGTCGCAGTCGCCGCTCGTGCAAGTAAATCGCCGGCTTTGATCGTGGTTGCTTCCAGATCTACCGGTGACAGAAGCTCAGCCAAGCACAGCGTCTCACGCGTCTAACCAGAGATCCCTTGTCTCTTGATTCGTTGATCGGGAAAACCTTCCCCTTCTGAATCGATCGAGACGATCAATCCTAGTGTGATCGTTGGAAGACCTTGCTAGCTTTGCTACGAAGATTGAATCTCCAAAGTACAGCAGCCGTACACCGTTGTCGCTGCCAATCCCGAGAACCAAGCCGCCACCCATCTTGCCGCCGCCGGTTTCGGGGAGATTCTCTCCAAGTGAGATCTAGGGTTGTGGACTCTTCGTTGACTTCAAGAACACGTCATCGAACGAAGAGGGACACCTTAGTCTCCAAAAGTTGTTTGTATTTATTGTACCTTCTATTTTCAATTTTGTTGTAAAGGAACGTTGGTTCCTAGTTGTAAGGGTTGGGTGCAACCCGTGTTGTGGGAGTGGTGACTCCTACGTGTGGAAGGGTTCCTTCCGTTTGTGCAAGGATTGGATTTCAATCCTGTTGGTGAAGTGACCGAGTCGTCTCTGGTTGGGAGATAGGTCGAAGGGGGAAAGTGGATGTACCCAAATCGGGGAACCACTATAAATTGCTTGTGTCCTTTCTGTGCTATGTTGTTTTGTTTTCTTGTGCAGGTACAATTTTAATTCCGCAAAAACGCTGCACGTCACCTATTCCCCCCCCCCCATAGGTGAAGGTAGTTGACACTAGGTGGACTTTCAAGTGGTATCAAAGCGAGGTTACTCATCAAAAAGGTTCACACCTTGAGTAGAATCCTGCCACTAGTGTCAAGGAGAAGGCAAACATCTACTATGGACGGACTCAAGTACACAGGCAAGATCCCAGTGTGCACCAGGCTCAACTTTCCTATCTGGAAGGAAAGGATTAGGTTCTACATGGAAGCAGTCGATCCCCGACTCTTCATGATCGTGGAGGAGGGACCTTATGTCCCCACTAAGGTCTCCACTATTGATCCTACCAAGAAAGTGCCAAAGAAAATTTCTGAAATGGACAAGGACGAGATGGTGCTGGTGGGACTTGACAAGAAGGCGCAGAACATTCTGGTCAGCGCGGTCGATGACTCAATGATGCAGAACTTCTACAACTGCAGGACAGCAAAGGAGATCTGGCACTGCCTGATTATCCTAATGGAGGGCACTGATGAAGTGAGGGATGATCGGAGATCCCTCCTGAACTAGAAATATGAGGCCTTCAGACAAGGGCCTAAGGAAGAGATCGGAGTCACCTTCGAGAACTTCCTCAAGATTGTCAATGCCCTCAAAGGATATGGAAGAGTGTTCACTGATGGTGAACTTAACGATAAATTCCTTAGGTCCCTTACTAAGGAATGGGACACAAAGATCTGCGCCATCCGAGAGTTTGGCAGACTTGCTGAAACAGACCCGCAAATTCTGTTTGGGAAGCTGATGTCCTATGAGCTTCAACTGAACACCAGGAAAGCAGAAGAAGAAGCAAAGAAGGCGGCAGCCAAGGAAAAGACTGTGGCCCTAAAAGCCATTCACTCCAGGAAGGGCAAGGGTGCGGTTTCATACGGAGCCAGGAAAAAGGATGAGGAGGAGGACTCCGAGCCATGCTCCTCCAGCTCAGAGTTGTCTGAGGAAGATTTCTCCCTCATCACCCGAGAATTCAAGAAGTTCCTCAAGATGAGAAATCAAAGAAAGAGAGACGGCTCCTCGTCCAGGCATCAGAAGAAAAATTATTCTTCTGACAGGTATGCATCTAAACCGAACAAACATCGCTCCTCTGACATTATTTGTTTTGGATGCAATAAGTCAGGACACGTCGTGGCTGACTGCCAGCTAGGCAAGAGAGAAAATGGGAAGGGAGAGGAGCACAAGTCCTCTAGAGATAAGAAGAAAGAGAGGAGCTACATCGCCAAAAAGCCAACGACACTGAGTGAATCTGATTCCTCAGACTCCAGTGATGATGAGGAAGCCTACTTCGGGCTGGTGGGTCGCTCCGACTCAGAAGGAGAATGCCCCCCATTTACTGGGAAGGTAAAATCTCACACCCCTCTCTCCGACTCTGACTCTGATCCTGAGTCTCAGGATGATGACCCTGAGGATAGCCTTTCGGCCTGTGAAGCGGAGCTCCTCGAGAAGTATGAGCTTCTGCTCAACACTTTCGAGGAGTGCCGTAAGAGATTGAAGGCTGAGAAAAAGGAAGTGAAATTCCTTAAGGGTGAGAGTGTCTCCCTAAGGGAAGAGATCACCAGTTTGATCTCTCTCCGACAGGAGCACCTAGACCTGACTTCAAAGCATTCAGAGTCTCTTAAGCTCCTTGATCTTAAGCAGGAGGAAGTCGACAAGTTGGAAGAACAACTTGCGGCAGAAAGGAAGATCGTCAAGAGCTTCTCTATGCCAAAAACAGTTCTTCCAGTAGTTGATACCTTCTCTGCTCAGGCCAAAGGAGCTGGCTTGGGGCATGTAGGGGTATCTGGTTCCTCATCCAGGAGAAACAGGAACTAGAGAAAGAATAAGGCCGCCAAGAAGGCCTCTGCTGCTGAAAAGGGAAAGGCTCCCATCAGTCCTGTTGCGTTCAGAAAGCCTAGCTTTCCTTGCAACCAACATGACTTTGAGTCAACCTTTGGTCATCATTTCCGGCCCTCGGTTGCAAAGTCAAAGAGCTGATATGATGGTTGGACTTTTCCCCGCAACTTCGGTGAGAGTGTCTTCAAGGCACCTTATGAGGAAATCCACATGGGAAATTATGGTCAATTCTCTAGCGGCCATAATGGAAAGCAGGCACCAAAAGCCAAGCCTGTTGTTGAAGTTGGTGACCGGGCGGTCTGGCGGTTTGTCTTGGCGGGTTGAAGACCGCGCGGTCTGGCGGTTTGTCTCAGTCGGCTTGGAGACCGGGCGGTCTGGCGGTCTACCCTGGCAGTCTCTCTTCCTCTCTGGTGGTAGCCGTGCGGTTAGCCCTGCTGTCTAACCGCGCGGCTTGTGCGGTTTGTTTTGTATAGTCCGCTTGTCCTGTAAATTATAGTCCCACATCTCTTATTTGTATTCTCTCTTCTCTCCTCCATTCTATATAAAGGAGGGCATACCTTTGTAATAGATACCTTTTTTGGATAATAAAATTTCAATTATTCAAAAGTTTATTCGCTTGTTCTCTACTTTTCACTTCTTTTCGCTACTTTCTAACATGGTATCAGAGGCCACGGTCATTTCCTCCTGATTCTGTGCGCCCTCTGTTGTTCGCGACTTGTTTTCCGCGTTCTGCGACTTGATTCGCGGCTTGCACTCTCTTCTATCCGCGCGGCTTGTTTATATCCGCGCGGCTTGTTTCTGTCCGCCGCCCTGTTCGCGCGGCTTGCTTTTTCTTGGTTCTCTTCTCCTACTACTCTTTGTCGCCACGACCTGTTTCGTTGTCGCCGCGCTCCTTGTTCTTTCTTGCCTCTCCGACTTCCTAGTCGTTGTGGTCTGTCTCTGTCCGCGAGTCTTGTCTCTATACTCGCGGTTTGCTGCTGTGATCTGCCTGACCGTGCGGGTTGTTCCTTTTTCACCCGCATCTTGGTCGCGGTCACCTACTCTTCTCTTCTCTTCTGTTCGCTCGGCCTTCTCAGTCCGCGCGACCTCTTCCCCGCTGGACCTTTGCCTGCTTTTTAGCCGCTTGCTTCTCCGTCTGCCCGCGCGCCCTGTCCGCGCGGCTTTCCCCTTCTTTTTCGCGACCTTTTTCGCGATCTCCGCCGTGCTCTACTTCTTGTTGCCTTCTACCCGCTCCTGCTTGCTAGTCGCCTCGGCCTCATCTTTGGCCGTGCGACTTGTTCTCCTCTGTTCGCCCGACTTTTTCAGGTCGTGCGACTTCTTTCCCTCTGCTTTGCTCGGCTTCTTGGAAGCGGCCTTCCTAGCCGCCCGACCTATTTTCTGGTCGCCCGGCTTGGTTCTCTATTCTCTTCTGCGGCTTGTTCTTCTCGTTGCGGTTTGCTACTCTCTTGCTTCCATGGCTTTCCTCCCCTCCAGCCTGTCCGCCTCCGTGGTCACCTCTTCTGGTAGTGCTCATGTTATGACTCGCGGACGATGGCTCATCGACTCTGGTGCAACAAATCATATGACAGGCAACCCTCAATGTTTCTCTCTTCTTGACACACAGGCTCAGTTGCCCCCGGTCATTGTTGCTGATGGATCTCCCTCCCCGGTCCATGGGACGGGCATGGTTCAAGTCACTCCATCTCTCTGCTTGGCTGATACCCTCTATGTGCCCAAGTTTCCGTGCAATTTATTATCGGTTACTTCTTTATGCAAGCAACTACGGTGTTCTGTCACATTCACCCCTACCTCTTGTGCTTTTCAGGATCCGGACTCCCAACGGACGATTTCTACCGGGACTGAGAGTGGTGGCCTCTACTTCCTCGACAACGTTTCTGCTCTATCCGCCTTCTCCTCCTCCTCTACAGATCTTCTCCAATGGCATCTTCGCCTTGGACATGCTCCTCCCCGCATTCTACGACAGCTCCTGCCGCACCTCCCTTCTCATCATCCTCCTCTAAACTGTGATGCATGTCAACTTGGCAAACATCACCGCTCCTCCTTCCCACCAACGCAAAGTCGGGGCTCTTCCCATCCGTTCGACCTCGTTCACTCTGACATATGGGGTCCCGCTCCTACCCTCACCATCGGTCGGGGCAGTTCCTATTTTGTCACCTTCATTGATGATTTCTCTCGATCTACGTGGGTATATCTTCTCAAAGATCGCTCCGAGTTGTTCTCTGTTTGGACCTCCTTTTATTCGATGGTTAAAACTCAGTTTGCTACGTCTATTAAAATCCTTCGTTCTGACAATGCTAAGGAGTATCTTAGCCACGACTTCTCCTCCTTTTGCACTCGCCATGGTGTTATTCGTCAAACCAGTTGTGTCTACACCTCACAACAAAATGGGATGGCGGAACGCAAAAACCGTCACCTCCTTGATGTCGCTCGCACTATGATGACTCAAATGCATGTTCCTCGCTCCTATTGGGGCTATGTTGTCCTCCTCTCCTGCTATCTCATCAATCGCCTTCCCTCCACCGTTCTCCACAGTGCTACCCCCTTCTCCATTCTTTATCCGGACAAGGATCCCTTTCCTCTTCCTCTACACATCTTTGGGTGCACCGCTTTTGTGCACTCTCCCGCTGCCACCCGTGATAAACTCTCACCCCGTGCCACCAAATGTGTCTTTCTGGGCTACTCTCCCACTCAGAAAGGCTATTGTTGCTTTGACCCTATTACCCGCAAGCAATTTGTCTCTGCGGATGTCACCTTCTTTGCCAATGCATCTTACTTCTCTCCCGCTTCCTCTTCTCCTCCTCCTGCTCCTACTTCTCATACCAACCCATCCATTCCCTCTGCTCCCACTGAGGTTCCATCCTCTCCACCCACTCCACCGTCTTCCCTATCCTCCTCCTCTTCACCCTCTACTCCGCTTTCTCCCTCCACTCCGCTGCCATCTCTCTCTACTCCCGGGCCAGCTCTCTCCACCACGGATTCTCCGGATACTGAGGTACCTGCTGACCTGGATCTCCCGATTGCTCTTCGCAAAGGGGTTCGGGCTTGTACCCACCATCCTCTTGCTGCAGTTGTTTCCTACGATCGCCTTACCCCTGCTCGCCGAGCCTTTGCCCTGGCTATCTCGGCCACTACCACCCCCCGTTCCTACCAGGAGGCCCTTACTATTCCTCACTGGAAAGTTGCCATGGATGAGGAGATTGCTACTCTCACTGAACGGGGTACCTGGACCCTTGTTCCGCCTCCTTTCGGCACCGATGTTGTTGGTTGTCGCTGGGTCTTCGTGGTGAAGTTTCTCCCGGATGGCAGTGTGGATCGTTATAAGGCTCGCCTGGTTGCCAAGGGTTTTACCCAAACTTATGGGGTTGATTACTTTGACACTTTCTCGCCCGTGGCTCGCCTCAGTACTATTCGGGTTCTTCTCTCTGTGGCTGTCAACAGGGATTGGCCCATCTCGCAGCTCGATGTTAAGAATGCCTTCCTCTATGGAGATCTGCAGGAAGCTGTTTACATGGAGCAACCTCCTGGGTATGTTGCTCAGGGGGAGACACGGGTATGCCGGCTAAAGAAGGCTATCTATGGCCTCAAGCAGAGTCCTCGTGCCTGGTTTGACAAGTTCAGTGGCATTGTTGCGGCCATTGGTTTTACACGAAGCTCAGCAGATCACTCCTTGTTTGTTCGGAAAACCGCCTCTAGTCTTGTTGTTCTTGCGGTTTATGTTGATGACATTCTTCTTACTGGCGATGACCAGGATGGGATACTGATGACCAAGAAACACCTTCGTCAACATCTGGTTACAAAGGATATGGGCTCCCCGAAATATTTTCTGGGGATTGAAATCTCTAGAAAGCCCAACTCCATGGTCCTTTCACAACGGAAGTATGCTCTTGATCTTTTAAAGGATGCAGGACTCACTGGTGCTAAACCTGCACGTTGTCCTATGGCTGCTGGAGAAGACAAAACTTGGACAGATGACTCACCTCTTCTCTCTGATCCTACGAGATACCGGCGTCTGGTGGGCAAGCTCATATATCTCACGGTTACCAGACCCGACATCTCCTATGCTGTTGGCAAGGTGAGCCAGTTTATGCAAGCTCCGAGGGAGTGTCATCTACAATCTGCTCTGAGGATATTAGAGTATATTAAAGCTGCTCCAGGGAAAGGACTCCTATTTCAGAAGAATGGTCACCTAAGGGTTGAAGCTTACTCTGATTCAAGCTATGCGGATGACAAAGGGGACCGCAAATCGACTTCAGGTTTCTGCACATTTGTTGGAGGCAATCTTGTGAGTTGGAAAAGCAAGAAACAGTCTGTCGTTTCCAGGTCTAGTGCAGAGGCGGAATATCGTTGCATGGCATCGACTACATGTGAGTTGAAGTGGTTGCGGGCTCTCATGCTTGACTTAGGAGAGGTTTACAACTATCCTCTTCCTATGTTCTGTGACAATAAGGCCGCGATACACATTTCCAAAAATCCGGTCTTTCATGAGAGAACAAAACACATAGAAGTCGACTGTCATTTTATTCGAGAAGAAATATTGAAGAAACAGATTTGCACTCCATTTGTCACGTCCGACAACGAGTTGGCAGATGTCTTCACCAAGCCGGTGTCCGCTTCCTTTTTCCACATCTGCGACAAGCTGGGCATGATCGATATATATGCTCCAGCTTGAGGGGGAGTGTTGAAGTTGGTGACCGGGCGGTCTGGCGGTTTGTCTTGGCGGGTTGAAGACCCCGCGGTCTGGCGGTTTGTCTCAGTCGGCTTGGAGACCGGGCGGTCTGGCGGTCTACCCTGGCAGTCTCTCTTCCTCTCTGGTGGTAGCCGTGCGGTTAGCCCTGCTGTCTAACCGCGTGGCTTGTGCGGTTTGTTTTGTATAGTCCGCTTGTCCTGTAAATTATAGTCCCACATCTCTTATTTGTATTCTCTCTTCTCTCCTCCATTCTATATAAAGGAGGGCATACCTTTGTAATAGATACCTTTTTTGGATAATAAAATTTCAATTATTCAAAAGTTTATTCGCTTGTTCTCTACTTTTCACTTCTTTTCGCTACTTTCTAACACCTGTTATGCTGAAGGAACAGAAGGTGAAGAAGTCATGTGACTGCAATCACTATGATGCCTCCACCTCCAGATCCAAGGCCCCGGCTGTACCCACCATTCCCAGGGTAAAGCAGGAGCCTAGGAAGAGGTACAATAGATTTGACTGTTGGTGTTGTGCCAAAGTCGGTCACTTTGCCGTGGATTGTTGGTTTAATCCTAGGTATAACGAGACTCCCTATGTTAGCAATGCGAGGCCGACCACTCGTAGGGTTAACCACCCGAGGGGGAGTATGCTAACCAAGAATCTAGGACCCAAGTTCGATTGGGTTCCTAAGGGAAATTAATTTTGTTTTGCAGGAATGTCCAAAGGCCACCAAAATGAAAATATGGTACTTGGACAGTGGATGCTCCCGGCATATGTCTGGGACAAGAAACCTGCTGCGTGATTACACTCCAGTCGAGAATGGACCCAAAGTCATCTTTGTGGGGTCAGATCGAGGAGTTACCAGAGGTTACGGTATGATTTCCAACGGTATAATCTCTATCACCGACGTGGCTTATGTTGAAGGGTTAAACCATAACCTGATCAGTGTAAGTCAGTTATGTGATAAAGGTTATGACGTTAAGTTCTGCAAGGATAAATGTCTGATAATATCTTGTGCCTCTTCTGAGACGGTATTAACAGGCATTAGGAGCAGAAATATCTTTTGTTTAAATTTTCTTAGTTTAGATTCATCTACCCCCGTATGCCTAGTGGCAACAGGCAGTGCATCTCTTTGTGAACAATGGCACAAGAGATTGGCACATATTAATTTCAAAACAATTAGTATGCTGTTTTCTAAAAACTTAGTAAGGGATGCTCCCGTTATCAAGTGCATCAAAGATAGCCCCTGTCCTGCATGCCAGATGGGCAAAGAGACTCGGGATATCTTTAAGAGCATTGCAGACAAATACTCTTCCCGATGTCTCTATCTTCTGCATATGGACTTGTTTGGTCCAATGCAAGTTCATAGCTTGGGAGGCAAGTCCTATACGCTAGTGATAGTTGATGATCACTCTCGGTTTACATGGGTGTTCTTCTTAAAACGAAAGTCAGATACGTTTGATATCTTCACTAGTTTTGTCAAGCAGGTTCAGAACGAATTTAACTGCTCAGTGGTTAAAATCAGAAGCGACCATGGAACAGAATTCGAATCTGGTGCTATGACAGAGTTTTGTGAAGAACAAGGTATCTTTCATGAGTTTTCCTCCCCGCGCACTCCTCAGCAAAATGGAGTTGCGGAGAGGAGAAATAGAACTCTCATTGAAGCTTGCACGACAATGTTGAAATACACTTCTCTCTCAGAATACTTCTGGGCAGAGGCGGTCAATACAGCTTGTCATGTACAAAACCGAGCATTGATCAACAAGCATCATCGTAAGACGCCTTATGAGCTACTGAGAGGCAGGAAACCAACCATATCCTACTTAAGGATCTTTGGCTGCAGATGTTATGTACTGAATAATGGGAAGTACCCGCGTACAAAATTTGGTAAAAAATGCTTTGAAGGCATATTCATGGGCTATAGTACCCACAGTCGGGCATATAGGGTCTTCAATAAGAAAACCCTAGTGGTAGAGGAATCTGAAAGTCCACCTAGTGTCAACTATGTGCACCTATGGGGGGGAATAGGTGACGTGTGGTTCTTTTGCGGAATTTACGGATGTACCTGCACAATAAAAACAAAAAGCACAGCACACAGAATACACAGCAAATTTATAGTGGTTCCCCGACTTGGGTACATCCACTTTCCCCCTTCGACCTATCTCCCCAACAAGGGACGACTCGGTCACTTCTCCAACGGGATTGAAATCCAATCCCTTCACTAACGGAAGGAGCCCTTCCACACGTGAGAGTCAACACTCCCAAAAAACGGGTTGCACCCAACCCTTACAACACGGAACAAAAAGTTCCTTTACAACGAAATTAAATATAGAGTGTACACGTGATACAAACTTCTTTTGGAGACTACGGTGTTCCTCTTCGTTCGACGACGTGTTCTTGAAGTCGATGAAGAGTCTACAACCTTGGTCTCTCTTGGAGAGGATCTTCCCGGAACCGGCGGCGGCACACGAGCGGCGGGTAGCTTCGGGATCGGCGGCTACGATGATGAGCGGCTGCTGAACTTGGAGATCCAAACTTCATAGCGAAGCAAGCTCGGTCTACCAACGGTCACACGAGGATCGGTCGTCTCGATCAATTCGGAGGGGAAGTTTTTCCCGATCAACAAATCGAGAGACAAGGGATCTCTGGATAGACGCGTGAGACCCAAGCCTTGCTAGGCTTCTGTCGCCAGAGATCGGGAAGAAGAACGATCAGCGGCGGCGACGGACTTGCGCGAGCGGCGACGGAGGCGACGGAGAGATTTCGCGATATTAGGGTTTCCGCTCGCTCGGCTTCTTTCTGTGTAGGTATTCCGTTCAAAATACCTGTATATAAATACTATAGAAGTTTTCTAATATGACCGTTTGTGGGACCCACAATAGAAATCCCCAAATCCCGGTCCAGGAATTTAACAGCGGCAGAATCCGGTTCAGGAATTTCCAGAAAAATGCCAAGTCAAAATCGGTGAGAATCAAAAGTGATTCTCGCCGAGTCGCCGAGAATCAAAGGTGATTCTCGACGATTCGGAGAGAATCAAAGATGATTCTCGTCGAATTTGCCTTGGTTGCACGCACTACTTTAAGCCAGGTCGAATCGGCGAGAATCACTAAGTGATTCTCGTCGATTCTTACTTAGACGCAGAGGTGCTTGCTTAGAAGTTGCTGGATCGAGTTCGGCGAGAGTCAACTTCTGATTCTCGACGAATCGGCGAGAATCCCAAGTGATTCTCGCCGAATCGGCGAGAATCACTTGGTGATTCTCGTCGATTCTAACTTAGACGAATTTTCGTCTTTCCACCTGTGAGATGCTCCTTGACCCATCCTTGCTCCTTGTCTGCTCCTGCATATTTACAGCCCTGTGCTTGAAAATAAGTGCACTCCAATAGAGAGAGTACACGTAGGCCAACACACCTATCTGCTCAACGAGGGATTACATCGTGCAGACCCGTGTATATTGACCTACTGCACCCTGACATTGGTGTGCACTTAGCGTGGAAAAACTGCAAGCACAACTAGAAGGATTTTATCAAATACATAGTCTATTGACCTTAGCTTGTCCAGGGGCTTCTTCAAATCAGGTACATTGTGGATACAATACCCAACAATCTCCCCCTATTTGAAGAAGCCTAAACCTTACAAGCTAAGGTGAATAGAACAAATGAGAATGAAAACCATAAACTGAAAAGAGAGTTAAGTGAGTTATCCATTACCAATACCAATTTCTTGGGAGCAAGCTTGGAGCCACCTTAGCCTTAGCCGAGAGGGTAATCTCCCCCTTTTCGGCTTCTACAAATCGGGGTCTGTAGCGTTTTACCCTTTGCTCCCCCTCAGTTCTTACACGGGCCTGGAGCCTCTGTAGTCTTCATTCCTCATAATTGAGCATCCCCAATTCAGTCTTGAAAAGATTGAACTTGGCCTCGTCTAGGGGCTTTGTGAATATATCAGCAATCTGCTTGTCCGTGGGGACATAACAGAGAGAGATATCTTTGTTCTCCACGTGCTCCCGAATGAAGTGATAGCGTACTTCCATATGCTTCGTTCTACTGTGCGACACCGGATTGTTGGCAATGGCAATTGCACTTGAGGAGTCGCAGTACATGGGTACTTCCTTGAACTGAAGGTCGTAGTCGGCTAGCTGGTTTCTGATCCATAGAAGTTGTGCGCAACAGCTTCCTGCCGAGATGTACTCTGACTCTGCTGTGGAGGTTGCAACACAATTCTGTTTCTTGCTGTTCCATGAGATAAGCCTCCTGCCGAGGAATTGACACGTCCCGGAGGTGCTTTTCCTGTCATCCCTGCTCCCTGCAAAATCAGCATCTGAAAAGCCTATTAGCTCGACATCATTGTTTCTCGGGTACCACAAGCCAAGATTAGGAGTACCTTTAAGGTATCTCAGAATTCGCTTTGCAGCGACATAGTGAGATTCCTTAGTGTTCACCTGATATCGGGCACAGACACATGTGGAGAACATAATATCCGGTCGACTGGCAGTAAGGTAGAGCAGGGATCCAATGATGCTTCTGTATTTGGTTTCATCGAAAGGTTTACCTTTCTCATCCTTATCAGAGACATGGTGGATCCCATTGGAGTCCTCATAGAGGTTGCACTCTCCATACCGAATTTCTTAAGGAGTTCATTTGTGAACTTCGTCTGAGAGATGAAGATTCCATCCTCAGACTGTTTCACTTGAAGTCCTAAGAAATACTTGAGCTCTCCCATACTGCTCATTTCAAACTTTCCTTGCATAAGTCTAGAGAACTTTTTGCAAAGATTGTTGTCCGTTGAGCCGAATATTATGTCATCGACATAGATTTGCACCAGCAAAATCTTGCCTTTGACTTCCCTGAGAAACAATGTTTTATCTATTTTACCTCTGGAGAACTTGTTCTCAAGAAGAAAACTAGATAATGTCTCATACCAAGCTCGTGGAGCTTGTTTCAACCCATATAAGGCCTTATTAAGAGAATAAACGTGATTAGGATAAGTAGGATCGACAAAACCTGGGGGTTGAGCGACGTATACTTCCTCTTTCAGGTCTCCGTTCAGGAATGCCGATTTCACATCCATTTGATAGACTGTGAATCCTTTGTGTGAAGCATACGCCAGGAACAACCTGATTGCCTCGAGCCTTGCTACTGGTGCGAAGGTCTGGTCGAAGTCAATCCCTTCCTCCTGTCTGTAACCTTGAGCCACCAGCCTGGCCTTGTTCTTTACGATGACACCATGTTCATCCAGCTTGTTTCTGAAGATCCACTTCGTGCCAATCACATTCTGCTTGTATGGTCTGGGAACCAGCGTCCAAACCTTGCAACATTCGAATTGATGTAGTTCCTCTTGCATGGCCAGAATCCATGCCGCATCCTTGTTCGCCTCATCGAACTTCTTTGGCTCAACCTGTGACAGGAAGCTAAGATGCAATACTTTGTTAACTGTACCTCTTCGAGTTCTGACACCAGCACGAGGATCCCCGATGATCTGATCTCTAGGATGATCTCTCACGTGCCGGAGCTCTAGAAGTCTGGCGTCTGGAGCTTCAACTACTTCTTGGGCTTCTCTTTCTTCTAAGAGATTTGTCCCATCTTGATCTTCAACATTTTCAGATGACGTGGAGGTGGAAACTTTGACGTACTTGGGAGCGTCATCTTTAGCGGTCTCATCCAGACTCAGCTGTTCAAGTCTAGCACCTGCATCTTCAAGAATACTACTGGAAGAATTGCTGTTAAGCAAACTTCCTTCATCAAAAACAACATTTATTGATTCTTCTACCACTAGGGTTTTCTTATTGAAGACCCTATATGCCCGACTATGGGAACTATAGCCCACGAATATGCCTTCGAAGCATTTTTCACCGAATTTAGTACGCGGGTACTTCCCATTATTCAGTACATAGCATCTGCAACCAAAAATCCTCAAGTAGGACATGGTTGGTTTCCTGCCTTTCAGTAGCTCGTAGGGCGTCTTACGATGATGTTTGTTGATCAATGCTCGGTTTTGTACATGACATGCAGTATTGACACCCTCTGCCCAGAAGTATTCCGGGAGAGAAGCGTCTTTCAACATTGTCGTGCAGGCTTCAATGAGAGTTCTATTTCTCCTCTCCGCAACTCCATTTTGCTGAGGAGTGCGCGGGGAGGAAAACTCATGAAAGATACCTTGTTCTTCACAAAATTCTGTCATTGCACCAGATTCGAATTCTGTTCCATGGTCACTTCTGATTTTGACCACGGAGCAGTTAAATTCGTTCTGAACCTGCTTGACAAAATTAGTGAAGATGTCAAACGTATCTGACTTTCGTTTCAAAAAGAACACCCATGTAAACCGAGAATGATCATCAACTATCACTAGCGTATATGACTTGCCTCCCAAGCTATGAACTTGCATTGGACCAAACAAGTCCATATGCAAAAGGTAAAGACATCGGGAAGAGTCTTTGTCAGCGATGCTCTTAAAGGTAGCCCGAGTCTGTTTGCCCATCTGGCATGCAGGACATGGGCTATCTTTGATGCACTTGATACTGGGAGCATCCCTTACCAAGTCCTTAGAAAACAGCATACTAATTGTCTTGAAATTAATATGTGTCAATCTCTTGTGCCATTGTTCACAAAGAGATGCACTGCCTGTTGCCACAAGGCATACGGGGGTAGATGAATCTAAGCTGAGAAAATCTAAACAAAAGATATTTCTGCTCCTAATGCCTGATAATACCGTTTCAGAAGAGATACGTGAAATTATCAGACATTTATCCTTGCAGAACTTAACGTCATAACCTTTATCACATAACTGACTTACACTGATCAGGTTATGGTTTAACCCTTCAACATAAGCCACGTCGGTGATAGAGATTATACCGTTGGAAATCATACCATAACCTCTGGTGACTCCTCGATATGAGCCTCCAAAGATGACTTTGGGTCCATTCTCGACTGGAGTGTAATCACGCAGCAGGCTTCTTGTCCCGGTCATATGCCGGGAGCATCCACTGTCCAAATACCAGATTGGCGTTTTGGTGGCCTTTGGACATTCCTGCAAAACAAAATTAATTTGCCTTAGGAACCCAATCGAACTTGGGTCCTAGATTTCTGGTTAGCACACTCCCCCTCGGTTGGTTAACCCTACGAGTGGTCGGTCTCGCATTGCTAACATGGGGAGTCTCGTAGTTCCTTGGATTAAACCAACAATCCACGGCAAAGTGACCGACTTTGCCACAGCACCAACAGTCAAATCTGTTGTACCTCTTCCTAGGCTCCTGCCTTACCCTGGGAACGGTGGGTACTGCTGGGGCCTTGGATCTGGAGGCGGAGGCCTCATGGTGACAACAGTCGCATGACTTTGTCACCTTCTGTATAACAGGCTTGGCTTTTGGTGCCTGCTTTCCATTATGGCCGCTAGAGAACGGACCATAATGTCCTATGTGGATTTCCTCATAAGGTGCCTTGAAGGCACTCTCACCGAAGTTCCGGGGAAAGTTCCAACCGTCATACCGGCTCTTTGGCTTTGCAACCGAGGGCCGGAAATGATGCCCAAATGTTGACTCAAAGTCGTGTTGGTTGCAAGGAAAGCCAGGCTTTCTGAACGCAACAGGACTAAGAGGAGCCTTACCCTTTTCATCAGCAGAGGCCTTCTTGGCGGCCTTATTCTTCCTCTGGTTCTTGTTTCTCCTAGATGAAGAACCAGGTACCCCTATATGCCCCAAGCCAGCTCCTTTGGCCTGAGCAGAGAAGGTATCAACGACTGGAAGAACTGTTTTTGGCATAGAGAAGCTCTTGACGATCTTCCTTTCTGCCGCAAGTAGTTCTTCCAACTTGTCGACTTCCTCCTACTTTAGATCAAGGAGCTTCAAAGACTCTGAATGCTTGGAAGTCAGGTCAAGGTGTTTCTGTCGGAGAGAAATCAAGCTAGTGACCTCTTCCCTTAGGGATACACATTCACCCTTAAGGAATTTTACTTCCTTCTTCTCAGCCTTCAGTCTCTTTCGGCACTCATCGAAAGTGTTGAGCAGAAGCTCATACTTCTCGAGGAGCTCAGCTTCACGGGCTGAAGGGCCATCCTCAGGTTCATCATCCTGAAACTCAGGATCAGAGTCGGAGTCGGAGAGAGGGGTGTGAGCTTTTACCTTCCCAGTAAATGGGGGGCATTCTCCTTCTGAGTCCGAGCGACCCACCAGCCCGAAGTAGGCTTCCTCATCATCACTGGAGTCTGAGGAATCAGACTCACTTAGTGTCTTTGGTCTTCTTGCGATGTAGCTCCGCTCCTTCTTCTTATCTCTGGAGGATTTGAGCTCCTCTCCTTTCCCTTTATCTCTTTTGCTTTGATGGCAGTCGGCCACGACGTGACCTGGCTTATTGCATCCAAAGCAAATAATATCAGAAGAACGATGTTTGTTAGGTTTAGATGCATACCTGTCAGAAGAATAATTTTTCTTCTGATGCCTGGAGGAGGAGCTGTCTTTCTTTCTTTGATTCCTCATCTTGAGGAACTTCTTGAACTCTCGGGTGATGAGGGAGAAATCCTCCTCCGACAATTCAGAGCCGGAGGAGCATGGTTCAGAGTCCTCCTCCTCTTCCTTACTCCTCGCACGGTATGACATCGCACCCTTGCCCTTTCTGGAGTAACTGGCTTTTAGGGCCACAGTCTTTTCTTTTGCAGCAGCCTTCTCTGCTTCTTCCTCTGCCTTCCTGGTGTTCAGCTGAAGTTCATAGGACATCAGCTTCCCAAACAGGATTTGTGGATCAGTTTCTGCTAGTCTGCCAAATTCTCTGATGGCGCAGATCTTTGTGTCCCATTCCTTAGTGAGGGACCTAAGGAATTTGTCATTGAGTTCACCATTGGTGAACACTCTTCCGTAGCCCTTGAGGGCGTTGACAATCTTCAGGAAGTTCTCGTATGTGACCCCAATCTCTTCCTTAGGCCCTTGCCTGAAGGCCTCATATTTTTGGTTCAGGAGGGATCTCCGATCATCCCTCACTTCATCCGTACCCTCCATGAGGATGATCAGGCACTGCCAGATCTCCTGAGCTGTCCTGCAGTTGCTGAAGTTTTGCATCATAGAATCATCAACTGCGCTCACCAGAATGTTTCGTGCCTTCTTGTCCAGTCCCACCAGCACCATCTCGTCTTTGTCCATTTCAGAAAGTGTCTTCGGCACCTTCTTGGTGGGATCGATGGTGGAGGCCTTAATGGGGACATAAGGTCCCTCCTCCACAATCATGAAGAGTCGAGGATCGACTGCTTCCATGTAAAACCTGATTCTTTCCTTCCAGATCGGAAAGTTGAGTCTGTTGCACACTGGGATCTTGCCGGAGTACTTGAGCCCGTCCATAGTAGATGAATGTCTCCTTGTTGACACTAGTGGCAGGATTCAACTCACGGTGTTAACCTTTTTGTTGAGTAACCTCTGATACCACTTGAAAGTCCACCTAGTGTCAACTATGTGCACCTATGGGGGGGGAATAGGTGACGTGTGGTTCTTTTGCGGAATTTACGGATGTACCTGCACAATAAAAACAAAAAGCACAGCACACAGAATACACAGCAAATTTATAGTGGTTCCCCGACTTGGGTACATCCACTTTCCCCCTTCGACCTATCTCCCCAACAAGGGACGACTCGGTCACTTCTCCAACGGGATTGAAATCCAATCCCTTCACTAACGGAAGGAGCCCTTCCACACGTGAGAGTCAACACTCCCACAAAACGGGTTGCACCCAACCCTTACAACACGGAACAAAAAGTTCCTTTACAACGAAATTAAATATAGAGTGTACACGTGATACAAACTTCTTTTGGAGACTACGGTGTTCCTCTTCGTTCGACAACGTGTTCTTGAAGTCGATGAAGAGTCTACAACCTTGGTCTCTCTTGGAGAGGATCTTCCCGGAACCGGCGGCGGCACACGAGCGGCGGGTAGCTTCGGGATCGGCGGCTACGATGATGAGCGGCTGCTGAACTTGGAGATCCAAACTTCGTAGCGAAGCAAGCTCGGTCTACCAACGGTCACACGAGGATCGGTCGTCTCGATCGATTCGGAGGGGAAGTTTTTCCCGATCAACAAATCGAGAGACAAGGGATCTCTGGATAGACGCGTGAGACCCAAGCCTTGCTAGGCTTCTGTCGCCGGAGATCGGGAAGAAGAACGATCAGCGGCGGCGACGGACTTGCGCGAGCGGCGACGGAGGCGGCGGAGAGATTTCGCGATATTAGGGTTTCCGCTCGCTCGGCTTCTTTCTGTGTAGGTATTCCGTTCAAAATACCTGTATATAAATACTGTAGAAGTTTTCTAATATGACCGTTTGTGGGACCCACAATAGAAATCCCCAAATCCCGGTCCAGGAATTTAACAGCGGCAGAATCCGGTTCAGGAATTTCCAGAAAAATGCCAAGTCAAAATCGGTGAGAATCAAAAGTGATTCTCGCCGAGTCGCCGAGAATCAAAGGTGATTCTCGACGATTCGGAGAGAATCAAAGATGATTCTCGTCGAATTTGCCTTGGTTGCACGCACTACTTTAAGCCAGGTCGAGACGGCGAGAATCAACCAGTGATTCTCGTCGATTCGACGAGAATCACTAGTGATTCTCGCCGAATCGACGAGAATCACTAAGTGATTCTCGTCGATTCTTACTTAGACGCAGAGGTGCTTGCTTAGAAGTTGCTGGATCGAGTTCGGCGAGAGTCAACTTCTGATTCTCGATGAATCGGCGAGAATCCCAAGTGATTCTCGCCGAATCGGCGAGAATCACTTGGTGATTCTCGTCGATTCTAACTTAGACGAATTTTCGTCTTTCCACCTGTGAGATGCTCCTTAACCCATCCTTGCTCCTTGTCTGCTCCTGCATATTTACAGCCCTGTGCTTGAAAATAAGTGCACTCCAATAGAGAGAGTACACGTAGGCCAACACACTGATCTGCTCAACGAGGGATTACGTCGTGCAGACCCGTGTATATTGACCTACTGCACCCTGACATTGGTGTGCACTTAGCGTGGAAAAACTGCAAGCACAACTAGAAGGATTTTATCAAATACATAGTCTATTGACCTTAGCTTGTCCAGGGGCTTCTTCAAATCAGGTACATTGTGGATACAATACCCAACAGAATCAATTAATGTTGTCTTTGATGAAGGAAGCTTGCTTAACAGCAATTCTTCCAGCAGTATTCTTGAAGATGCAGGTGCACGACTTGAACAGCTGAGTCTCGATGAGACCGCTAAAGATGAAACTCCTAAGTACGTCAAAGTTTCCACCTCAACGTTAACTGGGAATGTTGAAGATCAAAATGAAGAAAATCTCTTAGAAGAAGGGGAAGCCCAAGAAGTAGTCGAAGCTCCAGACGCCAGATTTCTAGAGCTCCGACACGTGAGGGATCATCCGAGAGATCAGATCATTGGAGAACCTCGTGACGGTGTCAGAACTTGAAGAGGTACTATTAACGAGATTTTGCATCTTGGCTTCCTGTCACAGGTTGAGCCAAAGAAGTTCGACGAGGCGAACAAAGATGCAGCATGGATTTTGGCCATGCAAGATGAACTGCATCAATTCGAACGATGCAACGTTTGGACGCTGTTTCCCAGACCACAAAAGCAGAATGTGATTGGCACCAAGTGGATCTTCAGAAACAAACTAGATGAACATGGTGTCATCATAAAGAACAAGGCCAGGCTGGTGGCTCAAGGTTACAGACAGGAGGAGGGGGTTGACTTCGACCAGACCTTTGCACCAGTGGCAAGGCTCGAGGCAATCAGACTGTTCCTGGCGTATGCTTTGCACAAAGGATTCACAGTCTATCAAATGGATGTGAAATCAGCATTCTTGAACGGAGACCTGAAAGAGGAAGTATACGTCGCTCAACCCCCAGGTTTTGTCAATCCTACTTATCCCAATCATGTATATTTTCTTAATAAAGCTCTATATGGTTTAAAACAAGCTCCACGAGCTTGGTATGAGACATTATCTAGTTTTCTTCTTGAGAACAAGTTCTGTAGAGGTAAAATAGATAAGACATTGTTTATCAGGGAAGTCAAAGGCAAGATTTTGCTGGTGCAAATCTATGTCGATGACATTATATTCGGCTCAACGGACAACAATCTTTGCAAAAAGTTTTCTAAACTTATGCAAGGAAAGTTTGAAATGAGCAGTATGGGAGAGCTAAAGTATTTCTTGGGACTTCAAGTGAAACAGTCTGAGGATGGAATCTTCATCTCTCAGACGAAGTTCACAAATGAACTCCTCAGGAAATTCGGTATGGAGAATGCAACCTCTATGAGGACTCCAATGGGATCCACTATGTCTCTGGATAAGGATGAGAAAGGCAAACCTTTTGATGAAACCAAATACAGAAGCATCATTGGATCCCTGCTCTACCTTACTGCCAGTAGACCGGATATCATGTTCTCCACATGTGTCTGTGCCAGATATCAGGTGAACACTAAGGAATCTCACTATGTCGCTGCAAAGCGAATTCTAATATACCTTAAAGGTACTCCGAATCTTGGCTTGTGGTACCCGAGAAACAATGATGTCGAGCTAATAGGTTTTTCAGATGCTGATTTTGCAGGGAGTAGGGATGACAGGAAAAGCACTTCCGGGACGTGTCAATTCCTCGCAAGAAGGCTTATTTCATGGAACAGCAAGAAGCAGAATTGTGTAGCAACCTCCACAGCCGAGTCTGAGTACATCTCGGCAGGCAGCTGTTGCGCACAACTCCTATGGATCAGAAACCAGTTAGCCGACTACGACCTTCAGTTCAAGGAAGTACCAATGTACTGCGACTCCTCCAGTGTAATTGCAATTGCCAACAATCCGGTATCGCACAGCAGAACGAAGCATATTGAAGTGCGCTACCACTTCATTCGGGAGCAAGTAGAGAACAAGGACATCTCTCTCTGTTATGTCCCCACGGACAAGCAGATTGCAGATATTTTCACAAATCCCTTAGACGAAGCCAAGTTCAGTCTTTTCAAAACTGAATTGGGGATGCTAAACTATGAGGAATGAAGACTACAAAAGCTCCAGGCTCATGCATCTAGGGGAGCCTCTGTCAGGAACTCAAGTGTGCGCACAGGTGCAAGAACTGAGGGGGAGCAAGGGGTCAAATGTAACAGACCCAAATTTGTAGAAGCCGAAAAGGGGGAGATATTACCCTCTCGGCTAAGGCTAAGGTGGATCCAAGTTTACTCTCAAGAAATTGGTATTGGTAATGAATATCTCTCTCTCAACTCCATTTTAAGTTCATGCTTTTCATTCCCATACGCTCTATTCACCTTAGCTTGTAGGGTTTAGGCTTCTTCAAATAGGGGGAGATTGTTGGGTATTGTATCCACAACGTACATGATTTGAAGAAGCCCCTGTACAAGCTAAGGTAAATAGACAATGTATTTGATGAAACCTTTTAAGTGGTGCTTGCAGTTATTCCACGCTAAGTACACACCAATATCAGGGTGCAGTAGGTCAATATACACGGGTCTGCGCGACGTAATCCCTCGTTGAGCAGATCAGTGTGTTGGCCTACGTGTACTCTCTCTATTGGAGTGTACTTATTTTCAAGTACAGGGTTGTGATAATGCAAGAGCAGACAAGGAGCAAGGATGGGTCAAAGAGCAGCTCATGGGTGGAAAGACGAAAAATTGTCTAAGTAACAATCGAAGTGATTCTCGCCGATTCGGCGAGAATCACTAGTGATTCTCGCAGAATCGTCGAGAATCACCGGCTCATTCTCGCCGTCTCTATCTGGCTAAATCAGTGCGTGCAAACAAGTCAACTTCGACGAGAATCACCTTTGATTCTCGCCGAATCGTCGAGAATCACCTTTGATTCTCGCCGATTCGACGAGAATCACCTTCGATTCTCGCCGATTTTGCCTTGGGCGAACTCTAGAACCCGCTGGACCGGACTCAGCCGCTGGCGCTTTTTTGAACCGGGCTTAGGGTTTCTTGTTGGTGGGACCCATATCGGTCATAAAGGAGTATTCTACTGTATAAATACACGCGTATTTTGAACAGTAAAGACACACAGAAAAATGAAGCCGAGCCCCCGACCTTGACCTGGATCGCGAAACCAGCTCCGCCGCCGTCGCCGCTCGTGCAAGTAAATCGCCGGCTTTGATCGTGGTTGCTTCCAGATCTCCCGGCGACAGAAGCTCAGCCAAGCACAGCGTCTCACGCGTCTAACCAGAGATCCCTTGTCTCTTGATTCATTGATCGGGAAAACCTTCCCCTTTCGAATCGATCGAGACGATCGATCCTAGTGTGACCGTTGGAAGACCTTGCTAGCTTTGCTATGAAGATTGAATCTCCAAAGTACAGCAGCCGTACACCATTGTCGCCGCCAATCCCGAGAACCAAGCCGCCGCCCATCTTGCCGCCGCCGGTTTCGGGGAGATTATCTCCAAGTGAGATCTAGGGTTGTGGACTCTTCGTTGACTTCAAGAACACGTCATCGAACGAAGAGGGACACCTTAGTCTCCAAAAGTTGTTTGTATTTCTTGTACCTTCTATTTTCAATTTTGTTGTAAAGGAACGTTGGTTCCTAGTTGTAAGGGTTGGGTGCAACCCGTGTTGTGGGAGTGGTGACTCCTACGTGTGGAAGGGTTCCTTCCGTTAGTGCAAGGATTGGATTTCAATCTTGTTGGTGAAGTGACCGAGTCGTCCCTGGTTGGGAGATAGGTCGAAGGGGGAAAGTGGATGTACCCAAATCGGGGAACCACTATAAATTGCTTGTGTCCTTTCTGTGCTGTGCTGTTTTGTTTTCTTGTGCAGGTACAATTTTAATTCCGCAAAAACGCTGCACGTCACCTATTCCCCCCCCCCCCATAGGTGAAGGTAGTTGACACTAGGTGGACTTTCAGGAGCCTTCTTGGTAAGGGGAGGGGTCTTATACCTCTCTTCTCCCTCCTTGGCATATTTTGGCCACCACTCTACTACTCCCCTCTTTGGCCGTCGGCCATCTCTCCCTCCTCTCCCTATTCGGCTCCCTCTCTTCTCCTCCTTTCTCTCCTCCCTCCTCCTCCAAAGATAACCGACCAGCCCTACATCACATAACCCGAGCCCCTTTCATCTTCCTCCAAGCCACCGGCAACCATCACCCCTTTAGGGTTCGACCTACACCAAGCCGCCAACCTCTCCCCCTCCACCTTTCTCTCACTCGGCCATCACCCCTCCTCCTAGCCGACCACCCTCAAGTTTCCCCCTCTCCTACCCGAGCCTTTTCCTCTTCTACAAGACCAGCCGGCCACCCCCCTCTTCCATAACCTGACCACCCATAGCCACCACCTTTTCTCTCTCCATCATTCTCTATTTACCCAGCCACCTTTTTTCTCCTTCCAAAAACCGACCACTATCATTCCATTAAAAAAACCGACCTCCCTCCAATGAAGAAATTCGGCAAAGCACCAAAGATCCCTCTTTGTGTATTCTCCAAATACGGCGTGAAGCGACGAAGGCAAATAAGTTTCGCTCCATCCGGCGTGACTTCGGCGGAGCCGTTGAAGAATGATCCAAGTAGAGAGACCGGAATCATACAGTCCAGTTGGGTAACGAAATATTTCTACTCCATGTGTGTTTCCCTCTAGTTAATTCTTATGGTGGAATTATTGTCGTTAGGTTTTGATATCATTGAAATTTTTTCGTGGATTTTCTTTCATTTGATGTTGTAGTACATCTTAATTTATTTAAGTTCGAGAGGGTCGGCGAACCTCCGTTTTCTTTTGTTGGGAGAGATCTACCGTTTTCCGAATCATTATTTTTGGTAGATCTCTTTTGGTACAATCTTCGCTCGATCGGACCGGGTTGGTCCTTTTATCCGAAAAGAATATTGGTATATCGCCTCTATTAGATCCTAATCGGTTTGGATACCCGTATGCAAGCATATAAATTGTAACACCCCCATCTGTCGCATGGCATATAACAGAAGGTCCAGCTGGAAACCGACACTATATACCACAGACAGTCGGAAGAGTTACCAAATGAATATACAAACCATTCAATTAAGACTACTTGTCCTACACAGAGCATTTTAGCGGAAGCTTTTAAAGTTGAATGAACCCAGAACTTAAATCCATTAAATATGAATGTCCACAACACACTACAGGAATGAAACCCAAAATACACTGAAAAGGTACATGGCCTTATGGCCTTACAAATGTTTACTTAATAAAACATGTCTTACATACATCGGCTCGCAGGCCGGCCACACATGATAAAAGTAAAAAACAACTATTCTACGGCCTTCTAGGGCCAGCACAGCAACATGGGCTCCAGCCCGCTATTTGGCGCTCAGCTCCGCAGTACCTGCAAGCACATACCACCGCACGGTGGCAAACAAGGCAACGGTCAGCTAAAAGCCGACCAAATTATAACGACTCCGTCCCTTACTCGGGACGGCGGTGCTCTTTCCCTGCATAGCATTAGTCCAATAAAATAATATAGCGCAATTCTATTTCGCCACAGGTGTAGGCTCGCACGGCCAAACACCCTGTGCACTCAGGGCACATTAACAGTGAATCCGGTCAATACCGTAGCTTCACCACCATCCCAAAGATGGCAACCAAGTGAGCATTTAGCCTATCTGACCACCGTCTAAGGCTCCGACTATGCCTACGGTCAGTGCCCGTCTTCGGATTTCTCGCACCGTACCACATATCCTAGGTCCAATTCCACTTGCCCGTTGCACACGCCGCATATACAATTTAAGTCCTACGCGCGGGACAAGCTTCTCTCGGATCCTAAATTTTTCCCAAAACAATCTCATAACCCAGTTATGATCAAGGCCGGTTCCCAGACCGCCAAGTTAGCAGAACACATTTCCGCTCAATTTTTCGGGTGCGCCTTGAAGCTAACCTCCAAGGATCCCTGCTGCAATCTACCGCATAGAAACCCGAAAAACCCAAAGCACGGAGTCTTCTCCGGCAAATCATATCAAATGCAACATCACCGATCTAGACAAAACACGTCCGGGTAGGCTTCACACACAATGCCTATGCCCGTACTTGCGATTCCGGGCTCTATATGCAGCACAAGGGGGACTATTCACATCAACCCCAAGGAACACCACGCACTCACCGCACACTCGCGGGAGCGGGATCCCCTATGCAGAAAGAAAGAGCTTCAAACGCTCAAGTTGAGAATCGTTACCCTTGTAGTCCGTTTTGGCGCCATGGAAAAACTACGCGGACAGAACTCTTCGCAACGACCTTCCCTCCACGGATCCGCTCTCAGACTTCGAAACGGTGCTCCGATGCTCCGCCGGCGGCCGGAAACCTCCTTCTTCTTCCTCTTCTCTCTCACTTTGGAAGGAGAAAGCCTTGGAGAGAAAATGAGGAATTAACCCCCGGCCTTAACATGGCAGGATCTCATCTGGGCCGTCGGATCCTAATTAAAGAAAACGAACGGCTCAGATCTGCACAAAATTCTCCAGACCTGGGCCGAACACGGCTTGGCACACGGCCATGTCCCAGGCCGTGTGCCTCGATCCAGGCACGATCGTAGAACTGAGAAACGACACACGGGCTAAGACACGCCCGTGTCTCACCTGACACGCCCGTGTCGGGTTCCTCGACACGCCCGTGTTCGGGGGCGTGTCACGCATAACCGCCACGGCAACGGACACGACCCAACTGCATACGAGTAGGGACACGGGTTGGCACACGCCTGTGTCGGAGGACATGCCCGTGTCATCCGGCCGTGTTCCTGGTCGTGTCCTTCTCGGGTTGAAAATGACCAAAAAATCACCAGCCAGACACGGCCTTGGACACGCCCGTGTCCTAGGCCGTGTACCCCGATACAGGAACCAAAAACCCTTTTACGCAACCGACTCGCACACAATATTCGGGGCGTTACAAATCTCCCCCACTTAAGGAATTTCGTCCCGAAATTAAATAAAGGTACACAAAATCTAAATGGAACCTGAGTGGAATAACTCGGGGTATTCCTCCAACATAGCTTGCTCTCGCTCCCAAGAAAGCTCCTCACGTCCGCAATTATCCCAACGGACTTTAACCATTCGGACCTCCTTGTTGCGGAGTCGTTTGACTGCAACATCTTCAATTCGTACTGGCTTAACCCTTATTGTTAACTCATAACCAACCGGTACCTGATTGTCCGCAACGATCTGCGAAGGCTCTTGCACTGCCTTACGCAACACCGATACGTGGAACACGTCATGCAGCCCACTCAACTCCGTCGACAGCTTCAACCTATACGCCGCCTTGCCAACACTCTCCAGGATTTCAAATGGTCCAAGGTATCTCAGACTCAGCTTCTTCAAGCGTCGGACCCGCGATACACCCTTGAACGGCTTGATTTTTAGATATACCATGTCGCCAACGTTGAACTCCACATTTCTATGTTTGGCGTTGTAATACTTTGACTGTCTATCCTCAGCAATCTTCAGCCTTTCCTGAATTGTCTGTATCATTGAAGTGGCGTCTTTCACTGCTTGACGTTTATACAACTTCGATTCGCCTGCCTCCAACCAATACAATGGCGTACGACACTTCCTCCCGTACAAGGCTTCGAAGGGCGTCATTCCAATACTTGCCTGAAGGCTGTTGTTGTATGCAAACTCCACCATATACAAGTGATCCTCCCAATTCTTCCCGAAATTTAGGACGCGCATGCTGTAAAAAGTAGGGAACATGCAAGAACAAACAAATAGAATTTTGAATAATTGAAATTTTATTATCCAAAAAAGATATCATTTACAAAGGTATGACCTCCCTTTTATAGAATGGAGGAGATATGAGAGAGTACAAACAAACAATGTGGGACTAAACATGTACAGTGCTGAGCGGCTAGAAATAAAGGAGACCGCACAGGCCGCGTGGTTAGACAAATGAGTTAACCGCTCGGTAACTCCAGCAGGATAAGAATAGGCCGCAATGGGAGACCGATAGACCGCCCGGTCTCCAGGCTTCTGAGTGAGACCGCCAGACCGCTCGGTCAATAAACCGCTAGACAAGACCGCAAGGCCGCCCGGTCTAATACTTCAACACTCCCCCTCAAGCTGGAGCATAGATATCAATCATGCCCAGCTTATCACAAATGTGGAAGAAGGAAGTAGAGACCGGCTTTGTGAAGATATCTGTCAATTCTTTGTCAGAGGTGACAAACGGAGTACAGATCTATTTCTTCAAAATCTCTTCCCGAATGAAGTGGCAGTCAACCTCTATATGCTTTGTTCTCTCATGGAAGACCGGATTTCTGGATATGTATATAGCGGCCTTGTTGTCACAGAACATAAGAAGAGGATAGTCATAGACCTCCCCTAGGTCAAGCATGAGAGCCCGCAACCACTTTAACTCACACGTGGTTGATGTCATACTCCGGTATTCGGCTTCTGCACTGGATCTGGAGACAACAGACTGTTTCTGGCTCCTCCAACTCACAAGATTTCCTCCAACAAAAGTACAAAAACCTGATGTGGACTTACGATCGCCTTTGTCATCCGCATAACTTGAATCTGAGTAGGCCTCGACCCTCAGATGACCATTCTTCTGAAAGATTAGCCCTTTGCCTGGTGCTGCTTTGACATACTCTAAAATCTTCAAGGCAGACTGAATATGGCACTCCCTGGGAGCTTGCATAAACTGACTGACCTTGCCTACAGCATAGGAGATGTCGGGTGTAGTCACCATGAGATAGATGAGTTTGCCGACCAAACGTCTGTACCTTGTGACATCAGATAGAAGAGGTGAGTCATCCGTCCAAGTTTTGTCTTCTCCAATGGCCATGGGAAACCGAGCCGGTTTGGCACCTGTCAATCCTGCTTCTTGTAGAAGATCAAGGGCA
Organism: Platanthera guangdongensis; assembly: GCA_039583875.1. Classification (NCBI taxonomy): domain Eukaryota; kingdom Viridiplantae; phylum Streptophyta; class Magnoliopsida; order Asparagales; family Orchidaceae; genus Platanthera; species Platanthera guangdongensis. Next base: position 140,655,031 of record CM077151.1, read on the forward strand.
TACTTTCGTTGGGAGAGAACCAACGAGTCAAGTTTCCGAGAGATTTCTATCCCCAAAAAGTATTTCGGGGAGCCCATATCCTTCGTGACCAAGTGTTGACGGAGGTGCTTCTTCGTCAAGTCCACCCCATCTCGGTCATCACCAGTAAGAAGAATATCATCCACATATACTGCCAAAACCACCAGTCCCGAGGCCGTTTTGCGAATGAATAAGGAGTGATCGGCCAAACTCCTTGTAAAGCCGATGGTAGCCACAATACCACTGAATTTGTCGAACCACGCCCGAGGGCTCTGCTTTAAGCCATAAATGGCCTTCTTCAAACGGCATACACGTGTCTCCCCCTGAGCAACATACCCAGGAGGTTGCTCCATGTAGACGTCCTCCGGAAGATCGCCATAGAGAAAGGCATTCTTCACATCAAGCTGGGAAATAGCCCAATCCCGGTTAACAGCCACAGAGAGAAGAACCCGGATGGTGCTAAGGCGAGCAACCGGAGAAAAAGTGTCAAAGTAATCAATGTCGTAAGTCTGAGTGAAGCCTTTGGCCACCAGCCGGGCCTTGTAGCGATCCACAGTGCCGTCGGGGCGAAATTTCACAACGAAGACCCAGCGACAGCCAACCACATCAGTGCCCACGGGAGGAGGAACAAGGGTCCAGGTACCCCTTTCAGTAAGAGTAGCCATCTCGTCATCCATGGCAGACTTCCAATGAGGGAGAGCAAGAGCCTCCTGGTAGGTGCGGGGAGTAAAAGTAGCGGAGATAGCCAAGGCAAAACACCTGCGAGAAGGAGAAAGCCGATCATAGGAAACAACTGCCGCAAGCGGGTGTTGAGTACACGCCCGCACCCCTTTGCGAAGAGCAATGGTAAGATCCAGGTCGACAGGTGCGTCAGCGACCGGAGCGTCCGTGGCGAAGAAGGCTGGCCCGGGACTAAAGAGAGACGGCGTCGGAGAAGAGGGAGGAGGGGTGGGTGGGGAGACGGACAGGGTAGGAGACGGTGGAGGAGGAGACGGAGGTGGGGAGACGTCGAGAGGCGTGGAGGGAACGGAGAGAGGCGGTGGAGAAGCAGAGATATTAGGAGGAAGAGAGGAGGTAGGAGAGAAGTAGGAAGCATTCTCGAAAAATGTCACATCCGCGGAGACAAATTGCTTGCGTAGAAGGGGGTCAAAACAGCAATAGCCTTTTTGAGTGGTAGAGTACCCCAAAAAGACACACTTGGTGGAATGGGGGGAAAGCTTGTCGCGGGTAGCGGAGGGAGCGTGAACAAAGGCCGTACAGCCAAATACACGGAGAGGGAGAGGAAAAGGTTCCTTGTGGGGATAGAGAATGGAGAAGGGGGTCTGGCCATGGAGAACTGTGGAGGGAAGGCGATTGATAAGATAGCAGACGAGGAGCACAGCGTAGCCCCAGTAGGAGCGAGGTACTTGCATCTGCGTCATGAGAGTACGAGCAACATCAAGAAGGTGACGGTTTTTATGCTCTGCCACCCCATTCTGTTGGGAGGTGTAAACACAAGTAGTTTGATGAAGAAGACCATGTTGGTGAAAGAAAGAAGAGAACTCATGATTAAGATATTCCTTAGCATTATCAGAGCGTAAAACTTTAATAGAAATGTCAAACTGATTCTTAATCATAAAATAAAATGATTGTCAAATAGAAAAGAGTTCAGAGCGATCTTTTAATAGATACACCCAGGTACATCGTGAAAAATCATCTATAAAAGTGACAAAATAGGAACTACCCCGACCAACAGTGAGGGTAGGAGCAGGACCCCAGAAATCAGAATGAATGAGATCAAACGGGCGAGAGGAGCCACGGCCTTGCTTTGGTGGGAAGGAGGAGCGATGATGTTTGCCAAGCTGACACGCATCACAGTTGAGCGGAGAACTGGTAGGAGGTAAGTGGGGTAGAAGCTGTCGAAGAATCCGAGGAGGAGGATGCCCAAGGCGAAGATGCCATTGAAGGAGATCTGTAGAGGAGGAGTAGGCGGACAGAGCGGAAACATCGTTGAGGAAGTAGAGGCCGCAGCTCTCAGTCCCAGTAGTAATCGTCCGTTGGGTCCTCGGGTCCTGAAAAGAACAAGCAGTTGGAGTGAATAAGACGGAGCACTAAAGTTGCCGGCATAAAGTAGTAATAGATAATAAATTGCACGGGAACTTCGGGACATAGAGAGTGTCCTCCAAGCAAAGCGATGGGGTGAGTTGAACCATGCCCGTCCCATGAACCGGGGACGGTGAACCATCCGCCACACGAACCGGGGGCAAGCGGTCATGTGTCTCAAGACGGGAGAAGCAATGAGGGTTGCCAGTCATATGATTTGTAGCATCGGAGTCAATCAGCCATTTACCTTGGGTAACGACGTGGGCACTACCTGACGTCGTGGCCACAGAGGCAGACGGCCGAGAGGAGGCGGAGGCCGAAGAAGGAGCATCACCGGAAGGGCAAAGATGAGGATGTTTCTGCCAGCAGCGGTCAACAGAATGGCCGATACGACTACAGTGAGAGCAGAGGAACCTGGACGAACCCCGTATGCCGGAGTGGCCGTGGCCACTAGGTCCCCCCTTTTGAGCTTGGTGAGCAAAGGAGTCCTGGGAAGGGGGGAGGCCAACAGAGGCCGCTGGAGCAGCGAAGTAACAGCGGCAATGCGAGCCGTGGTGGCATCCAAAGTAGGAGATTCCGCCTCACCCAGGATCTGCTGGAGGATCATATCATAGGAATCGGGAAGACGGAGAAGATAACAAACAACCAGGAGTTCCTGGAAGTGTTTGTGCTGGTCGGCCAAGTCCGCGGAGAAGGGGAGATTCTGGAGGATCTCAGCACCAAGAGCCTGAACCTGCTGATAAGCCGCAGCAGGAGACATGGAAGGGCGGGCGAAGAGGTCCGCATAGAGAGTATAAATGCGGGACGTATGTCCCCCCTTCGAATAGAGAGCAGCGAGGTGAAGCCAGGCTGCCTTGACCGTCTCATCATGGCGAATGACGGGAAGGCATTCATCAGAGAGGTTGTTGGCCAGCCAAGTGCGGACAAGAGCATCACTCGCATCCCAGTCATCAAACTCAGGAGAGTTACGAGGAGGAGGGTCATCGGTGAGGTGATGACGCTTGCGCTGAGAGCAAAGAAGAAAGGTGAAAGAAATGCTCCAATCAGGATAGTTGGAGCCAACAAGCTTAGAAAGCGTGCCAAGGTTGCCCGAAGGAGGAGGTGGAGAAGGAGCTGCAGGAGTGGTGGAGATAACGGGGGTGGTGAGACCGGAAGTAGTCATAGAAAACAGCAAGAAACCACGCGAGAAGAAGAGAAGCCGCGGGGAGAGGAAAAGGGAGAGCAACCCGTGCGAAACTGCAGCAGTTTAAAGGGAAGAAGCCGCGCGAACACAAGCGGCCAGGAAGCAGACAAAGGCACAGCGGGGAAGAGGTCGCGCGTACTGAAAAGTCCGAGCGAACAGAAGAGAAGAGGAAGCAAGAAGCAGCGACAACAACAAGTCGCAAGCCGGGCGAACAGAATCAAGTCGCAACGACTAGGAAGCCAGAGAGGCTAGAAGGAACCAGGGTGCGGCGAGAACTAAACAAGTCGCGGCGACGAATAGCAGCTGGAGAAGAGAAGCAAGGAGAAACAAGCCGCGCGAACAGGGTAGCGGACAGAAGAGAAGGCAAGCCGCGAAGACAGGTCGCGTAAAGCAGAAACAAGCCGCAAGAATCAGAGAGCGCACATAATCAGGAGGAAAAAACCGTGTCCTCTGATACCATGTAAAAAGTAGCGAACATGCAAGAACAAACGGATAGAATTTTGAATAATTGAAATTTTATTATCCAAAAAAGATATCATTTACAAAGGTATGACCTCCCTTTTATAGAATGGAGGAGATATGAGAGAGTACAAACAAACAATGTGGGACTAAACATGTACAGTGCTGAGCGGCTAGAAATAAAGGAGACCGCACAGGCCGCGCGGTTAGACAAATGAGTTAACCGCTCGGCAACTCCAGCAGGATAAGAACAGGCCGCAATGGGAGACCGATAGACCTCCCGGTCTCCAGGCTTCTGAGTGAGACCGCCAGACCGCTCGGTCAATAACCGCTAGACAAGACCGCAAGGCCGCCCGATCTAATACTTCAACACATGCGAAGCATATCCTCCATAGTTCTGTTGACTCTCTCGGTTTGGCCATCCGTCTGCGGGTGAAAGGTTGTGCTGAACTTTAGCTTAGTACCCAACAGACCATGCACCAACCTCCAGTCATTCGACGTGAAGCATCCATCACGATCACTAATAAGACTGCGAGGCACACCATGCAATCGTACAATATTATCCACGTAGAGTTTGGCTAACCTTTTTCACCGGATCTTCCTTCCTAACTGGGATAAAGTGTGACACCTTTGTCAACTTATCTACGACCACCCAAATGGCGTCGTTTCCCTTCTGAGACTTCGGCAAACCGTGCACAAAATCCATAGATATGTCGTCAAACTTCCATTCTGCGATAGGAAGGGATTTCAAGAAACCTCCGGGCTTCTGGCATTCCACTTTCACCAATGCACAAGTACGACACTTGGCCACATAAAGTGCCACATCCTTCTTCAAACCCGGCCACCAGAATAATTTCTTCATGTCTCTATACATCTTCGTGCTTCCCGGGTGGATTGAGTACTTGGTATGATGAGCCTCATACATCAACTCCTCCTGAATATTATCCCCACTAGGAACGTATAGACGACCGTCCTTCCTTAGCAACCCATCTTCAACCACAAACTGGGAATTTGACCCATCCAAAGCTTCATCAAAGATCTGCTTCATGCTGCTATCCTGAACTAAAGCCTGCTGAACTCTATCCGCTAGGTCACACTGCAACTCTGTCCAAAACAGTTTCGCCTCGGCACTAGACTGCTTAACGACGCAAGATATCTCCAATACCTCCAACTCTTGGACCAATCTCTCATCATGTACTGATAACCAGTTGGCTTGTGCGGTAATCTTACGACTCAACGCATCTGCCACTGCATTTCCCTTCCCAGGCATATAGTGAATCTTGAAGGTGTAGTCCTCTAAGAACTCCATCCACCTTCGCTGCCTCATGTTCAGATCCTTTTGGACTAATAGGTACTACAAGCTCTTTTGATCGGTGTAAATGTCGACCTTTACACTGTACAGGTAGTGCCTCCAACGCTTTAGAGCAAATATCACGGCCACTAACTCTAAGTCGCGGACCGGATAATTCCTCTCATGATCCTTCAGTTGTCGTGAACCAAAGGCTATCACTCTCCCATGTTGTAGCAGGACACAGCCCAAACCACTGCCTGAAGCATCACTATAAATCTCGAACCCTTCGATTCCACTTGGCGAACATAAAATAGGCGCCGTGGTTAACCGCCTCTTCAACTCTTCAAAAGCCTGTTCGCACTCTGGAGGCCACACGAACTTCTGATCCTTTCTTGTCAATGTAGTGAGTGGTAGTGTTATCCGCGAGAAGTTCTCTACAAAGCGCCTGTAGTAGCCAGCAAGCCCCAGAAAACTCCGGACCTCTGCCACCGTAGTCAAAGTAGGCCACTCCCGTATCGCCACTATCTTCGCCGGATCCACAGCTATTTCTCCTCCACTGACAACATGACCAAGGAACGTTATCGAGGATAACCAGAATTCACACTTGGAGAACTTTGCATACAACTGACTTTTCCTCAATATTTCCAACACCATGTGTAAATGCTTGTAGTGATCCTCCTCGCACCGCGAATACACCAGGATATCATCGATAAATACTATCACGAACTGATCCAGGTATTCTCTGAACGTCCTATTCATCAGATCCATAAACGCGGATGGCGCATTCGTCAACCCAAACGGCATGACAGTGAACTCGTAATGCCCAAACCGCATACTGAATGCTATCTTTGGGATGTCGCTCTCCCTTATCCTCAATTGACAGTAACCGGACTTCAAATCTAACTTCGAATATACTGTTGATCCAACCAACTGATCAAATAGATCGTCAATCTTGGGGATCGGATATTTGTTCTTTTTTGTAAGCTTGTTCAATTCCCGCTAGTCATTGTAAAGCTGCAAGCTCTCATCTTTCTTTTTAACGGAAGGAACCGATGCGCTCCAAGGCGACGAACTTGGACGCACATAACCTTGCTCTAGCAACTCTTACAGTTGCACTTTCAACTCCGTCATCTCTCTTGGCGCTATCCGATATGGAGAGCATGACACCGGTTTGGCGCCCGGTACCAGCTCAATAGTAAAGTCTATCTCCTGTTGAGGAGGGGCTCCTGGGAGATCGTCTAAAAACACATCAGGATACTCGGACGCAACTGGGATGCTGTCCAAACTAGGCTTAGGCGTCGAAGTCTGCACTAGAGTGACATACAGTTCTGCCCCAGACCAAACTGCCTTGAACACCTGAAGGTCCGACATCAGAACTTTCCCTGATCCCTTCATGCTCGCAAAAATCGTCTCTCGATCTGTGTCCAGACCCAACTTGACTTCCTTACGATTGCAATCAATGCATGCACTCTGCTCTGAGAGCCAATCCATACCGAAGATTACGTCGAACTCCACCAATGGTAGAACCAACGTCCGCAAATCAAACTCCCGGTCTCCAGTCCGAATCTTCGCAACACAAATCCTATCCGCACGCATTGAGCACCCATTAGGCAACAACACATCCAACTTGTTTTCTGCCATCGAGAACGGAACTCCGATGCGCTATATAAATTTTTCGGACAAGAAGGAATGTAATGCTCCCGTATCAAATAGGGCTCCCGCCAGAAACTCAAAACTCACCACAAAGCCTAGCACCTACACAAGAAAGCTAACAATCAAAAGAGGTAACAACTATGAAAGTTAAACTACTGCAATTTAACTCATACCTGTCACCACGTCTGCCTGCTTTCTGGTCTCTTGCAGACCCAGCCTGTACACTTCAGACTTCCTCTCGGACATAAAGCGCCCGTTCCAACAGCTACGGGCAAAATGCCCCACTCTTCCGCAGATATAGCAAGCTCCTGGGACTCGACTTGCGGTTGCCCCCAACGCACCAGACGAAGGGGCTGAGTTCGAAGTCTTCAACTTCTTGTTCCCACAGCGGACATTGGACTTTGAACTTGGCCCTTTGAATTGTGGTTTCCTAGTACTATAGTCCTCACCTGCTCCTAACATAGCTCCCTTAATCTTCTGAGCACCATCCCAACATTCTCGGGCAAAGTGCCCTTTCTTGCCACAAGTATGACAGTTGTAAGTAACCTTTGTTGGGTACATTGGTTTAAATGTACCTGATTTGAAGAAGCCTCACCCAACTCAATGATATACATCATAAATGTATTTGATGTGTTTTGAGTTTACTGTGCAGGTTAAGTATTTGCAGGAAAGAAGAAAAAGTTTCTAAGTCCATGTGTCGACACCCAGAGGGAAAGTGTCGACACTTAAGAAGACTTGTGTCGACACCCAGGCAAGCAGTGTCGACACTTGGAGTCATTGTGTCGACACCAGGGATGCAGAGTCGACACCAGACAGAAAGTGTCGACACAAGAATGTGTCGACACTCAATGAAGAAGAGTGCAGTAAAGCAGTGTCGACACATAGCAGTTGTGTCGACACCCAGTGAAACTGTGTCTACATCAGAAAGTGTCGACACTTGGAGGTTGTGTCGACACTCAGCAAAAGTCAGCAGAGACTAAGTATAAGTGTCGACACCCAGAACAATGTGTCGACACTCAGCAGAAGAGTCAACACTTGAAGAAAGTGTCGACACAAGAAAGCATGTGTCGACACTCAGCTGAAGACTCAACACTTGAAGAAAGTGTCGACACAAGGAGCTATGTCGACACTTAGCAAAGTTCAAGAATATTCTAAGTACAAGTGTCGACACAAAGGAGATGTGTCGACACTCAGCAAAAGTCTCAACAGAAGAAGAATGTGTCGACACAAGGAGCTGTGTCGACACTCAGCAAGTATCAACACTGAAGACATGTGTCGACACCAAGAAGTAGTGTCGACACTTAAACAAGTTCAACACATGAATATGTGTCGACACAAAGGTGTTGTGTCGACACTTAGAAGATTTCAGCAAAATACTGAAGTACAAGGACTTGTGTCGACACACATTATCAGTGTCGACACATGAAGAGGAAGCAGTGTCGAGATATAAAATCTACAACACAAGGAGTTGTGTCGACACCTTGTAGGCTAGTGTCGACACTTAGTCAACTTGTGTCGACACTTGGTCTATAAGTGTCGACACTTAAAGACAGACAGTCTCGACACTTTCAGACAGTTACAGAATTTTCAAGAACTGACTGGATGACTTGACAGCTGCCATTCCAGACGGTCTACTGCACCTGTCAGAGTTGTCAGAGATCAGTTATGAACCGGACCAGCCGGTTACCATGAAGAAGGCCTATAAATAGGCTTATATTGTCTACAGAAAGAGATTGATTAGAAGATCAACACATCAAGTAATAAAAAGAAGATCTAGCTATCAAGTGAAGATCTAAGTAGTTGGAGAGAGAGAGCTCCATCCAAGAAGTCAGCCGTTGGAACCAAGCTGAGAAGAAGGGTTCAGATTTATTCTGAATCTTAAGTTGCAGAGATCAAGGATCAACTACAGAAGAGGTCAATCTTATTGTGTTCTACATTCAAGAAGCTTTGAAGAAAGCCAAGTCAGATTGATTTCAGCTGAGTTCTTCCAAGAACTCATCAAGAAACTCACAACTCTTCTCTCTTTTCTCTGAGTTGTTGAGTTACAATCTTTGTATTCATATTATCTTGTAGGATCCTTAGGGATCTGAGTCTTTGTAAGCCTGTAATTATAAAGGCTGAGTGTAGGGCTTGAGTGTCTGAGTGTAGGAGATTTGAATCTCTGAGTGTAGGCCTATTGTGGCTGAGTGTAGGCCTTGGTGGCTGAGAGTAGGCCTTGGTGGCTGAGTGTAGGCTTTGTGAAGAAGCTGAGTTGTAGGGCCTTGGGCCTGAGGTGTAGGAACTTGTTTTGGGGTTCTGAGATAGTGGAGGAGTTTGGCCGAATCTAGTACACTACTAGATAGGTGAAGGGGGAAAGTGGATGTATCCAAACATTGGGGAACCACTATAAACCTGTGTGTTCTCTGTGTGTATGTGGTTTGTTGTGATTGTTGTGTGATTGCTGTGCAAAAGTAGATATAAATCTGTGATAAAATCTGAATTCTGCATAAAAAGTCAAAAAGATTTAAGTCACATATTCACCCCCCCCCCCTCTAGGTGATTAGGTACAATATCTTTCAAGTGGTATCATAGGGAGGTTACTCAAAAAAAGGGACATAACTGTCTGAGTAGATCCTGTTGGCAGATTCAGTCTAAGTCACATTACAGAATCAAGAAACTCAAGAACCATGGGTTCCACTGAGAATCATAAGGAATTGGGATCCATGAAGTTACCCATTTGCAAAAAAGAAATCTTTGGCATCTGGAAGGAAAGGGTGAGACTTTTTATGGAAGCCTCAGACCCTAGGATTTATATCACAGTGAAAGAAGGGCCTTATGTGCCCATGAAGGTGTCAGTCTTAGATGCAAATCAGAGGACACCTAAGGATTTCTCTGAAATGACAAAGGATGAGATTGTTCTAGCCACAATGGACAAAAGGGCTCAGAATATCATAGTAAGTGCTATAGATGATACAACTTTTCAGAATTTGATACACTGTAAGATAGCTAAAGAGATGTGGGATACTCTTATTATGTACATGGAGGGTTCTGAAGAAGTGAGGCGAGACAGAAAATCCTTGCTAAACCAAGAATATGAAAGTTTTAGACAAGGTAAGGCTGATAGCATAATTGAGTGCTATAAGAAGTTCTACAGGATTGTGAATGAGCTCATGTCCTGTGGCAGAGAGTTCAGTAATTATGAACTCAATGATAAGTTTCTAAGGTCCCTAACAAAAGATTGGGACACCAAGATCTGTGCCATTAGGGAAATGGCAAAGTTGGCATAAATTCCTCCACCAACACTATTTGGGAAACTGTTATCCTATGAGATGCAGTTGATGGTGAGGAAAGAAGAGGAGAAATCAACAAGAAATGAACATAAAGAAAGGACAGTGGCCTTCAAAACAGAAGCCCCCAGAAAGTACAGAGGTAAGTCACCAACTCCACCTCCAAAAGTAGCTGAAACTGAATCAGATGAGTCAGCAAGTAGAAAGTCTGAAAGCAGTGAAAGTGATGAGGACTTTGCTGCCTTCACAAGACATTTTCAGAAGTTCTTAAAGAAGAAACAGTGGAGGACAAGGCCATCTACTTCACAGGTAAAATAAGACTATTATCAGAATAAAAAGTCTTCAAAGAAAGACAGGAAAAAGACTAAGTCTAGCAAAGCAACTCTTTCAAAAATAGTATGCTATTGCTGTAATAGACAAGGCCATGTTGTTGCAGATTGTCCAGAAAAAAGGAAGGAGTCTAGTGACAAGAAAAAGACTCAATTCAAAGGCAAGAAGGAAAAGTCTTTTGTTGCCAAAAAGGACAAGAGCCTGTCAGATATTTCTTCATCAGAAACTGAGTCCGATGTTGAGGCATATATAGGACTGTTTGCTGAGGAAGAAGAAGAAGAGTTCATTCAGATCATGAACTCTATATATGAACAAGAGGATAGTCAGTGCCAAGGACTAATGGCATTGACAGAAAGTGACAAAATCCTGGAGCAGCCAGGACCTAGTAAGGTACAACATTGTTCTTTTAGTTCAATTTCTTGTGCTAGTACAGAATCAGATTCATCATCATCAAGTGATGAGAGTGCATCTGAGTCTGAAGAGGATATTCATCAGTTGATAGATGAATATAAAGTTCTGTTGCAAGCTTATAAGAAGAGCAAGTCCCTAGCCAAAAGTCAGGCAAAGGAAATTGCTAATCTCAAAGCTGCTGCAACTGATTTTGAGAAGTTGTTTAATCAAAAGCTTAATGAGATAGCCAGACTGAAGCACATAACTGTGATTCAGATGGGGACTATATCATTTAAGAATGATCAAATCAAGAGTCTGGAGATTAATCTTCAGAAGGAGAAAGACTTAGTTGCTAGGTTTTCTAAACCAAAGTCTGTTCTACCCATAATTGATGAATTTGTTCATCAAAAAGGTAAAGCTGGTCTGGGATTTTCAAAACCTGCTAGGACAATTCAGTCCAAGTCCAAGTCCATGGGCAAAGCCCCAACTCTCAACAAGTCAGCTGTAGAAAAAACAGCAAAGACAGTACCTAAGCAAAGGTACAATAAGTTTGAGTGTTAGTGTTGTGGCAAGGTAGGCCACTTTACAATGGACTGTTGGCACAATGCTAGTACCAAAGTGAGTAGCAAACTGCCTGTTGGAAAACCTGCAGGTAGCTTTGTTAGGAAGCAAACTAACCAGTACCAAGGACCCAAGAATTCTTTGGGTTCTAAGGTTCACTAATCTGTTTTGCAGGTGAGTCCAAGTGGCCATGCCCCAATATGGTACTTGGACAGTGGATGTTCCAGACATATGACTGGAACAAGGGGTTTACTAAAGGACTATACACCTATCAAGGATGCTCCAAAAGTCACCTTTGGTGGTTCTGAAAAAGGGATCATCAAGGGTTTTGGTAACATATCTAACTCATATATTACAATTACTCAAATGGCCTATGTTAAAGGTTTGAAACATAACCTTATTAGTATAAGTCAATTGAGTGATGTAGGATATGACATCTCATTGTCAAAGATGGTTGTCATATCAGGAGGTCAAATGATCAAGAGATCATTTTGACTGGTTATAGAAAAAGGAATGTCTACTGCCTAGACATTATGGTTGAGAATAATGGTTCTCCAGTATGTCTTGTAGCTGATGAGATAGTCTCTCATTATGTCAAATGGCACAAGAGACTAGCCCATCTCAACTACAAGACAATTGGCAAACTCTTTAGTAAAGAGCTAGTGAGGAATGGTCCTCAAGTTAAGTGTATTAAAGATGGTATTTGCTCAGCTTGTCAAAAGGGCAAGCAGACTAGATCCACCTTTAGAAGCATTGAAAACAAGGATGTTGTGAGGTGTTTATACCTCTTGCATATGGATCTCTTTGGTCCAATGCCAGTTCACAGCCTAGGTAGGAAGGTCTATACCTTTGTAGTTGTAGATGACTACTCAAGGTTTTCCTGGGTGTTCTTCCTTAGACAGAAATCTGAAACACCTAGTGTCTTCTATAGTTTTGTCAAACAAATTCAGAATGAACTAGCTAGTACAGTAGTCAAAATAAGAAGTGACCATGGTACTGAATTTCAGTCTGATAGTATGGCAAAACTATGTGAAGAATTTGGGATATTTCAAGAGTTTTCTTCACCAAGAACACCTCAGCAAAATGGCATTGCTGAGAGGAAGAATAGAACCTTGATTGAGGCTGGTAGGACCCTATTAAATGATACATCACTACCAGAGTACTTCTGGGCTGAGGCAGTGAATACTGCATGCCATGTTATTAATAGGGCTACCATAACTAAAAGCCTCAACAAGACCCCCTATGAGGTTGTGAAAGGCAGGAAACCAAACCTATCCTACTTCAGGATCTTTGGTTGTAAGTGCTTTATACTTAACAATGGAAAGTCTTACTTGACTAGGTTTGCTGCCAAGTCCCAAGAGGGAATTTTTGTTGGGTACAGCAATAACAGTAAGGCTTATAGAGTCTACAACTTGTCTACACAAGTTGTAGAAGAGTCTGTACATGTAGTATTTAATGAAACTAGACTTATTAACAATGAGTTGTCTAGTAGTGTATGCAGCCCCACAGGTATAACTGAGAAGTTGGACAAGCTCACTATAGAAGAAAGATCTACTGCAAGACAGCAAGTAGAAGACAGTGGCTGTTGTCCAGGAGGAGTACTACATGTACCTAATGCAGAAGAAGTACAAGGAGTACAGCAAGATGAAGAAGTTGAAGAAGTTCAACCTGAAGCCAGGATGCCTCCAGCCAATAGGCATCTTAGAGATCATCCAGCTGAGCAAATCATTGGTGATCCAAGACAAGGGGTACAAACAAGGAGCAGAAATTTGAATGCAGTGCTCTTCTCCAGTTTTCTATCCCAAGTTGAACCAAAGAAGTTTGAAGAAGCCATCCTAGACCCTCATTGGATTGAGGCAATGCAGGAAGAGTTGAATCAGTTCAAGAGATGCAAGGTCTGGGAGCTTGTTCCTAAACTAAAAGACCACAACATAATTGGGACCAAGTGGATCTTTAGGAACAAGATGGATGAACATGGAGTCATCATTAAGAACAAAGCAAGATTGGTTGCTAAAGGATATAGGCAGGAAGAAGGTATTGATTTTGATCAAACCTTTGCTCTAGTAGCCAGACTGGAAGCCATAAGAATGTTCCTGGCCTATGCAACCTTTCAAGGATTTAAAGTTTACCAAATGGATGTCAAGTCAGCATTTTTGAATGGTAATCTTAAAGAGAAAGTCTATGTGGAACAGCCCTCAGGTTTTGTTGATTCAACTCTACCTAATCATGTCTATAGACTTAGGAAAGCTTTATATGGGTTAAAGCAAGCCCCTAGGGCTTGGTATGAAACCCTGTCTAGTTTCCTCATTGAGAATAAGTTCACAAGGGGGAAAATAGACAAGACTCTATTCCTTAGGGAATCCAGAGGCAAAGTAATACTAGTCCAAATATATGTAGATGACATAATATTTGGGTCTACTGAAAGTTGTCTTTGCAAAAAGTTTGCAAAACTAATGCAAGGACAATTTGAGATGAGTAGTATGGGAGAGCTTAAGTTCTTCTTGGATCTCCAAGTAAGACAGACTGAGAATGGTTTATCCATATGCCAGTCTAAGTTCACCCTAGAACTCATAAGGAAGTATGGTATGGATTCATCCAGTACCATGAAGACTCCTATGGGGTCAAGTATGTCTCTTAGCAAGGATGATGCAGGGAAACCTGTAGATGAGTCTTTGTATAGAGGGATAGTTGGCTCCCTATTATATTTGACTGCAAGTAGACCAGATATCATGTATGTTACATGTGTCTGTGTAAGGTATCAAGAATGCCCTAAGGAGTCTCATTTGACAGCAGTCAAAAGGATATTGAGATATCTAAAGGGCACTCCTTATCTAGGCCTCTGGTACCCTAAGAATGGAGATTTTGAACTAACAGGTTATTCAGATGCAGACTTTGCAGGATGCAAAGAAGACAGAAAAAGCACAACTGGAACCTGTCAATTCCTAGGTGGAAGACTGATTTCTTGGAGTAGCAAAAAGCAAACAAGTGTGGCTATCTCCACTGCAGAATCAGAATATGTGGCTGCTGGAAGTTGCTGTGCTCAACTTCTGTGGATACAACATCAGCTTGAGGATTATGGATTTCAGGTAAGTAGAACTCCACTCTTTTGTGATTCTACAAGTGCTATATCAATTGCACATAATCCTGTTTCCCATAGTAGAACTAAACATATTGAAATAAAATATCATTTTCTTAGGGAGCATGTAGAGAAAGAAGATATTTTACTAAAATATGTTAAAACAGATAATCAACTAGCTGATATGTATACTAAGCCCTTAGAAGAAACTAAGTTCAATAGGTTTAAAATTGAACTAGGCATGATAAACTTAGAATAAGTTTATAAAATTGGCTAAGTAAAAAGGTGTCGACACACAGAGATATCTGTGTCGACACAGAAAATTGGTGTCGACACTTCAGGGAAAAGGTGTCGACACATCTAGGAAGTTGTTGTCGACACTTCAGAAAATTAGTGTCGACACATGACAAGTAGGTGTCGACACATCCAAGGTGGTGTCGACACTTAGGCTTTACTTAGAATTCTCTAAGTAAAGTCTCGACTGAACGTCGAGTTGAGTGGTGTCGGCACATAAGCAAGTGTCGACACATATAATCTGTTGACTAAACTTGTGTCGACACATAGGTGTCGAGACATTATAAGTCAGTGTCGACACTTATCGACAGTGTCGACACAATTTAAGTTACCTGACCCGCCTTTTCATCTTCAAACCTAGAAAGGTATAAATAGGATTTTGCCTTAGTCTGTCGACACGCTTTCAAAAGTTTCGAGACCAAACTTCTGTGTTGACACCTCTCTTCTCTCAGTTCAAATTCTTCAAACTCTAATGGCGCCAAAGCTTGGGGAGAACGTCAATGAAGGCTATGAACTAGTGCGCGACGCGTTTGGTGATGCAGACCCAGAAATCAAGAATGTGATAACCCTAGTTGCAGACTCGGGGTTGGAATTTCTTGTTTCAGAGCCCACAAAGATCTGGAAAAAGGAAGTTCTAGAGTTTCTAAATGGAGCTAGGGTAGACGAATCTGGACTCAAGATCAAATCCAGGGTCCATGGAGAAAAGGTGAAGGTATCACCAAAAAGTTTGAGAAAGATTCTAAACCTACCTAGAACCAAGGAAGAAGAAGAAGTAACTTCTTCCAGGACCAGAGATGCATTGGCATGGTGTGGTCTGGATTCTAAAATGAAAATTGGATCAGTGTTTAATAGAAAGGGCATGAACAGCTAGGGGAAATTCCTTTCTCAAATTGTTGGCAAGGTAATCTTAAGTAAGCCTGGAGGGCATGATAGAGTATCTGTCCATATGTTCAGTATTATGACAAGGATAATCTTCACTTTGAAAACAGATTGGTCTGTTATAGTCTTTGAAAAGATCAAAGAAAGTCTGAAGAAACCCAACTTGGGCAGGATCTTAAGTCTATATCTTGCTGGTATTATACCAGAAGTTATGAGTCAAGCTGCTGGCAGTAAAATCAACCACATGAAAAGAATGGACATGAGAATCTTCTCAAGATGGGACAGAGTTTTGACAAAGGAGATGCCTACTCCTGAGAAAGAAACCCCACACAAGAAGAAGAAGAAAACTGCCCCAGTGGCTCAGGTTTCTACTAGCAGCTCTGGTAGTGAAGAGCAAGTGGTCTTCACACCTGATGAAGAAGACACTGGAACTGCTATGAAATCTCCAGCCCAACAAGTAGTTGCTGAAAGGCAGGGGGAGCTACCTCAGGCTAGCCCCTTACACCAGGATTCAGTCCAGGGGGAGCCACTAGTTGTGGAAGAGCCCACTCCTCTTGAGAGTGAGCAAGCTACAAACATCATCCTTGAGGTAATCACTGAGCTTAATGCTTTAGATTTCCTTAAAGTGTATACTGTTTTATCTGATCCATTAGTTAATGTGAATCAGCAAACTCAGCTGGATAGCCAACTCCCAGATGTTGTCATGGAAGACACATCTGTTGAAGTTCAAGTTGTATCTGATCCAGTGGTAGATGAGCAAAGAATTTCTCCTGCCCATTCACCACAAGAATTTACAATGGAAGATTTATTTCTTAATCTGGATCAACAAGACCTTGAGAAGGAATGTACTGCTGCTGAGGGGGAGAATGCTCCAGTTGAGGGGGAGCAAATGCCAATTCTAGAAGAAACTGCAAGGCAAGAGCCTGAGAAGCCCCAAGCTGTTGAGGAGCTACCTAAGGAGAGGGTAGAGATGGCAAGTACATCAGCCTCTGAAGATGAAGAAGCTACAAGGGCAAAGAAAAAGAAATTTCAAGTATTCAAAAGAAGGAGCCAGAGTTATAAGAAGGCATTGCAAACCATAGCTCCACAGCCTACAGTACAGCCAGCACCATCAATAATTACAGTGCTCTTATGGTTGCTATGCAGATAAAGCTTGATGAGCACAGGCATGCCATTGAGAAATATGTGGATGAAGGGAAAATATCATTACAGTTTGATTTGGCCCAGGATATAAAGTCAATAAGATTTGAAATGAATCTTAATAAAAAGGAGATGACTGACTGCTTCCACAAGGGAGGGAATGCAGTGGTGTATTTGGCAACTCATCAAGAAAAGATCAAAGCTCAAGTAGATGAACTTGAAGTAAAGCAAGGCTATGTACTGGAAAATCAAATCAGGATGAATGATAATTTGACAGAGTCTCACAATGCCATTATCACTGAGATACAGAACATAGCTGCTGGACTGACTACTTCTACTGCTACTGCTAAAGCAGAATTTGACAAAGCATTCCAAGAAGAAATAACTGTTGTTAAGACTGTCATACAAGACTCTCAGAAGATCATAACTGACAAACTCCAAAGGTTGAAACCTTACTTTAAAGATGGAGTCAACTATTTGGATGCCCAAATACGATTTCAAAAAGATGATTTGAGGGATCACATGGTTAGAGAAGTCATAAAGGGGGAGAGGGTGTTAGTCAAAGCCAGTTCTGATCATGCTAAATGGATTTCTAATTCAATCAGAGCTACTCTTGGATATCCTCCTCTTTGTGATGATGATAATGTTGCAGAATCTGGGATTAATCCTGCATATCTAGGAGGGGAGCAACCTGAAGTGGCTCAAGTCATCTACCCTCCTCCAGATTTTGAAATGGTACATGCTGATATCCAGACCATGTATAGTCCATCTGATGGTACTCAGAAGGTTATTCTAGAAAAAGTGGTTCAGCCAGTATCAGAGGCTATGCAAGAAGCTCTGCAGAAAGAAGAAGAAACTAGATTGTCTAAGAAGAGGTTCAGGGAGCAAGCTGAACTAAGACCAGACTTTGAGCAGTGGAGCCCCACTTCAAGAAATATTATCTTAACTGCATGGAAAGCTGCAAAAGATAATATACAAGACAGAAATAAATGGTTTTCTGAACTTGAATGGAGGAAACATGAGACAAGGCAAGAAGCAATAGTCCAATATATAAGGAAGGACAAGATGGGAAAGCTACCTCCTACTGCTCAGGAGCCTAGCAAGTACTTTCCCAAGCCATATCATTATTTTGAGAGGCAAAAGATTAAAGCAGAAGAGCTAAAGAAGAAGGAGCTGAAAGGGAAGAAACCTGCTGATACTGAAGCTGCTGAAGCTCCTATGCAAGCCAAGATTCAGTCTGGAAAAGGGATAGTGATCAAAGATGCTGATCAAAAATAGAATAGAATTTTCTTAAGTTTACTATGTAATCTTTTAATGTAAAACATTCTGTAAACTTTTGAAAATGAATATGACAGATATTAGAACAATGTGTTATATGTTAAATCTATTTCATATTTATTCTGTGATGATGTCTATGTATACATGTTTGATTGATACATGTTTATGTTTGCCCTGATATATAATCCTGCTTTACATCATTTTATAATTTTATTATGAATGGTGTATATCTTTGACTAAGGGTTATGACTTCTCCAAATAGGGGGAGATTGTTGGGTATATTGGTTTAAATGTACCTGATTTGAAGAAGCCTCACCCAACTCAATGATATACATCATAAATGTATTTGATGTGTTTTGAGTTTACTTGTGCAGGTTAAGTATTTGCAAGAAAGAAGAAAAAGTTTCTAAGTCCATGTGTCGACACCCAGAGGGAAAGTGTCGACACTTAAGAAGACTTGTGTCGACACCCAGGCAAGCAGTGTCGACACTTGGAGTCATTGTGCCAACACCAGGGATGCAGAGTCGACACCAGACAGAAAGTGTCGACACAAGAATGTGTCGACACTCAATGAAGAAGTGTGCAGTACAGCAGTGTCGACACATAGCAGTTGTGTCGACACCCAGTGAAACTGTGTCTACATCAGAAAGTGTCGACACTTGGAGGTTGTGTCGACACTCAGCAAAAGTCAGCAGAGACTAAGTATAAGTGTCGACACCCAGAATAATGTGTCGACACTCAGCAGAAGAGTCAACACTTGAAGAAAGTGTCGACACAAGAAAGCATGTGTCGACACTCAGCTGAAGACTCAACACTTGAAGAAAGTGTCGACACAAGGAGCTGTGTCGACAATTAGCAAAGTTCAAGAATATTCTAAGTACAAGTGTCGACACAAAGGAGATGTGTCGACACTCAGCAAAAGTCTCAACAGAAGAAGAATGTGTCGACACAAGGAGCTGTGTCGACACTCAGCAAGTATCAACACTGAAGACATGTGTCGACACCAAGAAGTAGTGTCGACACTTAAACAAGTTCAACACATGAAGATGTGTCGACACAAAGGTGTTGTGTCGACACTTAGAAGATTTCAGCAAAATACTGAAGTACAAGGACTTGTGTCGACACATGAAGAAGAAGCAGTGTCGAGATATAAAATCTACAACACAAGGAGTTGTGTCGACACCTTGTAGGCTAGTGTCGACACTTAGTCAACTTGTGTCGACACTTGTTCTATAAGTGTCGACACTTAAAGACAGACAGTCTCGACACTTTCAGACAGTTACAGAATTTTCAAGAACTGACTGGATGACTTGACAGCTGCCATTCCAGCCGGTCTACTGCACCTGTCAGAGTTGTCAGAGATCAGTTATGAACCGGACCAGCCGGTTACCATGAAGAAGGCCTATAAATAGGCTTATACTGTCTACAGAAAGAGATTGATTAGAAGATCAACACATCAAGTAATAAAAAGAAGATCTAGCTATCAAGTGAAGATCTAAGTAGTTGGAGAGAGAGAGCTCCATCCAAGAAGTCAGCCGTTGGAACCAAGCTGAGAAGAAGGGTTCAGATTTATTCTGAATCTTAAGTTGCAGAGATCAAGGATCAACTGCAGAAGAGGTCAATCTTATTGTGTTCTACATTCAAGAAGCTTTGAAGAAAGCCAAGTCAGATTGATTTCAGCTGAGTTCTTCCAAGAACTCATCAAGAAACTCACAACTCTTCTCTCTTTTCTCTGAGTTGTTGAGTTACAATCTTTGTATTCATATTATCTTGTAGGATCCTTAGGGATCTGAGTCTTTGTAAGCCTGTAATTATAAAGGCTGAGTGTAGGGCTTGAGTGCCTGAGTGTAGGAGATTTGAATCTCTGAGTGTAGGCCTATTGTGGCTGAGTGTAGGCCTTGGTGGCTGAGAGTAGGCCTTGGTGGCTGAGTGTAGGCTTTGTGAAGAAGCTGAGTTGTAGGGCCTTGGGCCTGAGGTGTAGGAACTTGTTTTGGGGTTCTGAGATAGTGGAGGAGTTTGGCCGAATCTAGTACACTACTAGATAGGCGAAGGGGGAAAGTGGATGTATCCAAACATTGGGGAACCACTATAAACCTGTGTGTTCTCTGTGTGTATGTGGTTTGCTGTGATTGTTGTGTGATTGCTGTGCAAAAGTAGATATAAATCTGTGATAAAATCTGAATTCTGCATAAAAAGTCAAAAAGATTTAAGTCACATATTCACCCCCCCCCCCCTCTAGGTGATTAGGTACAATATCTTTCAACCTTGCTAGTCGATGGTCTAACCTTTTTCTTCAGCGTTCTGCAAGATGCACCCCTCATAGGACTTGCAGAGTTTGATACCCTACTCACTGGTATCTGATGAATTTTTCCCATTTCCACTTCCAAAGATCTGGCTGACTCTACCAAGGCTCGGAATCCCATTAGTTTCGGTCCTAGAAGTAGAATTCGCAGTTCGTCACGTAGACCACTATAGAATCTATCAACTATAGACTTCTCGTTCTCCAACTCAAAGCATGGGTAGCGGCTTATCAAAAGGAACGTCTGCAAATACTCATCAACTGAGTGCGTACCCTGCACCAAGCACATATTCAACGGATGACCTGATGGCCTCCTAAATGTCATTTAATCCAACCCACCACCCGACATTGAAGTCAACTCGGGGACAAAAGGTTGCACATTGCTTCCCTGCTGTGCACTAGTCATAGCGAGTACCACTTCAACGATCCTTCTTATGGTTTCAAACGAAAGAGGGGTCTCAAGCGCGCCACTGGGTGCACTATAGTCCTCAGAAACTAGATGTTCTGTCGGCTCTATGCCACTAGGTGCACTATAGTCCTCAGAAACCAGATGTTCTGTCGGCTTTGCGCCACTCCCGGTCACCTATAGTCGTACAAAACACCAATAAGTGACCAAACAAAATTGCAAAAAGCAATTATAGGAACGCGCAGGTTCCTCAAACACGAGTATTTTTCACTCCAAAGTGGACATTCATGGGTTCTTTTTAATGTTATAACGATGACGCACACATGTACTCACCACCCCTTAAAAGAATTCGCCCACGAATTCATTTAAGCTTGACCGTAACCTCCCTCTGATACCAAATTGTAACACCCCCATCTGTCGCATGGCATATAACAGAAGGTCCAGCTGGAACCCGACGCCATATACCACAGATAGTCGGAAGAGTTACCAAATGAATATACAAACCATCCAATTAAGACTACTCGTCCTACACATAGCATTCTAGCGGAAGCTTTTAAAGTTGAATGAACCCAGAACTTAAATCCATTAAATATGAATGTCCACAACACACTACAGGAATGAAACCCAAAATACACTGAAAAGGTACATGACCTTATGGCCTTACAAATGTTTACTTAATAAAACATGTCTTACATACATCGGCTCGCAGGCCGACCACACATGATAAAAGAAAAAACAACTATTCTACGGCCTTCTAGGGCCAGCACAGCAACATGGGCTCCAGCCCGCTATTTGGCACTCAGCTCCGCAGTACCTGCAAGCACATACCACCGCACGGTGGCAAACAAGGCAACGGTCAGCTAAAAGCCAACCAAATTATAACGACCCTGTCCCTTACTCGGGACGGCGGTGCTCTTTCCCTGCATAGCATTAGTCCAATAAAATAATATAGCGCAATTCTATTTCGCTACAGGTGTAGGCTCGCACGGCCAAACACCCCGTGCACTCAGGGCACATTAACAGTGAATTCGGTCAATACCGTGCTTCACCACCATCCCAAAGATGGCAACCAAGTGAGCATTTAGCCTATCTGACCACCGTCTAAGGCTCCGACTATGCCTACGGCCAGTGCCCGTCTTCGGATTTCTCGCACCGTACCACATAGCCTAGGTCCAATTCCACTTGCCCGTTGCTCATGCCGCATATACAATTTAAGTCCTACGTGCGGGCCAAGCTTCTCTCGAATCCCAAATTTTTCCCAAAACAATCTCATAACCCAGTTATGATCAAGGCCGGTTCCCATACCGCCAAGTTAGCAGAACACGTTTCCGCTCAATTTTCCGGGTGCGCCTTGAAGCTAACCTCCAAGGATCCATGCTGCAATCTACCGCGTAGAAACCCGAAAAACCCAAAGCACAGAGTCTTCTCCGGCAAATCATACCAAATGCAACATCACCGATCCAGACAAAACACGTCCGGGTAGGCTTCACACACAATGCCAATGCCCGTACTTGCGATTCCGGGCTCTATATGCAACACAAGGGGGACTATTCACATCAACCCCAAGTAACACCACGCACTCACCGCACACTCCCGGGAGCGGGATCCCCTATGCAGAAAGAAAGAGCTTCAAACGCTCACGTTGAGAATCGTTACCCTTGTAGTCCATTTTGGTGCCATGGAAAAACTATGCGGATAGAACTCTTGCAACGACCTTCCCTCCACGGATCCGCTCTCAGACTTCGAAACGGTGCTCCGATGCTCCGTCGGCGGCCGGAAACCTCCTTCTTCTTCCTCTTCTCTCTCACTTTGGAAGGAGAAAGCCTTGGAGAGTGAAAGAAATTGTACTTAATCACCTAGAGGGGGGTGAATAGGTGACTAAATCTTTTTAAACTTTTAGGCAAATTATATCACAGATTTATAACTACTTCTTCACAGCAATCAATCAGCAATCACAGAATAAAGCATGCACACAGTGAACACACAGATTTATAGTGGTTCCCCAAGGTTTGGGTACATCCACTTTCCCCCTTCGCCTATCTAGTAGTGTACTAGATTCGGCCAAACTCCTCCACTATACCTCAGATCCACAGATCTTACACTCAGAACCCCAAATGGTTCCTACAGCTCAGGCCCAAGGCCCTACAACTCAGTCTTCACAAATACCTACACTCAGCCTTCAACAAGGCCTACACTCAGCCACAACAGGCCTACACTCAGAGAAATAGATCTCCTACACTCAGGCACACAGGCCCTACCACTCAGCCTTTATAATTACAGGCTTACAACTCAGATCCCTAAGGATCCTACAAGAAATTAAGAATACAATGTATATACCTACAACTCTGAATAAGAGAGCAGAGTTGACAGGTTCTTGATGAGTTCTTGGAAGAACTCTGCTGAGATCAACCTCACTTGGCTTTCTTCAAAGCTTCTTGTGTAACAGCCCAAAGTTCGGAAACAGGCATTTTTAGGTGACACGGCCTGGGACACGGGCGTGTCCCAGGGCGTGTCCGTTGCCACGGCCTGCGACACGGGCATGTCGCAGGGCGTGTCGAGGTTGTGTCGACGATCGGCCTTTGTCTCGACGATTTTTCTCTCGACGATGCGTCGAGAGGGGGGCACACGGCCCAGGACACGGGCGTGTCCAAGGCCGTGTCGTATGCTCGACGATTTTGTCTCGACGATCGTCGAGTGTCGAGAAGTGAGTGTTGAGTGTTGAACACGGCCTGTGACACGGGCGTGTCACAGGGCGTGTCAAATCAGGCGACGAACTCAGCCCGCCGAAGGTTTCAACAGGGCGTGTCTTTGTGCCGTGTCTGGGCACACGGCCTGGGACACGGGCGTGTCACAGGCCGTGTGAAGTCTCGGGATGATTTGGGATTTTTTTCACCCAGGTACACGGCCACAGACACGGGCGTGTCTGAAGGCGTGTTGGTGACACGGCCCATGACACGGGCGTGTCCCATGGGCGTGTCACTGGTTTGGATAAGTCGGTTGACCACCGCTTGAGGCACGCGGCCTGGCACACGGCCGTGTCAGTGGCCGTGTCGGGTCAAAATCAGTGATTTTGGCAGAATCGTGGCCGTCCATTCCTTCAGCTGGGATCCAAGGGCTGAAGCTTCTTCCTCTTTTTCTTAAAGGCCGAAAACTGAGAAGTAATTCTCATTTTGATTTGGCCTTCATCTTTCTTCAAGAGAGAGAAAGAGAGAGAGAAAGGAGGAGGAAGAAGGAAAGGGGGTTGCTGCTGGTGGTGCTGTTGGTTACCGACGAGAAATCCGAAGCCGTCGTTGCGGAGGAAACGCTCTTGCGAGTCTTACAAGCTAGCTTGGAGGTCATGGCACCGAAGCGGTCGTCAAGGGTAACGACTTTTCTTCCTAGCCATGTGTAGGCTTCCTTTTTGGCATATTTTGTGATTTCCCCCACCAAGAGGTGGCTGGGTTTGGAAATCTTTGGGTGGATGCTTGAAATCCCCTTTGTTAGCATATAGATCCGGAAATGGAGTACGGAATAGGCATGCTGTGTGAAGCCCATCTGGACAGGTTAGTCTGGATTGGTGATGTTGCATACGAACCGGAGAAGACTCCGTGATAAACGTGTAGTGTAAGGAGTCTATGGGTTATGCCTATGAAAAGGAGTAGCAGGAAGTACTGGGGTGGTAGCCCAGGAAAATAGCCATGTGATGGTTTTGGGTCCAACCTGTGATTAAGGCACAGGAAGTACTTGTGAGACCAGGAAAGGCCCTTTTTGTGATGCTTGATGACGTAGGGTGTCCACCTGTGAAGCGAGTAATAGGAAGTACTGGCATGAGAGCTAGGAAAGACCCCTGACATTTGTGCTTGTGCGGTGTCCACCTGTGGAGAGAGTCACAGGAAGTACTGGTGTGCCCAGGAAAGACCCGCTGTTGCTGTGAGATAAATGGGTATAGAGAAATACCCAGGCTTGAATGCCAAGAACAGGATTGGTGAGACCGACCCGTGCCTTTGATATAGCCATGAGTACGCTGTACTCGGAGAAGGCAAGGCGATTTGAGCAACGTGGGGTGGAGGATCCGACCTGCGCTATGTCCGTCCGACGTGAGACCAAAAAGTGCGGTCTGTTGGAGCGCATAGCAAGAGTCTTCGGCCTGCGCGCCATGACACAATGGGGGGCTACGGGCCATCCCGGTGTAGGAAGACTAACTCCGGCTGCACGCCATGGAGGAAATGCTCAAGAGAGTTACCGTTGGGTTGTAACCCTGATACGGTGGTGGGCAAGAGGTTGCCAGAACACCAAGAATGTGCCCTGAGTGCACGGACCGTTGGGCCGGGTGGCGAACGGTTGTGATGGCTTGTGTGCGTGAAAGCACATTTTGATGATATAGCTTGCCATACTTGTGATCTAATATGCCTGCAGGGAAGAATACCGCTGCCCCGAGAGAAGGGGTAGGGTCGTTATAATTTGGTCAGCTGAACGCTGACCGTTGCTTTTGTTTGCCACCGGTGGGTGGATTGTCCCTTTCCAGGTGCTGGAGAGCCGAGCGGATCGCATAGAGGCTGATGTTCCTGCGGTTGTTGCTGCTGCTGCTGCTAGCCCTCGAAGGCTAGCTGTGTTCTTTTATGTGTTTTCTTTTCTTGTGGCCGGCCTGCGCGCCAATTTGTTTAGGCCACTGTGTGAAAGCCGTGTAAGGCCATAAGGCCAACTCTTTTGACTTGTTGTAAGACATTCCTATATGCTATAAAATGTGGAGTTTTATGTTTGGACATTCATGAGGAGTTCCAGTTGTAGTCTAGGCTTCCGCTAGAATGCTTTGTGTTAGGTGCGATGCGTGACTCTGGTATCATCCTGTACCTTCACCGACTGTTTTGTGATATATCCTGTGGGGCCCCGGCCGGACCTTCTAGAATATATCATATGAACGGATGGGGTTGTTACATTTTTGGTATCGGTCGTCTTGGTCGTTCCCTCTCGAAGTCGTGGTCGACTTCTTTTGTGGGGTGGCGAGCACGTGTTTGTGCACACCAAAGTCTACGAATGAACTCCTGAATGTCCATGATAGGAATGTATATTTGTGTGTTTGAGGAACCTGTGTGTTCTGATTTTGTGTTGATTGCTTGGGTACGACCGCTAATGTGTGTGTCTTATCCACCTTTAGGTGACACGAAGTGGAGCGGGGCCGTCTGAGTCCCAGCGTTCTGATGAAAGTATGGCACCAGCCGCGGTGCCTACACCTCCACCGTCTGCGGAACATGTGCGTTTAGTTGCGGAGGCCTTATTCACCATGATCCAAGGCCAGCCCCTTAGGCAGGAACAAGCGGCTGTGAGGCCAGAACAGGTGGCGGTAAGGCCTGAACCTGTCGTGGGTGTGGCTCCTCGAGCAGCTGAGAAGCAGCTAACGCGATTTATGAGTTTCCATCCGCCTACGTTCTCGGGAGCGGGAACCCCGACGCAGGCTGAGGATTGGCTATCGCGCGTCAAGCGAGTGATGACGGCGATAGGAACGGCGGAGCATCAGAAAGTTACCTTAGCCACCTTCTTGCTTGAAGGAGAAACTCGATTATGGTGGGATGAGATGTAGTTGCATCATTTGGCGGGTCGTCCGTTAACCCAAGTGTCGATGGAAGAATTCTCCAGGCTCTTCCTCGCGAAGCACCTTCCTGTGGCTCAGCGGATAGCCATGGAAAATGAATTCCAACGGTTGACTCAAGGTGATGGCAGTGTTGACGCGTACCTGCATGAATTTACTCGCTTAGGGCGGTATGCGGGTTCTATTTTTGCTGATGAGCAGAGGAAGACTAATCGGTTCCATGAAGGACTGAGGGACGAGCTGAGGTTCCTTGTGTCAAGTTCTGTGAACCAAGGTTTCCAAGCGCTGGTTGACACCGCGACCGCGTTGGAAAAGGATATGAAGAGGGTGCAAGGGAAGAGAGCTTTGGCTGTGACGCAACCGGAGTGGAAGGCGCCCCGATCAGGAAAACCATTTTATAAGAAGAGATGGGGTAAGAAGTCCAAGCCTAGTGGACAAGCTCCTTCATCAGTTGCAATGGGAGCAACATCAGGGGTGACCTCCAAGCCAGACACCCGTATCTGCTTTAATTGTGGTCGGATGGGGCATATTGCGCGAGATTGTCGGATACCGCCAAAGAGTGAAAAGAAGGCGGGTGCATCTTATGCGGAGAAAGGAAAGGCGGTGGTGGATTCCTCTGCCTCGCAGGCGCAACCCCGGGTCTACAATCTTGGCCTGCAAGAGGCCATCAAGCAGAGTGACGTGGTCACAAGTATGAGTTTAGTTTTGCATATGTTATTGTTTGTATGCTTTGCTTAGTACCCCATGTTTGCGGTTTGTGTGTGTGACATGTTTGTCATAGGCTTTGTGATGATTCGGGACACGCTGGCGCGAGCACTATTTGATACAGGTGCATCGCATTCTTTTCTGTCTAGTGAGTTTCTTACGCGGCTTGGGATACCCAGTCGTCCAAAGGCAGAGAGCGTCAGAGTGGTGTTGCCGAATGGTTGTTGGATGCTTGCGGATCAAGCTTGCGATGTGGCGGTTCAGTTCGGAAGTCGGGATTTTTGTTTAACCGCATTTGTTTTGCCAATATCGGAATTCGATGTGATTTTTGGAATGGATTGGCTTGCGGAGCAGCATGCTATGATTGATTGCCAGTCCAAAGAAATCACGTTGGGCCAGAATACCGAACAGAAGACCAAGTTTGCGGGTATGCGAGGAGTGAGCGGGACGTTGATGTCTGCACTCCAGGTAGTCAAAGCTGTTCGGAAGGGTGCGGAGTGTTACTTTGCACTAATTCAGGCTGTGGAGCCTAAGGCCACTTTGTGCGAGGTTTCGATTGTGGCAGAATTTATAGATGTGTTTCCCACGGATCTCCCTGGGCTACCACCCCAGCGGTAGATTGACTTCACAATTGAGTTGGTGCCAGGTGCGAAACCCGTGGCCCGCTCGCCATATCGCGTTGCGCCTAAAGAGATGGCTGAGTTGAAGGTTCAACTACAAGAAATGCTAGAGCAAGGTTATATCCGCCCAAGTATGTCACCTTGGAGCGCGCCTGTGCTTTTTGTAAAGAAGAAAGATGGTGGGTTACGGTTGTGTATCGATTACCGTGAATTGAATAAGCTGACCGAGAAGAATAAGTATCCTATACCCCGAATTGATGAATTATTTGATCAGCTGGTGGGATCTACCGTCTATTCGAAGTTGGACCTGAAGTCTGGTTATTACCAGTTAAGAATTCGGGAAGGTGATATTCCCAAAACCGCATTTGGAACGCGTTATGGGAACTATGAGTTCACAGTCATGCCCTTTGGATTGTGTAATGCACCCTCGGTGTTTATGGATCTGATGCACCGTATTTTTCGTGAGTACCTGGATCTGTTTGTGATAGTGTTTATTGATGATATCCTGGTGTACTCAAAGTCCAAAGCCGAGCATGAGAGTCACTTGCGGTTGGTGTTGAACACGTTGAGGCAAAATCAGCTATATGCCAAGTTCTCGAAGTGCGAGTTTTGGC
Source organism: Platanthera guangdongensis (assembly GCA_039583875.1). NCBI lineage: Eukaryota > Viridiplantae > Streptophyta > Magnoliopsida > Asparagales > Orchidaceae > Platanthera > Platanthera guangdongensis. The sequence continues at coordinate 140,683,141 of CM077151.1, forward strand.
TATCGTCAGTGGCATTTTTAGGCCATGTGGTGAGTGGAGCGGGCATTGCAGTGGATCCAGCGAAGATAAGAGCCATACAAGAGTGGCCAAGATTGTCTTCCGTAGCCGAGGTCAGGAGTTTCCTTGGACTTGCGGGCTACTATAGACGATTTGTGGAGAACTTCTCACGGATCGCTTTGCCGCTAACCACACTGACGCGAAAAGATCAGAAGTTCGTCTGGACGCCAGAGTGCGCACGAGCTTTTGAAGAGCTGAAGGTTCGGTTGACCACGGCGCCGGTATTGTCTTCTCCATGTGGAACCGATGGCTTTGTAATTTATAGTGATGCCTCAGGGAGCGGCTTAGGCTGCGTTCTTCTGCAGAGCGGAAAGGTGATTGCTTATGGCTCACGCCAACTAAAGGTGCACGAGCGAAACTATCCCGTCCATGATTTAGAATTAGCGGCGGTGATTTTTGCACTCAAGTTGTGGCGACACTACCTTTATGGAGTGAAGGTGGAGATCTATACCGATCATAAGAGCCTAAAGTATCTTTTGGAGCAAAAAGACTTGAACATGCGACAACGAAGGTGGTTGGAGTTCCTTGGGGACTACACTTTTGAGATTCACTATACGCCCGGGAAGGGGAATGTTGTCGCGGATGCCTTGAGTCGGCGAGTTCCGGCTAGAGCAAATTGGTTACAAAGGCATGATGAACGTCTTATCCAGGAACTGGAGGCATTGGAGATCTATTGTGTTGACAAGAATTCCACTGCCATTGCATGTTTGAACTGGACTGAGGTGCAATGTGACCTTGCAGACCGAGTTCGACGGGCAACGGAGTTGGATGAAGATCTCTTGCGCTATGTGAATGAAGGGTCAGAAGGCAACTTCACCTGGAATGACGGTCTTTTGCGAAAAGAGGGCCGTTTGTGCGTCCCGAATGTGGGGAAATTGAGGGAAGAACTGTTATATGAAGCGCATTATACAAAATATTCCATTCACCCGGGGAGCACAAAAATGTTCAACGATATGAAGAAGCTATTCTGGTGGCCAGGGCTCAAGAAAGATGTTGCCCTTTATGTAGCCAAATGCCAAACATGTGCGTTGGTGAAGGCGGAATGCCCAAAGCCGGGCGGTTATTTGAAATCATTGTCGATCCCAGAGTGGAAATTTGATGATATTTCCATGGATTTTGTGCACGGGTTGCCAAGATCGCAGCGAGGAAATGATTCCATTTGGGTGATTGTTGACCGGCTAACGAAAGTAGCACATTCTCTCCCGAACAGGCGGGATGATTCAGTTGAAAGTTTGGCAAAGTTATATGTTGACCAGATTGTGCGGCTTCACGGTGTTCCTCGGAGCATCGTAAGTGATCGAGATGGGCGATTCACGTCAAATGATTGGAGGTTAGTTCACCGACTGTTGGGCACGAAGTTGACTTTTAGTACGGCCTTTCATCCCCAAACGGATGGCCAAACTGAACGTACCAACAGAACAATGGAGGACATGCTCCGAATGTGCGCCCTTGATTTCGGAAAGAGATGGGAAGATCATCTCTATATGGTGGAGTTTGCCTACAATAACAGCTACCAGGCGAGCATTGGGATGGCACCATATGAAGCTCTATATGGAAGGAAGTGTCGTACTCCCTTGGCTTGGGTCGAAGCGGGCGAAGCTCGGGTTGTTAAACCAAATGAGGTTGAGGAAGCAAACTCAACCATACGGACAATTCGAGAAAGATTGTTTATTGCTCAAGATCGACAAGCAAAGTACTACAACGCCAAGCACCGGAACGTAGAATTTGTGGTTGGCGATTGGGTCTACTTGAAGATCAAGCCATTCAAAGGTGTCTCCAGGATTCGACGATTGAAAAAGTTGAGTCCCAGATATTTGGGTCTGTTTGAAGTGGTTGAGCGAGTTGGCGAAGCGGCTTATCGGCTAGCTCTGTCGGTGAACTTGGGTGGGTTACATGCTGTCTTTCACATCTCGGTGCTGCGGAAGGCCGTGAAAGATCCAACTCAAGTGATCGCGGATGATCGTGTGTCGGTGGAGTATGGGCTAACAACGAAAGTTAGACCCATTCAGATCGAAGATCGAGCCGAAAAACAGTTGCGGAACAAGACGGTCGGTATGGTAAAAGTCCGGTGGGACAACTGCGGCCGTGAAGAACTGACATGGGAGCGCGAGCAGACCATGCGAGAAGAGTTCCCTGAGCTGTTTTTGTAACCTGTAGCAAAAATGTTGTAACATAAACTTATATATATATATATATGTTGTCACATTTTTCTTGTTGATTTCTATTGCCTTTCCTATGTCTGAATTTCGAGGACGAAATTTCTTGTAGGAGGGGAGGATTGTAACAGCCCAAAGTTCGGAAACATGCATTTTTGGGTGACACGGCCTGGGACACGGGCGTGTCCCAGGGCGTGTCCGTTGCCACGGCCTGCGACACGGGCGTGTCGCAGGGCGTGTCGAGGTTGTGTCGATGATCGGCCTTTGTCTCGACGATTTTTCTCTCGACGATGCGTCGAGAGGGGGCACACGGCCCAGGACACGGGCGTGTCCAAGGCCGTGTCGTATGCTCGACGATTTTGTCTCGACGATCGTCGAGTGTCGAGAAGTGAGTGTTGAGTGTTGAACACGGCCTGTGACACGGGCGTGTCACAGGGCGTGTCAAATCAGGCGACGAACTCAGCCCGCCGAAGGTTTCGACAGGGCGTGTCTTTGTGCCGTGTCTGGGCACACGGCCTGGGACACGGGTGTGTCACAGGCCGTGTGAAGTCTCGGGATGATTTGGGATTTTTTTCACCCAGGTACACGGCCACAGACACGGGCGTGTCTGAAGGCGTGTTGGTGACACGGCCCATGATACGGGCGTGTCCCATGGGCGTGTCACTGGTTTGGATAAGTCGGTTGACCACCGCTTGAGGCACACGGCCTGGCACACGGCCGTGTCAGAGGCCGTGTCGGGTCAAAATCAGTGATTTTGGCAGAATCGTGGCCGTCCATTCCTTCAGCTGGGATCCAAGGGCTGAAGCTCTTCCTCTTTTTCTTAAAGGCCGAAAACTGAGAAGTAATTCTCATTTTGATTTGGCCTTCATCTTTCTTCAAGAGAGAGAAAGAGAGAGAGAAAGGAGGAGGAAGAAGGAAAGGGGGATGCTGCTGGTGGTGCTGCTGGTTACCGACGAGAAATCTGAAGCCGTCGTTGCGGAGGAAACGCTCTTGCGAGTCTTGCAAGCTAGCTTGGAGGTCATGGCACCGAAGCGGTCGTCAAGGGTAACGACTTTTCTTCCTAGCCATGTGAAGGCTTCCTTTTTGGCATATTTTGTGATTTCCCCCACCAAGAGGTGGCTGGTTTTGGAAATCTTTGGGTGGATGCTTGAAATCCCCTTTGTTAGCATATAGATCCGGAAATGGAGTACGGAATAGGCATGCTGTGTGAAGCCCATCTGGACAGGTTAGTCTGGATTGGTGATGTTGCATACGAACCGGAGAAGACTCCATGATAAACGTGTAGTGTAAGGAGTCTATGGGTTATGCCTGCGAAAAGGAGTAGCAGGAAGTACTGGGGTGGTAGCCCAGGAAAATAGCCATGTGATGGTTTTGGGTCCAACCTGTGATTGAGGCACAGGAAGTACTGGTGGGACCAGGAAAGGCCCTTTTTGTGATGCTTGATGTCGTAGGGTGTCCACCTGTGAAGCGAGTAACAGGAAGTACTGGCAAGAGAGCTAGGAAAGACCCCTGACATTTGTGCTTGTGCGGTGTCCACCTGTGGAGAGAGTCACAGGAAGTACTGGTGTGCCCAGGAAAGACCCGCTGTTGCTCTGAGATAAATGGGTATAGAGAAATACCCAGGCTTGAATGCCAAGAACAGGATTGGTGAGACCGACCCGCGCCTTTGATATAGCCATGAGTACGCTGTACTCGGAGAAGGCAAGGCGATTTGAGCAACGGGGGGTGGAGGATCCGACCTGCGCTATGTCCGTCCGACGTGAGACCAAAAAGTGTGGTCTGTTGGAGCGCATAGCAAGAGTCTTCGGCCTGCGCGCCATGACACAATGGGGGGCTACGGGCCATCCCGGTGTAGGAAGACTAACTCCGGCTGCACGCCATGGAGGAAATGCTCAAGAGAGTTACCGTTGGGTTGTAACCCTGATACGGTGGTGGGCAAGAGGTTGCCAGAACACCAAGAATGTGCCCTGAGTGCACGGACCGTTGGGCCGGGTGGCGAACGGTTGTGATGGCTTGTGTGCGTGAAAGCACATTTTGATGATATAGCTTGCCATACTTGTGATCTAATATGCCTGCAGGGAAGAATACCGCTGCCCCGAGAGAAGGGGTAGGGTCGTTATAATTTGGTCAGCTGAACGCTGACCGTTGCTTTTGTTTGCCACCGGTGGGTGGATTGTCCCTTTCCAGGTGCTGGAGATCCGAGCGGATCGCATAGAGGCTGATGTTCCTGCGGTTGTTGCTGCTGCTGCTGCTAGCCCTCGAAGGCTAGCTGTGTTCTTTTATGTGTTTTCTTTTCTTATGGCCGGCCTGCGCGCCAATTTGTTTAGGCCACTGTGTGAAAGCCGTGTAAGGCCATAAGGCCAACTCTTTTGACTTGTTGTAAGACATTCCTATATGCTATAAAATGTGGAGTTTTATGTTTGGACATTCATGAGGAGTTCCAGTTGTAGTCTAGGCTTCCGCTAGAATGCTTTGTGTTAGGTGCGATGCGCGACTCTGGTATCATCCTGTACCTTCACCGACTGTTTTGTGATATATCGTGTGGGGCCCTGGCCGGACCTTCTAGAATATATCATATGAACGGATGGGGTTGTTACATCTTGAATGTAGAACATAATAGGGTTGATACTCTCTGCAGCTGATCTTCAATCACTGCAACTTAAGTTTCAGATCTTAATCTGAAACCTTCTTCACAGCCTGGTTCCAACGGCTGACTTCTTGGAAGGAGCTCTCTCTCTCCAACTACTTAGATCTTCACTTGAATTGATTTTTCAATGAATAGCTAGATCTTCTTCTTTGATTGTTGATCAATCTCTTGTTGTTAATCTTCTGCTTCTGTTGACAGAATAAGCCTTTATATAGGCCTTCTTCATGGTAACCGGCTGACCCGGTTCCTAACAGTTTCTGACAACTCTGACAGTTGTAGTAGACCGGCTGGAATGGCAGCTGTCATGTCATCCAGTCACTTCTTGAAATATCTGTAACTGTCTAAAAGTGTCGAGACAGTCTGTCTTTAAGTGTCTACACTTGTAGACTAAGTGTCGACACAAGTAGACTAAGAGTCGACACTAGCCTTCATGGTGTCGACACAACTCCTTGTGTTGTAGAAATTACTTCTCGACACAGCTTCTTCATCATGTGTCGACACTGATAATGTTTGTCGACACAATTCCTTGTTCTTCAGTACTTTGTTGATTTCTTGTAAGTGTCGACATTACTCCTTTGTGTCGACACATCTTCTTGTGTTGAACTTGTTCAGTGTCGACACATCTTCTTGGTGTCGACACATGCCTTCAGTGTTGATACTTTTGCTGAGTGTCGAAACATCTGCTTGGTGTCGACACTTGTACTTAGTCATCATAGAAATTCGCTGAGTGTCAACACAGCTCCTTGTGTCGACACTTTCTTCATGTGTTGAGACTTCTGCTGTGTGTCGACACTGATCCTTTGTGTCGACACATTCTTCATGTGTTGAGACTTTGGCTGAGTGTCGACACATCTCTTTTGTGTCGACACTTGTACTTAGAATTTGTTGAACTTTGCTAAGTGTCGACACTTTCTTCATGTGTTGAGTCTTCTGATATGTGTCGACACATTCTTCAATATGTCGACACTTATACTTAAACTCTGTTGAAGTTTGCTGAGTGTAGACACAGCCTCCAAGTGTCGACACTTTCTGATGTCGACGATGTTCCTCTGGGTGTCGACACTGCTTCTAAGTGTCGACACTGCTTTTCTGGACATTTCTTCATTGAGTGTCGACACATCTTGTATGTGTCGACACTTTTCTCCTGGTGTCAACTCTGCATCTCTGGTGTCGACACAATTACTCCAAGTGTCGACACTGCTTCTCTGGGTGTCGACACAAGTCTTCTTAAGTGTCGACACTTTCCTTCTGGGTGTCGACACATGGACTTAGAAACTTTTCAGCTTTCCCTACAAATACTTAACCTGCACAACTAAACTCAAAACACATCAAATACATTTTGATGTATATCATTGAGTATGGTGAGGCTTCTTCAAATCAGGTACATTTATTCCAATGTACCCAACAATCTCCTCCTATTTGGAGAAGTCATAATCCTTAGTCAATGATATACACCATACATAACAAAACCACAGTATGATGTAATGCAGGATTATATAACAGGGTAAATTAATAAACATGTATTAAACAAAACATGTATATACCAATATCTCAGAACAATAATGTAATAGACTTAGCACACATCACATAGTTCTAAGAACTTCAACATTTTCATTATTCACAAGTTTACAGTAGTTTTAATACAAGTGATTACAACTGTAAACTTAAAGATAAATTCTATCATATTGCTTCTCAGTCTCCTTGATCACTATGCCCTTTCCAGATTGTATTTTTGCATGGACTGGGGCTTCAGCATCTTCAGCAGCAGCAGGCTTCTTGCCTTTAAGATCCTTCTTATTTAACTCTTCAGCTTTGATCTTCTGCCTTTCAAAGTAATGATAAGGCTTGGGAAAGTACTTGCTAGGCTCCTGGGCAGTAGGAGGTAGCTTTCCCATCTTTGCCTTTCTTCTATACTACACAATGGCTTCTTGCCTGTTCTCATGCTTCCTCCACTCCCCATCAGAATACCATTTGCCTCTGTCCACAATATTATCTTTGGCAGCCTTCCATGCAGTCAGAATGATATTCCTTGAAGTGGGGCTCCACTGCTCAAAGTCAGGCCTGAGTTCAGCTTGCTCCCTGAATCTCTTCTTAGACAATTTGGCTTCTTGTTCTTTCTGCAATGCCTCTTGAATAGCCTCAGGCACTGGCTGAACTACTTTTTCTATGATGACCTTCTCAATTCCCTCAGGAGGGCTATACATTGATTGTATATCTGCATGTATCATATCAAAGTCTGGTGGAGGGTAAATTACTTGAGCCACTTCAGCTTGCTCCCCTCCAAGATATGCAGGATGAATCCCAGACTCTGCTACATTGTCATCATCACACAATGGAGGATATCCAAGGGTGGCTCTGATGGAATTGGAAATCCATTTTGCATGATCAGAGCTGGCTTTGACTAACACCCTCTCCCCCTTTATGACTTCTCTAACAATATGATCCCTCAGATCATCTTTCTGAAATCTTATTTGGGCATCCAAATAGTTCACTCCATCCTTAAAGAAAGGTTTCAACCTTTGGAGCTTGTCAGTTATAGCCTTTTGAGAGTCTAGTATAGCAGTCTTAACAGTAGTTATGCCCTCTTGTAATGCTTTATAAAATTCTGTCTTAGCTGTAGCATTAGCTGTAGTCTGACCAGTAGCTATATTCTTCATTTCTGTGACTATTGCATTATGTGAAGCAGTTAAATTATCATTCATCCTCAGTTGGTTCTCCAGAACATAGCCTTGCTTCACTGCAATATCATCCACTTGAGCTTTGATCTTCTCTTGATGTGTAGCCAAGTAGACCACTGCATTCCCTCCCTTGTGGAAGCAGTCAGTCATCTCTTTCTTATTCATATTCATCTCAAATCTTATGGACTTAATATCCTGGGCCAGATCAAACTGTAGAGATTTTTGCCCTTCATCTACATACTTTTCTAGAGCTTGTCTTTGCTCATCAAGCTTTATCTGTAATGCAACCATCAGAGAACTGAAATCTGTTGATGGTGCTGGCTGTGGTGCAGGCTGTGGTGCTATCGTTTGCAGAGCTTTCTTATAATTCTGGCTTCTTCTCTTGAAAACTTGAAATTTTCTCTTCTTAGCTCTTGCAGCCTCTTCATCTTCTGAAGCAGATGTGCTATCAATAGTCACTCTGTCCTTAGGACTTGGGGGTAACTCCTTCTCAGTCCTTTGTACCTGCTCAGCATCTTGTGGTACCTCAGTCTCTTTGCCTGCAGTTTCTTCTATATTCTTCACTAGCTCCCCCTCAACATGAGCATTCTCCCCCTCAGCAGCAGCACTTTCTTTTTCAAAGTCAGTTTGGAGTAGGTCAGGGAATAGCTCTTCTAGGGTGAATTCTTGTGGAGGATGGGGTGGAGAAACTCTTATCTCATCTAGAACTTGATCAGATACCACTGGATCTGCAACAGATGTGTCCTCCATGACAACATCTTGGGGTTGGCTATGTGATTGAGGTTATTGATTAACATGAGGTATTGAATCAGACAAAACATCATCCTCTATATGGAAATCTAATGCATTAATCTCAGTAATTACCTCAAGTATAGTGTGGGTAGCCTGTTCACTCTCTAGTGGAGTTGGCTCATCTACTAGTAGAGGCTCCCCCTGGATTGACTCCTGGTGAGTTAGGCTAGCCTGTGGTAGCTCCCCATGCCTCTCTGCATCATCTTGTCTAGCTGGAGACTTTCCAGCATTTCTAGTGTCTTCTTCATCAGGAGTGAACACTACTTGTTCCTCAGAATTGCTTGATGATTCTTGAGCCACAGGAGTTGTTTTCTTCTTCTTCTTTTGTGGTGTTACCTTTTCAGGAGTTGGCATTTCCTTAGTCAAGACTCTATCCCCTCTAGAGAATATTCTCATGTCCATCTTCCTCATGTGATTGATCTTAGAACCTGTAGCTTGGCTCATTACTTCTGGTATACTACCAGCCAAGTAAAGACTTAGAATTCTACCCAAATTGGGTTTCTTCAGGCTTTCCTTAATCTTCTCAAACACTACTACAGACCAATCAGTTTGTAGTGTGAAGATAATTCTTGTCATTAGACTAAACATATGAGCTGAAACTCTATCATGCCCTCCAGGCTTGCTCAAAATAACCTTGCCCACAATCTCAGATAAGAATTGCAGATCCTATTTTCATCTTGGAATCCAGTCCACACCATGTTAATGCTTCTCTAGTCTTAGAAGCAGAAACTTCATCTTCTTCCTTAGTCCTTGGTAGATTTAGTACCTTTCTCAAACTCTTAGGTGAGACCTTCAACTATTCTCCATGAACCCTGGACTTAATCTTTAGTCCTGATTCATCTAGGGTTGCGCCATTCAGAAATTCCAGGACCTCCTTTTTCCAGATCTTGATGGGTTCTGAAACAAGGAATTCTAATCCAGATTCTGCAACTAGGGTTACCACATGTAACGCCCCCGGTTTTTTTGTGTTTTGTTTGATCTTTGGCTGGCGTTACGATGGCGTATTTCCGGCTTTTTGCCGTTGTAGAGCGTGGCCTTAGCTCTTAAGGTTCCCTGTGTAGCCTGTTTGTAGCCTGTTAGCAAGATTCCCCAGCTAGCCGGAGTCTGTTTGATGACTCGGCTGGGCCTCTTAGGGAATGCTTGTGTTTTGGCTTCGGGTGGTGTTATCCCGGGTTTTGTTCGTCGAATGCTAATTTTGACTTCGTAGTTGTGTTCGTAGCGTGGGTTTTTAGCTGCGACGTGAATTTCGTCGTTTTCCGAGATGTTTCGGGTCTCGTGTTGTTTTGATTTTGCGTGTACGTAATTAATATGTTGATTGTTTATTATTAAACTGATGTATATATATATAGCCTTAGGTTAGAAATAGGGCTCGGTTCTTTTGTTTCCTTTCTTTTCTCTGTTTAGAAGTCGCCGCATGTGCGAGAGGAAGAGAACCGCCGGACTACCCTAGCCTTCGGACGCCGATTTCCTGGAGATTTAGCTGTCGAAATTCGATTTCGAGAGTGGATCTGGACTGCCCTTGCCTGGATCTGCATTCTTTCTGCTCCTCAGCTGGTGCTCTGCGGCTAGATCCGAGAGTGGGGGATGCCGCCGACCAAGCTTTTCTGGTATTGAGGCAAGTGATGTCCCCTCATCCTTGCCAAAGTTGATCTTTGTCTTTTTCTTTGATTTAATTTTATCTCTTTCCTGCTTAGATCTTACGTATACGCTAGGGTTCGTTCCCGATCATACCGTGGTTAGTGTAGAGAAGTTCCAGTTAATCTCAGTTTTCCTGAGTGATTGTGTCTATTAGGGGCAGATTTGGTTCGGTTTAGGTCGAGTAGTTGCTATTGTCGATGGATGTTGTACCCTAGAGAGAGACCTCGTTCTCGTTTCTGGTTGTTTGCTGGATCTGGCGCCTGTGGCCAGTCGGGGTGTCGACACCGTTGTGTCGACACCGGCCAGTCGGGGTGTCGACACCGTTGTGTCGACACCGGCCAGTCGTGGTGTCGACACTTGGTGTCGACACCAGCAGCGGCAGTGTCGACACCTTGTGTCAACACCGGCCGCAGTGGTGTCGACACTTGGTGTCGACACCAGCAGCGGCAGTGTCGACACCTTGTGTCGACACCGGCCGCAGTGGTGTCGACACTTGGTGTCAACACCAGCAGCGGCAGTGTCGACACCTTGTGTCGACACCGGCCGTAGTGGTGTCGACACCTTGTTTCGACACCGGCCGCAGTGGTGTCGACACTTGGTGTCGACACCAGCAGCGGCAGTGTCGACACCTTGTGTCGACACCGGCCGCTGTGGTGTCGACACTTGGTGTCGACACCGACAGCGGTTGTGTCGACACCCTGTGTCGACACCGGCTTGTCGTGGTGTCAACACATCGTGTCGACACTGGGTGCTGCGCTTGTTTTGGGGTCAGGAAGACTCGGGGTTGGTTCTTTTTAGGCGTGCAAGGCCACGTCGGTTGGACCCGACGTTTTTGCCTTGGGTTCGTGTGTCTCTTAGGATTGTTAGTGTGACCTTTCCCTAGGGGGGGCATTGGGTGCTCGGCTAATTTCTGCATGCCGACTCTTGGGTTGTGGCAGGTGGTGGAGTTTTGGTGGCCTCTGGAGGGGTGGTTTTATGTGGAGAGTTGTGGCCACCGCCTTTTGCCCCGGTTTGGGTTGGTGTGTGTGGGACCCTAAAGCTGCCACTGTTTGACCCCTTAGCCCTTTTTGGGTCTGATTTTGGTTATGTATTCAGATCCATGTTTTGACCACTGCCACTTACCCACGTGTTAGGACTGTTAGTCCCTTTCCTGTTTATGCTTTCCTTTCTTTTGGCATATATGTATATATGTCTTGTTGTTGTTGCAGACTCTTTTGGTAGGGCATAATGGTTTTATTGCTCGCACTTGGTGTGCTCTGCTGTGCTTAAGACAGTACTCTCCTCTTACTGTCACCCCTTTTCTTTTGCTTATAGCAGTTTGTTGCCGGGTTGGTAAACTCTTCTTCTTATTTGCTAATTAATCTATTGCTCTATTTACCTTTTGATTGTTTCCTTGCTGAGGTGTTCTTTTCTTGAATGCCTCAGGTCCAGGTTGTAGCCAGTTCAGCGGCTAGTTCTTTTGGAGGGGCTTGTTGGTGGCCTCTAGGGTAGCTGAGATAGCTGATCCCTGTTTTGTTGTGAGGTAGTTCTTTACTTTTCCGTATAGACATACATACTCGCCAGTGGGTTCGTGTCAGGTTGTTGATGCCCACTGGTGGCTTCTTGTGATGCTGGGTATGAATTTAAACTATTGATTTTGCCTACTTGTGGTTGGTTACTTGCTTCTGGGAAGGATTTATGCTAGGTTGCATGTTAGATATTTTAAAACCTAAAAGTATTATTATATGTACCCCATGCATAACATGTTTCTAAATCAAAGACACTATTTTTGCTCAACGTAAAACACTATTTTTCATACCTACTATATTCACCTTAGAGTCGTGCACGCATAAGTCGTCCCCCGGAGACACTTATGCTCATTTAGGGTGTCAACTTAATTGAACCAAAGTATTTTCTGATGTGTATAAATATAATTTTAACTGTGGACTAGCTGATCCACCGGGCCGAGGGATACGGCCATTCAACATAACTGATTTTCTTTCATATTTAATCAACAATTTTCCTTAAAATCTAACGTCTGGAGTTTTGCCTGAGCGTGTGCAGTTATCCCCTGCACGACGTGCCATCACGGCACGTGTTTTCTCTTACTCTGATACGATTTTACCGTTGAGAAAATGTGGGTTGTGACAGTTGGTATCAGAGGGAGGTTGCTTGACAAAAGGTCGGGCAACCTTTCCCTTGTCTGCATTAGTGGTTAGCATCATACCATTCACACACCGATATGTCATCAGCACGTCTTGACTGAAGCACGAACACTACACTCATGAGCATAAAGAAGTATACAGGGCATATTATGTAGTATGGGATGCATAATATGTGTTTGTATATGGATCCACCATAGGAGGCAACATGTGAGGGTTATGTAGTATGGGATGCATAACCTCACCACATGAATGCGGCTAGCACGTTTTCTTTTTTTTCGTTACATGGGAATGTTATGTAGTATGAGATGCATAACATTTTCATGTGTACGCCGCCCATGACATGCACTAAGGCCTTTTTAGAATGTATAGCACATCATGCATAGCATAACATTTCATAAGCACAACGTGCCAAGCTAAAGATTTGCAAGATGACATATGTACACACATGGTTTTGAGTCAAAAAGAATACAAATACATGCATTCATGGTTTAGGCACATGAGTTAGTATGATGGTGGTGAACCATCTTAGGTTAAGCATAACATCATCATGGTAAAAACAACTCCCAGAGCAAGTTTTGCAGTTGAAGTTCATATTTAAGTGTGTTTGTCCGTACCGGGTAGTTTTGTTCTAGCTGATGGGCTAGGTTTTGTCTAAAGCTTGTGCAATTTTAGGATGGCGAGACGTCCTGCGACGAGATCGACCCCCCCCCAATCCGAGGGTGAGACGTCAGGAGCGCAGAGCGATGCGGTGGTAGAAAGCCTGCGGCTGAGTAATGAGGCGTTATCGAGGCAGGTAGTGGCTATGCAGGCTCAGATTCAGTCCCTTGTAGCAGTGGTGGCGGGACAGACCCCGAGAGCTCAGGACCCCGCTGAGGGGGTAGCTGTTCCTGCCCCTCCTGCTCCTCCCGTGCCTTTGGTTGTGGTGCCCCGGAGATGACGTTCATATCCCAGTTTCAGCGGCTGAGACACCCTACCTATGATGGGCAGGCAGATTTCATGATTTTGGATGACTGGCTGATTACCATTGTGGAGATGTTCTCTTACTCAGGGATTATGGACGATCAGAGAGTGATGCTCGCTGCCTACCAGCTCAAGGGTTTAGCAAAGAATTGGTGGCTGAGGGAGAAAGAGAGCTTAGTGGCAGGTTGCACTTGGGAGTCATTTAAGGTGATGTTGTTAAGTAAGTTTCTGCCTTCAGTCGAGCGGGACCGGCTAATGAATGACTTTCTTCATCTAAAGCAGAGGAAACTCACAGTTAGTGAGTATGAGATTGAGTTTAGTAAGTTGAGTCGGTTTGCTCCGGGTCTGGTGAGTGTTGAGGCAGACCGAGTTAAGCGATTTCTGGGTGGACTAAGAAGCGACATTCAGCAGTTAGCGAATGCCTATGGAGCAGTCAGTTATGCCAGCGTGGTTGAAGCTGCCTTGAGAGTTGAGGCCATTGAGAATGCCAAGAATAGAGGCCAGCAGTTAAGGAAGGATAAGCGGAAGTCTGGTGGAGGGAAGATCCCTCAGGAACCTGATGCTGTCTCAAGAAAGAAGGTCAAAGAGATTTGTAGCTTTTGTGGCCGGCCAGGCCACCCCTTTGAGAAGTGTTTCAAAAGGTTGGGAGCGCAGAAGAAGGAACAGGTGCACGCGATTCAGGGTGTTTCCAGGGGAGACTTGATGTGTGCCTTGTGTGGAAGGAAGGGGCATGAGGCTGCCCGTTGTTGGTTAAAAGATAAGGTCTGTTTTCAGTGCGGCCAGAAGGGTCATCTCAAGACAAGGTGCCCTCAGACCCAGTATATTCTGCAGCCAGTTCCCCTCCAGGCTTTGCCACCCCCTCAGCAAATGGATAAAGGAAAGGGGAAGCTGAATGTGCTTTCGGCAGACGAAGCGCAGACCTCGACCCAGGTTATCTCAGGTTCGACTCCTCCCCAGTCGTTTCGTTATGTTCCCTTTTTGGTTGTAGTTTTCGTTTTAGCGCTTGTTGCCTTAGATGCGTGTGCAATTCATAGGACGATTTAAGGTAAAGAACCGTTGGGCGCGCGTTCTCTTCGATTCCGGCGCTACCCACTCGTTTGTGGCTAGAGCCTTCGTGGAGCGGTTCAGTTTGGGCCTAGATCGTGTTGGTGGTGCCTTCTGCGTTAAGTTCCCCTCCGGTGACTCTGTGGTTACGGACCTGGGTGTCCTAGATTGTCCGATTTTGTTGGGAGATTTTCTAGCCAAGGCAGATTTGAAGGTGATTGACCTGGAGGACTTCGATGTTATTTTGGGCATGGACTGGTTGTCAAGGTACGATGCTGTGATCCAGTGCAAGGGTAAGCGCTTGGACTTCGTCAAAGACAACGGTCAGGCAGGGAGCATTTATGGATATTCTCTCCAGGAGTCTCCAATCATTTCTGCGGTGCGTGCTCGGAAGTTGCTTGTTTCTGGCTGTTTTGCCTGTGTGGTTTCTCTGGTAGGGATGATTGTTAGTGTGCCCCGTTTGGAAGAGAATCCTGTGGTGTGTGACTTCTCTGATGTGTTTCCTGGCGATCTTCCCGGTCTTCCACCCGATCGAGATGTCGAGCTTGTGATAGACTTGGAGCCAGGCACGCGTCCTATCGTAAAGGCACCATACCGGATGGCCCCGCGAGAGCTGGAAGAGTTGCGAATTCAGTTGGATGAGTTGTCGGCAAAAGGCTTTATAAGGCCGAGTTCTTCGCCTTGGGGTGCGCCAGTGCTGTTCGTTAAAAAGAAGGATGGGTCGATGAGGTTATGCATTGACTATAGAGAGCTGAACAAGGTTACTATTAAGAACAGGTACCCTTTGCCGCGAATCGACGATTTGTTCGACCAACTGCATGGTAGTGTCGTGTTTTCCAAGATAGATCTTCGTTCGGGCTATCACCAGTTGAGGATTCGGGAGTCAGATGTTCCGCAGACGGCGTTCCGCTCTCGTCATGGGCATTTTGAGTTTTGGGTTATGTCATTCGGTTTGACTAATGCGCCCTCAGCTTTTATGGATTTGATGAACAGAGTTTTCAAGGATTTTCTAGATAAGTTCGTGATTGTCTTTATAGACAATATTTTGGTGTGTTCTAAGGATGCGGAGGAGCATGATCGACATTTGTGGCTGGTCTTGGCGACTCTGAGAGACCATAAGCTATACGCCAAGCTGAGCAAATGTGAATTTTGGTTGCCTCAAGTTTCTTTTCTAGGCCACGTGATTAATAAGGAGGGAATATCGGTGGACCCAGAAAAGATCGCTGCTGTTATGGAATGGGCGAGACCTGTTACCCCCAAAGAGATCAGAAGCTTCTTGGGTTTGGCTGGTTATTATAGAAGATTTGTATAAGGTTTCTCTACCTTGTCCGCGCCGTTGACCAAGTTGACGCAGAAGAATGTAGCCTTTATATGGGATGCCAAGTATGAGAAGGCTTTTGAGGAACTAAAAAGAAGGCTATGTTCGGCTCCAATTTTGTCTTTACCTACGGAGGGTAGTGAGTATGATATATATGTGGATGCGTCGCATGTCGGTCTGGGCTGCGTTTTGATGCAGGGCGGGAAGGTGATTGTGTACGGGTCAAGACAGCTAAAGACTCACGAGAGGAATTACCCTACGCATGACCTGGAGTTTGCAGCTGTGATCTATGCGCTGAAATTATGGAGGCATTTGTTATATGGCGCGCAGTGCAAGATTTTCACGGATCATAAGAGTTTGAGGTATGTCTTCACTCAGAAAGAATTGAATCTGCGCCAGCGGCGGTGGTTGGAGTACGTGGCCGACTATGATGTTGAAATTCAGTATCATCCGGGCAAGGCAAATGTGGTGGCTGATGCCCTGAGTCGGAAGTCAGGTAAGATTTTTAATCTTTCCGCCGAGCGTCTAGTGGAAGAGTTTCTTTTGATGGACATTTCTGTGGGAAGCTATGATTCGCAGAGTAGCTTGGCAGTAGCAGAACCTTCGTGGATTGTGCTTACGAGACGGCATCAGAAGGACGATCCTGATCTCCTGCATTTGTATCTTCGAGCTGAAAAAGGTGAATTACCAGACTTCTCTATAGATGATGCGGGTACCTTGAAGTATCGTGGCAGGTTTTGCATCCCTGCAGTTGGAGATATCCGGGATATGGTGTGCAGAGGCGCCCACGGATCTAGTGTTGCCTACCATCCAGGGTCTACCAAGATGTATCATGATTTAAAAAAGATTGCCTGGTGGTACGGGATGAAGAAGGACATAGCCAGATTTTTTTCAGAGTGTTTCACTTGCAGGCGTGTGAAAGCCGACCATGGGAGGCCTGGTGGCAAGCTGACTCCCTTGGAGATTACGATGTGGAAGTGGGAGAGTATCTCGATGGATTTCATTGCAGGCTTACCGAGATCTCCTAAGGGGCATGATTCAGTTTGGGTAATCATAGACAGATTGACGAAGAGCGCTCATTTCGTACCATTTAAGATCGATTATCCGATGAGGAAGATAGCCGAGCTGTATCTGGAAGAGGTTGTCAGATTGCATGGTGTACCCGTAAGTATCATATCAAATCGAGACTCCAGGTTCACGTCTCTTTTTTGTAAGAGCCTTCAAGAAGGGTTTGGTACAGATTTGAGATATTCCACGGCTTATCATCCGCAGACCAATGGTCAGACGGAGCGAGTAAATCATATTGTGGAAGATATGATCCGATGCTATATTCTGGACCACGGAGGAGCGTGGGACGAGCGCTTGCGGCTTATGGAATTCGCATATAACAACAGTTATCAAGAAAGCTTGCAAATGGCTCCTTTTGAAGCTTTGTATGGGAGGCGCTGCAGGACTCCCTTGTTTTGGGCTGAGCTTGGCGAGGGACCTTTGTTGGGTCCAGAAGCGCTTGAGGAGATGGAAACCGCAGTAAAGCTTATTCGGGAAAAGCTTCGGATAGCCCAGGAGAGATATGAGAAGAATGCCAATCGGCGTAGATCGGACTTGGAATTTGCCGTGGGGGACTCGGTGTTCTTAAAGGTCTCCCCGTTGATTGGAGTCAAGCGGTTTGGCAAGAATAGGAAGTTGGACCCGAGGTACGTGGGGCCGTTTCTGATTGTTGAGCGGATTGGGGTATCAGCCTACAGGCTGGCTTTGCCCGCAAATTTCCCTGGCGTGCATGATGTCTTTCACGTCAGTCAGCTGCGAAAATGTGTGATAAATGGCAGGCAGGTTTTAGATTCTGTGCCTCAGTTGGAGCTGAATCTTTCTTATGTGGAGGTGCATGTTCGCATTTTGGATTCTCAAGTTCGGGCGTTGCTGAAGAAGACTATTCCTATGGTTAAAGTTTTATGGAGGAATTAGGATGTGGAAAGCGCGACTTGGGAGTTGGAGTCGGCTATGAGGGAGGCTCACCCTCATCTGTTTCCATGATCTTGTGCATGGTATGCTCTATTTTATTATATAGCCCTTTCCTAGCTCTTTCTCTCTCCTTCTATATAGGAGTGTTGTGAGTAAAGTTTCGAGGCAAAACTTTCTTTTAGGGGGAGTGGATGTAACGCCCCCGGTTTTTCTGTGTTTTGTTTGATCTTTGGCTGGCGTTACGATGGCGTATTTCCGGCTTTTTGCCGTTGTAGAGCGTGGTCTTAGCTCTTAGGGTTCCCTATGTAGCCTATTTGTAGCCTGTTAGCAAGATTCCCCAGCTAGCCGGAGTCCGTTTGATGACTCGGCTGGGCCTCTTAGGGAATGCTTGTGTTTTGGCTTCGGGTGGTGTTATCCCGGGTTTTGTTCGTTGAATGCTAATTTCGACTTCGCAGTTGTGTTCGTAGCGTGGGTTTTTAGCTGCGACGTGAATTTCGTCATTTTCCGAGATGTTTCGGGTCTCGTGTTTTTTTGATTTTGCGTGTAAGTAATTAATATGTTGATTGTTTATTATTAAACTGCTGTATATATATAGCCTTAGGTTAGAAATAGGGCTCGGTTCTTTTGTTTCCTTTCTTTTCTCTGTTTAGAAGCCGCCGCCTGTACGAGAGGAAGAGAACCGCCGGACTACCCTAGCCTTCGGATGCCGATTTCCTGGAGATTTAGCGGTCGAAATTCGATTTCGAGAGTGGATCTGGACTACCCTCGCCTGGATCTGCATTCTTTCTGCTCCTCAGCTGGTGCTCTGCGGCTAGATCCGAGAGTGGGGGATGTCGTCGACCAAGCTTTTCTGGTATTGAGGCAAGTGATGTCCCCTCATCCTTGCCAAAGTTGATCTTTGTCTTTTTCTTTGATTTAATTTTATCTCTTTCCTGCTTAGATCTTAGGTATACGCTAGGGTTCGTTCCCGATCATACCATGGTTAGTGTAGAGAAGTTCCAGTTAATCTCAGTTTTCCTGAGGGATTGTGTCTATTAGGGGCAGATTTGGTTCGGTTCAGGTCGAGTAGTTGCTATTGTCGAT
The DNA here is from genome assembly GCA_039583875.1 of Platanthera guangdongensis. Taxonomy (NCBI): domain Eukaryota; kingdom Viridiplantae; phylum Streptophyta; class Magnoliopsida; order Asparagales; family Orchidaceae; genus Platanthera; species Platanthera guangdongensis. Next base: position 140,701,617 of record CM077151.1, read on the forward strand.
GGATGTTGTACCCTAGAGAGAGACCTCGTTCTCGTTTCTGGTTGTTTGCTGGATCTGGCGCCTGTGGCCAGTCGGGGTGTAGACACCGTTGTGTCGACACTGGCCAGTCGGGGTGTCGACACCGTTGTGTCGACACCGGCCAGTCGTGGTGTCGACACTTGGTGTCGACACCAGCAGCGGCAGTGTCGACACCTTGTGTCGACACCGGCCGCAGTGGTGTCGACACTACACCAAGCAGTGGCAGTGTCGAAACCTTGTGTCGACACCGACCGCAGTGGTGTCGACACTTGGTGTCGACACCAGCAGCGGCAGTGTCGACAAATTGTGTCGACATCGGCCGCAGTGGTGTCGACACTTGGTGTCTACACCAGCAGCGGCAGTGTCGACACCTTGTGTCGACACCGGTCGCAGTGGTGTCGACACTTGGTGTCGACACCAGCAGCGGCAGTGTCGACACCTTGTGTCGACACCGGCCGCAGTGGTGTCGACACTTGGTGTTGACACCGGCAGCGGTTGTGTCGACACCGGCTTGTCGTGGTGTCAACACATCGTGTCGACACTGGGTGTTGCGCTTGTTTTGGGGTCAGGAAGACTCGGGGCTGGTTCTTTTTAGGCGTGCAAGGCCGCGTCGGTTGGACCCGACGTTTTTGCCTTGGGTTCGTGTGTTTCTTAGGATTGTTAGTGTGACCTTTCCCTAGGGGGGGGCATTGGGTGTTCGGCTAATTTCTGCATGCCGACTCTTGGGTTGTGGCAGGTGGTGGAGTTTTGGTGGCCTCTGGAGGGGTGGTTTTATGTGGAGAGCTGTGGCCACCGCCTTTTGCCCCGGTTTGGGTTGGTGTGTGTGGGACCCTAAAGCTGCCACTGTTTGACCCCTTAGCCCTTTTGGGGTCTGATTTTGGTTGTATTCAGATCCATGTTTTGACCACTACCACTTACCCATGTGTTAGGACTGTTAGTCCCTTTCCTGTTTATGCTTTCCTTTCTTTTGGCATATATGTATATGTCTTGTTGTTGTTGCAGACTCTTTTGGTAGGGCATAATGCTTTTATTGCTCGCACTTGGTGTGCTCTGCTGTGCTTTAGACAGTACTCTCCTCTTACTGTCACCCCTTTTCTTTTGCTTATAGCAGTTTGTTGCCGGGTTGGTAAACCCTTCTTCTTATTTGCTAATTAATCTATTGCTCTATTTACCTTTTGATTGTTTCCTTGCTGAGGTGTTCTTTTCTTGAATGCCTCAGGTCCAGGTTGTAGCCAGTTCAGCGGCTAATTCTTTTGGAGGGGCTTGTTGGTGGCCTCTAGGGTAGCTGAGATAGTTGATCCCCGTTTTGTTGTGAGGTAGTTCTTTACTTTTCCGTATAGACATACATACTCGCCAGTGGGTTCGTGTCAGGTTGTTTATGCCCACTGGTGGCTTCTTGTGATGTTGGGTATGAATTTAAACTGCTGATTTTGCCTACTTGTGGTTGGTTACTTGCTTCTGCGAAGGATTTATGCTAGGTTGCATGTTAGATATTTTAAAACCTAAAAGTATTATTATATGTACCTCATGCATAACATGTTTCTAAATCAAAGACACTATTTTTCCTCAACGTAAAACACTATTTTTCATACCTACTATATTGACCTTAGAGTCGTGCACGCATAAGTCGTCCCCCAGGGACACTTATGCTCATTTAGGGTGTCAACTTAATTGAACCAAAGTATTTTCTACTGCGTATAAATATAATTTTAACTGTGTACTAGCTGATCCACCGGGCCGAGGGATACGGCCATTCAACATAACTGATTTTCTTTCATATTTAATCAACAATTTTCCTTAAAATCTAATGTCTGGAGTTTTGCCTGAGCATGTGCAGTTATCCCCTGCACGACGTGGCATCACGGCACGTGTTTTCTCTTACTCTGGTACGATTTTACCATTGAGAAAATGCGGGTTGTGACACCACACCCTTGATCGCGGGTTCCGCCTCATCAAATGTGTGTCGCACCAGTTCATATCCTTCATTCACGTTCTCTTCGAGCTTGGGCGCCATTAGGGTTTGAAGAAATTTGAATTGATAGAAGAGAGGTGTCGACACACATGTTTGGTCTCGAAACTTTGGTGAGCGTGTCGATAGACAATGGTGAAATCCTATTTATACCTTTCTAGGATTGAAGATGAAAGGGCGCGTCAAAATACTCAAATTGTGTCGACACTGTTGAAAAGTGTCGACACAGACTTATAATGTCTCGACACCTATGTGTCGACACAAGTATAGTCGACAGAATATATGTGTCGACACTTGTTTATATGTCGACACCACTCAGCTCGACACTTAGTCGAGACTTTACTTCACTAATTCTGCATAAAGTCTAAGTGTCGACACCACCTTGGATGTGTCGACACCTACCCTGTATGTGTCGACACTAATTTTCCGAAGTGTCGACATCAACTTCCTAGATGTGTCGACACCTTTTCTCTGAAGTGTCGACACCAATTCTCTGTCTCGACACAGACAACTCTGTGTGTCGACACTATTTTACTTGGCCATTTCTGTAAACTTATTCTAAGTTTATCATACCTAATTCAATTTTAAACCTATTGAATTTGTTTCTTCTAAAGGCTTAGTATACATGTCAGCTAGTTGATTATCTGTATTGACATACTCTAGTGAAATATCTTCTTTTTCAACATGTTCCCTTAGAAAATGATATTTTATCTCTATGTGCTTAGTCCTACTATGGGAAACAGGATTGTTTGCAATAGATATAGCACTAGTAGAATCACAAAATAGTGGTGTTCTACTTACTTGAATACCATAATCATCAAGCTGATGTTGTATCCATAGAAGTTGAGCACAGCAACTTCCTGCAGCCACATACTCTGATTCTGCTGTGGAGATAGCTACACTTGTTTGCTTCTTGCTACTCCATGAAATCAGTCATCCACCTAGGAATTGACAGGTACTAGTTGTACTCTTCATATCTTCTTTGCAGCCTGCAAAATCTGCATCTGAATAACCTGTCAGTTCAAAGTCTCCATTCCTAGGGTACCAAAGGCCTAGATAAGGAGTGCCCTTAAGATATCTCAGTATCCTTTTGACTGCTGTCAAATGAGATTCTTTAGGGCAAGCTTGGTACCTAACACAGACACATGTAGCATACATGATATCTGGTCTACTTGCAGTCAAATACAATAGAGATCCAACTATCCCTCTATACAAAGTCTCATCTACAGGTTTCCCAGCATCATCTTTGCTAAGAGACATACTTGACCCCATAGGAGTCTTCATGGTACTGGATGATTCCATACCATACTTCCTTATTAATTCTAGGGTGAACTTAGACTGGCATATGGATAAACCATTCTCAGTCTGTCTAACTTGGAGACCCAAGAAGAACTTAAGTTCCCCCATACTGCTCATCTTAAATTGTCCTTGCATAAGTTTTGCAAACTTTTTGCAAAGACTAATTTCAGTAGACCCAAATATGATGTCATCTACATATATTTGGACTAGTATGATCTTGCCTCTGGATTCCCTAAGGAATAGAGTCTTGTCTATTTTCCCCCTTATGAATTTATTCTCAATGAGGAAACTAGACAGGGTTTCATACCAAGCCTTAGGGGCTTGTTTTAACCCATACAAAGCCTTCCTAAGTCTATAGACATAATTAGGTTGAGTTGAATCAACAAAACCTAATGGTTGTTCCACATAGACCTCTTCTTTCAGATTTCCATTCAGAAATGCTGACTTAACATCCATTTGGTATACTTTAAATCCTTGATAGGTTGCATAGGCCAGGAACATCCTTATGGCTTTCAATCTGGCTACTGGAGCAAAGGTTTGATCAAAGTCAATACCTTCTTCCTGTCTATATCCCTTAGCAACCAGTCTTGCTTCGTTCTTTATAATACTCCATGTTCATCCAACTTGTTCCTAAAGATCCACTTAGTCCCAATTATGTTGTGGTCTTTTGGTTTAGGAACAAGCTCCCAGACATTGCATCTTTTGAACTGATTCAGCTCTTCTTGCATTGCCTCAATCCAATGAGGGTCTAGGATGGCTTATTCAAATTTCTTTGGCTCTACTTGGGATAGAAAACTGGAGTAGAGTACTGCACTCAGATTTCTGCTCCTTGTTTGTATCCCTTGTCTTAGATCACCAATAATTTGATTGGCTGGATGATCTTTCAAATGTTTACTAGCTGGAGGCAGCCTGGCTTCAGGTTGAACTCCTTCATCTTCTTCAACTTGCTGCACTCCTTGGTCTTCTTCTGCATCAGGTGCATCTAGTACTCCCCCTGGACAACAGCCACTATCATCTACATGCTGACTTGCAGTAGATCCTTCTTCAATAGTGAGCTTGTCCATCTTCTTAGTTACACTTGTGGAGCTGCAAATACTTCTAGACAACTCATTGTTAATAAGTCTAGCTTCATCAAATACTACATGTACTGACTCCTCTACAACTTGTGTAGTCAAGTTGTAGACCCTATAAGCCTTACTGTTGTTGATGTACCCAACAAAGATCCCCTCTTGGGATTTGGCAGCAAACTTGGTTAAGTAAGACTTACCATTGTTAAGTATATAGTATTTACAACCAAAGATCCTGAAATAGGATAGGTTTGGTTTTCTGCCTTTCACAATCTCATAGGGGGTCTTATTGTGGCTCTTAGTAATGGTAGCCCTATTAATTACATGGCATGCAGTGTTAACTGCCTCAGCCTAGAAATATTCTGGGAGAGATGTGTCACTTAATAGGGTTCTACTAGCCTCAATCAAAGTTCTATTCTTCCTTTCAGCAATGCCATTTTGCTGAGGTGTTCTTGGTGAAGAAAATTCCTGAAATATCCCAAATTCTTCACATAGTTTTGTCATACTATCAGACTGGAATTCAGTACCATGGTCACTTCTTATTTTGACCACTGTACTGTCTAACTCATTCTGAATTTGTTTGAAAAAAGTATAGAAGATACTAGGTGTTTCAGATTTTTGTCTAAGGAAGAACACCCAGGAAAACCTTGAGTAGTCATCAACAACCACAAATGTGTAGACCTTCCTACCTAGGCTGTGAACTGGCATAGGACCAAAGAGATCCATATGTAAGAGGTATAAATACCTCACAGCATCTTTGTTTTCAATGCTATTAAAGGTGGATCTAGTCTGCTTGCCCTTTTGACAAGCTGAGCATATTCCATCTTTAATACACTTAACTTGAGGACCATTACTCACTAACTCTTTGCTATAGAGTTGGTCAATTGTCTTGTAGTTAAGATGGGCTAGCCTCTTGTGCCATTTGACATAATGAGAGACTTTCTCATCAGCTACAAGACACACTGGAGAACTATTGGTCTCACACATAATGTCTAGGCAATAGACATTTCTCTTTCTATAACCTGTCAAAATGATCTCTTGATCATTTGACCTCCTGATATGACAACCATCTTTGACAAATGAGATGTCATATCCTAGATCACTCAGCTGACTTATACTAATGAGGTTGTGTTTCAAACCTTTAACATAAGCCACTTGAGTAATAGTTATAAGGTTGCTAGAAATGTTACCAAAACCTTTGATGATTCCTTTTTTAGAACCGCCAAAGGTGACTTTAGGACCATCCTTGATTGGTGTGTAGTCCTTTAGCAATCCCCTAGTTCTAGTCATATGTCTGGAACATCCACTGTCCAAGTACCATATTGGGGCATGGCCACTTGGACTCACCTGCAAAACAGATTAGTTGACCTTAGAACCCAAAGAATTCTTGGGTCCTTGGTGCTGGTTAGTTTGCCTCTTAACAAAGCTACCTGCAGATCTTCCAACAGGCAGTTTGCTACTCATCTTGGCACTAAAATTGTGCCAACAGTCTATGGCAAAGTGACCTACCTTGCCACAGCACTAGCACTCAAATCTCTTATACCTTTGCTTAGGTACAACCCTAGCTGTTCTATCTACAGCAGGCTTGTTGAGTACTGGGGCTTTGCCCTTAGACTTGGACTGAACAGTCCTCGCAGGTTTAGTAAACCCCAATCCAGTTTTACCCTTGTGAGGTATAAACTCATCTATCAGAGGTAGAACTGATTTTGCTTTAGAGAACCTTGCTACTATATCTCTCTCCTTCTGAAGACTAATCTCCAGATTTCTGATTTGATCATTCTTAAATGTTATAGTCCCCAACTGAATAACAGTTATGTTCTTCAGTCTGGCTATTTCATTTAGTTTTTGATCAATCAACTTCTCAAAATCAGTTGCAGCCTCTTTGAGACTAGCAATCTCCTTTGCCTGACTCTTGGACAAGGATTTGCTTTCCTTAAACGCTTGCAACAGTACTCTATATTCATCAATCAACTGATGAATATCCTCTTCAGATTCAGATCCACTGGCATCACTTGATGCTGATGTAACTGAATCTGAACTAGCACTAGAAATTGAACTTAAAGAACAATTTTGTACCTTACTTGGTCCAGGCTGATCCTGGATTTTGTCACCTTCTGTTAAGGCCATCAGTCCTTTGCACTGATTGTCCTCTTGCTCATATATAGAGTTCATTATCTGGATGAACTCCTCTTCCTCTTCTTCAGCAAACAGTCCTATGTATGCTTCAGCTTCTGACTCAGTTTCTGAAGAAGACATATCTGACAGGCTTTTGTCCTTCTTGGCAACAAAGGACCTTTCCTTTTGCCCTTGATTTGAGTCTTCTTCTTATCAGTAGACTCTTTTCTTTTCTCTGGACAGACAGCAACAACATGGCCTTGTCTGTTACAGCAATAGCATATAATTTTTGATAAGGTTGCTTTACTTGACTTGGGCTTTCTCCTGTCTTTCTTTGATGACTTCTTGTTCTGATAATAGTCATCTTTTCCCTGTGAAGTGGATGGCTTTGACCTCCACTGTTTCTTCTTTAGAAACTTCTGAAAGTGTCTTGTGAAAGCTGCAAAATCCTCATCACTCTCACTGCTTTCAGAATTTTTGCTTTCTGAATCATCTGACCCAGTCTCAGCCACTTTTGGAGGAGGAGATGGAGACTTACTTTTGTATTTCCTGGTGGCTTCTGTCTTGAATGCCATTGTCCTATCTTTATGCTCAATTCTTGTAGTCTTCTCCTCTTCTTTCCTTACCATTACCTGCATTTCATAGGATAACAGCTTTCCAAACAATGTTGGAGGAGGAATATTTGTTAACTTGGTCATTTCCCTTATGGCACAGATCTTGGTGTCCCAGTCCTTTGTAAGGGACCTCAAGAACTTATCATTCAGCTAATAATTGTTGAATTCTCTTCCATAGGACATCAACTCATTGACAATCCTATAGAATTTCTTGTAACACTCAGTCATGCTATCAGACCTGCCTTGCCTGAAGCTCTCATATTCTTGGTTTAACAAAGACTTCCTGTCTTGTCTAACTTCTTCTGAACCCTTCATGTACACTATCAGAGTATCCCACATCTCCTTTGATGTTTTACAGTGTATCAAGTTCTGAAATGTAGCATCATCTATGGCACTTACAATGATATTCTGAGCCCTCTTGTCCATGGTGGCCAGAATAATCTCATCTTTTGTCATTTCAGAAAAATCCTTAGGTGTTCTCTGATTTGCATCCAGGACTGAAACCTTCATAGGCACATATGGCCCTTCTTTAACTGTGATATAGATTCTAGGGTCTGAAGCTTCCATAAACAGTCTCACTCGACGAATTCGATGAGTATCGGCGTGTTCACTCGACGAATTCGACAAGTATCAGCTAGCTAACTCAACGCATTCGACGGCCATGCCAAGTGATATTCGACGAATATCACTTAGAGAAATCCAGAGAAGTAAATTTGAGAAGTCTCGACGAATTCATTGTGTATCGACACATATATTCGACGAGTGTCGATAGATACACTCGACGAATTCGATGAGTATACATGAAGATACTCGACGATTTTTACTTAACTATTTTTCACAAACCCGGAGATTATTTCCAAGTAAATAAAATGAATTCGACGAGTGCCAGTAAGTATACACAATGAATTCGATGAGTATTCATGAGTATACTCAATGAATTCGACAAGTATTCACCACTATACTCGACAAATTTCACTTGGAGAAAATTTGCTCTTCTAAAAGCAGCAACTTGTTCTTATTGGTTTCTTCTTACGTACTTGAAGTAGAAGTACACCCCAATAGTGAGATTACACATGAGTCAACACATTGGCCTACACAATGAAGAATTACATTGTATATTCATATATTTTAAGAGCCACTGCAACCTGACATTGGGTTGTACTTAGCAATATAGTCCTACAAGCACATAACTAGAAAAACAACATCAGATACAATCTCAATTCATCTTAGTTCAAGGGACACTTCTTCAAATCAAGGTTATTGTGGATATAATACCCAACAGATGTTTGCTTTCCAAGTAGTCAAGGCGGTTCGGAAGGGCAGATAATTGTTTTTCACGCTATTGGAGGTTGTAGAGCTGAAGCCTAGATTGAGTGACTTTCCTTTTGTATCGGAGTTTGCAGTTGTTTTTCCTAAGGATCTCCCTGGGATTCCACCCCAGCAAGAGATTGACTTTGGGATTGAGCTTGTACCAGGTGCAAAACCTATGCCACACTCACTACACCGAGTGGCGCCAAAGGAAATGGCAAAACTGAAAGTTCAATTGCAAGAATTGCTAGAGCAAGGCCATATACATCCGAGTATGTCATTATGGAATGCACCAGGTTTTTTGTGAAGAATAAGGATGGAAGCTTGCGTTTATGCATTGATTATCATGAACTGAACAAGCTGACAAAAAAACAAGTATCTGATTCCAAGAATCGATGATTTGTTTGATCAGCTGGTGGGATCGGCTGTTTATTCAGAGTTGGATTTGAAGTCCGGTTATTGGTAGTTGAGAATTCGGGAAAGTGATATTCCCAAGACAGCATTTGGTACATGCTATGTGCATTATGAGTTTACAGTGATGTCTTTTGGGCTCACTAATGCGTCATCTATGTTTATGGATTTGATGTATAAGATATTAAAAGAGTATTTGGACCCATTTGTGATTATCTTTATTGACAACATATTGGTATACTCTCAGTCAAAAGAGGATCATGCAAATCATTTGAGATTGGTTTTGCATACCTTAAGGCGAAACCGCATGTTTGTCAAGTTCTCTAAATGCGAGTTTTGGCTATCTTTGGTGGCTTTTCATGGTAATGTCGTAAGTGGAGACGGTATTGTTGTGGATCCGACAAAAATTATTGTGATACGAGAGTGGCATGTACTTACTTTGGTAGCGGAAGTCTGGAGTTTCCTCGGACTTGCCGGCTATTATAGGCGCTTTGTAGAGAGATTTTCACGTATTGCTTTACCTCTTACGACATGGACAAGGAAGAATCATAAGTTCAATTAAATGCTAGAGTGCGCACGAGCTTTTAAAGAGTTGAAGAGTAATCTGACCACGACGCCTGTGTCCTGTTAGTCAAGCGGTAGAGATGGTTATGAGATTTATGGTGATGCTTCAGGGAGTGGCTTAGGCTGTCTTATTCTACAGTTCGGAAAGGTTATAGCTTATGGCTCATGCAAGTTAAAAGTGTACGAGCAAAACTATCCAGTTCACAACTTGGAGTTGGCGGCTATGATTTTTGCACTTAAGTTGAAATGTCACTACTTCTATGGCGTGAAAGTTAACATATTCACGGACCATAAGAACTTTAAGTATTTAATAGATCAGAAGGATCTGAATATGCGACAATGGAGGAGGATGAAGTTCCTCAGGGACTACACCTTCAAGATACATTACACACCCAGGAAGGGAAACATGGTCGCAGATGCCTTGAGTTGTAGGACTCTAGTATGGGCAAGTTAACTACAGATGCATGAGGAGCGTGTGATCCAGGAGTTGGAGGCCTTAGATATTTCTTGTGTTGACAAGAATGCCACTACAAATGAGTGCTTGAACTGGACAGAGGTGCTATATGATTTCGTGGATAGGATTCGACCAGCAATGGAACTCGATGAGAGTATGAAGCGTTATGCAGCGGATGGGTCAAATGCTCAATTCTCGTTGGATGATGATCTTTTAAGAAAGGATAGTCATTTGGGCATCCCAAATATAGGTAAATTACGGGAGGAGTTGATGTACACTACTAGAAATGTGAGTATTGGCTACACTTTTTGGCCAGGGACTAAAAATCGTGGCTAATACACTGATATTAGCCACGATTGCAAAAACTGTGGTTAATAGTTATTTTATATCCAGGGTTATAAATAGTGCGGCTAATACATATGTATTAACCATAAAGAATAATATTCATGGAAAAAAGTAGATTATTGACCTAAATTTTTGTGACACATTTTCATTTCCCGCTCGATCCCGTGCTTACTCTCTCATGCCGCTTTGATTTCTTTCTCGCTCTCGTCCTCGTTCTAACCTAAAATCATGGCAGGCGCCTCCCTCCCGATATCTAACCTAAAACCACGACAGCCGCCCTCCCGATATCGAACCTAAAAAAATGACAGTAGCCCTCCCGGTCTTCATTCTAACCTAAACCCTCTTTTCCTCATTCCGCACAGACCAATTTTCCTTCGACGGAGCCTCCCCTGTCATCGATTGAGTGTCAGATTCTGCCTTCGTCAGATCCTCCCTGCCATTGATCGAGCAATGACAATTGCTAGACGAACATCGACGACTACAATGCTTGCTTATCATCTTCAATCGACCATTCAAGTTTCATCCCTTTGAAGGTAAGCATCTCCAATCTCCGACTTTAGACACAGAGTTTTCCCATGGCTAAAGCTTTTTAGCTTTACTAAATACTCAATCCACCCAGGGAGCACAAAAATGTTTAAGGACGTGAAAAAGCTGTTCTGGTGTCTGGGTTTAAAGAAGGACATAGCTCTTTACGTGGCGAAGTGTCATACCTATGTCGTGGTAAAAGCTGAATGTCAGAAACCGGGTGGTTTCCTAAAGTCACTGTCAATTTCGGTGTGGAAGTTCGATGACAAATCTATGGATTTTGTGCATGGATTGTCGAGATCACATAGCGGGAATGATGCCGTGTGGGGATCGTTGATCGGTTGACAAAGGTATCGCACTTCATACTGAATAAGAAGTGTGATTCAGTTGAGAAATTGGCTAAGTTGTATGTTGACAACATAATACGTTTGCACGGTGTGCCCCGTAGCATCGTCAGAGACTAAGATGGGTTCTTTACTTTGAATGACTGGAGGATAATTGTTGGGTACTCAACTGAAGTTCAGTATGACCTTTCATCTGTAGACAGATGGTCAGATTGAGATGACCAACAAGACAATGGAGTATATGCTCCGTATGTGCGCCTTGGATTTCGGGAAGAGGTGGGAGGACCATCTATATATGATCGAGTTCACATATAATAAGATCTATCAAACAATCATTCAAATGACGCCCTTCGAAGCTTTATACATTAGGAAGTGTTTTACTCCTTTAGCTTGGGCGTAAACAGACGAATCCATGCTAAATAAGCGTAAAGAGGTCAAAGATGCAAATTCGACTATACGCATTGTTCGAGAGTGATTGTTGGTGGCTCAAGATAGGCAAGCGAAGCACTACAATGCCAAGCACCAAAATGTGGAGTTTGATGTTGGCGATTGGGTCTACCTCAAGATTAAACCATTCAAGGGCGTATCGAGGATCCGATGCTTGAAAAAGCTGAGTCCGAGATTGAAAGTATCTAGTGTCAACCTAAATCACCTAGGGGGAATAAAAAGATGAGTTCTACGTCTTTTTGCGGAACAAAAATAACTAGAAAGAAAACACATAAAAACACAGAGATTTATAGTAGTTCCCTGAGTTGAGAACGTCCACTTTCCCACCTCGCATATCTACCACGAAGGGCTAGATTCGGCTACTTCACCTTTATCTCAGATTCTTCAATTCTTACACCTCGGATCCTCAACTCCTACAACTCGGAGACAACGCTTCTACCACTTGGAGAAAAACCTCTCCTACAACTCGGAGACAACGCTCCTACAACTCGGATAACAACTTCTCCTACAACTCGATCTTAAAATAAGGATCTACAACTCGGAGGCAAAACCTCCAACAATACCGTAAAATGTACTACAACAATAGATTAAAACTAATTTTCCGCAGATCTGAAATCTTCGGTCTTCTTTTCCTTCGAAAAGTGAAACTTGAAAATCTTGAGGAGAAAGGAAATCTTAAATAGTTGAAGGCACGATCTGAGCAAAGAGACCATTAGATCTGAATGGAGCTTGAACCTTTAGAGAAAAGAGATCTAGTCGACACTTGTAGAAGAAGATCGGATCGTGCGTCATTGGTGTCGGCCGAGAGAGAGAGAGAGAGTTGCGAAATTCGAATGAAATTCGACGAGTCCTTTTTGGAAAGTTTAGATTTGAGCGTGTATGCATGATTAGGGTTGAATGATATACACCTTAAGTATTTATAGAGATCCTTCTTCTTCAACGGCTATAAATCCCTTCCAAATAAGGAAATCGCGGAACACTGTACATGGCTGTCGGGATTGAGTCGTGTCGGATTTTGAAAATAGAATTCAAAAACCTAAGTATAATTCGTCGAGTATCGTCGAGTAAATAAGGGTATACTTCTCGAACTACTTCGATATCCAACGAAGAATACTTAGATAAATCCAGCCAGATCGAGCAGACAACTCAATGCCTTTCGGAAGAGATACTCGATGAATTCGACGAGTATCAGCTAGTTCACTCGATGAATTCGACGAGTATCTGCTAGTTGACTCGATGCATTCGACGCCTAGGACTTATAGAAATCGAAAGAAGTAAATTCCAGAAGACTCGATGAATTTGTCATGTATCGATATGTATATTCGACGAGTATCGATAGATACACTCGACGAATTCGACGAGTATACATGAAAATACTTGACAATCTTTACTTAACTATTTTTCATGAACCCAGAGATTATTCTCAAAGTAAATATGATGAATTCGACGAGTGATAGTAAGTATACACGACGAATTTGACGAGTATTCTGAGAATACTCAACGAATTTGACGAGTATTCACTATTATACTCGACGAATTTTACTTAGAGAAAATATGTTCTTCTGAAAGCAGCAACTTGACATTCTTGGTTTCTTCTAATGTACCTAAATGAAAAGTACACCCCAATGGAGAGATTACACGTGAGTCAACACATTGGGCTGCACAATGAAGGATTACATTGTATAGTCCTGAGTTTCATGACCCATTGTAACCTGATATTGGGTTGTACATAAAAATATAGACCAGCAAGTAAATAACTAGCAAATGATATCAAATACAATCTTAATTCATCTTAATTCAAGGGACACTTCTTCAAATCAGGGTTATTGTGGATACAATACCCAACAATCTTCTCATACCATGGTATAAGTGGTTTCCATTTGTTTTTTGAAGTCTTCTATCATCTTTGAAAAGTTGTCTGTAGGCAACATGTCATCAACTTATAGCCCTATGATTATTTGTTTATCCCCTTTTCCATTTTTATATAGAGAAATTTCATTTGCACATCGATGAAAGACTTTGTGAAGGAGGTGTTGATCAACATTCTAATTCCAGGATTTTGTGGCTTGTTTCAGTCCCTATAGTGCCTTTTATAGTATATATACTTTATTTTTTCTTTCCCTTGACAAGCATAGTCAATTGTTGCTCAACATATAGCTCTTCTTTATTTTTACCATTTAAAATGTTATATTCACATCGAGATGAGATACCGGGTATTGGTTTTGAGCAGCTAGTACCAATCATATTGTATCTATACGGGCTATAGGGGAAAATGTAAGTCCCCCTCTGATACCAATTGTAAGTCCCCCTCTCCCAACATTTGTCTGGGTCGGGTCAGAGACAGGCTGTACTGCCCAAGACATCCACCCAGTGCTTCCTAAGAGGCAACAACCCACTCTACTAAGCACTAGTTGGCCGCCTTGTCTGGCTTAAAATACAACATTCATATCACATCATAGAAATACAGAAGCAATATCATAATACCACATATATATATATATATCAAAGTAAGCAAAGGTCACTAACACTCTCTCACTCGCATGCATGTACACTAATAACTCACGTCTCGGAAGTCTAAAGATGACATGGGTGCCTCTGCTCGAGTAGTCCTATCAGTTGGCACATCAGCCCGCGACAGCTGGACACCATGATGCTCTATATCCTGTCAATGGTTATTAAAATAACCGTTAGTCATAGAGCTAAGTGAAAACACATCTCCTCCCTGGATCCATGTCCTGGGGACGAACTCACGCACCAAAATAAAAGTAAATAACTAAAACATGAGAGGGTTAGTACAACATTTCATATATAAAGTCCAGGAGCAACGATCTGTAAGAATATGCATCATAATATAATTGGAAATAGAAGCAGCTTGACCGTCACTTATATTGTAAATGCTCCACAAGCTATTAACATGATATGCACTCATAACCTATTATTCACACCACATGTAATCAAACCTAACAATACTCTGTAGGTATTCAAAACCCGCACACACACCCTATGTCGACAATTTTGGACATTTTCCTCATAAAGAGGAACATGTTTCATGTTCAGAATTTTTTTACCAGGAGCCTAGATTTTTCTCAAAAATCTTAAAGTTTATGTTATCAAAATTGGCCTGCTAATAGCAGTTTTTCCTGATCCCGTGGCTGAGATTGAGCCTTTTTACCGGATATGTCCTTCGATCCCCACAACGGATCAGGTGATGATCTACTGCGGGAGGCGTTGATGCCTAGGCAGGGGCGGGATTTAAGAAGATCATGGTCGTTTGATATCTGGTGGAGATCAGACGGCGACGGGACAATCCCGATGATAGAAACTTACGGGCTTCTGCCACGGCCGCCCGATATCAGTCAGGCCACGGCACTGGCCCCGGTTTACTCGTCGGAGGTCGAAGAACCATTGGGAGGTGGTCCGGCGGCCCTGCGCCCCAAGCCACCGCCAGAAATATTCAACCCGAGAGCGGGGTGGTGCGGCTGGTCTGCTCCTGATGATGCTACACCAACCCCCCTCTCTGGTGGCTTTCCGTCTACGGAACCACTCCCGACAGGCGCGTTGGGGATCGAGCTTCCCTCCGGCGGTGGCCCGGCAGCCTGGAGTTGCCGACCTCCGCCACAGAAAATAAAACATAGGGGCAGTGTTTCTCGGGTACCGCCGAAGCGACGAATTCCGACAACACCACGACCCTCCACCAACAGGGATTAACACCCTCGGTGGTGTAACACCATCCCATCACCACCACCGACACTGGTCAGGGTTTTATCACTTGCGGACACCACCCGGCCTAGAGCAAGGCTCGAGTGGCGCCGGCGACGATCCATCCGTCGGGAGGCACATGCAATATGTTAGGGAGATGAGGAATGTGGGAGGGGAGAAGTTCCACCTGTCGTGGAGGAGCTCGGGAGGGTCTTGGCTGAGCTGCCATGGAAGGTGGTAGAGGGAGCGAATTTCAGCTTTGGGTTTTCTAGCGATGGTAGCTCTGGTGAGGGGGGAAGGGCTCACAAGAGTTGTGTGAACAAGAGCAGAGGGGTGAGGATCAGTTTTAGGGAAGGGTGTTGGATCCCTAGTGAGATTTGTGCTAGGTTCACTAAGTTAGGATCATATGACCCACAATATATAGCCAGGGTCATAGTTGTGTCCTAGAGTCTAGGTCAGGTCCTTAGAGTCAACATCACATGGACCAGCTATCAACAAGACTGCCAGACACTCAAGACTTAGAAGATTTCAAGACTGGTCGACGATTGTCGTGCTCAGTTCGACGATCTCAGAGTTAATTCTCTGAGCTGAGCTCGACGAACTACATTCTCTGATCGACGAAAACTTGGATTACAATAACACCTCAAGTTCAGGAAAGAACAAGATATCCCAAGTCCTTAGAATCAGACTTTGGTCGACAAACTTTACTCTTTGGTCGACGAATCTTTGGACTACTACAGCATTCTGTCAAGACTATGTTCTCTAGTCTCAAGTCGACGAACTTAGTTCTCTGCCCGATGAATTTTGGATTATCTACTTCAACAACTTAGAACCAGAAGACTTGTGTCGACACTAATAGTATACGTCGACACCAATTGTGTCGACACTCAAAGTATATGTCGACACCAACTGAGTCGACACTAGAAGCACTTGTGTCGACACACAGATCATCAGTCGACACTTTGGAAAGGTTGCGTTGACACCACACAGAAGACTTGTGTCGACACACAGGATATCAGTCAACACCACCTGTGTCGACACCAGGAGTAATTGTGTCGACACACAGAATATTTGACAACTCCAGAAACTCAGCTCGACGAAATCAAATCTTAGATCTACGAATTCTGGAGACTTTAACTTTCATTTCAGATACAACTGTGAATATTCTAAGTCCAGGATAGTTGTTGAACTCCAGTCGACGAACACAGTTATCAGCTCGACAAATTCTGTCATCAGTTCGACGATTCCAGACGTAGCATTTATTCCTTCTGTCCTTAGTCTATGGCAATAATTTCTGAATGATTAATGATAAAATATTCTCTGAATATTACCGTTGGACGGTACATTAATCACGGCTTTCATCAGAATTATTGTTTTCCATTTTTCCAAGGGACAGTTGGGGGAAAAAATCAATGCAGTTTATTTTCAAGGACCGCCATCATTGATTACCGCAGAAGGATTCAAATTTCGAAAGGAAATTCCCTCAGGAAATATAAAAAGAGATTTTTCTCTCTTTCCTGACAACATACAGCAAGTAAGCAAGCAAGCAAGAAAGTAAGAACAATCAGAGTACCAGAGCAATAGAAGAGACACATCATACACAGACACAGAGATTTTCAGTCTGTCTGTCTTCAACAGCCCCTCTGCTCCTTTCACAAAAGCTCTGATACAAAAAGAAGATTTGCACTCAGAAGAAGAAGAACAATCATACAAAATCAAGAGTCTTCTTACTTCAACACTCCAGGACTTCCAAGGACAACAACTGTCAAATCTGTCAAGAAGATCCTTTAGATAAAGGCTAATAGCTTGAAGGCCTATCACCCTGCAGCAAGGCTTCCATATTTCCCTGAACCATTCAATATCTCAGGGGGAGCCATTTGCTACCATCAATAATCCACAAGTCTTCTCTCTAATTGTTGACAGAGAAGACGTAATCAACTCTCTCACCCCCACTGTGTAAAGGGTTGTCATCTCCCTCCAAAAGTGATTCCTGGTTACAAGTCACCTGATCAAAAGACTTGGGGATTTGGTTTTTGAGCACCTGATCAAAAGCTCATTGGTGTCAGGGACCTGATCAAAAAACCTAAGTGGATTCCTACCAGGGTGGTAGAAGAGTGGATGTACCCAGGTTGGGAAACCACTATAAATTTCTTGTGTCGTCTGGTTGCCCTCTTTCTTTTGTTTTCTTGTTGTGGCTATGGTAGTTAGTTTATGTGCTTATATATTTTGATTTATTTACTGCTGCACTTAGACTTATCTGCATTATCCAGTAGAGAATTTTATAAAACTCTAAATAATCTATTCACCCCCCCCCCCCCCTCTAGAGTATTCCTGATCTAACTGCTCACTTTCAATTGGTATCAGAGCAGGTTCTTTTGATTGTACAAGCTAACCCTTGAACCAAAGATCCTTTGTTAGATCTAAATTTTATTTTTATTTCCATATTAGGTTTATATACACAGTTATGGCACAAAACAAGGACTATGCAAGCACCAGACCTCCAGTTTGTAACCTAAACAGGTTTGCCATCTAGAAGGAAAGAATTAAATTATACATGAATTCTATTGATGAGGATATATACAACTCTATTTTGACAGGTCCCCCTCAAGCTTTAACTTCTGCAACATCTACAAGCACTACTACAGTTCCACCACCTGAGTGGACTGAAGCCCATAAGAAGGCAAAGATAGCTAATGTCAAGGCTATGAACATACTGGCACAGACTATGTCAGATGATATTTTTCAGAAGGTGGCTGAATGCACCTCAGCCAAAGCCATCTGGGATTCACTAAATCAGATGGTGGCTGGTTCAGCTAATGAGAGAAAGGATAGGAGATCCAACCTCATATTCGTATATGAGAACTTCAAGAAAGAAGAAGCTGAATCAGTAGTTGATATGTATAACAGGTTAAGCTCAATCATTAATGAGCTAAAGACCTTGGACAAGGACATCACCCTGACAGAGGTGAATGACAAGATCCTGATGTGCTTCCCAAGCTCATGGGATTCAAGGATCTGGCCCATCAAGGAGGCCATAAGCCTAAATGAGATATCTATAGAATCTCTATTAGGCAAGTTAAAGTCTTATGAATAATTGATCAAGTCTAGGGAGGAAGCAGAGCAAAGGACACCTCCACCAGCTAGAAAAGAGCAAAGTATAGCTTTCAAGGCTACTGAGGAGACAGAGACATCAACATCAAATGAAGAGCTCATGAGTTTATTTGTCAGAAGATTATACAAGATGGCAAGAAAGGACTTCAGAAGAAAGTCATCTAGGCAAGACGACAAACCCAGGTATGATAAAACACCAACTAAAGAAGTGGTGTGTTTTGGGTGCAGGAAACCTCGGCACTTCCTCTCTGAGTGTCCAGAGAACCAGAAGAAAGAGAAGAGAAGAGAGAAAGACACCAGGAAACAGCACACCAGCAAACCTTCTTCCAACAAATACAAGGGGAAGGAAAAGTATTTTGTGGCTGAAACCTGGAGTGAAACTGAAGATGAATCAACATCTTCCAGTTCCCGTGAAGATGAGGAAGAAGCAAGGGCTAAGGAGGTTTGACTCATGCCAATTGATCCTTCCAGGAGCAATTCAGAAGAAGAGGAATCAGACAATGAAGAAGCTTCAGATTCAGAAGCTAATAAGGTACTATCTTCTTTTGATTACACTTCAGATTCTTTTAAAATTGAATTTAAATCAATGTGTATAGACTTAATAAATTCAGAAAAAGAGGTTAAAACCCTTAGGGAAAAATTAGGAAATTTAGAAAACATTAACTCTGAAAATAATAGGTTAAAAGATGAATTATGCTTAGCTAATGAGCAAATAACATTGTTAAAAACTGAGCTTTGTGAGGCTAAACAACTTGAGGAAACTCTTAATGAAAGAAGCCTCAAGCTGATGGACATCACAAGCACTGTGAATGCCAGACTTAATGGCAAGCTAGGCTTGGGTGCTTCATCAGGTTTGCCTCCCATTCTCAGGAAGAACATCTTAACAACTCCCATAAAATTTGTCACTGCTAAGGGAAAAGAAAACGTAATCAATAAACAAACAACAGAAAATGTTTCTAAATCAATAGGTTAGAAAACCAACAACCAAAAAACCATATGTAACAAGGTTCAGCAGAATTCGTCGAACTTAGATCGACGAAATCTAGCCAGTTCGTCGAACCCAGATCGACGAACTTCAAACGCAAACTATAGTTATAGTTATTCGTCTAACTGCGATTGACGAACTCTGTATGGTTCGTCAAGCAGAGGTCGACAAACAAAGGGCACAGAAAATGAATATATTCATTCTCTGGGCAGAGATCGACGATCTCAACCCTATTCGTCGAACTCTGGTCGACGAACTCACAGAAATTCATCGAACCTAGAAAGACTTAACCAAAACTTTAATTATAACAGAAACCTAAATAATTCCAGGAAAACCTTTAATCCACTAGCTGATTGGGTCATATCACCTAGGAGATATCACCCTCTAGGATATAAATCTCAACCAGAATATTCTGTTATTTCCAGCTTTTCATACTAAGAAAATAAAGGACCCAAGGTAACCTGGGTCAAGAACATTTAACTATTTTTCATTACAGGTGAAGAGCTGTCCAAGTGTGAATCAACCTTGGTACCTAGACAGTGGCTGCTCCAAACATATGACAGACAGTAAGGACATTCTATCAAACTACAAGTCCAAGCTGGGGCCAAAGGTCATCTTTGGTGACTCCAAATGTGGTCAGTCAGAAGGTTTTGGAGAAGTGAAGATTGGAGTTGTCACATTCAAGAAAGTGACATATGTCAGAGGACTGAAGCATAACCTCATCTCCATAAGTCAATTATGTGATGAAGGTTATCAGGTACATTTTAGTTCATCTTCATGTATTATCTCTAATAAAGAAAACCAAACAGTTTTAATTGAGAATAGACAAGGCAATATATATTTAGTTGATTTTTTATCTGTCAATTCTGATATCTGTTTACTTAACTTAATTAGTAAGCAGAATGATTTATGGCATAAAAGACTAGGTCATGTAAACCTGAAAAACATTGATAGGCTATCAAAAGACAACTTTATTAGAGGTCTACCTTCTGGTCCCTACAAGAAGGAAGGTCTCTGCAGGGCTTGTCAACTAGGCAAGCAAACTAAATCTAGTTTCAAATCCATTAATAAAAGTGATTCACCTAGGATTTTGTATTTGCTACACATGGATCTATTTGGACTCATTGCTGTACAAAGCCTGGGAGGGAAATCCTACACTTTGGTTATTGTAGATGACTTCTCCAGGTTCACTTGGGTATCCATTCAAAGATTTAAGTCAGATACCTTCAAGGTTCTTACAGATTTTCTCAGGACCATACAGATTGAGTTCTCTACTCATGTTGTATTGATCAGAAGTGATCATGGCATAGAGTTTGAGTCTCTTCTTATGCATGAGTTCTGTGAGAAGGAAGGTATCAGGCATTGCTTCTCAGCTCCTAGAACTCCCCAACAAAATGTGGTAGCTGAAAGAAAAAATAGGACACTCATTGAAGCTGCAGGTACATTACTTGCAGATGCTTACATGTCACTATCCTTTTTGGCAGAGTCTGTGAACACTGCAAACTATGTCCTGAACAGAAGCCTGATACATAAGCTAAAGAATAGGACTCCCTATGAATTACTAAAAGGGAAGAAACCTAAAATAAACTATTTTAAAGTCTTTGGTTGTATATGTTATATTCACACAAACAACAAAAGATATATTAGAAAGTTTGAGGCAAAAGCTGAAGAGGGAATTTTTCTAGGATATTCCCAAGTAAACAAAGCCTATAGGGTTTATAACAAATCAACTTTAAAAATTGAGGAGTCTATCCATGTTACTTTTGATGAAGCTAACATGTCTTGCAAGGAGAAAGAAATTTCTACCAGAAGCAACTTGCAGGTACATCACTTGTGTGAGAGTTTGGATGGACTAAACCTTACCCAAGAGGTTCCAACTCACCCTTCTCTACAAGTCATTGAAGAAAATGAAGATGAAGACATTGAAGGGAGTGATATTCCCCCAACAGCAAACATAATTCCACAGGAGGAATTAATTCCAAATGTTGTTGCAGAACCAACTCCACCAGCTGATCTTGTCACACTTAGGGATCACCCCAGATCTCAAGTTATTGGAGACATATCAGTAGGTGTACAGACAAGGCATCAACTCAACCAAGATTTGATGCATGCATGTTTTCTCTCTCAGATTGAACCTCTATCCATCCATGATGCAGAGCAAGATCCCCACTAGATCATTGCAATGCAGGAGGAATTAAATCAGTTTGAGAGATGTAGAGTTTGGGATTTGGTTCCAAGGCCTCAAGACTACCCAGTCATTGGAACCAAATGGGTCTACAGAAACAAGCTAGATGCACAAGGAGTAATAGTGAGGAATAAAGCCAGGCTTGTTGCACAAGGATATAAGCAATAAGAAGGAATAGATTATGACCAGACCTTTGCACCTGTTGCAAGGTTGGAAGCAATCAGAATATTCCTTGCCTATACAGCTTACAAGAGATTCAAGGTCTATCAAATGGATGTGAAAAGTGCATTCTTGAATGGAGTACTCAAGGAAGAGGTGTATGTTAAACAACCTCCGGGTTTTGTTTCTCCAACTCATCCCTCTTATGTTTACAAATTGCATAAAGCTCTCTATGGTCTAAAGCAAGCTCCAAGAGCTTGGTATGAGACTCTAGCCAGCTTTCCGTTAGAGCATAAATTCATTAGAGGCATTGTAGATAGAACATTTTTCACTAAACATCATAAGGATCAAATACTTTTAGTACAAATATATGTGGATGACATAATATTTGGGTCTACTGATTCAAAATTGTGCAAGAGATTCGCTGATCTCATGCATTCTAAATTTGAAATGAGTAGCATGGATGAGCTTTCATACTTCCTTGGTCTCCAAGTGAAGCAGCTCCCAGATGGCATCTTCATATCCCAAGTTAAGTATGTTAAAGAGCTTATCAAAAAGTTTGGGATGGCTGATGCCTCAGCAAAGAAGACACCTATGGCTACAAATGCTGTAATTGATTCAGATGCACATGGGAGACCTGTGGATCAGAAACTATATAGGGCCATTGTTGGATCCCTGTTATACCTTACAGCAAGCAGACTTGATATCATGTTTGCCACATGCCTTTATGTTAGGTTCTAGGTGAACCCAAAAGAATCTCACCTTATTTTCCTAAAAAGAATTTTGAGATATATAAAGGGTTGTCCTAGTCTAGGCCTATGGTATCCCACAGAATCAGAATTTGAGTTAACTGGATACTCAAATGTTGATTTTGCTGGATGCAGGGTGGATAGAAAAAGTACTTCAGGAACTTGTACCAGTTCCTGGGTATGAGATTAGTATCCTGGTTTTGTAAGAAATAGTCATATGTATCTACCTCAACTGTTGAGGCAGAATACATTGCAGCAGGTAGTTGTTGTTCCTAGTTGTTGTGGATGCAAAATCAATTACTAGACTATGGTATCAACTTAAATAATTCAACTCTACTTTGTGATAACACAAGTGCTATAGCCATAGCACAGAATCCAGTCCATCACAGTAGGACAAAGTATATAGACATTAGGCATCATTTCATAAGAGAGTGTGTAGACAAAAACAAAAATAAACTTGTCTATCTCTACACTGATTTACAAAGGGCTGATATATTCATCAAACCTCTGGATGAGAGAAATCATCTCTTCTTTATAAATCAGCTGGGAATAATAAATGGAGAAGACTTGGTTTAGTTTAAGTCTGCACTCGATGAATTTGCCAAAGTTCGTCGAACGGAGCTCGACGAACTATGGAAAGTTTGTGAGATATTCGTCGAACGCAGGACGACGAACTCTCTGTGAGTGAAGTTGTTTTCGTCGAACAGAGATCGACGAATTCACTTCAGAAAACTTTCGTCGAACGGAGCTCGACGAAATGTCTTCAAATCTTCAGACAGAGCTCGACGAATTATTTGACTATTAATTATTTCGTCGATCTCAAGTCGAAGAATTTCTTAATGTTCGTGAAACGGAGTTTGTTGATTCATATTTTGGCAAACCTTATATCTAGGTTTTTCTTCGACCTCCATCCTGCGCTTTCTGTTCTCTTGCACTTGATCGTCGTTTATCCCTCTTGCAGGTGATTCCAATAGCTATTCCAACAGGTGCCCTAACCGGAATGAAATTTGACACGGGCTTTGACATCGACTTCGAATCCTTTCAACATTAAGATCCAATATTTCTGCATATATTGGAACTTCTGGAGGAACAGAAACTGAAAAATCTGATGTCAACAAGGATAAAACTGTATGCAACTGAAATCAGAGAGTGGGTTTACACATCTACATCAGAGGAGAACACTATGATCAGAACAATTGCGGGTAACTCTGTATCTATATCTCCCACCGTACTTACTGAAATTTTTGGATTGGTTAATGGAGAAGAACAATTAGACATAGACTCTGAAGAATATGATATGATGCTAAGTCTGATGGGTTATGCTAGAGATAATCCAAATAAGTTGTTAAAGAAACACTTATCTGCCGAATACAAATTTCTGGCAGATATTGTGGGAAAGGTTTTGCTGGGCAAGCATACTGCCCATGACTACATTACCAGATACCAGTTTCTGGTTATGTGCGCAGTGATTAATAAGAAGGAAGTGGATTGGGCTCAAATTATATTTGATTTGATAAAGAAAAAGAACAACAAGAAGGAAGTATGCTTTGGAAGGATACTAGGGATCATCCTGAAGGAGAAGGCTGTTGAATCCCTGGTCTCACGGACCATATTCATTAATGCCAGTAAGAGGCTCACATGCACCTTGTTTGGCAGGTGGGAGAGGACCATAACTAAGTTATCCAAGGCTTCAACTTCTTCCACCCCAGCTTCTAAAAGCACTAGGGATGTAAGAGCCACTCCCTACCCTACTGAAGAGATAATCCCCACACCTCCATCTCTTCCAGCAACTCATTAACCACAACAACTCCAACAACAACTTCCACCACATCAACAACCAACACCCTCTGTTCATATTTCCACTACAGTTACATCTTCTGCCACCTCTCCACCCCTAAATCTTACCAACATCCCCTTGTCTCCTATTCAGGAATACCACCAACCCACTCCACCTCAATCGCCCCTATCCCCCAATT